>CM019708.1:2932548-3651970 GCA_009760885.1 Achatina immaculata
AAAAGACTCACAAGCATAAGTAGATGAGAACATTGTTTGCATTGTTCTCATGACATTTTCTGAGCTGATTAATGTGTCAGGAGTGGAATTACAAACTCTGAATAACTCATTCAATTCAATTTTCATTGCTGGTTTCCTGAACAATGCTGAGTTTAATTTTCATATTTTGTTCAGCTCCAAAGTCAATAAACTGTAGAGTCAAAAATGAGCTACTCTGAAAGTTGCATCATAAAAATCATTCAGGTCAATCTAGTGAAATATGCCAAAGTTCAACTTCACTTAGTTTTGAAGTGTCTGCAAACTTAAGAAACTTTACTTTTTCCTTCAGTTCTCTGAACATGACAAATCTGGACGTACGCTGCTCACATTTGACTTAATAATATTCAGAATCAGTATTTGAAGATCCTGACCTTCCCATGAGTATCCTGAAGTCAGGTTTAGAAAACACTTAACCTGCCCTGGTTGACATCAGGGTTAAAAGTTCCAAGCTTGGTTTTGAATATCCTTATGTCAGTGAATATAATATTAAGAGAAAATGGTGTCTGCTGGACAAAGTTACATAACCATATGGCTTCAGGACCAAGCAGACAGATCTATTTATTTTAATTTTAAAAAAAAATCCTCCAAGAAAGAAGACGCATGTCTGGCATTCTGATATATTAGTCTTTTAAAAAGGTAGCAACTTTAAAATAATACTTTACAGTTGTTTTATGATACTAAACTTTTTTTCAGATCACAAATCAAAGGAATTCTAGTTCCCTTGGCACAAACTGCCTTTGGTTCTCCACTCTTGCTTTAGACATTCCTCTCTAAGCTGGTCATTAGAATAGTAAGTCTACATCAAAATGTTGCAAGAACAAGCATAGAAAATTTCACTCATATGGAACACACAAATGTAATGATATGGTAATATTCATATTCCATGGTTAATGTTTTCTTACAGAACCAAAATGAAAGAATGTGAAAATGGTGACAGGACCAAGAGCATACAGAATAATATCATGATCATCACTGTAAATGTAGAAGTGAACTTCCTCAAACCTAATCTGATTTAGCTTTCAAACCAGAAATGAATGTGAAATCTCTGAAAGAATGTTAAACTGAAAGCAGTATGACTCATTATTTTGCAAATGAAATTAGTTTTCCAACAGATCTACCTAAATACTCACGTAAAAGAAATATTGAGCAAAGGTGCTTCGGTGAATTCAGTTACACACTCAATGTTGAACAACTGTTGTACCTGAGCCCCTCCATCTACGGTTGGCTCAACTGGTTTTGGTTGTACACTCAGAGCTGGACGTGAGGTCAAGAAACATAATTCACATCTCAAGAAGATGGTACTGTCGGTTTAAAGTGAACAGAACAGCTGGCAAGATGGAATTATGAATGCAATATCTATGAAATTTACTTAGCATGATTTATGCATACAGAAAACCTAATAATCACAGGAAAACTCATATAAAAAAAAATTGTAATGGAGGCTGAGATAAAATATCTTAATGGGCTAAGAAAGACAACAGGAAAACAAAGGTAACTAAACCTACTGGATCTAAACCATCTTCACAAATCAGAAAACTACAATCACTAATGCATAATGAAATAGACATAATGAATAAATTTATATAAACTTAAAACACCAAGGCTTTACAATGAATGACTCAGAATACTGAAAGAAAGAAAAAACAAAATTCAAATATATCTTACATGGTAAAGCTGTGTGAAAAATAAAACGCAATAAAGACACACTAGGAGAGAATGTCAGGATAAAAACCTGTCTAAATCTGCCTTCTGGAAAATTTACTCTAGACATCTACAGCTTTCTTTTATTTCATACAGCACATGATGATGACTATGATGATGATATTAGACTGCAGAAGACAGGAGTGTACTAAATACAGTGTATGAAAACAAGAAATGATCATAATAAGAATTGAGCCTGGATGCTCACGTGAAAAACAAAACATGGCAGACCCAAAGGTTTTAGATTCCTTAAGAAAGTATCTTACAATCTTTCCATGCCGTTAGATGTCACATAAGGCTTGCATAGTAGTTCATCAAGTTTTCCTGTTTTTGGCAAGCTTTTCAATCTCATCAAGGGATATTATGCCTACTAATTTGGCCTCTTTAGAATTTCATGCGGTCAGCCTTTTTTTTCTTCGGCCTGTTGTGTTCAACTTGATAGCTTGTTTTGGGATTCTCCGATTCTTTCTTCTCATCACATGACCAATATATGACTATCTATTTTTTCTGATTACCCATGAGGCAGGGTGTTATTCACTCATTTGCCTTATCTCCATGCTGTTCTTGAATTTGTTCCACTTTTTACAGAGTATTTTCCTTAGGCATTTGTTTTCAAAAGAGTCTAAGTTATCTATTTCTTTAGTTGTTTTCCAATATGAAACTTTATGACAGAAATTTTTAAGATGCAGAAAAGACAACATGGAAAAGATATTAAAGATAAAGCTATATTGGGAGTTTCAATCTCCAAGTTATGTACCGCTAAGTGCAACAACAAATTATGACAATAACGACACCATACAAATTGAAATGCAGTCATGAAATCAACAAATATCACCCAGGTCTGGCTAACAAATGAAAGGCTGTGTGTATTCAGCACCAGTTTTTAACATCTACAAGATTAAGATAAAATGTGAGGCGAGTCAGGATTCAGCACAGTGTAGGAATGCAGACACAGGCATAAAATATTAAAACACTAACAGAAAAACCTCAGCTTCATGTCTATTATTATCTTCTAAAATCCCAGCAACTCCATATCCATTTATATCCTAATTACTGAACTAGGAATTTAATCGTAAAATTTACAAATATGATGAACAACCCATTGTTTGCGCTTGAATAATTAAATTCTTTGTCATATCAGACATTAAACAGTAAAATACAGCATTAAAAGGATACCAGATGAAAGGGAACCAGGTAAGACAAGGTCTGAGGCAAAATTTGTGAACTGGAATGTGGTTTTGTTGCCGAAAAACACTCCTACACGTGCCAGGTTCTGCCTGTACTCTGACTTTATGCCAATTTGGAGCAGCTCATTTTCAAACAGAACACCGTTGTTCTTACAGATGAATCTGGAAATAAGATGAAGAATTTATATAGATTTTTTTCAAAAATGAAAATATGGCTATGTATAACTTTGATAAAAAAAAATGTGTCTCTCACAGTGTCAGGGTAACTCAAGACTTATAACAAACTGTTTCTGAAATCAGTTTCAAAATGCTCACACAAGATGCTAGTGTTGCTTCATAGGGACACACCAAATCTTAAGAGGACAATTTTTGTTAAATAAAAAAATCCACAGTAATGTGTGAAGCTGTACACAAGAGATGATCTCTAGTTCACTATTCAACATTTTTGTTCTTAAATATCCATCTACTGCTTAGCAGCCTTACCTTTCTCTGCACTAACTTCTCTTTCTCTCTTAGATTCCACTTCTACTTCTGAAGTAACATGTGCTTCTAATTTATTTCTGAAGTGAAAGATAAATGCTTCTGAACATTCCTATCAACTGCTGCTACAATAGTTCAGAATTATCTAGAACGTCATACATGTCACATACATATAATTCCAAGTTGCATTCAAAAGCAGTCAAGCATATATATTCTGGTTCATACTTTCTGTAATTCTCCTCTGCACCTGGTGTAAGTCCACTACCAAACAGGTCAATACCATTGGTCGTTGGCTGATCACCAAAAACATCCACTAAGAAATTCAAGCCTCCTGCACTGGAAGTTGGACCTGGTGGGACAGACTCCAAACCCAGCAAGTCCACAGAGCCACTTGCCTGCCAGAAGAGACAAACATATATTTTACTTATCTGTTCTTCAATAAAATTTCCTCAAAGTTTTTATCGACAAATACAATTCTTGATTTGAATATGTTATATCTGTGCTGTATCATCATGAAATGCGAAGAAAACTAAATTGATGACAAATGACAAAACAAGCAAGGCAGCTGAAATATGTATCAATGAGGAAAAATTGGAAGAACTGAAGAGTTTTGAATATCTTGGATCACTATTAACTAATAATGGACTGATTGACTAATTGATATTTATTTCAAAAGATACAATGAGGGAAATTAAAAGGAGGACATTATTGCTCTTCAGAAAGTAAAACAACTAAAGAATCTGTGGAGAGGAACACACAGAACTACAAAAATAAGATTTTTAAGGGCATGCATCTTTACCATCACAACATATGCCTGTGAGACCTGGACAACTTAACAATACAGCTGAGAAACACATAAATGCCTTTGTATGTAAATGCTACAGAAGAGTTCTTCAAATATCATGGACTCCAAAATGAACAAATATATCCATACTCATTCATTCATTCATTTGAATGTCCCTTGCAGAACTTTGCCTCCCAAACAGCACTCCTGTATGCCTATCGGTTGTGAGCAAGATGGTCTGCTGCTGCTGCATCCATCTGCAGATCGTCAACGATGTCTTGTAGCCATCTTCGTTTTGGTCTTCCTCTTTTATCCATACTACAAGAACTTAATACTGAAGAAGTCTGGCTAGTAAAGAGGATTGAAGAAAGAAAACTTAAATATTTTGACACATTAATTGTCATGATAATCTAGAGAAGACCGTTTTGGAAGGGTACATAATGAGAAAAAGAAAGAGAGGAAGACCAAGGTGAAGATGGATGCAAGACATCGTTGATAATCTGCAAGTGGATGCATCAGCAGCAGGCCATCTTGCTCACAACTGAGAGGCCTACAGGAGTGCTGTTAGGGAGGCAAAGTTCCGCAAGGGACATGTAAATGAATGAACGAATGAATGAATGAATGATCATGAAATAGGAATTACATGTATTTTACAGTTTTTAATGAGAAGTGCTGATGACAGGCATGGCATATTTTAGCCAGCCAAAATTTTACATTTTATATTTGCAGTGCCCCTTGGCAAACCAGGCCTTACGATAATAGCCTGACAAAAAAGTTATATTGGATTTTCTCCTTGCAGTTGTGAAATTTTACTGGAAAGTCACCATCCTATCTGTAGAGACATAAAGTGGCTGCTGTCATTGTTATCTATGGCCAGAAGAGCACAGAGCTCACAACAGAATAAATAGCATTTTTTTGTAACAGAATAAACTTCTACTTATTTATGTCAAGATTTACATGAATTCAAATCCTTATACCAAAACACTGAAATGTATAACAACAATTAATTAACACAATGACTGGCACATTTTGATATAAAAGACACATATACCAAAACGCTTTAATGTATCTGCTGTTAAACGTACATAGGGTTCGCCAAGTTTTCCTATTTTTGGCAAAATTTTCAATCTTATCAAGCAATTTTATGCCTACTAATTTGGCCTCTCTTAACAATGTCCTCTAAAGTTTCACATGGTCAATCTATTTTTCTTCAGGCTGTACCACTTGATAGCTTGTTTTGGGATTCTCTGACTGTTTCTTTTCATCAAGTGACTGATATATGTCCATCTCCTTTTTCTGATCACCCATGAGACAGGTTCATCAACCATATCTCTGTGTTGTTCTTGAATTCATTCCACTTTATACTGAGTATTTTTCTTAGGCATTTGTTTTCAAAAGAGCCTAATTTGTTGACTATATAATGTATAGCAACAATTAATTAACACACTGACTGCCACATTTTGATATATAAGATATATATATATATATATATAACAAAACACTGAAATATATAATAACAATGTATAACACAGACTTTTGATATAAGAGAGATGCTACCAAAATGCTGATTTCAAAACATTTATATGTCAGAAAACTATAAAATCACTAGCAGTTGAAAACACTGAAGTGATACTATGCAATGAGGACCTAGCTTTACAACTTTCAGGAAAACAGGCAAATATGTCTCAGACATACAAGCATTCTATGATATGTACTTTATGGTACAGAGACAAAACATGAAAATGTATTATAATAAGCAAACCTGCAATACAGGTGGTGGTGGCTGTGGTGGTGCAGCAGCAGTCTCTAGGTTATTGATTTGAGCTTGTGGAATTGTTCGAGGTTCTTTCTCTTTAGCCTCTGTTCCTTCGGGTACTGCTGGCTTCTTCTTCTTCAGTTTGGCTAAAATGGAGGATTCTCTCTCTGGGAAAGGTGGCATTTCTTCCAGCACTGTGGCCTACGAGTCAGGTATACAGCATGATTACAAAAGTACACACGAGAACAGAGCATGAACCTCAAAACCATAAGAAATTTTGCAGTGTGTTATGATTATTATATTTTTATGTAAAACTTTTCTTCAGTGAAATTATATTTCCCACAACTCAACTGCAAAATAGTCAACTACTGAATGCAACTGTGAACATATTATATTAAATAAATAAGCTCCCTTTGTCAAAAATCATTATTTTCAAAATCTGACAGTTTCCTTTTTATAGAAATCTTCAGCAAAAGATGTTACTCTTAAATCTCATAATAAACTTAAGTCCTCAATACAATTTTTTTTCTAGCCATCCTGAAAAAACTAGTGTTCAATTTTTTTTTCACATTACTGAAATGATTTACAAGTGCCCATGAGAAAAATGTCTTGTGCTCTACCATCTACTTAGTTCATCTATTCAGTTCCATAACATGTTAACTTACTTTTATATACTGTAAGTATCATTCTATACATCATCATTTTTACTGTTTAAGTCTCTGAAAAATGGATCTTGTCTTCTTCATCACTTTTCAGCGTTAACCTCTTAATATTTAAGGTTTCTGTTATTTCTTCCATTCTCCTGCATGGGAGTCCTCTCTGTCCGTTTCCTATCATTCTAAGTACAAATGTTTTCTGTAGTATACTGTCTAGTGGTAGTTATGAAACATAGCCAAACCATTTGATTTGTTGTTTCTGGATTTAGCTGTATATTGTGTTATTCCAATCTACACTTTGATTTTGTCCCTTCTTATTACATTTAGCATTCTCCTGAAACATCTCATTTCTGTTGTGATTTTTCTTTCATTTGCAGCTACTAGTGTCCAGTAGGAGGAAGATAATGTTGTACGTTGCCCTATGATGTACTTGTTCTTCAGTAATCATATGTCCAATGATCTGAATTGTTTTGATTCGTCTGCTCTCAATTTCCGCATTAATTTCCCCACAGGATGATACTGTACTCCTTAAGTATTTGAAATGCTTCATTTGTTTCAAAGGCTAACTATCCAGGAAGATTTTCATTGGGATTTTCCTCTGGTAATGGTCAAGACTTTTTTTTTTTCAGTTTGATTTTCATGTTAAGGCTTTGATGTGGTTTTGCCAAGTTATTCATGTTCTGCTGCAGGTCCTTCTTCAGTGTGGCTATAAGTTATACTTTTTCTTGATCTCAGTTGGTCATTTGCGTGTTGCTTCCGGAACTTTGCCTCCCTAAAAGCTCTCTTGTAGGCCTCTTGGTTGTGAGCAAAATGCTCTGCTGCTGATGTGTCCATTTTCCTGATCTACACAAGCTATATGCAGTATCTGACAATATTCAACTGATTTTTTTTGTTAGAAAGTGGCATCTGTACATCTTTTTTCCTAAGTCTTACTTTCTTCTTTCTCTTCTTCTTCTTCAGCTTTCTGAGCCATTAAGGCTCACAGCTGCAGATAAACTTCGCCTACATTCCTCTCTATTCTTAATCTTTTCTCTCCAATTGGTGATACCACTTTCTTTTATATCCTCTTCTATGCTGTCTTACCATCTCTGTCTTGGTCTACCATTTGATCTTGCTTCCCCTCATCTCTTGTGCATACATAATTTTCATTTCTGTTCTCTTCTATTCTTTCTACATGGCCCAACCAGCATAGTCTGTTCAGTTTCAAGACATTTATAATTCGTTGGGATTTAAACAAAGAAAGCTTAAATATTTTGGACACATTAAACGTCATGATAATCTAGAGAAGACCGTTTTGGAAGGGTACATAATGGGAAAAAGAGAGAGAGGAAGACCAAGGCGAAGATGGCTGCAAGACATCATTGATAATCTGTAAATGGATGCATCAGTAGCAGAGCATCTTGCTTACAACAGACAGGCCTACAGGAGAGCTGTTAGGGAGGTAAAGTTCCGCAAGGGACATGCAAATGACTGACCATATATGACAAACCACTTCTAAAGATTAGAGACTGACCATATATGACAAACCACTTCTAAAGATTACAATCTTTACTCTAAAGAGAAAAAAAACAACAACAACACTGAAAGAATGTACTGAGCAAGAATAATGCTGGTTCCATCTAAGAAGTCACGAAGCGCACTATGGATACTAGTCATAACCCAGAAGAAAATGATGGAAACTGAATGAGATGAATCATAACAGGAAAATCTATAAATAAATAAAGACACTGACCAGAACATCTGAGGAAGCTACGGTACTCAGCTGTAGATACTCAATACACCTCTGCTGGAGTTCTACATCTGGGTTCCTCAAATTGTTGTCACTTCCCAAAACCTGGTGTTTGGAAAGGGAGAAATAAATATAAATTATTACATATGTTGGCAGAGAAGCTTATGTATCATTACAAGTCCAACTAAAAAGCAAGGGACATGTGGCAAAATGACAAACAAAAGAATATGCAACTTCCTCTGTATATTTCAGCAATACACTGTAATGGCTACTCATTTTGTGGAACACCATTATTGTCTGTGACAGTCTAGTTTGATGACAATAACATGGCTTAAATATAGTCTAGTGACAATTACATGGTCCAATATACACTGCTTGGAAAAACTTTGAGCAATATATGAACTATGACATTTACTTACATTATAACATATAACTTTTTCCCCATACGCTTGAAAGTGCCAGAATCATTTTTTTTTTTTTTTTAAGCTGCACATGTAAAATATTTTGTCAACATTTTGCACATGCATTTATAGCTTCAGTTTTTAATTTTTTTTTTTTCAGCCACACAAAATTTGGTGATTTTTTAAAATCATTTATTGTAACATTTCACTATGCATGAAAAATCTGTTGTTTAACTTTTTGTGTTTGTACATGTTTGTATATACATACCTACACATGCAAACCCACACAAAAATGTATCTCTCTGTGACTACAGAAGGTAGACAACTATTATCTTCTGTCAGAAATGTGCAGAGCCAAATGTCTGCGAACTTGGCCAAGTGCTAAAAAGTTATGATTTGCTACTGCAGAATGGCTGGAGATGAAGCAGATGGTCCCATTTCATAAACTGGTAGTAAAACAGAATACTCAAATCAAAATTTAGTCTACACATGCAGAGAATATCCACAAGAATTCTAGAGTGCGGTAAACAATGACCAGTTAGAAATCCAAAAGTCAAGGATAGGAGTACAATTACCTTAACTTCATACTGAGGATAAAAGGTTAAGGATAGGGGTTTGCATTACCCTAGCTTCATACTGAGGATAAAAGGTTAAGGATAGGGGTTTGCATTACCCTAGCTTCATACAGAGGATAAAAGTTTAAGGATAGGGGTTTGCATTACCCTAGCTTCATACAGAGGATAAAAGTTTACGGATAGGAGTTTGCATTACCCTAGCTTCATATAGAGGATAAAAAGCAATGTGCATTCCTCCTTCACATTTTCTGTTGCAGCAATATTACTTCCCTACATTTTTCTACATTACAAACTGTTCTGTAAAAGTAGAGGAAATTACATTACCATCACATTATAAAATAGAGGAAAATACATTACCACCATATTATAAAATGTAATAAAAATCACTTATGCAAAGGAGTTTTTTTTTTCCTCAGTTGTGATTGAGATAATGCATGAGTTAAATGTACAAGACAATAACTATGAACATGATGATGAAACGTGGCACATGAGAGACTAAGGAAAACAACTCACCTCCTGGATGCTAGGCTTGATCTCAGGGAACAAGTTGATGAACTTGATATAAGTTGACAGGAGGAGACCTCTGGTGTTGGGACTACACAAATGATATTTGGAGTGAAGCAGCTGGAACTGGACTAGTGGGCTGTGGACAGATAAATCAAACATAATGTCACACCACAAGATTAGATGGTTCACAACTTCATTACTGATCAAGCTTTACCAGGGCATCTTCTTGTAGTGATTCACAACAAATATAATGTTATTTATGTGATATCACTTCACAATTCTGAAGCTAGCACAGAAATAACAAAAAACTGCTGTATTAACATTTCTAATGTATATCTGTACTGCTTGTTAAACAACAGTTGAAAGAATGTTTAATGCAATATATGTACTGCTGTTTTTTTTCTTTTTCTCTGTCAATAGTTGAGATGAAGCAGAATTAGCCTATGACAATATAGAGACTTAATTTCATCTCTGCTATACAACTTGGACACAAAAAGAAAAGTGACAGTTCTAGGTTACAAAGTTCATTAGGAATACAATTATCAGCAACTTCCATTGACAGTGACACCCATCTGCTTCAGTACCATTTCCTATGATACAAAAGTCATAAAATTCACATGATTGACAAGAACAGAATCTCTTTCCTTTTTTTTTTTTTTAAATTGGAAATAAAAGTGCAATAAAAGCATCTTTGAAGAAATGGAAGTGGTTGAAAACTGACTCCTCAGTTTCATTAAGAAAAGAAAGTTATTCTTCTATGGTTATACTAAATGAAAATGAAGGCGTACAGAGAAATGTAATAGAGAGCATAATTCCTGGGAAATCAGAAAAGGGGCAGCAGAGATGATGGGTCCATGACTATCACTAACACTCTTAAACACCATACTCACTGAAGAAGGCAACAAGTCTAGAGACATTTTCAGAATGGTTATAAAGTGCAGCATTTTGCTCTATGGACACTAAAGCCATGGTAAAAAGTATACAGACTTAGATACAGAAAGTAACTTTAACTGACCTTGATCTTGGGTCACCTGCAATGAGGTTGCCAAACTCTCCAAGAATATATCCTCCAACTTTGACCATATTTTCATGACAAGCTGGGGCTTGAAGAGCCTGTGAGGCAAAAGCAAAAAAAAAAAAAAAAGCTGTAAAAACACCTCAAAAGTCAATGAAAATTCTCATGTCTTTGGTCACTTTTCATCACCCCCAGCCCAATCAGATCTCTGTCTGTTAACCTTGACACAGCCAGATCTCTCTCACCCTGACACTGCCAGATCTCTCTCTGCCACCCTGATACAACCAAATCTCTACCAACCACCCTGACACATCCAGATCTTTATTCTGTCACTCTTGATACAATCAAGAGATGAACTGTTAATGTATATCAAAATCATTCAGTACTACTTCAAAGCTAAAGAATGAATGTAAGAGACATCTTTAGTCCAGTCTGTCTCGTGTATTTCTGTTACATATTGAAAAACTGTCTCACTGACCACCAACACTTCAACACTGACAAGGTTATAACATAACTGTCTTGTAGCTCGTAAAAAACTTCAGTTTCTCAGATGTAAGCAGCGTTAAGTATGTACACACATTTAACACCTCTCAGTTTCAATTATTAAGTTACTGATTTCAAGGTAAGGACCTGTCTTATTCTGCTGTTATTGCATCGAAGATATCCCTACTCTCCTGTTTATTGCAGAAATGTGTGCCCAAGACATAAATATCTTGTGTACATGCTTCGCTCTTCTGGTATTTATACTCTTATTACTTGTCTTTAACTCAAGCCAAAAGAACGATGATAGCATTCCTCTTGTTGGCTCCATGATATGGTAACCCCAACATCAATACAGATTTGAGCATAGTTTTGTTTCACATATAGTTAATATTACAAAAAAATTCACTGTGGATATCTTATTTTTCATTCCTGATTATTTTCATTTAAATCTGTGACAACTGTGATCAAGTGACTGCTTATTCTGCAAACAAAATGTGCCAAAAATGTTGAATGAATTTAGCCCAACTGGTTTGTCAAAAAAAAAGTATTTTTATCATAGAGAAAGCTATGGAACTGTGCATGGTAGATAAGTTTACTTTAATGACAGCGATGATGAATCTGTGACAAAGAGGCTGGAATCTGAGCTCAGTGAAGGCTCTAGTTCAAGAACAAATGTTATTTGTGAGGAGTGTGATGATTAGCCTCATCTTCAAGAGGCTTTCCTGCCAGCCTGCCACTATAAAAGATATAAAGCTGAAAAGGGTGTCAAAGTTCATTTCACGTTCTTTAAACTAGTATTGTTCCATGGTCACAGGTGCCAGGGTATGGCCACTGTGACTGAAATAAAGAAAAAAAAAACATTCCTCCAAGAAAGCAAACATGATCTGAGTCTGGTTTTTATTTGTTCTCTTCATCCATCCCCCAATACATAATTCAAATATTTACAATGTATCATTTTTGCATCAAGTAACCTCTACTGAGAAAAAAAAGACATCTTGCAATGAATGATGCTTCAGTTGCTGCCTTGTAGTGTTCTCTCATTTGTCTACCACAGCAGAGGTAGTTAGAGATGTATGGCTTAGATTTAATAAAAAGATACAGGAACGAAAAGGGAGAATTGGAAGTAAGGACTTCCACGTGTGTTTGCATGTTTACTGAGTTTTTTTTGTAAATGAAATTTTTAGCACAATGAATTATATTCCTTGATTCTGCCAAATTTTTAGCTATCTCAAAGTTTCAAAACATCTTTTTAACTGTTCCTTGCTTTGTAAAGGAGTATTTTTCCACAGCATATAATACTCACTAATTGTCTGATAATCTTTTCTCTCTGATGGTAAAATATCAATCACAAAAAAAGAAAAAAGATTTACAAACCTCAAAGACTGTTTTAGCAGCATAGCCCTGAACATCATCTCTGTTTATCACAATCTGAATCACCCGGTACCACACCTGAAACATATGAATGATGACACTGACCATGGCACTAATAATAACAATGTAGGAGAGAAATCATTCTCTTCATCAAGACTATCTCATATTTTAATTTTTCCCGTGCCACTAAATGTCACATAGGACCTGCATGGTAGTTCGCCAAAATTTCCTGTCTTCGGCGAGTTTTCAATCTAATTAAGGGTTGTTATGCCCACTGAACTGGCCTCTCTTAACAATGTCCTCTTTAGAGTTTCATATGGTCGACCTCTTTTTCTCTGGCCTATCGTGTTCCACTTGATAGCTTGTTTGGGGATTCTCTGACTGTTTCTTCTCATCACATAACTGACATATGTCCATCTTCTTTTCCTGATCACCAATGAGACAGGTTATTGTTTGCTCATCTCCCTTATCTCTGAGTTGTTCTTGAATTCGTTCCTCTTTATACAGAGAATTTTCCTTAGGCATTTGTTTTCAAAATAGTCTAATTTCTTGTCTATTTCTTTAGTTGTTTTCCAGCTTGTGCATGCATAAATGAGGATGGATATCACATTTGAATTAAATAATCTTAGCTTGGTTTTTGTGCTTGTAACTTTTTGAGTGCCTTATATTCTCAAGATTATTGAAGGCCAATGCTGCTTTTGCAATTCTAACTGCCTTTCTGGTGTCACCATCCTGGTCTATGTAGCTGCCAAGGTATGCAAATTGGTTTACTTCTTCAACAGCTGTTCCTTCTACGTATATTTTTCCTTCTTGATTAATGGGAAATTTCATTATTTTTGTTTTTTCCTTGTTAATTTCAAGTCCTATTTTGCTAGCCAGTGAAGACAGGCTATCTATTTTTCTTGCATCGAATTCACATTGTCACTGATAAAGAGTTATGTCATCTGCAAAATCAAGAATCTTATAGTTGAGTCCCATGTACCCAATCAATGCCCATTTTACCTGTGCAACATTTTTTCATTATGTAGTCTATGGCAATTCCAAAAAGCAAGGGAGATAGATGTTAAAGATACTATGGATTAAATTTACATCGTTGAAACATATTACATTAGAATATAACATTTATAAAATTCTGTGTCATATGCACATTTAGGCCAGATGAATTGCAATCTATTATTTTGTATTACAATATGTAAATATGTGGAGAAAAACTTGAAACTTGTGTCCTATACTAAAGGTGATCATTACTGAAATGAAAACAGGCTATAGATTACAAAACCTATCTGGATGTATATTTTTTTCAAAAACTGCAAGTTTGACATATCAAATCAGCAGAATATTACTTCAAATGTTTATGACAAAATCATATTGAAACATGAGTTTGTGGCTGTAATGCTGAAGCTAACAGCAAATGGCAACAAGGAACTGGTTTCTCACCTCCTCACTGACATAATCACCGGCAATCCTAATAAGGTTGAGTATGACATCCACGTACCAAGTATAGTCTACAGCATACTTCTCTGCCAATATCGCCACTTTCAGTACCTGCATAATGTTTTAGATAGGTAATTTTTCTTTAATTCCTTTCATTCAACTGATATAAGCTTCTTAAGTTTAGGACAAAAAGCAATGTAATAAAACTGATAAAAACTTCTTGTGCACACCAAGATGTACACAAAAACTGCAAGCAGCAGTGGATGGACAGCTGGGCCAGTAATCCAACTGGAAGATCCCTATATACACACCTGCCAAAGCCTAACCCTGGAGACCACATCAGCAGCTTATGTCGTAGAGATCAATGCACAATTTTCAGTTTGAGAACAGGACACATTACCCTCAGTAAGCACTTACACAGAGTGACCGCTGACAACACACCATACTACATGCATTGCAACAGACAAGAAGAAGAAACTGTTAAACACTATCTGCTGGACTGCAGAGATTTGAATGACCTTCAGAAGAATCTGATACCACCAAACTCCTCAATCACGGACATTCTGTATGGAGATGTATAACAGCTGAAGAGGACCTGTATGTTTCATTATCTGACACAAGGGAAAAAGAGTGAAAACTCGTAAACCCAGGAATCGGAAAAGTAAAAAAAAAAGTTCTTCAGTATTACAGAATCAAAAGGTATGCCACAGAAAAGTGGACTAACTCTCTGCCTCCTGGGAGATGTGTCTTGCGAGGAAGTTGATTTATCCGTTCGTAGTACGTTGGTATGCATTGGTCTCTAATTTTTAATTTATCCCAACTATACTAAAAAATCATTACTTTCTTCTGATATTAAAAAAGTAGACATGAGGCATGCCTGAGGTTGAATTCTGAGCCAATTTGTGTTAAAATTTAACTTTTTAAGTTTTATCTAAGCTTATAGCCCGCCGCCCACTTGTGTTTTCATGTTTTCAGTTTATTGTAGATTGTAAATGAGTTAGTTAGTTAGTTGATCCTCTTGGGCCAAAGGCAGCGCATAGGGAAGAGGACAAGGCTCTCCATATCTGGCGATTCCTTGTTTCTTGCTTTAGATCTTCGGTGTTTCTGATGAGCACTGTTGAACACTCCTTGGTGATAACTCTTCTTAGTGTGTCTTTGGGTCTACCCTGCTTTCTTTTACCCCCTGGTGACCATGTAAATACTTGGTATGGGAGTTGTTTTTCAAACTGTAAATTAATTGTCAATAAATAATTAGTGTATATTATCCCGTCAGGAAATGGTCTTTGTGTAAAATTTTATTCTTTCTGGATGTATTAAACCCAGTACAGTGGATTTCCCATCACAACATATGCCTGTGAGACCTGGATACTTAACAAAACAGCTGAGAAACACATCAATGCCTTTGAATGTAAATGCTACAGAAGAGTTCTTCAAATATGGACACAAAAAAGAACAAATATATCCATACTACGAGAACTTAACATTGAAGAAGGCTGAATAGCAAAGAGGATTAAAGAAAGAAAACTTAAATATTTTAGACACATTAAATGTCATGATAATCTAGAGAAGACCGTCTTGGAAGGGTACATAATGGGAAAAAGAAAGAGGAAGACCAAGGTGGAGATGGCTGCAAGACATCATTGATAATTTGCAAATGGATGGCCGTCTTTCTTACAACCGAGATGCCTACAGGAGAGCTGTTAGAGAGGCAAAGTTCCACAAGGGACATGCAAATGACTGACTGACTGACAGTGGATTAACTTAAGTGGTAAGTAGGAAAATATTTCATCATCATTTTCCATTCCTTCTTAAGTCTTTTTTTCTGTTCTATACTAAAAACATACTAACAATTTTATTAGAAAAACAATAAACAACTTTTCCTGTTTAAACTATAATATGTCACATTACAAATCAGACTTTGCCTTTGTGATCTTTTTAAATGTGACAACCATCCCATTCCACTTTATGAAATTTATCCCCTTGGTCACTTTCAAGTCATCATCTCCCCCCCTCCCCCCCATGGAGAGAGTAAGGAAATTACAAAAAAGAAAAAAAAAGAGCCACAAAGTATACCTGACAATACTTGGATAATTCTGTAGTCTAGATCTTCTGGAGAAAGCAGCAGTTACATTAATATATGATATATTCTGATATCTAACCATCACTTATATAATATACTTATATATAATATTTAACCAATAATGTGTTCTATCAGACAGTTAACAAACATGTTTTAAAATCCTAGTATATACTATTGACTTTAGTATCTGAATGCAAGGTTTCATATTTCTAATAACAGATGCATTTTCAGTTTCATTCATTCACTCATTTGCATGTTCCTTGTGGAACTTTGCCTCCCTAACAGCAATCCTGTAGGCCTCTCAGTTGTAAGCAAGATGCCCTGCTGCTGATGCATCCATTTGCAGATCATCAACAATGTCTTGTAGTTTGTGCATAATTTTAGGTTACCCTTTTTCGGCAGTTACAACATTATTTTCAGTTACAACATTAAATTTGAGAAACACTAAGTTTCCAGTCCTCACTATAAAAATTGCACTCTGTTTTTTACTTTCCCACTATTTTATATTATTGTTGCTTGACAAAAAGAAAGCTGCCTGCTAATAAATCAGTAATCAATAACATTTCTTTTGTTAAGCAGTTTACAGAAATATAAAAAACGTTGCATGCTGGGAGGCAAAGATTCCAGGAATAAATGAGATCTCCTCTGTTATCATGCAGTTTACTGTGAAAGTTTATTTGTTGCATGCTGGGAGGCAAAGATTCCAAGAATAAATGAGATCTCCTCCGTTATCATGCAGTTTACTGTGAAAATTTATTTGTTGCATGCTTGGAGACAGAGATTCCAAGAATAAATGAAATCTCCTCTGTTATCATGCAGTTTACTGTGAAAGTTTATTTGTTGCATGCTGGGAGGCAAAGATTCCAAGAATAAATGAGATCTCCTCCGTTATCATGCAGTTTACTGTGAAAGTTTTTTTGTTGCATGCTGGGAGGCAGAGATTCCAAGAATAAATGAGATCTCCTCTGTTATCATGCAGTTTACTGTGAAAGTTTATTTGTTGCATGCTGGGAGGCAGAGATTCCAAGAATAAATGAGATCTCCTCTGTTATCATGCAGATTACTGTGAAAGTTTATTTGTTGCATGCTGGGAGGCAGAGATTCCAAGAATAAATGAGATCTCCTCTGTTATCATGCAGTTTACTGTGAAAGTTTATTTGTTGCATGCTGGGAGGCAGAGATTCCAAGAATAAATGAGATCTCCTCTGTTATCATGTAGATTACTGTGAAAGTTTATTTGTTGCATGCTGGGAGGCAGAGATTCCAAGAATAAATGAGATCTCATTATCTGAATCAGGGAAATGCTTGGAAGCCAGACTAAACTAGGTCAGGGCTTCATGCTGGATAATCCATCATGCATTAAAACTTTGTTGGCTAATTCAACACACAGTAAAATTATGTCTCTGAATCTGTGAAGTTGTTCTCTTGCTGCTGTAGGGTTGGTGTTGATATGTTGTAACTTCCTGCATGTGCAGCTCATGATCATGTCTTTATATTCTTCTGCGTGAACAACTTTAACTCATCAATTTAATCAATGAAACTCAACAGAAGGTACAATCAAGATTCTATCACCACAGTTATATGTGCATTAACACATTCTCGTTACACATCTCCACGTCTTTTGCTCAAATTCAGAGCATCAGAGCATCATAGCAGGAAGTAGCTGGAAATGCTACTAGAGACACAGCAAAGTCTAGCAATCTAAAAGCATGTTATTTCTTTATTCTTACAACTGTTTTGAAGAAAAAAAAAACAAACCAGACATTACATTTCAGCAAAATGGAATTTCAGTTGATTTTCAGTATGAAGAAGGGACACAGCTAGTTTTATACCTGCTTTTTTTTTCTACATTGACTCTTTAATTTTTGTGTATTATGAAATACAAGCTGTTGTTTTTTTTAAATTTAGCACAAAGGCAGAGAAATGTCCACTTCATATAAATGTTAATACTTTGACAGGGTTACCTTCAAGGCAGTTATAACTGTATCTTGGTGCTTCTTTACTGCCTCATGTGAAAACTCTGATGTAGCTAGCAGACACATACTCTCTAAAGCAAGGTACCTGCAAAAGAAAATTACCAGATAAAACAAATTGGAACATATCGTACCAAAAATGTCAGATTTCACTTTATTCTATAAAATATTTTCTCAAAATTATATTGTGAGCATGTTTTCTTTCTCTGACCTGAAGAAGTCTACACTTCGGCAGTTCAAATGTGTTTATTTTTTACATCATTTGTATACGTCCACATTACCTGTCCTTCCAAACACCGAAGTTTTTTAATTTTTGGGGTTTCTTCTAGGATTTGCACTCTTCAATCTAATGCATTTTTAGGCATTGCTCTTCATACCTTGTGATGCTGAATGCAAGCCTAGAATGTGAGCCATTCTCAGATTACACAAATTCAGGTGCAATGTCAACACTTTCAGTGATATCATCACTATCACACAAATCACTCTCATCTGAAGAAACTACATTTTTACTGTCCAAATAATCAGAAACATCTGTCCTACTGTGCAACAACGCCTCATTGTCTTCAAAATGATTGTATTTACTGTAACCAGTCATACATCACTAACATCCATTGTCATCTTTCCTCTGGGGATTCTTCAATGCTTCTCATTTTCAACCCTCTTTCACTTATGTATTTTTCTGACATTTAATTACCATCTTATATGCTTATGATTTACAGATTCTTATATAAAGCTTCCAAAACAAAAGGTGTTTATAACTTGTGTACATGACGTCTGTGTAGCAGACATATTAAATAGTATCCATGAATCATTTATATATGTGACCATATAAGGATCTAACAAGATTGGGAGTTCTTTACACTATAAAATCTCTATATGTTCAGATAGTGATGTTTAAAAAAAAAAGAAAGATTCTAGCTTGATTCTCCATACCTTAAGTTTGTTTCCTTGTGCTGAAGAAACTGGCCTAGTTGATTACAGGCTCTGACTAGAAGGTTAGGATCACTGTCCATGTGAATGATGAGGTTTATAGCTTCAAACAGGACAGCATTTTTAGCATTGGAGTGTTGCACTTTCTTTGACTTGGGGGGCTCCTGGGCTTTGTTCAAAATGGTCTCCAGGCATTCTGTGAGACGGGTTCTAACACTTGGATCCTCTGTTGGATTTCAAATACATGTAGAATATAACAATTTACATGAATGTGATCATAACATCTTAAAACCAGTTATAACAGTCACTCCTCTGCATATTATATTGGGTGCTTTCAGTCTTTTCAGTCAATATGAAAGTAAATATCAGATGTTAATGGAATCTGTGTGTCATCTTGCTCAGCCAAATTGCCTGTGGCGACATAGGAGCGCTTTTTGTTGGGGGGGAGGGGTCATCTATAAGTTATTGTGTTATTGTTGCTTAACTCTTCCTGACAACAATTATTGAGGAAAGACGCTGGCGATGGTTAGGACATCTGCTCCGAATGACTGACAACTCACTTCCAAAAATAGCACTAAGATGGACACCACAGGGGAACAGAAGTAAGAGTAGACCAAAAGAGACATGGAGAAGAACAACAGAAAGGATGTTGAGCAATAGAGGGCTCACCTGGGCAAGAGCAGAAAAAAAGGCGAAGGACAGGCATTTGTGGAAAATCCTTACGGAAGCCCCATGTGCCCTGGGCACTTAAGGTTCAGAGAGAGAGAGAACTCTTCCTGTGCCGGAGGTAAAAACGTGGACGTTCCATTCTGTGACAGACAAAAAAGTGTGGGTCTTGATATGTATAGGGGATCATTTCTAACTAATTATTTCCACATTAAAAATATGTGTATTATGCCTCCAAATAGCTATAAATTTAAGAAGATTTCAGAAATGAAGAGTTTTTTTTAGGAAAAAAGATGAAGTGTGATGATTTTAGCTGATAATTGTGCATTACTGTCCAAATAGGTCTAGGACTGGCATCGATCAACCGGCGATGTGTAAATCAACTTTGTCATTTTATCTGATCTCATCGTGTGATTATGTTGCATGTTTACTTTAAAATAATACTTGAAATAACCTTCTAACTACTTCTCCAGTCCATTTAATAGTCTAAATCTACTTGGGGTACATTCACAAACAGTCATCTAGTCTACTGGGGGACATGTTTGCCTACGAAGTCACAAAAAAAATTTTTTTTTTCGATCGAAACGCTGACTTTTGACCCCTGTTGTTATGATGCTTTCAAAATGGTGACAAAGGTCACTAGATATGCATACTAAACTGTTAACAATCAAAAGTTGCACCGGGTTTTAATGAAACAAAGCTAGGGTCCCTATTGGGACCTTGGCAAAAACTTGACAAAGTGGAAGGGTCCAGATTGGGACCCCTGGCACAGGAAGAGTTAACAAGGTCCAGTCTCTTTGTATTTCCTGACTGATAATAGGAACCTCATCTCTACACTACAGCCACCCTGTATAAAAAAAGCTGTCCATGTGACACAGTCCCTCCTGTCAGCTACTCCTAATCCTTGCAGCTAAATGAAGAAATCTCTCCCGGCTGTCTTCTAGATATCTGCAGTGTTCTGGTCTACCGTTAGTAACTTCCGGAATCTTGCAGAACAATATCTATTTAGCTATTTCAATCCAAGACAATGGTAATGCCGTTAATAGATTTTCCTTGCTGGCACTAAACAATGCTCACAGTGTTGTTCCTATCAAGTCCTTAGGAAAATAATAAATTTACTTTTATAATCCAATCCATGTTTTTAAATTCAGTTCTCTTTTGAAACAAAAAAACTCCCTGCACAATTTCTGTGGCAGTTTTGCAAATTATAATGCACATTTATTTTTAGTTTTGTGTTAAAGAATATTTATGTTTCTGAAGTGGTGTAATGTTGGTAAGTCTACACAATCTTGCTAAAGTTCTGTTCAAAACCTCTGTATAATAAAAAAAAAACTTACAAGAGATGTATCTAATACTATAACTGTCATCAAATTAGGGTAATTTACCATTTTTCTTTCACTCTTATCATCATCATCAGGTGCCGTGCCGACTGGCGTTGGCTATGTACACTTCTCCAGAGTACATGATCCTTCATGCAGGTCATCAGCTCAGTTGGTGATCTCCTCTCACACCATCCCGTCAGACTGTCCAGTATCATTTCTCTTGGTCTTCCTCTTGATCTTCTTTCTTCTATTTTTCCTGTTGTTATAATATTTTCAATGTCCCCTCTTCTCATTGCATGTCCCATGAAAGTACATTGTGTCTCTCTTATTTTTTTGACAAGATTTGTTGTCTCTCCAGCTCTTCTCATACATTCTTCATTAGTTATTTTTGCTGTCCAGGGGATTTGCAACATTCTTTGAATAAACCACATTTCTGCTGCTTCCAATGATTTTTGTGCAGACTTGCGTATTGTCCTTGATTCACTTCCATATAACAAGATAGGTTCAATATAGCATTTTAGGACTCGTTTTCTAACATTCATTGATAAAGGATGTGTTGGCTAACATGTTTCTAATTCTCTGAAATGCAGTCTTTGCTTGGCCTATTCTGTTCCTAATTTCAGTTCTGCATTTCCCATGTGAAGTTATTACTGCTCCAAGGTATTTGAATTTCTGCACTTGCTTTAGAATAGTTCCATTTAATTTTATACTGCATGTTGGTAGATTCTGTTTCTTAGATATAATATAACCATAGTCTCTGTCTTTTTGATGTTCAAAGTAAGACCTTTCTATTCACTTTCTTTGGCGACTTTATCCAAGAGATTTTGCAGGTCTTGTTGGTTCTCAGCTATCAGTACTGTGTCATCAGCATACTGAAGGTTGTTAATATTGTATCTTCCAATTTTTATGCCTGGTTCTGTGATGATCACTCTTAGAATACTCTCGCTGTACACAGAAAAAAGGTCTGGAGATAGTACACATCCTTGTTGCACCCCTTGATTTATAGGTTGATATTTTCCTGTTCTATTTTCAACTCGATTGCTGCTTCTTGGTGCCAGTATAGATGTTTTATAATCCTCAGGTCTTTGCTGTCTATACTGATGTCTTCAAGCATTTTAATAATTTCATTATGTTTCACCTTGTCAAATGCCTTGGTGTAATCAATGAAGCATAAGTAGAGATCTTTCTGTGCTTCTAATGCTCTTTCTGTTAGTGTTCATACAGCATAAATGGCATTGTGTGTTCCCTTTCCTTCAACAAATTCAAACTCTTGGAACTCTTATTAATTTTTATATTTTATGTTCATTTTATTTTTCTGTAGTTTATTACTAAAAACACTGACATATTTTGTTTTCTTTAATTTGATGTATAACATGTTTAAGCTTAAGTGGTACATGGAAAAACTACAAGAAACTGACTCACTTTCACAAGGTGAAAAATAATTCAGGCATGAAAGAGTTAAGGATACCATTGTTGTCAAATCAGTAGACATAGCCTAGGTATCTTGCTCTAATTTATGCAAATTTTAACTGCAGAATAAAGCCAGGTGGGAAAAAAAATTACCCTCAAAAGTGACCCTTACCTGGAGGAGGGTAGTTCTGCAAGAGTCTGAGCAGTTTGACTGATAGCCATGGGGCAGGAACAAAATAGTAGGTGTAGTCTTGGAGATCTGTATATGAAGCTGTTACAATCTGTATGGGATGAAACATAGTGATCATAGATTTTTTTTTTAAATCCCCGCAGAATGGCCTAGAATCCCCAAATTTCAGTTGCTGAAGACTGCTGAACCTATGTGCTCAAACAACAAGAACATAACATATAGACTGCTAACATATTTTTAGCATGGAGAAACTGCACATACACTGGGTCATTAGTGCGGAGATGACCCAAGGAAACTGTATACATGAATCATTTTATAATACTGTTTACAAAAATCTGACATTAAATGCAGCCCAGGTCCAATGAAAACTTTAAAAAAAAAAAACCCAACTGTAAATGAAAATAGGAAAATTGCTCCGATTCTGATGGGGAAACTTTGATGCTTAATCAAATGAAGCAATTTTAGGAGTGTTAAACTTAACGACCGATCTGTTGGTTTTCTGCTATAAAGTATTACGACTGTTTTAGTTTATCTGATGTAGAGGCTAAGATGCTTGTCCAATGTGGCAGTCAGCAACCCATAGCTAACATGCTAGCATGTGACCTGGCAGACCAAAACTAATCAAGACCCTGTCCCACATTTCCCTTGGTGCCCCCAATTACAGCTCTAGCCTGGCCAACAAAGGAGGGATTGGCAGCCCTCTCTGTGGTTGTCTGCTAAAGAAGTACTGCACAGACCGCTTTTTAACTCCATTGAGGGACTGAAAAATACAGCCATCCCCCCCCCAACATGATGCCATGCCTCAACATCTTCACCACACCAGCTGCAAAAAACACCAACTAGCAGTTCCAGGAAGACAGAAGAACTATATCAGCTTCATGCGGTATCCTAACATCTTTATTTCCCCATAACATCAGTTACTCACATATATCTGCCAGCCATCTTCTGTACAGCAATTACATTTTTTTTTAAACTTAAATGTTGTTGTGATTAAAAAAAAAACAACATATAATGCAAATCAATTCTGACACTATATACACTGTTTTTTAAATAATGTGCAACTAATGTTAATAAAAGAGAGTGTTCATTTAACTCCATCAGCAGCTAGCAGCTCTTATATAAATCTTACTTACTCTGCTAAGCCTGGATACCGCGAGAGAAACACAACCTTTGTATTCCTCTGGGTTTTTTCTCACTAGTGCTTCTATCAAACTTGTTGCTGAGGTGACCACACCCTGAAAAACAAATGTTTAATCTAGAGTCAAGTCAAACAAAACTCAGCAACGATCAAGCTCTGAGACTCCTACAACAACCTAGACTTTTCTCCACCCTCTCTTTACTATCAATCAATCAGACTAGTATCACATCTCACAAGCTCTCATTTAAACACTCACAATATTTAACCATGTAGGCACAGGCTCGTACAAGTCGCAGCTAAGTTCTCACTTTTTTCTTTTCATTTTTTCCACTCTTATTTGTTATATATCATACATGTGAATTTATATTTTCTCTTCTTTTCCTATTTCTTCAACTTGTATGTTTTTGCATGATTAAGGTGTACACTGAAATGTTACATTACTGCTCATAAATCAATAAAGCTGTTCCTACTACTGTTATTAAAAAAATCTGTGTTCTTACCATGTGTTGATCATTAAGAAGATGAATGATCCTAGAAGTCCACTCGCCAATGGGAATCATGTCTGGTGATGCTCTAAGTAGTCGCAGCAGTGTCAGGCCAGCACTTTGTTTCACTGAATCAATTGTGTCCCTGTGATTGATGCAGTGAATAACTTTCAAAACTTGAAAATATTAGTTATAACAGCAAATGACTGATGAAGTTAAAATAGTGAAAATGAACAAATGCAGAGTCATATACGTTTAACTTCTTCTTCTTCTTCAGCTTTCCAAGCCATTAAGGCTCACTACTGCAGATAAAGTTCACCTCCATTCCTCTCTATTCCTAATCTTCTCTCTGGAGTTGGTGACACCAATTTCTTCTATATCCTCTTCTATGTTGTCTTTCCATCTCCATCTTGGTCTACCTCTTGGTCTTGTTTCCTTCATCTCTTGTGCATATATAATTTTTGTTTGTCTGTTCTCTTTAATTATTTCTACATGGCAATGTAGTCTGTTCAGTTTCAAGACATTTATAATTCACTGGGATTTAAATAAGTGTTCTTTCACATACACTTAACTACAAGACTCAACTATTATAATTAAAAAGGTACTGTGATATAAGAAAAGATGAGAAGCAGGTGAGAGAGAGAAAAGAGATTCTGTATTTAAAACTATTTCTGGAAAATGACAGAAATTTTAAAAAAAATGTTCTTGTCCTATTTTTATATAATTTATGACATGGTTCAGCCCAAACAAGTACTACAGGTTAATCTGCATGAGAATGTGCAGACTGTCTAAATCTACAACAAAAATAAACTGATCTGAGAACAATCAAAGCTCCTTATAATGTGGCTCAACAAAAAATGAAAAAGCATGCATCAGTCATATACTCAAATAACTACAGATTAAAAGGAAAGAACAAGCCTGAAACTGATCAATGATATATTTTGGAAATGCAAAAGACATATAATGAAAGCCACAGCAAGAGACAAGCTAAAGTAAAAATTCAGAAAAAGCAATAGCAATATAAAAAAAAAAAAATGGAGTGTTATTAAATGAAGTGATCTACCCTGACACAAGCAACTTGGGAATCTCTGATCCCACAGAATCGGCCATTTCTCGGCTACCAATGTTAGCCATGCAATGAAGAGCAAGGTTGATGTGAATGGGATTTCGGCTAGCCAGGTCATTCTTGATGGCCTGGATGACAAGTTTCATCAACTCATTGCTAGCACCAACCAGCACAGAGATGAAGAGATAGCCCTGCAAATATAAACTCATTGTTTTCTACAAAGTAATTAACTTCCTACTGAAAAAAAAAAAATTATACTGAACACGATTTTTCCTTGCTCTAGTCTTTGAATAAATGTTTCCTGTGATAGCACTTAGATGCTTAACAAGCTGTTGAGCATTTCCTCAGTCTATGGTTTTTCCTTTGTCTTTTTATTAACATTTCTACAGTTCTTTATACAATGTACCCAAGCAAACTAAAAGATTTTGAAAACTGCTGTTGTTGATGACCATTACTCCTTAATCTACGGACAAGGTTGCAGTATTGCAATGGCTGCCATTATAAGACATATATAATGCTTACAGATCTACTTTTAACTTGTCATTAATTTCTCAGCTTCTTTATCTTGCTTGTAAAGACTGTTTTCTTTGCAGGCGTCCTTAAATATGAAATTTCATTTCAATTCTGCACTCTAGAAAAAAAAAAAAAAGGGTTTTGTGCTAAGCTAGTTTTCTTCTCTTTCTGCATTCAATACGAAAACTGCACTGGCTGTGTTGAACTATATTTGGAAGCTAGACTGTGACATCTGTGCCTTCTAGCCAGACACATCAATTTCAGCATGCCATATTTTTATAAATGTATTTGCCTTCCTATTTTGATCCACTTTCACTGGGCCAGATTACAGTCTGTTACAAGTATGAGCCACTGAATACTATCTCATTTAGCTTAAGTAATGTGCCTTTAGTCCCATAAGCTGGCTTTACATGAATAATAACACAACAGCAAACTGATGCATAAAAATACATTCTCCCTGTCATATAATTTAAACAAGAGAGCACAAACAAAGAGATTATCTGCAGAAGAAAGCAATATGAAACATTAAGTACATTTTAAGAGATTTAATTACTTACAATCTGCTTCTCAGTGTATTTGTTTGAGCTAAGAAGGTTGACTGCTTCCATGTGACCAAAGTCAATATCATGACCCAAAAGGAAAATAAATAGCAATTTGCAAACATATTTCTTTTTCTGGTAGCCATCTAATGTTTTGTCACCTGCAAAAATTAAAAAAAAAACTATGATCTGTATGCCTTACTATGTCTGTCTATGCACTTACCTGCTTCACAGTGCTACAACTGCACAATAAATAACCAACAAAATCAGGGGAAATGGACAGATTATAACATTTTAAGTTCAAAAATAGAAAACTATGTTAATAACTGGGTCATACAACATAAAATGATATAAAAGTAATTTAAATTATACATCACTGAAACAATTCATTTGAAATATTCATAATTAAAAAAAACTGGTTTATTTTATACAGGCTAACATCCTTCACTTATCTATGCAAAGCCCATCTTGTTTCTTATTTACACACAAAAGAGTTATATTTGGCTAAACTCAACATGCAACTTCTTGTTCCTTTCAGAATTCTTACCTTTAAATTTGGATCTGATGTTTGCCAGCTCCTTGTTTATCCTCTTTATTTCAGCCTCTTTACTTTTACCTACAAGAAAAAAATGAAAATATAAAAAAAACTGCCTAATACTTGTTGTTTCTCACTGTTGAAAGAACACATGCAGAAATCCAACAAGCAGTTTAGAGTGAAAATAACTGTTCTGCAATGTCACTGTCAGGTTCAGCAAATGGTATGAGAAATAATGTCAACTCACACAGGTGGAATCCATTTCTGGAATAAATAAAGTACTTTATATTCATACTTCTGATGTAATCAGCAATCATCTGGAGTTGGTGTACATCCCCATAGAGTGTCTCTTGAACTGATATAGACATTGGTTACATATGTTTTCTCTCTTACTCGTATGTTGGACACACTTTTGCAGAATACGTTTTCCCATCATTCTACTGGTGCCACATGTTGGTCAGGCTGATCTTAGGCAGTTGAAAAGGTGGTACCTCAGTTTTTTGTGACCAGTGCAAAGTTGACAAACAATTACTTCCTCTTCTCTACTGAGTTGGTAGTGATCGTCATTTTTCTGATGGCCAGGGCATCCTACTACTCATTTATTTTTGAATGTCATTTTTATCATAGACGTACATTCCTCATTTCATGCTTGTAGCTGTGGTAAATCTTCTTTTGCTATGATGTCTGCTGCTTCATTACCAGGTATACTGTAATGAGGTGGGATCCACTGTATTACCACTCATGAGAAAAGCTTACATATCTGGTGTACTGCTGTTCACATGTCACTGAGGTATTAAGGCTTCTGTTGCAGTTTTTAAAAATTTTTTTGGGCCTCTGCCTCTGATGTTGCTGGAAAATTTCCTTGTTGCTAATGTCAGCTTCTTATGTTACTCACTGGTTAGTATAATGAAGATTTTCCCTCCACCATTTTCTGTTGCAGACCCAGAACTCAGGTGCAGGTCCAGAAGCCACCTGGGAAGTTTTCCTCTTCATATATAACAGACAGAAATTTCCATTACCCATCTGTGTGATTTTTCTTGCTTGTTATCCCTGTGATGTTCTCAATCACCTTCAGGAATTTATGATAAGATGGTAACAAACCTACACACTATAATTTTCTTTAATCAACAGTTTGAAAATGTTACAAAGACAAATTACTGAATTACAATTTTTAAAAAATATTTACAGTTGGACAGGAATAAAACAGTGATTTTCAAACAGACATAGATTTAAAAAGCCTTATACAAATCTAACAAATTCTAAATGTTAAGTTGCCAATGAAAACGAAATAAAATTCTGACTATATACCATAAGAGTGCATAGTATATAGCAAATGTATATATATACATATATATATATATTCTACATTCTTCTTGTGCCATTAAGCATCACATATGGCTCGCATGGTTGTTTGTCAAGTTTTCCTGTTTTCAGCAAGCTTTTCAACCTCATCAAGGGATTTTATGCCTACTAATTTGGCCTCACTTAACAATGTCCTCTTTAGAGTTTCAAGTGGTCGACCATATTTTCTTCAGCCTGTTATGTTCCATTTGATAGCTTGTTTTGGCATTCTCTGATTGTTTCTTCTCATAACGTGACCAACATATGTCCATCTCCTTTTTCTGATCACCCATGAGACAGGATGTTGTTTGTTCATCTGCCTTATCTCTCAGTTGTTCTTGAATTCATTCCACTTTATACCAAGTATTTTCCTTGGGCATTTGTTTTCAAAAGAATCTAATTTCTTGTCAATTTCTTTAGTTGTTTTCCAGCTTTTGCATGAATAAATGAGGGTAGATATTAAATTTTAACTGAATAATCTTAGCTTGGTTTTTGTGCTTATAACTTTTGAGTGTCATATGTTCTCAAGATTCTTTAAGGTCAATGCTGCTTTTGCAATTCTAACTCCTTTCTGATGTCACCATCCTGGTCTATGTATCTGGCAAGGTATGCAAATTGGTTTACTTCTTCAACAGCCGTACCTACTATGTATATTTTTCCTTCTTGATTAATGGGAAGTTTCATTATTTTTGTTTTTTTCCTTGTAAGAGTTATGTCATCTGCAAAATCAAGATCTTCTAGCTGTGTCCCATGTACCCAATCAATGCCTGTTTTACCTGGGCAACATCATTTTCATTATGAAGTCTATGGCAGTTCCAAAAAGCAAGGGAGATATGTATGCAGGAAACTCTCTACAGTAGAGAGCGGAACAACAACACAACTCTTTCAGATTATCAGAGGAAGTACCCCCCCCTCAGACAAGTGTTTCGGCCCTTTAAACTCCTGACACTCTAAGGGGGGTGGGCCCCTCTGGGTCATGACTCCCAGAGGTCTTGTGAGTTGTTGGTTTTTTTTTTCTGGTACTGGGATTGAACCCATGATCTTCCAGTTGCCACTGCACTTTTTGAAGTGCGTCTTTATATATATATATATATATATATATATACACATATACACACACATATATATATACATATATATACATATATACATATACATACATATACATATATATACATATACATATATTTACATATATATACATATATTTACATATATATACATATATATACATATATTTACATATATATACATATACATATATACATACATATATATATATATTTCATAAATCAAAGTATCTGAGAAATAACACAGGAATAAAAGAAAACACAAAGCGATACTTCGAAACTTTCTGAAATGAAGAAAAATCAACAAGAGAACTTATATTTTTATACTTCTATTTCTACTTGTCTTCTCTTGTCTCCTTCTTCATATACCTTTCAGTGTTTAGGGGACAAAGATAAGATGTAGTGATATGTTTCATATAATGGGACTTTCAAGGTTTCTATCATTTCTTTCCTCTACCTTTTTTGTGGCCAGCCTCTCCCTCTGTTTTCTAAAATTCTTAGTGTAAATATTTTCTCTGCTATACTGTCTGCTGGTAGTTGTGTAATGTGACCAAACCACTAGACTTTTTTCTGGATACAGTGTAACACTCATGTTACTCCAACTTTTGCCCTGATGATGTCATTTCTTATTTGGTCTCTTCTTGTCACATTTAGTATTCTCCTTAAACATCTCATTTCTATCTTGATGATTTTCCTTTGACTGTTAATGTTTATGTCTGTCATCTCTTTCTACATGACAGGAACAAAAAAAACACCACAGGTTATGGCAACAGTGGCAGTCATAGTACTGAAAACACAGAAAGACAGAGAGAGAGAGAGTGTGGAGGAAGGGTGGAGAAAGAGAGAGAGAGAAAGTGGAGAAAGAGTGGAGAAAGAGAGAGAGAGGAGAGAAAGAGAGGGAATTAAAATTAATCATATCCTATATTCAAAGAAAGAAGCATTAAACCAGTCTTATTACTGATGACTTTTCTACATACATAAACAGTAAGAAAGGAAGCCAAGAATTAAGTAAACATTTAGTCATAAAAAAACAATATCCCAACTGGCAAGTTCTAACTGCTGAAAGTCTAAAATTGTCTCTGAAACAAAATATTCCTTTGTTACAGTGTTAATTATTTTTCCAGGCTTCAGCTGCCATGGCACTGTTAGCTGCAGATCAATAATATTGATCAGTTAGCAAATCTGTTTATTGATGCACACAACCAAATGCTGGAACTTTGGCATTCTTTCTGTGTCTGGCTTAAGCATTATGTAAAAATGAGAAAAAAAACAAAACAAAAGATGTAACATACATGTTGAGATGATATTTGCCTATTCTGGAGATGAAAATCTAGGATTTCAAGTACTGACACAAACTCTTCCACAGGTACTTCCTTACAGACATACTGAAAACACATACCTATGTAAGATTTGTGAAGTAGTTTAATTCAAACTGACACCTGAAGTCATTAAAAATGCATGTAACAGCTGATAAACACATAAATGCCTTTGAATGTAAATGCTACAGAAGAGTTCTCCAAATATCGTGGACACAAAAAAGAACAAATATATCTATACTACAAGAGCTTAATATTGAAGAAGGCTGGCTAGTAAAGAGGATTAAAGAGAGAAAACTTAAATATTTTGGACACATTAAACGTCATGATAATTTAGAGAAGACCATATTGGAAGGATGCATAATGGGAAAAAGAAAAAGAGGAAGACCAAAACGAAGATGGCTGCAAGAAATCGTTGACGATCTGCAAATGGATACAGCAGCAGCAGGCCATCTTGCTCACAACCGAGAGGCCTACAGGAGTGCTGTTAGGGAGGCAAAGTTCCGCAAGGGACATACAAATGAATGAATGAATGAACAGAAATGATCAAATTATCATTGAAAAGATGAGAAAAGCTGAAGTGAACATTCATATGCTTTGTCTTGCTTGCATTTTTTTTCATACAAATATAAAAAACAAGAGACCTATCCATCTTTTAAATATAAGTAACATTTGAGGTCACCCCTCACCTGATCTCCTAGTGCACTACACAAGAAAAATGCCTCATGCTGCCAAAAATAGATTTGTTAAAACTCTACATCTAACTCATAAATACTGACTTGCCTAAAGTCGATTAAGAATGGGTCATATCAGATGTTAAATGAAAGCAACAGGAATAACACCCCAAGTCTGCTACAATACATCCACCAACTGTCACTCATTATTCAGTTTAGCCTGCTATTGCAGCATGTGTCTTCTCATTATATCTCATAAATGCTCAACAGAATGGTAGTGCCAAACTGGACATCACAACCAACCCAAATATACCCAGGGCTGCCCTAGGGGTCTCCACTCTCCCCAGTTTTATTTAATATCCACACAACAGGTCTTACCAAACTACACAAACCATCAACATGCAAACTATTAACTTTTGTGGATGATGCTTTACTATATGCACATGAAAAAAATAGACAAACTATCATAAATAAAATCCAAGAGCAAATAAAGATCAGCAGGTGGTGCAAAGACCATGAAGCATTCATAAATCGGGTGAAAGGCTTTTGGTGCTCGCTAAACAATAGAACTGTCAAAGAAATTATGCCCGAGATTTCTTATGGAAATACCCCAATTGAAAGATGCCATAATCTGAAATACTTAGGAATCAACTTGGACATAACTTTATCTTTCACCAAACATATAGAAGAAATGACATTTAAGGCAAGGTGGGCAATGGCTGCCATCAAACCCATAGCATATCTACAACTTCTGTTCACACTAATGAGAGCCTTGGTCTTATCCAGAATAGACTACAGCCTGAACTTGTTAACACTGTCAAAAACACAAATAACCAAACTTGAACTAGTACATAACGAGGTGATGACATTTTTCAATCATGGTGGCAATGAGATACATATTGAATCTTCAGATCTACAAACCCACCACAAAAGTGTCCAAGTAAAAGAATACCTCAAAAACAGCAACAATAAAACCCACCCACTCTGTAATAACCCTCACATGGTCAAAGAATCAAGCATAAAAATAGGCAAATTCTGAATCTCTGAAGCAGAAGACTCAACAAGTATAGTTTCTGATCCAAATCTCATCTGAACCTGAATGGAATACTTGCTGTGAGGTCCACCAAAATCTCGCTAAAGTACACATAACACTTACAAGAAAATGCTGCAAATGGACAGAGGGGTAAAACACAAGAGGGAATAAACATACTCATTAACAAACACACAACTCCTAAGGATATAATCATTTTACGGACATGTCAGTGAGCAGGGGAACTAGAAGCAGTTTGAGTTTTGCAGCATACTGAGGAGGTAAAATGCTCAAACTCATGACTGGGGCTTATACAAATACCTGCTCAAGTATGTGGATGGAAACAGAGGCATTAAAATCATTAAAATGGATACTGACACAGAAAACATGCCACATCAATATCATTACTGACTCTCAAAATCTATTAAGTGAACAAAAAGCCATCAGAAGTGAATGGTTAGAAATAACTGATAGATTGCACATAAAAAACATCACATGGGTATACTGTCCAGGCCATGCCGAGTTGATAGAAACAAGGGCAAGCAGCTAGCAACAAGAGTCAAACTGGAGGGTCTCATCAAAATGGACAAATCAGACATACAAATCCATAAAACAATGAACAATTGCAAAGCAACTTCCTCCAAAGCACTTATTACACACGACTCGCTGCATTACATGTAGCTAAGGACCTTGGTTCAGCAAGGTTTTCAGCAGGATTTTGCTAAACAGAATTAAAACATCAGTAGATAGTAAACTAAGAGAAGAGCAAACAGGTTTCAGGCAAGGAAGATCCTGTACTGATCACATTGCTACAATGCGAATAATAGTATAACAATCAATGGGGTGGAATTCTTCACTGACCACACTCATTGATTACGAGAAGGCATTTGATAATTTAGATCATAGAATGCTATGGAAACTACTGGAACACTATGATATCCCAGCCAAGATAAACAAAGCTTATAAAAACCATATATGACGCAACAACTTGTAGAATTGTGCATGGAGGAACTCTCACAGAAAGTATTAAAGTGGAAACAGGAGTGCGGCAGGGTTGTTTTCTCTCACCATTCCTATTTCTTCTAGCAACTGATTGGATCATGAAAACTACCACACAAAGAAAAAGAAATGGGACACAATGGACATTGTGGAACCAACTGGAAGATCTTGACTTCGCAGATGATGTGGTACTTCTGGCACACTGCCACACACAAATGCAAGAGAAACTTCAGAATTCAGCTTCTTTGTCATACACTTCTACCACTAAGATTGCCCTGTGATCCTACTGAATTTGCTCCTGTGGTCCTCGAGAGGTGTATTATCCCAGTATAGGTGTATATAGGACGTGACTGGCCTCTAGAGCAGAGGTACCGTGATATGAGTAGCCATCAAGTTTCACCCCTGGGTTAAGCCAGTTTAGGGGTATTATCCCAGTATAGGTGTATATAGGACGTGACCGGCCTCTAGAGCAGAGGTGCCATGGTATGAGTAGCCTGCAAGACTATTGGCCATACTGATTAAACTTCACTTAATCCTTTCCATTGCCCTTTTCACAGCAGCACTGCGCGGCAACCCTGATCAGTTTTCTTCATTGGCCAGGAGGAATTTCACCCAATGCAGAACAGCCGAAGAATCTCGCTAGCAGAGTCTTAGTTTAACCCCTGGGTTAAGCCGCTTTAGGCATTTGAGCCAGTATGGGTGTATACAGGATGTGGCTGGCCTCTAGAGCAGAAGTGCCATGATATGAGTAGCCCTGACAGCGAGACTACTGGCTACTTTACTTAATCCTTTCAATCACCTTTTCTATGGTGGCACTGCGCAGCAACTCTAATCGCATTTTTCTTCACTGGCCAGGGGGAGTTTCACTCCATGCACGGGCAGCTGAAGAATCTTGCCACCAGCAAGCAGGAGCTTTCCTTTTCCTAGACGAGCTACTAATCAAGACTAACGAGTCTCACCTGCCCGAAAGCGTCTGGTTTTCAGACGCCAGATATTCGCATTTCGCTCCATCTCTTGTCAGTTTAAACAGTTCCGCCACGAGAAGGCCAAGAGCTGGACTGTAAGAGGCTATGATGCATGCCATGGAGACATTTAATTGGAGTGGAGAGCGTATCCCCTACCCCACCTCCGGCTATTACAGTCCTTAGAACCAAGAATTCTGCTAAACTGGGACTATATATTAACAGAAAAAAAAAATAATAATAAAAAGTAATAGTGCAAGCAACAGCCTCATGGTAATTGAGGGAGTGCCAACTGAGGAAGTAGAGTATTTCACATATTTAGGCAGCATAGTGGATAAATACAGGGGGATGGAAAAGGATGTTAAAGCTAAAATAACCAAGACAAGGACAGCATTTATCCAACTTAACAAAATATAGTCATCTAAGAACATCAAAACAAGAACCAAACTTAGGCTTTTCAATAAAAACGTAAAGACTGTCCTGCTATATGGTTCAGAGACATGGGTTATGACCAAGACAATACAAGAGATGATACAAACATTCATGAACTACTGCTTGAGGAAGATCTTAAACATTAAATGGCAGGACAAGATCAGGAATGAGAAGGTCTGGGAAAGGGCAGGACAAGAACCTATGAACCTATAAACCATGTCTAGGATATGAAGGTGGAATGGCCACACTCTGAAAAAAAAACAGACAACAGCATAGCAAGACAAGTACTGACATGGAATCCTCAAGGAAATAGAAAACAAGGAAGACCTAGACTTACTTGGAGAAGAGAAATTATGACAGTGCTCAGAGACAAGGGATACACATGGAAAGAAGCAGAGAATAATTCCAAGAACAGGGATGACTGGAGAGCCTTTATCTGTGGCCTATGCTCTCAAGGGAGTGAAAGGCAATGATGATGATGATGATGAAGAACAGTGGTTGCAAATCTAAACTAAATGCTAGATAACATGCAACACACAATCAATACACCAATGAAGTCATCTCCTTAAAAACATTGAAGGACATCCTGATGTCAGAGGTCGAACACATATGGACATGCCCCAAGTGTAATGAAGAAGCTACCCAGGACCAGCAGCATCCTTTTCTACAGTTACATAAATGCTCAATGCAGTTCATATCAGCAGGACACTGCATGTGTAAGAGGCTTCTGGGGTTGTTTCCTTTGTTTCTCAGTTCTGAGTTATGACTTAAGTCAGCTTGGTAATCTCCCCTAATTCAAGAAGCCTGAAGAAGTTTCTTGTTGCCACAGCTAAGTGACTTTTTGCGCAGCCCTTGAGTGCAAACTCAGGAGCATGAGAAATTGTAGTGGAAGAGTTGTAGGGTTTTTGGTTAGTGAGACAGAATTATGAGACTCTAGTGCTGGCTCTCATAGGCTGCTGCAGAGGTTAGTGTTAGAAATGAATTAACTTAGTAACTGAAAAGAGACGAGAGATGTCTCTTACTGTCAAATTCTTATGGTTGAATAACTGCCTTAAGTTTTCTGTTGCCAGTGTATTTGTATCCTCAAGTGTTCCTCCAGTAAGAAGAGAATACCCGACTGCCATCAAGAACACAGGACTGTGACTGGACATTGTAGTGTACTCCACAGAAAAACAGGAATTAATAATGATCGAGCTTACGGTCCCATACGAAACTAGAATAGAGGAACTGCATTTATTCAAATTGGAGAAGTACAATGATCTGGTCAAGCAACTGAGGTAGGGGGCAGGAATCAGGGCAAAAGTGATAGCTGTAGAAGTGGGAGCAAGAGGATTCATAGCAACATCAGCATATGACCTATGTAAGCATCTGGGCATAAAGGAAGAAGAGGTTTGGGTACTTCCTCTGATGATCTGAATGAGTTGTGTTGTTGTTCCGCTCTCTACTGTAGAGAGTTTCCTGCATACGTTTGATATGTATAGGTGAAAATATTATTTGGCACAATGTACTTACCAGAAGTTATGATTCAAATGATTCTGAACAGACAAGAAGCAGATAGCTTTGAGGTGAAATTTTACTCATATTTTCTTTACATTTAATTTATTCATGTATTCTGCATTGTATGTGAAAACTGGCTTATGCACTCTGATTCAGGTGTACTCATTCATTCTACAGAGTCCAGCATAAAGCATAGCTGGATTTTAAAAATGGAAAATAAACAACCGCCATACATTTTTTTGGTAAAAAAACAGTGAAATGAAACTCAGAAAAATGGGTATTTTTATTATTACTGACAATCATATTTAGGTTTTGAAAATTATTCCGGTTAGATGACCGCCATTACATTTGATACATTCAGCAAGGCGTCTGGAAAATTCCTGCATAACACCATTTAACATGTTCAAAAGGATATTTTGAATGCAGTGTTGGTTCAATCTTTTAGGTCTGCAACTGACTGTGGTCGACCAGCATACACCGTGTTCTTGAGATACCCCACAAAAAGAAGTCTGCTGCCGATAAATCCAGTGACCTTTCTGGCCAATGAATATCCCCAAATCTGGAAATAAGACGACTGGAAAATGCTTGTCGCAGCATGGCCATGGACTGACAGGCTGTGTGGGCAGTTGCTCCATCTCGTTGAAACCATATTAGTCTCGTATTTCTATTGGCCAAGTCTGGAATGAAGTATTCAGTTAGCATCTGCACATAAAGATCATTCACTATTAGCAGTAAGAGGATGCCAGGTGCCAAAGTGTTCCTAATAGCTGACTGCCGAGGGCTACGAAGCAATGCATTGTGGACTTCTTGAAATCGTTCAGGTGTCTGTTAAGTTCTTAGACGACCAGTAGACTTGTTATTACGGCAATTAGCAGTTTCTTTAAATTTTTTGACCCACCTCAAAACTTCTGTCCTCCAATCGGGAACATTATCACGGGGATGCAACTCAAAATGGTGATGAAACTTTTGCTGTACAGTAATAGACGATTCTCCACTTTTAAAATAAATTTCAACACTGAATGCGCGATGTTGTGTTTGCCAAGAAGCCACTGTTTTTTTTCACACGTATTCAGTTTCTGCGCACTACATCAGTTAAATCCAGCTATGCTTTATGCCAGACCCTGTAAATCATTGTATGTAAATCATACCACCAAAGAGAAGACCTGATTTTAGAAAACTGACTTCAGATGCCAAAAGAAAAGCAAATTACAGTATACTTCCAACATATGTGCCACGCCAAAATGCAGCTTTCAGTACAATCATGGATTCAATAAATGAATCAGAAATGAAACAGAGGAGATGTCTTTTTTCTTTAAATCCCCCCCCCCCAACCCACCCACCAGATATCAGGGAAAATTTCTGATAAAAATGGTCTTGGCAAAACAAAAGATTGTGCTCAGTGAGGTCTCTTCCTGAACAGATAGCAACATTTATACACAAACTAGTGAAAGATATCAATAGTGTAGTAAAATGGCAGGAGGAGGAAAACAGACAAAAATTCTGTGAACATAAAAATTATAAAATAAATAAATAAATAAATCTAACTATTAACAGGGTTAAAAAAAAAGAGAGGATGAGTGAGTGGATAATGTTGGTGAAAATTGTATTAACTTAATGGAATACAAGTATTTTATTTTTCCCAAGACAAACAAATCTTGACAAGTGAAACTTTACATTTAAAATAATGAAACCACAGAATACTCATTATTTTATCATTATAAATGTATATTCTTTTCTCTACTTATGTCATCACTGTTATCTCAGCTCTATCTCTCTACTTGTGTCTGTATCACTGTTATCTCAGCTATGTTTCTCTACTTATGTCATCACTGTTATCTCAGCTATGTTTCTCTACTTATGTCATCACTGTTATCTCAGCTATGTTTCTCTACTTATGTCATCACTGTTATCTCAGCTATGTTTCTCTACTTATGTCATCACTGTTATCTCAGCTATGTTTCTCTATTTATGTCATCACTGTTATCTCAGCTATGTTTCTCTACTTATGTCATCACTGTTATCTCAGCTGTTTCTCTATTTATGTCATCACTGTTATCTCAGCTATGTTTCTCTACTTATGTCATCACTGTTATCTCAGCTATGTTTCTCTACTTATGTCATCACTGTTATCTCAGCTATGTTTCTCTACTTATGTCATCACTGTTATCTCAGCTATGTTTCTCTATGTCATCACTGTTATCTCAGCTATGTTTCTCTATTTATGTCATCACTGTTATCTCAGCTATGTTTCTTCACTTGTGTCATCTTAAACTCATGCTTGATCTGTGCAAGAAAAGCCTTGCATAACTCTGCAATACAGCTCTGGAACACCCTCCCCTACCATTTAAAATCCATTAGTAATACTTTATCCTTTAGCTCAAACCTTTTTCAATATTTACTTGCTTGTAACTATATGCCTCCACTGAATAAGCAGTAATCTCCCAACCTATGGCTTGCTAGCCATCAAGTTCTAAACGGAGATAGCTCTAAAAGTAACTTGTTAGATCTTGTTAGAAATTATTTTAATGAATATTAAACAATATATGTTAGATGAACTATACTGAAAATGTATTCCTTTTTATGTACATGTGTGCACGTGTGTAAGTGCATATGTGTGCATGCTATTTTATTAGGTAAACTACTTCTCTTATACTGTGAATGTAATAGTTTAATTTTGCATTCTTTTGGAATACAAGTATTTTATTTTTCCCCGAGACAAACAAATCTTGACAAGTGAAACTTTACATTTAAAATAATGAAACCACAGAATACTCATTATTTTATCATTATAAATGTATATTCTTTTCTCTACTTATGTCATCACTGTTATCTCAGCTCTATTTCTCTACTTGCGAATAGTGAAAATAATGAAACTTCTCATTTTTTCCTTATGTAATTTGTATACTTTATTGAATCAAGTGTGTGGGAAGAATGAATGAGGAAGTGATGAAAGGTCGAACGTAAGACAGGCATGCCCAATTCTCTACCCTTTAAAAATAAAGATCATTCATTCATCACTGTATCTCGGCTATGTTACTTTACTTGAATTTGTACTACAAAAAAAAAAGGACAAAAGAAAGAAAGAAATTATGGAGGAAGATGATGTTTTATCTCAATTATATCTTTCTTTGTGAGTGAGTGAGAAAAAAATAATAAACAGCACGGTAAAGTAGTAGATGAAAAAAAATAGACAAAAATTCAGTGAACATAAATAAAGAAATATGAAGTATATTAAATAATTGCCAGGTATACAGAACTTCCATACTGATTGTATATTTCTTCTCTTGCCACAATTCTTGCCTTCCCTTTTAACCTGTAATATATCCTTGCTACTCCATGATTAACACAACAGCCTGAAATGACATCATCAATAATGTCTACACTTGCACACTTCAATTAACATCTTTGCCAAAAACATTGAAAAAGCCAGATTTTGGGGGGGGGGGGGGGGGGAACGGACCCCAACACACAACCAAAAAAAATCACCATTCTACTATCTGATGTTAGCTTTCACAGTCTATCATTACATTCTGTCAGCCTGACAAAAACCGCCCCCTATTGGTTTACACATAAGTGCCATGTTCATAAATGAGAATATGTGCCTATACTGAGCATTTTTCAAACAGTACGACCTATTATGTACACAGCACAAATGATTTACAGTAAAAGAGCTCATTAAAACTATACACACCAGCACTTGAAAACAGAAAAAAAAAAAATCCCTATTTCTATAATTATGTTGCTGAAGCAGTAACTATGATAACAGTGTTGAAGCAGTAATTATTAATTTATGGTGATGACGAGGAACGAGGAACAGTAGTTAATAAATTATTTTGTGAAGCAATAAAAAAATAATTAATTTTGCAATGAATGATATGTCACGGACATGTGACAGTCAGTATTCTTCATAACAGAGAACTGCCAAAAAAAAAAAAATTAGCTAAAGTCAGACACTAATGACTAAATAGTAAATAAGGAAAACAACTACAGTAAATTCTTGATTTAAAGGACTAATGGAGTGAAAGACGTATTTGTCAATGCCAAAAATCTGTTAAACTATATGTAACCTCTCTCCCCCCCAACCCCCACCTTTTTTTCCCCCTCTGTGTGTGTGTGTGTATGCATGTTTTTACCTTTTTTAAAATTGTTTTTAATGTAAAAGAAAGGCTTGTGAGACTTTCATTATGTTTTCTATTTTCCACTGTAGAACCTACTTAGAGCTACACTTGGTTTTTCTGATCCATGGTTTCTGAGCTTTTCACTTTTTTCCCTTGTGCCAGATAGTGGATGATCTCTGTCTCCATCTTACATCCTTCCCGTGCCATTAAATGTCACATATTGCTCACATGGCACTTTAGCAAGTTTTCCTGTTTTCAGCAAGCTTTTCAATCTCATCAAGGGATTCCCTGTCTTCCTTGACTAACAAAATAGGTCTTGAAATTAACAAAGACAAAACAAAAATAATGAAACTTCTCATTAATCAAGAAGGAAAAATATATGTTGAAGGAACAGTTGTTGATGAAGTAAACCAATTTGCATACCTTGGCAGCTACATAGACCTGGATGGTGACACCAGAAAGGAAGTTATAATTCGAACTGCAAAAGCACCACTGTCCTTCAAAAATCTTGAGAACATAAGGAATTAAAAATTTATCAGCACAAAAACCAAGTTAAGATTATTTAATTCAAATGTGATATCCACCCTCATTTATGCATGTGAAAGCTGGAAATCAACTAAAGAAATAGACAAAAAAATTAGACTCTTTTGAAAACAAATGCCTAAGGAAAACACTTGGTATAAGTGGAATGAATTCAAGAACAATGCAGAGATAAGACAGATAAGCAAACAACAACCTGTCTCATGGGTGATCAGAAAAAGAAGATGGACATATGTAGGCCATGTGATGAGAAGAAACAATCAGAGAATACCAAAACAAGCTATCAAGTGGGGCACAACAGGCCGAAGAAAAAGAAGTCGACCATGTGAAACTCTAAAGAGGACATTGTTAAGAGAAGCCAGTTTAGTGGGCATAACATCTCTTGATGAAGTTGAAAGACTTTCCAAGAATAGGAAAACTTGGCAAACAACTATGTTAGCCCTACGTGACATTTAACGGCAAGGAGAGGATGTAAGATGTAAGAATTCGGCCTCTATAACAATATAAGAAATAGAAGAGATGGGAATAAAAATAATAACCAAGTTACTGAATGACATTTACAACAGTGGTTATATGCCCTGTGACCTTAAATCCACATTTATAGCACTTCCAAAGAAACCAGGTGCAAAGGAATGTTAGGACCACAGGACTATCAGCCTCTCATGTTACATAACAAAGCTACTTCTGAGAATTATTATGAGAAGAACAAGGAAGAAGATAAAAATGGAAATAGCAGATGATCAGTTCGCATTTATTGAAGGAAAGGAAACACATAATGCCATTTATGCTTTACGAACACTAACAGAAAGAGCTTTAGAACTAAAGAAAGATCTCTACTTATGCTTCATTGATTACATCAAGGCAAAACATGATGAAATTATTAAAATGCTTGAAGACATAAACATAGACGGCAAAGAACTGAGGATTGTAAAACATTTACACTGGCAGCAGGAAGGAGCAATTCGAGTTGAAAATAGAACTGGAAAATATCAATCAATAAAACAAAGAGAGCGACAATGGTGTATAGTAGAGCCAGACCTTTTTTCTCTGTACAGCAAGAATATTCTAAGAACAATCATTACAGAACCAGGTATAAATCTAGGAGGATACAATATTAACAACCTTCAGTATGCTGACGACACAGTACTTATAGCTGAGAACCAACAAGATCTGCAACATCTCTTGGATAAAGACACCAAAGAAAGTGAACAGAAAGGCCTTACTTTGAACATCAAAAAGACAGAGACTATGGTTATATCTAAGAAACAAAATCCACCACAATGCAGTATAAAATTAAATAGAACTATTCTAAAGCAGGTGCAGAAATTCAAATACCTCAGAGCAGTAATAACTTCACATGGGAAATGCAGAACAGAAATTAAAAGCAGAATAGGCCAAGCAAAGACTGCATTTTCAAAGAATGAGAAACATATTATCCAACACATCCTTATCAATGAATGTCAGAAAACAAGTCCTAAAATGCTATACTGAATCTATCTTATTATATGGAAGTGAATCATCATTAGACAATAAGCAGGTCTACACAAAAGTCATTGGAAGCAACAGAAATGTGGTTTATTATAAGAATGTTGTGAATTCCCTGTACAGCAAAAATAATTAACAGGGAATATTTGAGAAGAGCTGGAGATACAAAAAAATCTGTCAAAAAAATAAGAGAGAGACAATGTACTTTCATAGGACATGCAATGAGAAGAGGGGACATTGAAAATATTATAACAACAGGAAAAATAGAGGGGAGAAGAGCCAGGGGAAGACCAAGAGAAATGATACTGGACAGTCTGACGAGATGGTGTGAGAGGAGACCACCAAGTGAGCTAATGGCCTGCATGAAGGATTGGGTACTCTGGAGAAGCATAATAGCCAATGGCAGTCGGCACGGCACCTGATGATGATGAATTTGGCCTCTCTTAACAATGTACTCTTTAGAGTTTCATGTGGTCAACCTATTTTTCTTCAGCCTGTTGTTTTTCACTTGATAGCTTGTTTTGGGATTCTCTGATTGTTTCTTCTCATAACGTGACCAATACATGTCCATCTTCTTTTTCTGATCACCAATGAGACAGGTTGTTGTTCGCTTATATGCCTATCTCTCAGTTGTTCTTGAATTCGTTCCATTTTATAGGGAGTATTTTCCGCAGGCATTTGTTTTCAAAAGAGTGTAATTTCTTGTCTATTTCTTTAGTTGTTTTCCAGCTTTTGCATGCATAAATGATAGTGAATATTACATTTGAATTAAATAATCTTAGCTCGGTTTTTGTGGTTATAACTTTTGAGTGCCATATGTTCTCAAGATTCTTGAAGGTCAATGCTGATTTTGCAATTCTAATTTCCATTCTAATGTCACCATCCTGGTCTACGTGGTTGCTGAGGTATGCAAATTGGCATACTTCTTCAGTATCTGCTCATTCTACATATATTTTTTCTTTCTTGATTCATGGGAAGTTTAATTATTTTTGTTTTTTTCCTTGCTGATTTCAAGTCCTATTTTACTAGCCAGTGAAGACCAGGTATCTGTCTTTTTCCTGCACTGAATTCACATTGTCACTGATAAAGAGTTATGTCATCTGCAAAATCAAGATATAGTTGGGTCTCATGTATCCAATCAATGCCCATTTTACCTGTGCAACATTTTTTCATTATGAAAAGACTAATCAACTACCAGCACGGGCTAACTCACATGGAAACATCAAATTGGACACACATGAAATGTATCAATCTTTCAAAAAGCAAACTGAAGATTCAGCTAAAAAAAAACCTTCCTCACTCATACCACGCATGCCTTACAACTTTAAACGTGATTACAGGAAATGGAAGTAAATCCCTGGTAACAGCCATCAAACAGTCATCACGCAGATGACAGAAGCCGTCTAATGCTTCAGAACTGCCACATTCAGGAATATGGGATGCTGGACCCACATGGTTTGAACTCGTAATTCAACTACACCTAACATTCTCACTTGTTACAAATAGTTCAGAACCTCCTCACAGCATCACATTACAACCCCTTTACCCCAATTATAATCACCTATTTCACCTTCTCCCAGCTAGGTTACCATTGTATCACTCTCTCTCCCCCCCCCATGGTTTCCCCACTCACCACCCTCAGTTATGATCCACCTACCACACATCACAAGTCTCCATTTAAATATTCTCTACACTCCACCATGTGCATTTCTGAACAGAACACAGCATCGGACAAGCCACAGCTTTTTACAAGTTACAGATAAGTGCTCTGTTCATTTTATTTCATTTTTTTTCTTTTATGTAGCATTCATGTGAATTTATACTTTATCTCCTCTCTCTATTTCTTCGTCCTGTGTGTTTTTGTAAGATTAAGGCTCACTACAAAATGTCACAATTAGTACTTGTTAAGTAATAAATCTGTTCCTACTTTTTTTCCTAGCTCATACATTTTCGTAAATCCCTGTTGTGCACCAGAACATGAGCAATTTATGACCAACACATTATTGGAATCATGTCAGCAAAAACACTTAAGGACATCCTGATATATGCAGAACACTCATGAGCATTTCCAGAGTGTAATGAAGTATTTCCTGGGGACCAGCAGTAGAGCTTTAGTCTTATCTAGTATCCATTTTCAAGGCACTGCAGTCCAGCAAGAAGCGTTTCAGTTTCTTCTGTGTCTGTTGCAGTGTATACAAATATGGTGCGTGGTATGTGGTCACTCTGTGTAAGTGCTTACTGAGAGTTATGTATACTGTGCACAACCTGAAGATTATGTACTGATCTCTATGACATAAGTTGTTGATGAGGTCTCTGGGATTGGACTGCGGCAAATATGCATATAAGGATCCATCCACTGCTGCTTGCAGTTATATTTAGTACATTTTATTGTTCTCATGTTGGTGTGTATGTGAAGATGTGGCATGGTGGCTCCATTCATTATTTAGAGCTATCAGTGTTGTATTTTAAACAAAACTATTGCAATCTGGTGTCTGACTTATGGATATCAGAAACTCCTCAAATCCATGCTACTGAGACATATTGTTCTAATTTCTCATTTAGCTCAAATTTCTGTGCAACATTTAAATTCACATTCTTTGTTTTAATTTCTCCATCACTTGATGCCATTTTGAATTGGAAGGACTGAAATATAATAAGGTTACAATTCAGAAATCACAAAGACACTCTGAATACAAGCTGAAAGACTGTAGTGGACAGACCAAAACAAGAATATTTCCTACTATCCAAAACAAATGTGATATGAAATATGCATGGTATGATGTTCAAGATTTTTTTTGTCTGGTCCATAAAATCAACCATATCATGGTCCATTAAACTGAGGGTTCACTGTACTAAACAATTCAGTTAAAAAAAAAAATTTTCTTTTAAATATGTTGTACCCTGTAAGTAGCTTAAAAAGTTCTCAGTAAAGTACGAGGGGTGATTGATAAGTTCTCGGCATAAGATACAAATACTTCAAATGCACAGTTGATATTAGGTGCATTTGTTGGTAAGGTTAATGCAGGATTAAACACCAAGTTTCAAGAAATTAACTGCAACCAATTTTTTTTACAGGCTACTGAAGTGGTAAGGAGTGGCAGAAATTGAGAAGATGGATAAAATTTATCACTGATCAGTCATTCGCTACTTCTGCATCAAGGGCTTATCATCAAAGGAGATCCATGAGGATATGGTAGAGAATCTAGGGTAGAGTGCCCCTTCTTACAGCACAGTGAGCAACTCAATTCAAACATGGAATGGAGAGTATGGAAGATGATCCAGTTGGTCCAGGAAGACCAAGAACGGTAACCACCTATGAAACCACCGCCAGAATCCATGACATGATAATGGAGGATCAACGACGAACTGAGTGGTACACTGCTATTGAGTTGGGTATCTCCCAGGAACGTGTTCATACCATTATTCACAATGATCTTCAAATGACAAAGGTCTCTGCTCAACGGGTCCCGAAACTTCTTGGAACTGATCACAAACGACAGCGTCTCAACATGTCAAGAGACAATCTTGGCCATTTTTATGCAGATCCTGAAAAGTTTCTTCAGCAATTTGTGACTATGGATGAGACCTGGGTTCATCATTTTCAACCAGAAACCAAAGAACAGTCAAAGCAGTGGAAACATCATGGATCCCCACCTCCAAATAACACATGGGTGGCTCTGTCTGCAGGCAAAGTGATGGATTCCATCTTTTGGGATTCAGAAGACTATTGGTAGACTATCTTCAAAAGGGCAGAACAGTCACCAGGGCCTATTACACTAATCTTGTGAAGCAAATGCGGGTCAAACTGAAGGAAAAGCGTGGAGGCAAATTGATGAGGAGCCATCTTTCATCAAGACAATGCTCCAGTTCACAAGTCAGCACTGGCAATGGCTGCCATTCATGAATGCGGCTTCCAGCTTCTTGAACATCATCCTTATTCCCCATATTTGGCCCTTTCAGACTATTACCAGTTTACCAAACTCAAAACGGAACTCGGTGGTCACAAATTTGCTTCAGATGATGACGTCACTCATGCTGTAGACCACTTTCTATGGCACAAGATGCTAACTTTTAAAAAGAAGGGATCCGTATGCTCCAGGATCGCTGGACTAAGTGCATAAACGTGCAAAGGGACTATGTTGAGAAATAACCGAAAAAAGTTGTCAACAAATAGTCTGTTGTACCTTATGCCGAGAACTTATCAATCACCCCTCGTAGCTTTCTTTTACCATACAATACTTACAGTTTCGAATGTCTGATATGAAGACTGCCAGACCTCGCATGCCATCTCCCTTAACTGTCGGCATTCTGGATATATCTTGGTGTGTTACCTGATGATAATATGTAAGAGTAAAAAGTACACAAAATGTAACATTTTATAATAGCATTGCTGTTAACATCACTTAAAGAAAAAAGATTTTTGTGGAATGAATATTTAAATATAAACTTACATGCTATGCGGGCCAACAGTTCAACGGCTCTGAAACTGACACATTACTGTTGTTCTTGAACCACACCTCTCTCTTCACAAATATGAGGAAACATGAAGCCTTTTAGATGCAATTAAATTTCTATTCATCTGGTCTTCCTAGAGATATTTTTCATCAAAACACAGTCATGTGTCAACTTACAGCCAATTAAGTTAGAGCTGTTTGTACCTATGGTCAAGGTTATATCAGACAATTTAATGTGTTGTGATCTACTTTGTGATTAATTTACAAACATTTCCTGCTCTGTTTACACTATAATTCACAAGACAAGTGAAGGATATGAATGAGCCACAGATCATCATTTGGTAAGTACAAAACATTTGCATGTAGGTCTGTGTATGTACACTGTAGTGTGTCACTGAAACGTTATTACAGTATGATTCTTTATTTAATATATTGTGACTCATATTTTGTGAATTAATTTCCACAGTTACTGTGCTAATTTGCATTCTATTATTATTTTAAAATGATGTTAAACATGTCTATTCATTTTAAAACATGTTATAAACATAATAAGTACACTTCACTACTATAACATGTTTATAACATGTTATCTTAGTGAAGTGTACTTATTATTTGACATTTCCCCCCACCCCTCCTCAACATATGGCCAGATCAACTAGACAGCCAGACCAACTCCCAACACCCCCCTTCTCAACACATGGCCAGATCAACTTGACACCCAGACCAACTCCCAACCCCCCCCCCCCCACAACATATGGCCAGATCAACTAGACAGCCAGACCAACTCCCAACACCCCCCTTCTCAACACATGGCCAGATCAACTAGACACCGAGACCAACTCCCAACCCCCCCACCCCCCTCAACATATGGCCAGATCAACTAGACACCCAGACCAACTCCCAACACCCCCCTTCTCAACACATGGCCAGATCAACTAGACACCCAGACCAACTCCCAACCCTCCCACCCCCCTCAACATATGGCCAGATCAACTAGACACCCAGACCAACTCCCAACCCCCCCACCCCGCTCAACATATGGCCAGATCACCTAGACAGCCAGACCAACTCCCAACACCCCCCCCCCCCAAATGTGGTTGTAGGTTGGTTCATGACTGTATATGGAATTTACAACAATGACATGAACTATCACATCTTTGTTGACTCCAACTATCTTTCGATAAATGTAATCACAGACAAGATTTGCTTCCATTTGATACACGACTAGCATAACAAGTTATTATAATCCCGTGACTCATATTTTCTAGTTTGATAATAATTTATTCATTATTACAAGTACTTTTTTTTTTTTTTTACAGTTCTCTTGGTCTGACAAATTCCATGCATTTTGTCCATCTGAATTTTCCATCCGATCATAAATAGACCCAAATATTTGTACTACCCCAATTATTTCAATATTACTTCATTTATTTTCCAAGTGCAGTCCATTCTTTTCTTTTCTTTCAGAAATCTAGTTTTTAGTTCCAAGTTATTTTTGCTAAGGCTTCTGTGCATTTCATGACATTTAATATATGCAGTAACTGTTTTAAACTGCCTTCTGGAAATATCCCAAGAAACCCAAACAGCAACATGGAAGGTCAGATAAGAAAAAGTTCTAGTGGTGAGCCCCCCAGGCCAGAGAGATTTAATTTTAACAACAGGGAAGAGTGTGAGACAGATGATGGACAAAACTCTGATGGCATTACCAAGGAAAACCCCTGCATCAAACTAAAAAGAAAAATAAAAGTAGGAAAAATGGAATGTGAGAAGTATGTATGAATGAAAGTATCAAATAAGTGATGAGATGGAAAGATAAGGATACACATTTTCGGAATCTGTGAACATCGATGGAAAGGATCAGGTCACTTCAAGAGCGAAAATAATGGTATCTTTATATACTCTGGTGGAGAATTAGGAGGAAAGAATGGAGATTTTTACTTGGACAGATTAACATCAAAAGCATTACTTACCCAGTAAGTGACAGAACCCTCACTATAAGACTTAAACGCACCCTAAAAATGTAACAATTATCCAGATATTTGCACCTACATCAGCAGCAGAAGAAGATGAAGTAGAGGACTTTTATAACACACCGCAAACGGCGACAGACCAGATACGAAGAAATGATACTGTATTAATAATGAGCAATTTTAATTGGTACAGAAAGAGCAGAAGACGAATGATATGTTTTGAGAAAATTTAGTATAGGACATAGAACTGAACCAGGTGGCAATCTAATGGCATTTTGCATGGAAAATGAGCTAATGGTTGCTAACACACTTTTTAGACAACATCCAAGAGGACTTTACACATGCACATCACCTGATGGTAAAACCAAGAATCAAATAGATTACATTTCAGTGCAAAGAAGGTGGAGATCAGGTATAACTTCAGCAAAAACTTTACCAGGTGCCGACTGAAGATAAAGATAAAAAAGACAGTTGCAGGATCAAGACCACTCCGCTTTGATTTTACAAAAATACCACAACAATATAGCATAGAAGTGAAGAACCACTTTGAGACACTGATGGGAGGAGGTGACACCTGATAAACTGGCTACACAGGCCAGAGATATCTTAATAACTGCAGCTAAAGATATGGTTCCAGTAAAGAAAACACAAAAGAATGAATGGATTACAGCAGGCACTTTAGAACTAATAAAACAACGTTAGAGACATGAAGACGTAGTGGAAAGTGACAAACAACAACAAAGAGGAATATAAATCTTTAACAAAAGAAGTACGAAGAAACATAAGAAAAGACAAAAAACAATACATACAAGATTGCTGTGAAAGAATAGAAGGACATCAGAAGTGTGGAAGAGATAGTGAAATGTTTAAAGAAATGAAGACATTGACAAGAAATGTCACACCTAAGCTAAATGTAATTTGTGACGAGATGGGGAATACCTTGACAGAGACAGAGGAAATTATAGAAAGATGGAAGGAACATTGCAGAGGAATGTATGAAACAACTGACTGTGAAAGCAAAAATCAACAGTGTGAATTATGATTGGAGGAGAAAGAACCCGAACCAACAACAGAAGTTTTATGGGTAATAAAGAATCTGAAAAATGGTTTATCACCAGGATGTGATGAGATAACAGCTGAACTTATTAAAGCAGGAAGAAAGGAATGTGCAACATATGGCATTCAGGTATCTGGGTAAAAGAATGAAAAAGAATTGTACTCATACCACTGCTATAAAAGAGTAACCTGAAATTATGCACAAACTACAGAACTGTTGCCCCGATTAGTCACGCCAGTAAAATTCTGTTAAAAATCATAATGGGTAGACTTCGTAAGAAAACTGAAGAAGTCAATATGGTCCAAGCCGGTTTCAGGCAAGGAAGAGGATCAAGAGATCATATATTCAATATAAGATTAATAATAGAGAAATGCAGAGAGTTTAATGTGAATCTATATTTATCCTTTATAGACTACTCAAAGGCATTTGATTGTGTACAACACCTGAAACTTTGGGAAATAACGGGAAAAAATGGGATTTCCAACAGATTTGATACAATTAACATCACTGCTGTGTCTAGACCAACAAGCAGCAGTAAGAAACTTGGTTTGACATAAAACAAGGGGTCCGTCAGGGGTGCATACTGTTGCCTTACTTACTTAACTTGTATACTGAAAATATAATGAGGAATGTTAGAGAAGATGTAGACAAAGAATATTACGATGCCATAACAATTGGAGGTTATGAAATACCAGAGATTAGATATGCTGATGACACAGTATTACTGTCCACAACACAAAAAGGAATGGAAAAACTAACTACGTCAGTCTGTAAGAACGCCAAAGAGCAAAACCTCTATTTTAATGCAAAGAAAACTAAATTGATGACAACTGACAAAACAAACAGGCAGCTAAAATATGTATCAATGAGGAAAAACTGGAAGAAGTGGAGAGTTTTGAATATCTTGGAGCACTACTAATAACAGAGACACAATGAGGGAAATTAAAAAGACATCTATCGCTCTTCAGAACGTAAAACAACTAAAGAATCTGTGGAGAGGAAAAGACAGAACCACAAAAATAAGATTTTTAAGGGCATGCATCTTTCCCATCGCAACATATGCTTGTGAGACCTGGACACTTAACAAAACAGCTGAGAAACACATCAATGCCTTTGAACGTAAATGCTACAGAAGAGTTCTTCAAATATCATGGACACAAAAAAGAACAAATATATCAATACTACAAGAACTTAATACTGAAGAGGACTGGCTAGTAAAGAGGATTAAAGAGAGAAAATTAAACATTTTGGACACATTAAACGTCATGATAATCTGGAGAAGACCTACAGGAGTGCTGTTGGGAAGGCAAAGTTCCACAAGGGACATGCAAATGAATGAATGAAATCTGATGAGCTCATTCAAACACCTGCAGTCATATCATATCACTTTACTCCTACTATCTTTGATACACAGTCGTTTCTGAAGGTTACTATGTTCAAAACAGGATTTGGCAATGCTAGCCAACATTCCAACAGTTCTGAAACTGACATATTACTGTTATTTTTGAAGCACACCCCTCTCTTCACAGATATGAAGAAACATGAAGACTTTTAGATGCAATCAAATTTCTGTTTATCTGTCAAAACAAAAGTGTTATCTCTATTAGATTACATACTTTATTACTTGCTAGTAACTTGTGAGCTCTAATCAATTATTTTTTTAATCAATGATAATCTAAATGAGATGCCCATTGTTGCTACTGACAGAGAGATAAACATGAAGTCAGATTGTGATATACCAAAAGGTGGGGGGAAAAAAAAAAAACTGAGATCAGAAAAAAGGCTTATGTGGTAAAGGGAAACTAATGCACAAGATACCAAATTAAATAAGGGGGTGGAAATAGGATAATGATAAATATTTTTAGAAACCTAAATACAAATCAGGAAGAGATGAATACTGCAGAAGATAAATTAAAAAGTATGTATAATAATTATGCTAGAGATGCCACACAAAAAAAAGCCATGCTGGCATTGCCATCAAGAAAAAAATGGTCATGAACCTAATTTGGGCAAGATTTTATTTTGCCTCATCTCATAGTTTCATATAGGAAAGAGCAACTATTAACCAGGGGCTGCCATCAGTATCATCACCATTCTCGTTTTGAAAAAAATAATGTTTCTTTGATTTTCTTATTTAATGACAATGTTTCCATTTGTCAAAATACGCAGAATATACAAAGGAAATGCGCTGATGACCAACTTCCCCACAATCAGGGACAGCTGGTCAATCTCAAACACAAAAGGGTTTTACTCACTTCAAAAACAAGCAGAACTAGAGACAAGCAACCAGCACATACTACACATCATATATATAATATATAATGAATAATCTTTATTTTTCTTTACCCTTGAAAAATAAAGATTATTCATTCATTCATTCATCAGCACAACATTTCAAAACTTCACCTCTCAAAAACAGACACATTAAAATTAGTTCACAAAATCTTCTGCCCTAACTGTGGTTACTGCTTAATGTAACTCTAAATATGCACAACATTTAAATAACTGTCTCCTCCCTAAACCTATACTTGACTTGTACAATAAAAGCTTGGCTAACTCTGATGCTTAGCTTTGGAATACCTTTCCACTTGGAGTGTGTTGCAAGGAAGTGAAAATTGAGAGAGGAAAGGCACAATGTTAAACAGAGCTGCATACCTAATTCTTTACCCAGTGAAAATAAATATTATTCACTCATTCTACTTTCATCTTTGAAGGTGGATTTCCCACTTGTTTGCTAATGTATACAGGAAGCCCCCAGGTAATGAACGTCTGATTTACATACAAGTCACAGTTAAGAATAATCCATGTAAAGCCTATTATATTACAAATTTGAGCTACATACAATGGTTCGTAATAACAAATGGGCACTCTTTTTGTAATGCACATCAAAATATTCCACATCTACAAAAGTTTCTCGGTTTCTTTAATGGTCTTTTACACATAAAAAGGGACACTATATGTTAAATAAAATAAAATACTCGGCATCAAGTGGAATGAATTCAAGAACAATGCAGAGATAAGACAGATGACTGAACAACAACCAGTCTCACGGGTGATCAGGAAAAGGAGATGGACATATGTTGGCCACTTGATGAGAAGAAATGAGCAGAGAATCCCAAAACAAGCTATCAAGTGGAACACAACAGGCCGAAGAAAAAGGGGCAGACCGCGTGAAACTCTGAAGAGAACATTATTAAGAGAGGCCAAGTTAACAGGCATAAAATCCTTTGATGAGGTTGAAAGACTCGCCGAAGACAGGAAAAATTGGCGAACTACTTTGCGAGCCCTATGTGACGTCTAACGGCACGGGAAGGATATAAGATAAGATATAAGATATGTTAAATACTAAGACAAACATTTGTCTGCATTTATATATGCATACCCTACTGTTTCAACTCATGTACAGAGACTATACATATCTATAACAGTTTGACAGTGGCACAGTAACCATCCTTCAGCTCTGTAGATCAGCTTGTAAAGGCAGAACAATATCCATGAAATGACATATAAAAAGGTAAAAGTAAAATCCCCATTTCCATGCCATTAAGGCATACTGGAGATGCAGTGTTATGCCCTTATTTCCAAGACCATCGGCACATGAAATGTTTATCATGCCTGGCTGCATTTACCTTCCCAGGTGTACCCATTTTTAGAGTGTGGGTGAACACTGGGGCCTTTTTGGTATGTACCAGAACAAAAATGATTAAATTATATATACTTCATCATAAAATTGACTTTGATGAGAACATTTTGATGTGTCTGACAAGTACAAAACTCTACTACACAAAATCTAGACACTAGCTTTAAAACTATTTCACCTATATAAGTGGAAATGGACAGAAAACTGTCTGTGCCATTCTCTCATTATGAATTCATTTTCTGTAAAATTATTACTTGATCTTTATGTATATGACAGTTTATTTCTCTTCTCTTTGTTCTAGTAATTCGATTTTCTGTTGGCATATATCGTCCCAGCTACTGTACAATAAATGTACACATTTTTCTGATATGCTTCAATCTCAATGCAGCACGCACTAAACATTGTTCACTGTTCAAAAACCTTAATCTACCTTCTGCAAATGTTAAAAGCAGAGAGGAATAACAAATAACTTAACTTTTGTCGTTGATGCATAAAATGACAAGACAAATTAATTTAGTGTACTACCTATGTCCAGACCTAACGTAACACAGAACACTGCGGCCTCATGTGAGAAAATATTCACAATGAATATCTGATGCTTGCGCCCACTAGCAAATGCCTAATTCTGAGTAAATGGAAAGATTGTGTTAGTAGTGCACATATGTGAAAAGAGTCTTTTTATTTCACCTTCTTTCTTGTAAAACGTCACGTATCATCGTTAGACACCACCCACCAACATGTATCAAACCATGATGAATGTTAAACACAACGTGTGGAATACTGCGAAAATTCATTAGTTATATAATATCTCTTGAGCGATAAAAACCCTGCTAGGTCACAAACCTGTTTTAAAATAAAAACAGCATCCAACAAATTTCAGTAATTCAGAGTACAATCAGGAAATTCGATGAGTATCTGCAAAATTATCTACAAATGGCCGCCATTAAAATGTTCATCAGGAACGAGGCAAAGAAACACCCACCAAGACAAATCTGTAAAACACTTTTCATTTTATTTTTTTGCACTTTTTTAATTGTACAAACTCCGTATCGTTTAGAAACAAAAATAACTAGTTAATTAAACACAATTAAAAAGTTCCCCTAAGGCGAAATGTAAATTCGAAGCTAAATTTATTACTAGTAACTTTTTACGAAACTTAAGTTCACAAATATATTGTTACAGTAGTCGTAAAATCGTGCTCTCATTTCAACGCTAAAGTTACTACACTATACTCGTCATATATGTTTACATTAGCTTTATATATTTGATTTTTTTTAAACAGTACATCTTGCGCTATGATTGCTCACATGTGAAGGTTTATTACCGAGAGATTACTGTAGTGCCAACAAGCTTTAAATTGATAGAAAGCAAAGCACATGACGCAAGAGCAGCATAGTTATCATTTTGCCGGACGACGTCTAGCATACCAGATTATAGCACTAATTTTGAGTGGCTGACCATAGAAACAGCAAATAGCTGTCACTGTTGTCTCACGCACATTCTAAGCTGCTATTCCTCACAACGTTACATGCCGTCCCAGACCATCATCCATCACAATAATCTTACATTACCGATTCAGCTACTGAATCACCACAATCATTAACTACTTTCTTATACTATCATCACAAGTAAAATACATAGTTACTCACTTCCACTGACCTGACTATCATCAGCACTTCTTTCACTGCTGATTGTCTCCTTTAATCAGTATCTTCCGGTATTGGATTTATGCAGAACATTTGATTCATATTTGCCTGGATAAAGATGTTTAAAAAATTAATAAAATATTCAAATAGTAAAGATATGTAATTTTCAGAGGCGCATTCAAGTCCTTCACAACAAATCACAACCTTGACACAAATCACAACAGCTTCAGTACTCACATCTATGAGTCAAAACACACAGTGACTGTTGGTTCCATTTACAATTATCAGCAATTTACCAAACGTAAAGGGACTGTAAGTTGTGAAAGTAAAGTAAATAGAAATGATACCATATTTTTTATTCTTCACTTTCTTGAATCTAGGAATTAGCATCATTGCACATGTGATGCACCCATAAATGCTCTGTTCTCTGTTTCAGTAACCACTAAAGAGCATGAACACTAATTGTGCCAGTCAGTTGTTGGTTCTGGCAACCTTATTTTCTACCAGCCAGCCACCCAGCTCTTTCTCCCCCTCCTCACACTTCTGTCTTTCATCCTCTGTAGATATGTGCATGTCCTTTCCTCCTGCACTATTTCCTTGGCCACTGACTTTGGTATATCCATCCTTCTCCATAGGAATCACATCTGTTGCAATAGCGTTATAGGCAGCATGATTGACTATCACATTGCCTCTCACTTCTGCATGCCCTGAACAATATATCCATGTCAGCCATATGACATTGGATTGTCACAAGATCTGAACCCATTCATGATGTAGCAGACCCCTTTCTATCTTGCAAAGCATGCCCTGAAAGTCTGTCACCATCACACCATGTGTATCGTCAAACTAGCCTGGTCACTGCCTCATTTTCCATCCACATACTTGATGTCATCGTAAAGGAGGTGCCTGCATTCTGTGCTACCAGTCTGGCTCGCCTTTAGACAACAAAGACCCTTTCACTCTTTTTGTCTTGCAGCACTAAGCTGTCCATAAATATGACTAGGTCATATGGTTGAGCATGAATGTAAATGAGGTCCTGAGTTGCAAATTCAGTTGTGCCTCCCATATATTCTCTGCCAAGTGCAGAGATGACCACTCTGTGAATTCTTCACTTCATCAAGCATTTCAGCAGTAATTTACTTATTTTTATGTTAAACTGTAATAAAATCTATTAGGAATACAATATTAATCTTTGGTATACCATCAGCATCAGTTAGACTCATTTTTAGTTCTCAAATTTCTTTACTATCAGTTCCATCAGTAAAGATAAAAGCATGTAGGCAACCCTGTTATACTTTGAAAGTTGTTTAGAAATCCAGCAATCTTTCTCACTTTATGAGATGCATGTGGTAATAAGGGCATGTTATTTACATATCAGTGCCTAGTCATTAAAATCCTTTGTGCTTTATGTGATCTGTGCTTTCTTACCATTACTCTGTCTATAACAAATAGGTTTATGACATAATGACTTCTAGATGTGCACAAGGAAAAAGTCAACAGACCATGTGCCAGATGGTGACAAGCCTGTGACTTTACTGTCCAGGGCATGCAAGAGTACATGGAATTGATGTGGCAGATAAACTTCTGGACAGGCTAAAATAAATGACAGACTGACAGTGCACAAGGGGGACATTGCTAAGGCTGTATAGGACAAACTGGGGGAAAATGAAGAGTGGGAATGGAAGAACAATGTGGCTGTGAAGAGACTACTGGAGCTAGGACAGATTAAAGGTGCTGACGGGAAATCCGAACAAAATAATTGTTACACCTTGAAACTGACTTACCAGCCTCACAACTAAATGTCAACCTAGATGAAATTAAATTGCATGAAATTGAAACAGCAGTAAATTTAATGGCTAATAACAAAGCTGCAGGTGAAGATGAAATAACAGCCAAAATGCTAAAAGCTATCAATAGTGACAACATGAGACAACTACAGAGAATGTTTAACAAGATTTGGAAAGAAGAAAACATATTGTAAACAATCAACATTTGACAGGGACTATTAGCAAACATACTCTTGGATGGATGCTGCGGCATATGGTGGAGCACATATGGAGTTGTCCCAAATACAGTGAACCCAGAGTCTGAATTTTTAACTTTGAAGTCTTAAAATGACTCGAGTCAGAGTTGGTCAACTTAAGTCTACATCTCTGATAATTTTTTAAATGTTGCTGGTTTTAAAAATTTGAACTTACTCATATTTCATGTTATATTAAAGTAATATTATGTAATTGGTATCAATATTATTTCAGTAACATCTACAACAGTCAATAAATATTTTTAAATTTTCTGTCAACTGTTACACAATCAGGCCAGGGGCAGCTCTGATACCCAGCTATAGAAAGAAGTACCTTGGTCTTTCTGAACCTGAGGATGGACAAGCAGGCAGGTTTGATGGCATCCACACAGCTATATGTGCCAAGAAAAAATAACAACAGTAATACTATATAACCTAGATGCCTCTGTCGCATGATAGGATTACCTTTACCATTATGTACTTGTTTCTTGTTTATAAAAATGGGTGAGTAAAGAAGTAACCACCGATCAAGGGATGTAACCATAAAAAATGTAAGAGGGCAAGTCAGAAGGTCTTTTCATGTATTTTTCAATGGTTGCATCCCTTTATTTGCAGTTACTTTTTGACTGTCCCTTTTATATTTCAGATTTATATACAAGAAAAGTCAGTATTCATATTCTGTCAAATAATTAAAAGTTGGTATTCAGTCTTCTTCTTCTTCGTTCACTTCTACCACCAAAAACCGCACTGTGAACCTACTGAATTCACGCCTGTGGTCCTCGTTAGGTCCCGTGGTCCCCTGTGTGGTCCAAAATAGACCACACGAGATCCACGAGAGGACCATAAGGGGTTCAGAGTATCACAGTGCTTTAGCCTATATTCTTGGTGGGTCTCGGAAGCGGGATTGCGTGACACCGTGGTTTTCATTGCACCAGTTTAGTCTAGGGTTGGACTTTCTCACCGGAAGACCTCGACGTGTTTAGGATATCAGTGCATCCCCGCTGGGTGAGAGGCGGTAGCCCTCCCAGGCCAGAGTTGGACTTTCTCACCAGAAAACCTCGATGTGTTTTGAGATACCCGTGTATCACCGCCGGGTGAGAGGTGGTTGCCCATCCAGTCCAGGGTTGGACTTTCTCACCGGAAAACCTCAGCGTGATTAAGATACGCAAACATCCCCGCCGGGTGAGAGGTGGTTGCCTATCTAGACTTCCCTGGTCCAGTGTCTCCGACTTCAGCATTTTGCGGTCGTGGCCGCTACCCTTCCTAGTTGTGACCAGGATGGAGCTTTTGTCCAGGAGGACGAATCCTCGCCACTAGTGACTTCTACCCCTGGGTTGAGCCGATTTAGGCATTATCCCAGTATGGGCGTGTTTGGGACGGGACCGACCTCTAGAGCGGAGGTGGCATGACATATCTAGCCATCAAGTTCCACCCCTGGTGTTTGCCGGTTTAGGCATATTTCACCAGTGTAGGTGTATTTCGGACGTGGGCGGCCTCTAGAGCAGAGGTGCCGTGGTATAGCTCTCGTAGCGATACTACTGGACATACCGGTTAAACTTCACTTTCCACCACCTTTTCCTCATCTACCCTAAGTAACTGGTTTTCAGGCGCCAGATATTCGCCCTCGCCCCTTCTCCTGTCAGTTTAAACAGTTCTGCCACGGGAAGGCCAGGAGCTGGACTTGACTGCCAGAGGCTGTTTGTGGCACGTTTGCAGTCCTTAGAACCTGGTATTCAGTGATTATGTAACCATTACTATCAAACTACACTACAACTATTGCTCTGTATCAACATTGTATACTGTTGTCTTCAGTCAGTTAGTCATTTGCATGTCCCTTGTGGAACTTTGCCTCCCTAACAGCACTCTTGTAGGCCTCTCGGTTGTAAGCAAAATGCCCTGCTGCTAAGCATCAATTTGCAGATCATCAACGATGTCTTGCAGCCATTTTTGCCTTGGTCTTCCTCTCTTTCTTTTTTCCATTATGTACCCTTCCAAGATTGTCTTCTATAAATTATCATGACGTTTAATATGTCGAAAATATTTCAGTTTATCTATTTAATCTTCCTTACTAGCCAACTTTCTTCAGTATTAAGTTCTTGCAGTATTGATATATTTGTTCATTTTTTGTCTCCATAGTATTTGAAGGACTCTTTTGTAGCATTTATATTCAAAGGCATTGATGTGTTTCACAGCTGTTTTGTTAAGTGTCCAGGTCTCACAGGCATATGTTGCGATGGGAAAGATGCATGCCCTTAAAAATCTTATTTTTGTAGTTCTGTCTGTTCCTCTCCACAGATTTTTTAGTTGTTTTATTTTTTGAAGAGCAATAAATGTCATTGTATCTCCATTATTAGTTAGTAATGATACAAGATATTAAAACTCTCCACTTCTTTCAGTTTTTCCTCATTGATACATATTTCACCTGTCTTGTTTGTTTTGTCAGTTGTCATCACTTTAGTTTTCTTTGCGTTAAGAAAAAGGTTTTGCTCTTTGGTGTTCTACCAGACTGACATAATAAGCTGTTGTCTTACCTCCTTTTTTTCACAGAGATTGTCACCACTGTATTTTAATTCTGTCCCATCGCTTCTTGGCTTAGATCAAAGTGTAATATGGGTCCTTATCAGGGAGAAAGCGTCAGGAAGAGCTCATATTCACCTACAACGCTGAAGACGACAGACGACATGGAGGATGGTCAGGAGGAGCACCCTGGAATCCGTGTCATCACTATGAGTGGACAAAATGCTACAAGAGTTTCTTGCTCTTATATGTACAGTATCCTAGCCGGACCAGCAGGACGTGGGGACCCTCAGTCAATATGAAAATCAAACAAAGTGGTTCACCACCCTCAGACAGGCTGCCCATATTATCTATTACAATTCCTTGCATGGGAAAACCCTCCAACTTGAGGACTCTACGCTACAAATCATCATTGAACACTTGGACAAAGAGCATGTGAAAGGGACGCTACATTGGATGCCTATAGCAATGAAGGTGCAAATGGTCAAGTGTTACTGACAGTCAATGAGGAGACCAAAGTGACTTGAGTCAAAAAAGCCCATGATAAGTGGTCTTTTCTGTGCAGACTGAAACAGGAGATCCCACATTACATGCTTATAAGTGATAGTACATGCTCCAGTGATATTCATCATTATCATCAGGTGCTGTGCCGACTGGCACAGGCTTTTATGCTTCTCCAGAGTACACCATCCTTCATGCAGGCCATCAAGCTCAGTTGGTGATCTCCTCTCACACCATCCTGGCAGACTGTCCAGTATCATTTCTCTTGGTCTTCCTCTTGATCTTCTTCCTTCTATTTTTCCTGTTGTTATAATATTTTCAATCCCCCCTCTTCTCATTGCATGTCCTATGAAAGTACATTGTCTCTCTCGTATTTTTGTTTTTGACAAGGTTTTTTTGTCTCTCCAGCTCTTCTCATACATTCTTCATTAGTTATTTTTGCTGTCCAGGGGATTCGCAACATTCTTCTAATAAGCAACATTTCTGCTGCTTACAATGATTTTTGTGCAGACCTGCCTATTGTCCATGATTCACTTCCATATAACAAGATGGGTTCAATATAGCATTTTAGGACTCGTTTTCTAACATTCATTGATAAGGATGTGTTGCATAATATGTTTCTCATTCTCTGAAATGCAGTCTTTGCTTGGCCTATTCTGTTCTAATTTCTGTTCTGTATTTCCCATGTGAAGTTATTACTGCTCCAAGGTATTTGAATTTCTGCACATGTTTTAGAATAGTTCTGTTTAATTTTAAACTGCATGTTGGTGGATTGTGTTTTTTAGATATAACCATAGTCTCTGTCATTTTGATGTTCAGAGTAAGGCCTTTCTGTTCACTTTTTTTGTTGGAGATTTTATCCAGGAGATTTTGCAGGTCTTGTTGGTTCTCAGCTATCAGTATTGTGTCGTCAGCATACCGAAGTCTGTTATGATTGTTCTTAGAATACTCTCGCTGTACAGAGAAAAAAGGTCTGGAGATAGTACACATCCTTGCCGCACCCCTTGTTTTATAGGTTGATATTTTCCAGTTCTATTTTCAACTTGAATTGCTGCTTCTTGGTGCCAGTATAGATGTTTTACAATCCTCAGGTCTTTGTGGATGGTAAAAGTCCTCCAGATATGGAGGATCCCTGTGAGTAAGGATTTACCCAAACAAGCAGGTGCGGACCAACTGGCGGTAGATTCAGAAGGCGAGGTAAGGTAGTAGGTGGCTCTACTACTGCTATAAAGTGCCTCAGGTGCTCACTGAAGGGAATACCAGGCGGGTAAGAGGCACCTTAAAACCTCTTGCTCCTGCTGCCTTGCGGGTAGGACAGGGAGCACAAAGGCTAGCGGAGAGTCTGCAAACCGACAGAAGGCAACGGGAAACAACTGTTGTAGCTTCCAAGAAAAATTAATGCTTATTCAGAGTAACAGATTTGTCATGAACAACGTTAATGGATGTTCCTCTGGAACAGCCTCGTCCAGTAGGGCAGCTCATGAGCCACAGGTGAGGCCAGATCGTCATCGAGCTACTGGTGGCAAAACTAACCAGTGATACTAAAGAATGTAAAATTCCCATCATGCTACAGGGCAGGAATACACCATGCCCAAATTGTGGGAGTGATGTTTATCGAGCTAACAAATGCCAAAAAAACCCTAAAACAGTCCCAGGATACACTAAAAGACAGCAACAAACTTCTGTAGACAAAGGAGTCGAAGAATAACCCACTACAATTGATGTGGACCCTCAAGATCCAGCTCCAGACCCCACCAAAAACGACACCTTTAAGCTGGTCGAAAACAGTAGAAAAAGGAGGCGGCACCAGATAACTGCTACAGATCCAACAAAAACCAAGAAGTCACCATGTACCCTACAAAAACAGGTGACAAGCGGCAGAACAACAGAAAACCGGCTTCAAGGAACCGAACATCTTCACACAGAATAAGCAGAGAATGTCCCCCTTCCAGGGGAGGACATGAACTTGCAAATAAATTTCACAGAGGCACCCATTTCCTGGGACCAACAGGCAGCGGAAGGTCATTCGGATGAAGAAGACCCTCCCTTAATTATTGACAAGCAATATCGATTGTCAACAGGACTTTCTTCCACATGGACTGTTGTGTGCTTTCTGTAGGAATCAAGATCGATCCTCGAAGAGACTTCTTCCAACAAACCATCATCTGGGATTATATTCTAAAACGTATGAACTTTTTTTTTCCATTGTTAAAACAGATCAAGACAGCCCTTTTAGCTTTAGAAATAGATAAGGAAATTATAATTTTAAGCATCGATAGTACAGGCATATGTACAAAACTACACCATATTGTCTCAATGATACAGGCACACAAACTAAATTTAATTCTTCTGCTGGAAACAGACATACAGACAGACAGATACGCAGCACAAATCACTACACAGTTAGGCCTTAGATTCTCGTGTTTTAGCCTGACCACACAATATTCAGAGTCAGGAGTAGCAATAATACAGATGTCAGATAGATGCGAGATTGTTAGAATGAACGGAGGTGGTAGAGGAAGAATAGCCATAGTAAAGACGACAAACAATACACACACATACACCATAGTCAGCATACACGCTCCACCCAACCACATTCATCAGCCAGTGTTCTACGAGGACTTGGACTCTCCACTCACTCATACATATACAGGACACAACATTATACTATGAGGAGATTTTAACTGTGTTCTGTCAGACGCAGACATCATAGGAGGTCAGGTTACAGCTCATATTGTTAGAACATGCAGAGATTTTACAAGACATAATAGATACACACAGTTTAGTGAACACATATAGGCACACACATCCACAAAGCCGAGACACCACACACAAAAACAACACCAATAACAGATCTACCACACTAGACAGAATATACGCACCTTCAATACATCACATAACTAAACCAGACATCTCAAAGAAAGCCTACAGTTCACAAATCACAAAGCTATAGTCACAACAGTAAAAGCAACACACACAAATAGACCTTTCAGATGATCACCACATTGGAAATTTAACAACACACTTCTCCAAAACCAACAATTTGTAGAACACATAATACTTTCACTGATGACATACCCACACAAAACATTCAGCAACACTGGAAAATACTGAAGAGCACAATAAGGGATAGAGCACAGATACTCTCAACCCAGAAACACAGAGATTAAGACTGAGACAGGAGAAAATAATTGAGGAAGCAATCAGATTAACGAAGCAGACAGACAGAAACTCACCACATCTACTCACACTGCAAGGGGAACTAGATAAACACAAACAACACAGATTTCTGGGTGAACTACTGAGGACTAGACTCAACACTATCACTCAAGAAACACCAACCAAGCAGTACTTCGGGATAGAACAAAACATTCAACGCAGCAGACAAATAGGCGAGATAATAGATCTAGATGGCAACAAACAGACAGACATACAAAACATAGCACAGGCTTTCAGAGAATATTACAAAAACCTATACACTGAGGGGAAAACAGAAACACACATACAAGACAAATACATGCAGTACAGTAAAAAAAAACTGTGACATGGGTAGACATGTACTTGATACACCACTAACATTGGAAAACTTAACACAAGCTATACAAGAAATGCAAAGACAAGTCACCAGGACCAGATGGCCTTACAGTAGAGCTCTACCAACACTTCTTTTCTGTCTTAGGTCCTCTCCTCTTACAAGTCTTCACAGGAACTTTTGAGCGCAAAGAACTCCCGCCTAGCCTGAACCCCTATCATACATTACACTCATACACAAAGACAACTTAGACAAGACACAACTAAAAAAACTACAGACCTTTATCTCTGCTAAATGAAGACTACGAGATCCTTACAAAAGCGCTCACCAACAAACTCATACATGAAAACCAACAATGTAATGTAGAAAACAAACATACATCGCCACACACATTTCATTTGAGACATCGTACACTACACACACCAGAAGGACTGCCAGTTGTCATTTCTTTCTTTAGATCAGGAGAAAATTTTTGATAGAGTGCCACACTAATACTTATACAAGACATTACTCCATTGTAACATAGGAAATTACTTTAGAAAATGGATTCACTTTCTCTATTCCAAGCCTGAGAGCAAAGTCTTAGTAAACCATATGTTTACATAGACTTTCAGGCTAACTAGATCTGTTAGACAGGGCTGTCCTCTCTCCCCTGCTGTATGCACTCACTCTAGAACCACTTCTAGAGAAGATCAGACAAGACACAACAATCCAGGGAACATTCATACCTGACAGGGGGAGAGAGAAAGTTGCTTGCATACACAGACGACACTATCTTCTTCTCACCAACAGACAGATCAGTAACGAACATTCTAGAGAATTCAGAGAGTTTGGTAAAGCCAGCGGAGCCAAACTAAACATACATAAGTCAGTTATAATGGGGATAGGCAAAAGGTGGAATAAATGGGACTTCCCCTTTTGCCTCACACATACAGACTTTACGGCATCACTTTCCCATCACACCCAAACAGAACACACAAACCCACATGGGAGAAACTTGTAACACAAATCACAGATATGTTGAACAGGTACAAATATAATACTACAATGATATTTGATAGGAGCACACTAGTGAACACTTACATTATTCCAAAAATAACCTACATAGCTACAGTACTAGACCCACCCACAACAGACAATCCACGAAATAACAAACAGATCAGACGCTTCATCTTCACAAACACTATACACAGCATCAAACATAAAACCCTCATACAGGACAAACTGCACAGAGGAATTGCCCTCCAAGACATACAAACAAAGATCCAAGCACTCACGATCAGTCACATAGGCCACATCATCAAACATCCAAAACAGCATGCACTAGCTCACTACTACATGGGACTCGGACTATCAAATCTGCTCCCACCAACTCACAACCACACCATTTTGGTACACTGCCACTTTTACAAAACCTGCATTCAAGCCATCCACAGAAACAAAACACTCATCCACTGTAAAACAAACTGCATCTACAAACATCTAACCAGAAACCAAGCATCTCCACTACATCTCAGAATCAAAGGAGGTCAGAGATATGCCCTCTTCGACTTTAAATTAACTTTCACAAACTTCCATCTTATAAATATCACACTGAAAGCGAGAGAAATTACATTTAGACTTATTTACAACATGACACCCTCCACACAGAGAGAAGCACACAGCACCATGTGGGCTATGGAGGAACAACATACAAAAAGCAGAAGAGCATAATAGAAAAACACACAGCACAAAGGATAGACGTATACAAAGCGAATATGCTAAATATTATTCCTATAACTCAGCTGAACACACACACCAAGTTACTGGCCCTGCTCGCAGAGTTAGGTACTTGGTGTGGACATGCAGAAACAGAGCTCATTTTCATTTCTGCACATTTAGTCCTAGAATTTTCTCAGATCTCTTTCGGCAAAGGAAATTGAAAATTATGATGTGATATAATCCTACTGTTTTCACAGTAGCAAGTGTATGAGAGAGAGAGTTATAAAATGTCTTTAATGAATGAGTACAAAATAAAATATTTACTCTTTGTTAGTCATTGTCGTGGCAACCGTGATACACTCCTTGTAAACTTCTTATGTATATATTTACCATGTTACACTTGACTGTTCAATAATTGTTACCAGACTGGATTAATCTTGACGCAACAAACTGACCAGACAATGACCACCAGACAGGATTAACTTTTGACACAACAAACTGACCAGACAATGACCGCCAGACAGGATTAACTTTTGACACGACAAGCTGACCAGAAGACATCTCTACCCTCAAGGGGGATTAAGATGACACGAAAGCCATGTTTGAAGATAAAGCATGTAGAACTCTGACAGACAGCGACATGACAATAAAGATAGCAATGACCAATGATGCCTTGATTATTTTTATCCACTCCCATTTTCCCCAGAAAGAATGAAATGTTCTCAAAAACGTTTTCCTGCTGCATGTGTACTATTTAAGTTACCTCATAAATGTTTATTGTCTTGATATTAGCATGCTTGTACTTGTATGAACTCCCTGTAACTGCGAGCTGTTGTTGTTTGCAGCCGATGCTGTAGAGATGTTGAGGCACAGCATCGTATCGGCGTAGGAGCGGTTTATGGCGGCTACATTTTCAGTCTCGGAGTACAGCTAACAAGTAGGGGGTGTGCAATGCTTCTTTAGCAGACCCCACCACCATGGGGACTGTGGCGATCCCTGCCCCATTAGCCAGGCTATGCCTGTTACTGGGGGTACCATGGGGAGGTGGGACAGTCTTGGTCAGCTATGGGTCGCTGATTACCTTATCGGGCAAATTCACCCCCACTTTTATATTAGCTATCTATGCCTTTGTGACCAAAAAATTACTTCAACCCTTTTTGTTGTCAAAAATGTTCAATTCATGTATACATTCATACCTTTATCATATGAAACACCATCATCTCATGATTTGTAAAAACCCACCATTTCATTATTTCATCTCATGGGCAATCATCCCCAATTCACATTATTTCAGTTGAAACTGTTACTTGTTGAAAGTAAATAAAAATTATTTTAAAAAACACAAAAATTTCTATCCCATCTGTCATCATCTTGCAGTCACTGAAACTATCTTTCATGCAAACAGTAATTAACTGCAACAGTTACTAACTAAACAAACGCATCTTGGAAAAAATTAATAACAGCTTTATTTAACAAAGATCAATGATTAACTAGATTAAAAAACAAAATATCCTGTAAAATTTTTATTTTCACTCCAAAATAATCAAAATGTATCAAACAAATATCGAAATGTTTTTAAATGAATACAATAACAACCTAACAGCTTTCAGCTGGGCCTTCACAGTTCATATGGCATGTTTATTTCTTTTCCATGCTATCCACTCTAATAGAAAGATGTCAAATATCCATCACCATCCACATGAAATCATTTTTTAAAAAATGTACTGATGTTACAGATACATGCATATTTTTCTGAAGTGACAGATTTGAAGATTAGTCATTCTCTTATTTTTATTATCTAAATACCAGTTCTGGACTTCTTTATTCTTCTATTCAATTTAATCTTCATCTTGTTATAAAATAACAATTTTTTTTAAAGTGGTAAATAGTGAAAACTCGTAAACCTAAGGATCAGGAAAGTCAGTCTTGTTATAAAGTCAATAGCAGGCTTTTTTATACAATCACAAAGTACAGGATTCAAATTTTAAAAAGGACCATATTAAAAGTCTAAAATACTTCAAAGCACTGGCAACTGCTAGTAGAAAGTAAAACTAAGCAGCATGTACGTAACCATATATATAATATTTGGCCTATGAAGAAAACCTCTGTAATTCCGACTAAAACTAAAGAGACTGAAAATATGTAATTTTCAATAAGTGCAAGTGAATAAATAATTGTAACAGTTTATATTTTTCATCCAGCTAGATAAAAACATTTATACCGTGGAATACTGCTAGTTAATAACTACAGCAAAAGCACAACAAACCTATCAAAACAGACAACACAGTGTAAGTAAAGCAGTATGGAAAGCAGGCAAGGAATTTCTGGTTATTTTTTCTCAACATCATTCTTAGTAATCAACAGCTAACTTTAACAGATTGGTATCAAGTTTGCAATTACATCTTAATTAATTTTTCATATGCACTCCCCATATTTTATGGTCATACATAAAATATTAAATATAGAAAATGTTTATATAAGACCTGCACAAAGTTGTAGGTTACTGCTGACAGATTTAAATTTGCAAACCAAAATCCTGAACAAACTTTCTAATATTTCCAATAAATGTAAAACTGTATTTTTAAATGTAACTTCAAATTAATAATCATATATTATCAGGCACACTGTTACACTAAACTATAGGATTCTGCTTTATCTGCATTTCACTCTGGTAGCCTGCAGACACTGCATAAAAGTACTGCCTTCATAATTTCCTCTACATCAAGGGAACTTGTATTTGATTCCAAGCTGGTTCAATACTTCTTGCATGATGTAATGAATGGTTTTAATATCTTCATATGGGACAGCAGAACTTTCTTTCAAACCTGAAATTAAGAATTAAAAAGAACATTAAGAGATAAATATTCAGAATTATTTTCTTGCCTGAATTAGGTCTTGCTCTATGATCTCTTTGTGAATGCAGACATGAAGCTCTTGATAGCTGATGGTCTTGAAAGACTAGCATTCAATCAGATGTGAAGAATCAAATAGAGAAAGTATGACAAATTCACAGCACGTGCATCAAAAGTGGCATGAACTCAAAATCTCTCAAATTTCTCACTTCAATATACACAATAATTCTAAAAATAGATCTTCACTTGTGACTTGAACTATGTTGTTAACATAATATAGTATATATTATAAAACTGTGTTTCTAGTTTGTTTTTCTAAGACCTAAAAAAAAAACACTCAGCTTACTTTTTTGTGTGTCTTTTTATGTTAAAAAAAATAAGTGTTAACTTTGTCCCAAAGTGAACAATGACAAAACGATGACCAGCTCGCTCAGTTTCCCTGATAAAAATCAGGAGTGTCAAAATCTAAAAAATTCATACTTCATTTCACATTTTATGATGAATGTTCAGTGTGTCCAGCATTTGTTCTGACTTTACACTGTCTGTTGTCATACTCATATTTAAATTAAAAATTTAAATTTCCAGAGAAAAGAGGAAATTGTAGTCGTGGCACTTGATCTTGAGGATGCATACAAGAGAGTGGATTATACAATGGTGTTGTCACTTCTGATGAAATCTGAGGCAGATGCAAGATTAGTTTGATGGATAGCTTCAATGCTGTTAAGGCAATCAGTTGCCTTGAGGTACAGATCATGGATCTCAGAGCCCAGAACCAATGTAATGAGCCTGCCTTGGGGTCTCCCTTGTCTCCTGTACTATTCAATGTATATTCTACTGGCATCGCACTGTTATTTGGGAATGGTGTGGGGTGAACACTGACTGTACTATTCAATGTATATTCTACTGGCATCGCACTGTTATTTGGGAATGGTGTGGGGTGAACACTGACTGTACTATTCAATGTATATTCTACTGGCATCGCACAGTTATTTGGGAATGGTGTGGGGTGAACACTGACTGTACTATTCAATGTATATTCTACTGGCATCGCACAGTTATTTGGGAATGGTGTGGGGTGAACATTGACTGTACTATTCAATGTATATTCTACTGGCATCGCACAGTTATTTGGGAATGGTGTGGGGTGAACACTGACTGTACTATTCAATGTATATTCTACTGGCATCGCACTGTTATTTGGGAATGGTGTGGGGTGAACACTGACTGTACTATTCAATGTATATTCTACTGGCATCGCACAGTTATTTGGGAATGGTGTGGGGTGAACATTGACTGTACTATTCAATGTATATTCTACTGGCATCGCACTGTTATTTGGGAATGGTGTGGGGTGAACACTGACTGTACTATTCAATGTATATTCTACTGGCATCGCACTGTTATTTGGGAATGGTGTGGGGTGAACACTGACTTACACTGATGATTACTTATACATATGAGCATGGGAGGTGTGGAGAGGAACTAGCCACAAGGGTACAGAACAGGCTGGTGTGAGGATAACAATGCCGTGATAAACCCTAAAAAAGCTAGCATCTGTGGTGCTTATTAAATAACAGAATTGTAAGATCTGACGTTCAGATTGTGAAGTGTAAGGGACAAGATATTAAGAGAACATATTTCATGAGGTATGTAAGGATCACATTTGATTGATCCTTGTCCTTTGCACAACATGTGGACAATGTAATACAAAAGGCCAGGAAAATGTTGGGTGCAGTTAGGTTTTGACCTCCGGCGAAGCATATCAAGCAGAAAACACATGGCTGCCACCGGAGTATCCCTGGTGCAACCCAAGAAACTCTCTTTGCCTCATTCTGTACACACTCTAGTCTGTTCAGCTGTCCATTTGACAGGGTGAGTAAGGCTGTATTATACTCCAGTGGTGACATGACCAGCACTTGCATCAACAAGAATAGAGTTTGCTGTGTAAAGTTTGTTGCTGCCAAACAACAAGGAGTATAGCCAAACAACCACTGGAGTATAATATAGGCTTACTCACCCTGTCAAATGGACAGCTGAACAGACTAGAGTGTGTACAGAATGAGGCAAAGAGAGTTTCTTGGGTTGCACCTGGGGTACTCTGGTAGCAGCCATGTGCTTTCTGCTTGATATGCTTCGCGTGAGGTCAAAACACAAGTATTCTCAGGTAAAGGTATACATCAGGGTTGCTGGCATGAAGGACCATCTTCTCCATAAGGAGCTGGGATTAATAAAGGGCGGAAACATCAAACGAGGCGGATCCTGGATGGCTGAGACAGAGGACGTAATAATATCAGTGTGTAATCTAGATGAGGTGCCCAACAGTGATGACTGGTTATGGGTACAGTACCACAGCTGACAAAGGTTATTATACAGAAGGGCCACGAATATAGAGACTGGGCACAGGGGGCCATTGAAATTTGGATTCAAGATCTCATCCAGCATCAGTGTGGGTCTTCCAACATGGTAATATATACAGACGGCTCAGTGTCTCGGAACAGCAGAAGTGGTTGGTGTTTTGTTGTCTATCGCAATGGAAGAGTAGTAGCACAGGGTCTAGGAGCCTTTGAAGTCATTACATCAAGCATGCAAATGGAAATTTAGGCTGTGTCAGCAGTAATGGAATGGCTAGTTGCTCATGATGTAGTTCATGGTGTCATTATGATGGATGCACAAAGTATGCTTCGTAAGACTGAGAAAAAAACTATTTCGAAAAGAATGGGCTCATCTGTTAAGCCAGTCAACTGAAGGAACCTAAAATGGCTTTACTGTCCAGGGCATGCGGGAGTACATGCAATGAAGTGGCAGATAAGCTTGCTGGACAGACTAAAATAAATGGCAGGCTAAAGCCATGTTGGAAAGACTGTGGGAAAATGAAGAGCAAGAGAGAGTGGAAGAACAATGTAATTATGAAGTGATTGCTGGAGCTAGGACAAATTAAGGGTGCTGGTAGGAAATCTGAACTGTGTGGCAGAAAATGCATCATAAAGAACCAACACTTGATGGAAACTATTAGCAAACACACTCTTGGATGGATGCTGTGGCATGTGGAGCATATATGGGGCCATCCTGAATGCAATGATGCCAGAGTCAGATTTGAACCTTTGTTGTCATACAAATTTTTCCACAGGTTGATTAAATCTGTTCTCTCTCTAGTGTTGTAAGATTTTCTACAGTTTGTGTGCATCTAATCTTAAGCTTTTTTTTTCACCTATACAGGCTATGTACAATGTTTGACTGTATTCAACTGTTAAATGTGAAGATGACATTCATACAGCTTCTTTTTCCCTAAATTCCACTTGAGTGTGGTTCACTTAATGGGCATAACCTTTTATTTTTCAGGATCTTGCAGAATACTTTCATGTATCAATCAGATGCCAGTTTAGTAGTCCCTTTCATTGTCCTTTTTTCCCTTCCAGATGGTAGCAATTACAGCATTTCTCCACTTTTGTGATATTTCTTGTTTTGCCCATAACAAGTTATAGATTCTATGTAGCCAGGTTATTTCTATTTCTTTCACAAATTTGATTAACTTGTTGCATATTTCATCACATCTGGAAGCATTGGTCATTAGGGATGTTTAAATTCTAAAAAAAAAAAACTGTACACATTCATTCATTTACAATGTATATGAATAAATAATGTTTTACAATGCTGCCCATGGATAAACTACATCATGTACCAAAGTTAAGCATTACTTTTTCTGAAGTAAACACATCAAGATCAGACCATTACAGATGCATAAAAATTATATAAAATGCTTACCTTTCAAAAGGCAATCACGAACACCTTGGGCCTCATAAGCCAGTCCTTGTGAGTTCGTAAAATTGAGGCTCTTGTGTGCCGTTCAGAAAGAAAGAAAGAACACAAAAAATTAACATTTGCACACTCTATTTGTCTGTCTAGTACTATGACCTATAATATTACTGTTATTATTATTACAATTCTGTACATTATGAGTCAGGATTTAAGTGCTGTTAATGAAGTATGAAGGCACCGAAATAAATATAACTCAGCTTCCTCCAAGCAGGAAAGTATCTTGAGTCATAAAGAGTGAAGAAGTGGTGCATTTAAACAATGGAGAGGACACAAAAATGAAACAAGACAAATGATACAAGAAAGGTTGGTTGCCTTCAGTGCATGGTACCATACTGTCAGAAAAGGTGACTACAACTGCTGCTACTTCTGGTGACAGCTTAAAAATGCAAAGACGTATTTTCACAAATTTATTTATGCTTTTAAATAAGAAGTAAATGTAATTTTACGTACTTCCTCACACAACTGCTACCAGCAGTATAATTATTATTATCAAGAACATAAATTGATGCTGCAGAAAAGCAGTCTAGAGCTTAACAGACTGGTTGAGAATTATAAAAACACGCTCGTTTAGTGTGCCACAGAATTTCAGCTTATGTGTTCAACTACTGTATTATAAAAACAATACAGAAAGATGATTAAACAATAATTAGGTGTCTCAGTATACTGGGATACAACCTATCTTACATCCTTCCCATGCCATTAAATATCACATAGGGCTCGCATAGTTGTTTGCCAAGTTTTCCTGTTTTCAGCGAGTTTTTCAACTTCATCAAGGGATGTTATGCCCACTGAACTGGCTTCTCTTAACAATGTCCTCTTTTAGAGTTTCACATGGTCAACCTCTTTTTCTTCAGCTTGTTGTGCTCCACTTGATAGCTTGTTTTGGTATTCTCTGAGTGTTTCTTCTCATCACATGGCCTACATATGTCCATCTTCTTTTTCTGATCACCCATGAGACAGGTTGTTGTTTGCACATCTGTCTTATCTCTGTGTTTTTTTAAAAAATTCCTTCCACTTTATTCCAAGTATTTTTCTGAGGCATTTGTTTTCAAAACAGTCTAATTTAAGTGTTTTTTTGCTGCTTTCACTATTCAACAGTGTTATAATTATTAACAACAATTATGTCATCATTCTTTCCTATTTGCTTTTATTTGGAAATAAATAACATCTCTCTCCACCTACTAGTGACATTGTTATGAAATTACACAATGACACAATCCTACATTCTCATGCTGCACACAGATTATAAAACTTTGTAAATGATCACCTGTGGAGTACAGTCTGACAATCAGCCACCCACAGCCAACAACCTGCATGAGGGTTGGTGGACCATATCAACCAACAATGTGTTCCATCTCTCCGATGGTACCCCCAGTAACAGGTTCAACTGGGCTTAATGGTACAGGGATCACTAAAATCCCCGTGGCAATAAATCCTGCTACACTACTAAAGAAGCACTGTATGCACCTGTCTCCTCCCACTCCCACCCTCTTTTTTTTACCTAAACTCCAGGTCTGCACACACACACAAAAGTCATGATAACCCACTCCCTATCCAACAAACTGTGTGTGCCTCAACACCTTCACTTCACTGCATCAGCTGCAAAGAACATTCTGCTTGTGGCACCAAGAGACAGAAAAACAAGAAGATCTCATGGTTGTATGAGGTCATCAGAAAACTAGTCCAAATAAAATTTTGCACCAAACTACAAAGAAAGAAGATAAACTATCAGAATGGATCATGATCAACCATCACCATCACATGCTTTCAACATCAGAATAAAGGAATACAGGGATACAGATATCTTCATTTTGCTCAGGAAAAGAGCTTCATCTTTAAGTCTCACATTATACATGAGATAAGAAAATATAATACCAACTTACATAGACATCATTATCACTTGCAAACATTAATCAATGGCTGCACTAATACATCTATCCTCTTTCATAAATGGCACACAACAAAAAAAACATTAAAACTCTTACAGCATTCTCCACATTTGGTAGCTCAAAATATTTGACATTGTTGTCTTGGAGGACTACTCTGTCAGGGCACCAGAAAGTGTCAGGAATCTGTAAATATGACACAATATATCAACAACCAATAATTAAAAGAGAATATCTATCTGTTATTAATCAAAATTACTTGAGGATCTGTAAATAAAATAATGTGTATCAAGAATATGTAATGCAAGAAATATGTAGCAGGGATCATTAATAATTATCATAATGTATTTTTGCCACTGGATACAAATGATGCTAGCAGCAGCAGGTCTAACATCAGTTGTCATCATTAACTGATACCCAAGAAAAAAACACTCTTTCTCAAAATGTCCTGTTTGAATGATTTATATGCACCACATTCATTTGTGTTCATATGCATGTGCATATGAACACAAATGAAAGTGGTGCATATAAATCATTCAAACAGGACATTTTGTGGCACAGAGAACAATGTTCCCTAATGCAAGAATCAGGAACCCATCCTTCAACTAAAATGACAAAGACAAACACTAGAATTTTAGAAGTGAAGGGCACAGAAAATCTTACATACTGTACTACAAGGACGACACAGTTATCAAGCTATTTAAATCAATCAAGTCCCGTGCAGCATGGCATAGGCGATCATTTCTCTCCACAATTCCCTGTTTTAGATTTGATTATGAGATTCGCTGGTGACTTTCTTTCTAGCCACACTGACAGCCCATCCACTAACTTCTTTTTCTCTGTCTTCCTCTGTCTCTTCTTCCCTCAATTTTTCCAGCTGCCACAATATGTTTCAATTTTCCTCTTCTCAGAAAATGTCCAAATCTCGCTTGTCTGCCTCTGATCTTTGCTGTAACTTGCCTTTTAACTCCAGCCTCTCTTAAGACTTCTTCGTGGTTGTCTTAGCTGTCCATGGTACCTTCAACATCCGTCTTATGAACTACATTTCTATGGCCTCCATTTCTTGCTGTACTCTCTTATTCATGGACCATGCTTCACATCCATAAAACAAAATTGGCTCAATGAAACACATGACGAACAACAAAGCACCAGAACCAGATAAAATCACCAAGGAAGAATTGGAAGCATTAGGACAGCTTAGCATAGAAATAATTACCAGATTGCTGAATGACATCTATAACAGTAACTATGTCCCATCAGACCTTTTGCAAATCAGTTTTCATTACCTTACCAAAGAAACAAGGTGCAGTTGAATGTGAAGACCATCGAACCATTAGTCTTATGTGCCATGTTACCAAAATCCTGCTTTGTACTGTCATGAGAAGAGTCAGGGGCAAAATATTTAAATCAGAAATGACCAAATCTAATCTACCAAAACCGCTCCTTAAAAAAAATTTTTTTTTAATATATGGCCAAGAGTGTACAAACAGACATGCAGCCAGTAATGGTGGAATGTGCCAAGAAGCCAGTTTCTTGAGTCAAGTCTGGAAATTAAAAAGTTACATCCAATTTGATACTTTTACTTCAAGACTTTCATTATTGTACTAATTTTGTTAAAAGTCAAGTTCAATATTTCTCAGCTCCATAGTTAGACTTTCATCATCATCATCAGGTGCCATGCAGACTGGCGTTGGCTATTATGCTTCTCCAGAGTACACCATCCTTCATGCAGGCCATCAAGCTCAGTTGGTGATCTCCTCTCACACCATCCCGTCAGACTGTCCAGTATCATTTCTCTTGGTCTTCCTCTTGATCTTCTTCTATTTTTCCTGCTGTTACAATATTTTCAATGCCTCCTCTTCTCATCGCATGTCCTATGAAAGTACATTGTCTCTCTTATTTTTTTGACAAGATTTTTTGTCTCTCCAGCTGTTCTCAAACATTCTTCATTAGTTATTTTTGCTGTCCAGAGGATTTGCAACATTCTTCTAATAAACCACATTTCTGCTGCTTACAATGATTTTTGTGCTGATCTGCCTATTGTCCATGATTCACTTCCATATAACAAGATAGGTTCAATATAGCATTTTAGGACTCGTTTTCTAACATTCATTGATAAGGATGTGTTGCATAATATGTTTCTCATTCTCTGAAATGCAGTCTTTGCTTGGCCTATTCTGCTTTTAATTTCTGTTCTGCATTTCCCATCTAAAGTTATTACTGCTCCAAGGTATTTGAATTTCTGCACCTGCTTTAGAATAGTTCCGTTTAATTTTAAACTGCATGCTGGTGGATTCTGTTTTTTAGATATAACCATAGTCTGTCTTTTTGATGTTCAAAGTAAGGCCTTTCTGTTCACTTTATTTGGTGACTTTATCCAAGAGATTTTGCAGGTCTTGTTGGTTTTCAGCTATCAGTACTGTGTCATCAGCATATCGAAGGTTGTTAATATTGTATCCTCCATTTTGTATGCCTGGTTCTGTGATGATCGTTCTTAGAATATTCTCGCTGTACAGAGAAAAAAAAGGGTCTGGAGATAGTACACATCCTTGTCGCACCCCTTGTTTTATAGGTTGATATTTTCCAGTTCTATTTTCAACTCAGTTGCTGCTTCTTGCTGCCAGTATAGATGTTTTACAATCCTCAGGTCTTTGCCTTTAATATATTTTTGTCTTCAAGCATTTTAATAATTTCATTATGTTTCACCTTGTCGAATGCTTGGTGTAATCAATAAAGCATAAGTAGAGATCTTTCTGTACTTCTAAAGCTCTTTCTGTTAGTGTTCGTACAGCATAAATGGCATTGTGTGTTCCCTTTCCTTCAACAAATCCAAACTGTTCATCTGCTATTTCTATTTTTATCTTTTTTATTTTTCTCATAATGATTCTTAGAAGTAGCTTTGTTATGTGACATGAGAGGGTGATAGTCCAGTGGTCATCACATTCCTTTGCACCTGGTTTCTTTGGTAATGCTATAAACGTGGATTTAATCAGGTCGCTGGGAATATAACCACTGTTGTATATGTCATTCAGTAACTTGGTTATTATTTTTAATCCTGTCTCCTCTAGCGCCTTTATTTTTTCTATTGTTATATTATCAGGCCCAGTCACTTTTCCTTTCTTCATGTGTTTGATAGCATCTATGATTTCATCTTCAAGTAGTAGTGGTCCATCACAGTTTTCAGTATCTGGTGTTAATTCTGTTCTATCTCCTCCATATAGCTCACCAATGTACTCTGTCCACCTGTCCACAATGTCTTCTTTCCCCATTAACATTTTACCTTCTTTTATTTCAGGCATCCTGTGGTATATTTTGTTTTCCTGCCTGTGAGTTCACTAATTCATTTGTGCATGTTTTTGCTGTCTTTATTATGAGAGTCCTCTATCTGTCTGCATTGTACATTTAACCACACTTCCTTTGGATCTCTGCATTTGCATCTTATTTCTTTATTTATCTTACTATATTTTTCTTGGTTATTTTTACTCCTCCTACTCTTGTCCATCAGTCCTAAGATGTTGTCTGTCATCCATTTATTTTTAGGGGTTTCTTTTTTTGGTGGTATTATCTCCTTAACAGTTTGGCGGATAGAATCTCTTAATATTGCCCATTGTTCATCTATACTATTTATCTTTGCTATTGCATTGTATCTATTTGTTATAATAACTTCGTATTGTTCTCGCAGTTCTTGGTCATTTTTAAGGAATTCTGATTCCAGTTTGATGTTTCTCACTTTTCTGCATGCTTTCTTTAGCTTTATTCTAATTTTTCCACAGAGTGGGTCATGGTCACTATTGCAGTCGGCTCCTGGCATGGTTTTTGTTGTTATTGCAGAATCATTTGTTGATGCACTCTTTCCGTGCCAGTGGTCAATTTTTCGATCCTTCTGGTATCCTTGTTGTGTGCCAATGGTCGGAATTTCGATCATGGTTTGTTTCAATAAAAGAACCGGTGTAACATTTAGATTGTACATATTTCGTCCACGTTTCCGGTGACACTTTTCAAAATAGTGAAAGAGTCCTCATATATGAGCGATGCCGAGCAAGAAAAAGGAAGAGAAACATCGAAAATTTTCAATTTTTGATGATGTATATAGGGATATGGACATGGCCTGTGACCACCCCACTGCTCTTGAATGTATCCCAAGTAGATCTAGACATATTTAGATGACTGGAGAAGTAGTTAGAAGGTTATTTCAGACATTAATTTAGCAAGAATACAACACAGAATCAGAATATGAAATCGACAAGTAGATCTAGACATCTCAGATGGTAAGTAGTGCAGATACAGACCTAGCCAATGGTGAGCTGGGCACAATCATTGTCTAAAAACATCACATTACTTCTTTTTTCCTAAAAAACTCTGCATTTATTAAATTTTCATGCATTTAGTTATACTTTGAAACATAATAAGTACACGGAAGTACATGTAAATACTGTTTTTCATTCCATTTTACAACTATACCCCCTAACATATCAAGACCCACGCTTTTACTCTGATAAGCAACTGAACGTCTGCTTTTCTTCCTGTGGCATGGGAAGAGTTAATATGTAGTCTATCTGGTTAAAAGTCTTTTTGTCTGGACTGCACCACGTTGCCAGTCTTCGAGGATGTTGTTTAAACCAGGTGTTTCCTACAACCATGCTATGTATTCTTGCCCATTCAATTAATTTACTACCTCTGTCATTCCTCTCCCCCAGTCCATAGTCACCAATGATATCTGAAGTTCTTCCTTTACCAACTATGGCATTAAAATCTACCATGACTATAGTAACTTCATGTGACTTCGTGTGTTTTAGGGCTGTCTCTATGTCATTATAAATTAGATGTACATCTTCAGAATTTTAAGATGTTGGAGTGTACACTTGTATATTATTTATGTTTATTGGTCGTCCTTTCAGTTGGGCTAGCAGGACTCGGTCCGAGATGTTCAAATATCCTACAGTTGTCCTTGCTGTTTGTTCGTCAAATATTATTCCTACTTCTCATTCATGTTTCTCACTTCCTGACTATATTATTGTATATTTATCAGAGTTCATCTTCCCTGCACCTGTCTGCCTAACTTCACTCATTCATAATATGTTGATCTTCATCCTTTCCATTTCCCTCTTTACATTTTCTAATTTTCTAGCCTGGAATAAAGTTCTAACATTCCATGTTGCCATATTTAGACTTTACAACCACAAAATGAGTCTGATGATATGGACTAAATGACTAATAATAGAATCCTTAGGACAAAATTTCATTTCAATTATGTTAAATGTCAAGAGCATGACATATAAAACTCTCAAGGCAGCAGCAAATTAGACACTAACCACTGGATGAAGAAAATCATGTTTGTTAATCAGTGATTAGGAAAGGAAGATAATGATTACAAAACTAAGAAGACCTCATACTAAAAGTGATATGTAAAATAAGCAAAAGCATTACAATCACAGCAACCTTTGTATTCACTAACCACAATATTGCCTTTGGTTCCTCGTATTATTAACGCATTGGCTCCACCACTACCTTCAATTGAATAGGCCAAAGATGCAAATTTCTTTCCTGGATACTCGAGAAATATCACTGCTGTTTTGTCCACACCTTCAAGATTAATTGAAAAATGAAAAAACTGACTTTCATGTTCAATTATACATGCATTTCTTACTTCCATTTTAAGCATTAGTGGTCATTATTCATGCTTACAATGAACTGATTATTTCTCTGGTCATTAACTCTTAGAAGACGAGAGATCCTTAAAAGGATCTTTGTGCGCCAGGCCTTTCCCAACCAAGAGCCCTATAAGGCTTCAGGCTTTCTTTAGTTGAAAACACAATGTTACTTTTCATTTAACCAGTTAGAACTCTTCTGAATCCAAAGTTAAACTAGTGTTTTAAGATGGGGGATAAAGAAGCCATATTGAAAATACAGATGGGGGGGTAAAATTCAAGTTTATTTTGAGGCTGAATGGTAGAATGTTCACACCGACTGACTAGACATATCTTACTATATGTGCTTCTCATAGCTGTAGATCTGTTAGATTAATTGGAAGTCACAAACATCCATAAATAATGATTTTGTCTGTGTTGAAATTTGAATGACCATGTATTCTATATTGGATTATGACACAATTAAAGTAAATATAAAGTAGATTTTATTCATCATCATCAGGTGACGTGCCGACTGGCGTTGGCTATTATGCTTCTCCAGAGTACCCGATCCTTCATGCAGGCCATTAGTTCAGTTGGTGATCTCCTCTCACACCATCCCGTCAGACTGTCCAGTATCATTTCTCTTGGTCTTCCTCTTGATCTTCTTCCTTCTATTTTTCCCGTTGTTATAATATTTTCAATGCCCCCTCTTCTCATTGCATGTCCTATGAAAGTACATTGTCTCTCTCTTATCTTTCTGACAAGGTTTTTTGTCTCTCCAGCTGTTCTCATACATTCTTCATTAGTTATTTTTGCTGTCCAGGGGATTCGCAACATTCTTCTAATAAGCAACATTTCTGCTGCTTCCAATGATTTTTGTGCAGACTTGCCTATTGTCCATGATTCACTTCCATATAACAAGACAGGTTCAATATAGCATTTTAGGACTCGTTTTCTAACATTCATTGATAAAGATGTGTTAGCTAATATGTTTCTCATTCTCTGAAATGCAGTCTTTGCTTGGCCTATTCTGTTCCTAATTTCTGTTTTGCATTTCCCATCTGAAGTTATTACTGCTCCAAGGTATTTGAATTTCTGCACCTGCTTTAGAATGATTCCATTTAATTTAATACTGCATGCTGGTGGATTCTGTTTCTTAGATATAACCATAGTCTCTGTCTTTTTGATGTTCAAAGTAAGGCCTTTCTGTTCACTTTCTTTGGCCACTTTATCCAAGAGATTTTGCAGGTCTTGTTGGTTCTCAGCTATCAGTACTGTGTCGTCAGCATACCGAAGGTTGTTAATATTGTATCCTCCAATTTTTATGCCTGGTTCTGTGATGATTGTTCTTAGAATATTCTCGCTGTACAGAGAAAAAAGGTCTGGAGATAGTACACATCCTTGTCACACCCCTTGTTTTATAGGTTGGTATTTTCCAGTTCTATTTTCAACTCAAACTGCTGCCTCCTGATGCCAGTATAGATGTTTTACAATCCTCAGGTCTTTGCCATCTGTATTGATGTCTTCAAGCTCGGCCCTAAAATTTTTTTGCCGCCAAAAAATCGATCCATCGTTTCACACCAGTTTTTTTCTTTTCTTTGTTTTTTTTTTTTATGACAAATAACTTCATTTATGGAATCTTCATTCATTTCCACTTATTTTAATGTGTGATACACATGTGGTGATCATGGAATTAAGTCGGTACAATAACTTATACACAGGGAACCCCGTTCTCCAAAATGCCCACGGCCTTCTCCAATGTACACGTCGTCAGGAACTATTTGGAAGTAACGCGACTCGAAAGAGTTAATACAGGTCTCTTATGTGCTCTGACCAGCTCCTTGTGATTTCCTGTTTTTCCATAATAACTTTACCCTCCTTTGTTTTTAAACACCCTGTGCTCTGCTTGTTCTTTTATCTTTCTACAAAACTCTTGGCCATTATAAAGCTTTTTCAATCTCACCATATCACTCTACTAGCTACCACTCTTTCTCTTCCTTGCACTTCCTCATTTCTTTGTTAACTTCTTCACACTGTTTGGTTATTTTTGTTCCTCCTCTTTTCCATCATTTCTAGAATATCAAATGTCATTCACTTTTTCTTGGCTTTTCTGTGTGCCTTTGGTACTGATGCCTCCAATGCTTGGTGGAATGATTCTTTTAAGGTTTTCTGTCAAACATATCTACACAGATATGTTAGGAAACAATATGCAGCGACTACTGATTGTTAATCTGTAAGAGAAATCACCTGTACATTGGATAATGCTTATACTATGGTCATTGGAGACACAATATTCCCACACAAAGAGATACATAAAACAACGTGGATATCTCCAGATGATAGAACTAGAAACCAGATAGACCATTTTTGTATTAGAAAGCAATACAGAACATCTCTCATGGATGTAAGGGCATATAGGGGTGCAGATGTCAACAGTGATCACAACCTGTGCATAGGGAAAATAAAACTAAAACTGAAAAGTCAACATAAGAAATCAGTACACAGAAAGATAAACAGCCACAGCCTACAAGAAGAAAATACTAACATTAATTTCAATCAGGAACTTGCCAATCCTTCCAAAACACCCAGTGAAGTTGAGGAAATAGGTATAGATGAGTTACGGAATTCTTACAGCACAGCCATAATCACAGCAGCAAAAGTAAGCGCTGGATTGGAAAAACCAAATAGAAAAGCATGGATACCAGATAAAACATGGAAGTATATACATGAAAGACGAGCAGTCAAATTAGACATGTTGAATGCAAAAGCAGATCATGAAAGAGATTCGGCAAAAGCAAAATACAAAGAAATAGACAAGAAAGTAAAAAGTTCAGCTAGAAGGGATAAAAGAGAATACATAGACAATATGGCGAAAGAAGCAGAAAAAGCAAAAACAGGAGACAGCAAAACTTTATATAACATACAAAAGAGGCTAACAGGTACTATTACATCTAAAGAAAGACCAATCCTTAGCAAAACTGGAACACTATTAACATCAAATAAAGACCAAAAGCAAAGATGGGCTGAACACTTCCAAGAAATACTCAATCGACCACACCCAAAAGAATTGTTAAACCTTGAAACTGACTTACCAGCCCCACAACTAAATGTCAACCTAGATGAAATTAAATTGCATGAAACTGAAACAGCAGTGAATCTAATGGCTAACAACAAAGCTGCAGGTGAAGATGAAATAACAGCCGAGATGCTAAAAGCTATCAATAGTGACAACATGAGACAACTACAGAGAATGTTTAACAAGATTTGGAAAGAAGAAAAGGTACCTTCTAATTGGAAGAAAGGAATCATTGTTAAAATACCAAAAAAGGGCAACCTTAGTGACTGTAACAACTGGAGAGGAGTAACCTTAATATCAGTTGTGTCAAAACTATTTTGCAAGGTCATTTTGAATAGACTCAAAGATGTAGTGGATACTGCAATGAGAGAAGAACAAGCAGGATTTCAAAAAGGGAGAAGCTGTCTCGACCAGATCTTTACTCTCAGAATAATACTTGAAGAACATATTGAAAAGCAGAAACCATTAATACTGAACTTCATAGATTTTAAAAAGGCATTTGATAGCATACACAGAGATTCATTATGGAGAATTTTATGCCTATATGGAATACCATCTAAAATTGTCAACATCATTAAGGACTTATACAATGGATATGTTTGTGCAGTCAAGACAGAAGAAGGGATGAGTGAATAGTTCCAGATTTAAACAGGCGTGAAACAAGGATGTATACTGTCTCCTTTACTTTTTGGGATTACAATAGACTTCATAATGAAAAAATGCTGCACAGGTAACACAGGTATTGACTGGGTACATGGGACCCAACTAGAAGATCTTGATTTTGCTGATGACATAACTCTTATCAGTAATAATGTGAATTCCATGCAAGAAAAAACAGAAAGCCTGTCTTCACTGGCTAGCAAAATAGGACTTGAAATTAACAAGGACAAAACAAAAATAATGAAAATTCCCATCAATAAAAATGGAAAAATACACATAGAAGGGACAGATATTGAAGAAGTCAATCAATTTGCATACCTTGGCAGCTACATAGACCAGGATGGTGACACTAGAAAGGAAGTTAGGATCAGAATTGCAAAAGCACCATCAATCTTCAAGAATCTTGAGAACATATGGAATTCAAAAGTTATAAGCACAAAAACCAAGTTAAGACTATTCAATTCAAATGTAATATCCACCCTCATTTATGCATGCGAAAGCTGGAAAACAACTAAAGAAATAGAAAAGAAATTAGACTCTTTTGAAAACAAATGCCTAAGGAAAATACTCGGCATCAAGTGGAGTGAATTCAAGAACAATGCAGAGATAAGACAGATGACTGAACAACAACCAGTTTCATGGGTGATCAGGAAAAGGAGATGGACTTATGTTGGTCACTTGATGAGAAGAAATGATCAGAGAATCCCAAAACAAGCTATCAAGTGGAACACAACAGGCTGAAGAAAAAGAGGCAGACCACGTGAAAATCTGAAGAGGACATTATTAAGAGAGGCCAAATTAACAGGCATAAAATCCTTTGATGAGGTTGAAAGATTCGCTGAAGACAGGAAAAATTGGCGAACTACTTTGTGAGCCCTATGTGACGTTTAACGGCACGGGAAGGATATAAGATAAGATAAGATGGAATGACACCTGCACTGATTGTAAAAATGTTAAAATGTAAGAGAAGTGAACTGTACTGAATCTGCACTATTAAACTAAAAAAAAAAAAAATCACGGTCTCATATCTTTGCTGAAGTAAAACAAACCAACTTACATCAAACATTCAAAAACTTTGCTTAAAACTATTCATTTTTTATTAAAGAAAAAAAAAATCATCATCAAGCTCACTGTGCCATGCATTTACAGACCATCACCACCTCTCTCAAATGCTGCCTGCTCTGGTCAACACATATTTAACTAACAATTTTTTCAATTAAATCTTTCAAAATCTTATTTCATACACAGAAAATGATAAGTCAGCTAAACAACTAATTGAAATATCAAAATGCTCTCACCAGTATCAGTTTTACTGCCTTCAGCTATAATCCTCTCAGGTTTCCCTTTGAAAATAAAATTGGCTGCCTGCACAACATATATGCCAAGATCTAAGAGACCACCACCACCCAGATCAGGGTCAGAAACTCTGGGAACAGAAATTATGTTCGCAGCAAAAGTCGCTTGGACCATGATTACATCTCCTATTTCTCCAGACTGAATATGCTCCTGAATGAACTTGTAAACTGGGAAGAATCTACTCCATATTGCCTGTAGATGGAACCAGAAAAATATGATGTACTTGTGAAGGTGGATAAAGCTGAAAGGTGCCATCTTTAGCAAAGTAAGAAGATCAGGACAGTGAAGGATAACAAATTTTGTTTGTTTTTTCTTAAAGTGCCAAAATGAAAATATACTTCAGCACCTGCTTCTCTCCAGTGATAAAAATATACTTCAGCACCTGCTCCTCTCCAGTGATAAAAATATACTTCACCACATGCTTCTCTCCAGTGATAAAAATATACTTCACCACATGCTTCTCTCCAGTGATAAAAATATACTTCACCACATGCTTCTCTCCAGTGATAAAAATATACTTCACCACATGCTTCTCTCCCACGATAAAATATGTTTCAGCACATGCTTCTCTCCAGTGATAAAAATATACATCAGCACCTGCTTCTCTCTGGTGATAAAAATATACATCAGCACCTGCTTCTCTCCAGTGATAAAAACAAAGTTAAGAAAACAAAGCACAGGCAGAAAAAAGGAACATTTCCTTTTATGATAAGATTCTTGTCAAAGGTTTGAATCAAATGAAAATGTTAGAATCTTTGATTAACACAGTATATCCTTCTACCACTACTAATATTTTTATCTGAATATTGATTTCTTTCCCTAACTCCTTTTTCATATATTTTTTAAACACTTTTCAAAGGAATATCTCTATAGTTTTCAGTGACTTTTCATCTGTTTACTGTGCACTTTCTCAACCAGCTTCAGTTCACTGACATCTATGATTACTGTCTACAAATGAGTTATTCAGCTCCTATTCCCTACAAACTGTGAATTTTTTGTTACCTTCTTTAGACTCAGACACATTTTCATGAGACTTAACTTTGTGTGTTATTTTACTTTCCTTTCACTCAGCAACAGCCTGCATGCAGTGCATCTGGCATGTATCATCATGCATAAAGATACTCTCTTTCCTTAGAGGCTACTTTCTTCAACTTTAGTGTATCAGATATCAGTTTCTACTGCTGTCAGCTAGAGGTCATTGGTCATAAACCCACAAAATACTGGTGAAATGATAGGTCATTACTCAAAATTGCAAACAGATTAAAACATCAACATGCACAATTTAAATAGTTCGATGTTTGCACTGGTATACAAATGGAAAATTACAGCAACCTGGTATGTAAAAAAAAACAATTTATGTCAAGTAAGATAAGACTTAAATGTAGCTGACCTCAACAAACAGGACACCCTTATTTTTAGCTGCTGCTAGCACTTGCTGACATCCTTCTAAAGACAGAGACATTGACTTTTCACACAGAACATTTTTGCCAGCATTGATATAAAGTAGGCTGTTTTCAACATGGTTGATGTGGATAGTTCCAATGTAAACAACATCTGTGGTATAGAAAAATATAATTTACACAGAGTTAATATTGTGTTTTCTTCTTTGCATACTTTCACATATTTAAACATCTTATAATCTGGTAGGTACAATCTTGTTCTGATCCTGCTGCTTTTATTATAATAGCACTTTTGATATACTAAAATCTTAAAAACCATTACTGATTTCCAAAACTATATTTTTCTTCTTTGTTTTTACAAAATTATAAAACACTCCAAATATCACATACTCATGTTGTATGTAAGAAAAAACTGTGATGTCTGAACTTTTGTAATGTGCCCAAATATGATTTTTGGCTACCTAACATTTCCAGAAGTCAAATTTTCAAGTAGTACTAATTCTTTCCATTAGAAACTTCACTGGAAACTTTTGCACCTTGACAGTAAGAGCAGATAAGGCCATCTTCTACATCTGTCAAAACCTGTCAATTATATATTACTCCATGTGTCAGCTGGAAGGATACTCTGACACTGAAGAACTAAGGCTACTTGCTACAGCATTCATCACAGAGTATGCTGGTTTTTTAATTGTGATTTAAACTCACATTTCCTGGATGAGAAGCCTGTGTTCTAAGTTTACAACCACAACGCCCTCATATTCTAAAAAAATAAACAAATATTCCACACCGTTTAATTTTCCTTACTTTATTTGGATTCACTGTATGACCTCCATTACTTCACTGAACCATTTCACATCAAATGAAGTTTTTTTTTTTTTTGCATCACACTTTGTTAAATTGACAAAGGGAATAAATATTTTTGTCGATACACTTACTACATAAGACACACACAAAAAGAAAACAGATCACTGTCAACTACATAGTATTTCTATCTATCACATATGTTTAGCCTTGTAGAAAATATAAGAGGAAATAAGACTAATGAAATATATAGCCCACTATAGTTTAATTAAAGCTCTATTCATCACTGACTGGATGATGAAAGAAGCAATAGTAGACCAACACAGGGGCATCCAGTGGTCATTAACATCAACACTAGAACACCCGGATATCATTTTTTTTACATTCTTACATCACATAGGGCTCGAGTGGTATTTTGCTAAGATTTCCTGTCCTCTGTGAGTTTTTCAATCTCATCAGGGGATGTTATGCCCGCTGAACTGGCCTCTCTTAACAATGTCCTCTTTAGAGTTTCATGTGGTCGACCTCCTTTCCTTAGACCTGTTGTGTTCCACTTGATAGCTTGTTTGGGGATTCTCTGATTGTTTCTTCTCATCATATGACTGACATATGTCCATCTTCTTTTTCCGATCACCCATGAGACAGGTTGTTGTTTGGTCATCTGTCTTATCTCTGTGTTGTTCTTAAATTCATTCCACTTTTTACCAAATATTTTCCTTAGGCATTTGTTTTCGAAAGAGTCTAATTTCTTGTCTATTTCTTTAGTTGTTTTCCAGCTTTCACATGCATAAATGAGGGTGGATATTACATTTGAATTGAATAGTCTGAACCTTAGTTTTTGTGCTTATAACTTCTGAATGCCATATGTTCTCAAGATTCTTGAAGGTCAGTGCTGCTTTTGCAATTCCAACTTCCTTTCTGGTGTCACTATCCTGGCTTCTGGGTGACGTAAAAGATGGCGGGAGTATTTTAACACTCTTGCTGGCATACATAAGTCCAACAACCTTATACTTTATCCTGAGACCCATCTAGAGGGGGGAAAAACCAACTGTACGGAAAGTCGCAATAAAATCAATCGAGCATGGGGGATACTAACCCAGACAACCCCAGACAACAACCAAAAGAACACACTCATTGGACATCACAGACAACATAATATTAGCTTCAAACAGTCACAAGGACATGCAAGAAAAGAAAGAACAGCTGACACTAAAAGCAGGCAGCATGGATTACAAGTGAATACAAAGAAAACCAAACTATTGAAAAAAATGACTGAAATCATAAGCCAATCAACCAAAGTGAACTATCTGCCAGTGAAGAAAGCAAGGAATTCACGTATCTTGGTAGTGCAGTAACAGCTGATGGAGACAATAATAAAAAAAAAAACCAGTATAAGAACAATGAAAGTCAGACAAACTTGGGCTGCACTCAACCATATCTTGAGGTCCAAAAAGATAAGTCAGATAACCATGTGCAAAATATTCAAAGCAATGTTTAAAGAACTTATTAGAACTAATAAAATAACGCAGAGAAATGAAGATGAAAAGGAAACTGACAAATAACAAGGAGGAATATAAATCTTTAACAAAAGAAGTATGAAGAAACATAAGAAAAGACAAAAAAACAATATGTACAAGATTGTTGTGAAAGAATAGAAGTACATCAGAAGTGTGGAAGAGATGGTGAAATGTTTAAAGAAATGAAGACATTGATGAGATATGTCACACCTAAGCTAAATGTAATTTGTGACAAGATGGGGAAAACTTGACAGTGACAGAGGAAATTCTAGAAAGATGGAAGGAATATTGCAGAGGAATGTATGATATAACTGACTGTGAAAGAAGAAATCAACAGTGCAAATTATTATTGGAGGAGAAAGAAACCAAACCAACAATAGAAGAAGTTTTATGGGCATTAAAGAGTCTAAAAAATAATAAATCACTGGGATGTGATGAGATAACAGCTGAACTCATTAAGGCAGGAGGAAAGGAATATGCTACAATATATCATGCACTATGTAAAAAGATATTGCCAAAAGAATGGAAAAGAACTATATTCATACATACCACTGCTGAAATAGGGTAACTTGAAATTATGCACAAACTAAAGAACTGTTGCCCTGATTAGTCATGCCAGTAAAATTTTATTCAAAATCATAATGGATAGACTTCGAAAGAAAATAGAAAGGGAAATCAATATGGTCTAAGCTAGTTTTAGACAAGGATGAGGAACAAGAGATCATATTTTCAACGTAAGATTAATAATAGAGAAATGCAGAGAATTTCATTTGAATCTATATTTATATTTTATAGACTATTCAAAAGCATTAGATTGTGTACAACACCAGAAACTTTCGGAAATAATGGAACAAATGGATTTCTAATACATGTGACATAATTAATACCATTGCTGTATCTGGGCCAACAGGCAGCAGTAAGAATAAATGGTGAAACAATAACTTGGTCTGACATAAAAGAAGAGGTCAGTCAGGGTTGCATACTGTCACCTTACTTATGTAACTTGTATACAGAAAATATAATGAGGAATGTTAGAGAACATGTAGACAAAGAATATTATGATGCCATAACAATTGGAGGTTATAAAATACCAGAGATTAGATATGCTGATGACACAGTATTACTGTCCACAACACAAAAAGGAATGGAAAAACTAATTGTTTCAGTCTGTAAAAATAGTGAAGAGGAAAACCTCTATCTTAATGCAAAGAAAACTAAACTGATGACAAATGACAAAACAAACAGGCAGCTGAAATATGTATCAATGAGGAAAAACTGGAAGAGGTGGAGAGTTTTTAATATCTTGGATCACTACTAACTAATAATGGAGATACAATGAGGGAAATTAAAAGAAGGACATTCACTGCTCTTAAAAAAAGTAAAACAACTAAAGAATCTGTGGCGAGGAACAGAGAGAACTACAAAAATAAAATTTTTAAGGGCATGCATCTTTCTTATCGCAACATATGCCTGTGAAACCTGGATACTTAACAAAAAAGCTGAGAAACACATCAATGCCTTTGAATGTAAATGCTACATAAGAGTCCTTCAAATATTATGGACATAAAAAAGAACAAATATGTCCATATTACAAGAACTTAATAATGAAGAAGTCTGGCTGGTAAGGAAGATTAAACAGAGAAAACGTCACGATAATTTAGAGAAGACAGTCTTGGAAGGGAAAAAGAAAGAGAGAAAGACCAAGGCGAAGATGGCTGCAAGACATCACTGACGATCTGCGAATGGACCCATCAGCAGCAGGGCATCTTACTTACAACCGAGAGGCCTACAGAAGAGCTGCTAGGGAGGGAAAGTCCCGCAAGGGACATGCAAATGACTGAATGACTGACTGACACTGGATTAAAGTAGCAGCAGGTTAAGAAGACCAATGTCAGTTTTGAAATAAGATCTAGAGTGGGTAAAATATTATTAAATGGTATAGTATACCATGGAGAAATCTTTCACAAAAGAAAGGATCAATCACTGATTCATACTTCATTGCTGTCTTATTTTAAGAGAGTGCCATAGCAAGTAGCCCTACCATTCAGCAGCCATCAATATCAAAGCAAAACTCTTCACCAGCAAAGAGAATAAGCTTTGTTGAAGTCCACTATCTCCTTCAGCCTTTCTTCCTTAATTATTTTTTCATTAGCAGAGCATAGAAGCAGGCAGAAAAGTTCATGAGATTATAAAGCTGCCCAAAGCACAACAGAATGAAGGGGCTTGGAAGACCAGTCTACATATCCAGAGAGAACTAAGGCAAAGATGTGAGAACACCCAACATATGCTGAAGCTATCCCCAGACCATTCAGTTCCTTTAGTACATGCCAAGTATGAGTAAACTCCCAGAGATGACTGAGAACATCACAGGGATAACAAGCAAGATCAACCAGACAGATGCACAAATTAAATCTCTATCAATTACACAGAAGACAACTTTCCAAGTAGTAGCTGACACATGCCAATACTTAGGGGTCTGTAACTAATGCAATGAAAAATAGTCTTCTTAGTACTAAACAACTGGAAATATAGGAAGCTATCAATAGCAACAGATACATTTTCCAGTAACTTCAGAGCAGAGGTAAAGGCCATAAAAGCTACAGCAGAAGCTCTAATATGAATAACAATGTTAAAGAAAATGTAGTGTCCCTGACTAATGCAACGTCAGTAAACACTGCATTAAAGAGCCACAGAGATGTAACCCTCAGTGACCTGTGAACAGCAATGTACCAATATACTTCTCAAAAACAGTAATACAGTGGATTCCATCTCATTACAGTATACCTAGTAAAAAACCAGCAGACAATCTAGCAAAAGACAGTGGCAGATTACTGCAAACAGATACAAGCATGACATATGAGGAAGCCTGTTATAAAAATAACATTAAAAAATAAATAGGCAAAAGAACACTGGTCACCAAAGAAATGATGCTTACTATCAACTCAGCAGAGTGGCAAGTTACTATTTTTCACCTCCACACTGGTCACCACAGACTGAGATATCACCTTTTCAACAGGCACAAGATCAGCCCGACCAACACGTGCACACATGGCACCAGTAGAATGACAAGAGAACATATTCCGTAGGAGTGCCCAACATTCGAGGAGCAGAGAAAACATGTGACCAGAGAAAACATGTGACCAATGCTTAAATCAAGATCAAGAGACACTATATTAGGATGTATCACCATCTCCAGTTGACCACCAATTACTTCAAAAGTATACAAGTCAACGTCTGAGAATGACCAAAGATTCCTAAAATGTTAACTTGTTTACCACCACAAGCAAAGGATTATAATATTTTAATGTTTGCACCATAGCATTTTAAAAATTTATTACTTTGACTTTTCCATTGATTTTTATACCTAGCACTACTACATTATTAGTAAATGATAGCATAAATATTTTTTAGACTCTAATATGCACTGGCACATGGAAAAAGGCCTGTGGTCTAATTACAGCAATATTCACTTTGAGACAGTGGTCTGGAATCTAATCTGCTGTACTAACAAGGCATATCTTACATCTTACATCCTTCCCATGCCATTAAATGTCACATAGGACCTGCATGGTGGTTCGCCAAGATGTCCTGTCTTTGTCGAGTTTTTAAATTTCATGAAGGTTATGTTATGCCTACTGAACTGGCTTCTCTTAACAATGTCCTCTTTAGAGTTTGACGTGGTTGACCTCTTTTTCTTCGGCCTGTTGTGTTCTATTTGATAGCTTGTTGGGCATGCCTACAATTGTGAGACCTTTGTGCTAATATCAGAGAAACAATTCATTACAAGTGGGTTAAAGTACAACTTCAATGAAGAGTCATTTGAGCACAGGATAAAAGAGTTGGATTTATCATTTTTTGTTTTGGAAGGACACTTTCCTCTGAGTGCCTCCATTAACGTGTTATCTTTTTTATCAGACATAACTACACAATTTATATAAGAGGAAATTCAGATATACTCCTGTTTTTAACTTAAGAATGGAGCTTGCAGTTGTACCTGTACTTGTACGAACTCCCTGTAATTGCAAGCTGTTGTTCTTTGCAGCCAATGTTGTAGAGGTGTTGAGGCACAGCATCGTATTGGCATGGGAGCGGGTTATGGCGGCTACTTTTTCGGTCCTGGAGTACAGCTAAAAAGCAGGGGGTGTGCAATGCTTCTTTAGCAGACTCCATCACCATGAAGACTATGGTAACCCCTGCCCCATTAGCCAGGCTAGGCCTGTAACTGGGAGTACCACGGAGAGGTGGAACAGGGTCCTGGTCAGCTATGGGTCGCTAACCCTGACACTGGCATATCAGCTATAGGTCACCGATTGCCTCAAAAGGCGTCTTCACCCCCTAAGAATGGGGCATATTCAGGTACCTTCTTTATATACAAGGGTAGTGTCGATGCATGATAAACTTCTTACATTCTTCCCATGCCACTAAACATCACACAGGGCTAGCATGGTAGAATACCAATACTTCCTGTTTTCGGCAAGCTTTCCAGCCTCATCAAGAAATTTTATTCCCACTAAACTGGCCTTTCTTAACAATGTCCTCTTTAGAGTTTCACGTGGTCATCCATTTTTCCTTCGGCCTGTTGTGTTTCACTTGATAGCTTGTTTTGGGATTCTCTGGTTGTTTCTTCTCAGCAAATGACCAACATATGCCCATCTTCTTTTTCTGATCACCCATGAGACAGGTTGTTGTTTGCTCATATCTCTATATTGGTCTTGAATTCGTTCCACTTTATACTGAGTATTTTCCTGAGGCATTTGTTTTCAAAAGAGTCTAATTTTTTGTCTATTTCTTTAGTTGTTTTCCAGCTTTCACATGCATAAATTATATTACATTTGAATTAAATAATCTTAACTTCATTTTTGTGCTTTTAACTTTTGAATGCCATATGTTCTCAAGATTCTTGAAGGTCAATGCTGCTTTTGCAATTTGAATTCAAACTTCCTTTCTGGTGTCACCATCCAGTCTATATAGCTGCCGAGATATGCAAATTGGTTGACTTCTTCAACAGCTGTTTCATCTATGTATATTTTTCCTTCATGGTTAATAAGAAGTTTCATTATTTTTGTTTTTTTCTTGTTAATTTCAAGTCCTATTTTACTAGCCATTGATGACAGGGTATCTGTTTTCTCTTGCACTGATTTCACATTGTCACTTATAAATGACATAAGATAAGCTTGCCAAAACAAAAATATTCCAAGTGCCAAAAAAACAATGAACAAATACAAATACATGTATACCTAAAATAATCATTATGAAAAAAAAGTTAAAAATTTGGACGTAAAACATATTTTAGAAAGAATGCATAAAGCAGGTCAAAAGTCAGAGGATAATTTATATTTTTCTGCATTATTTTTTTTTCAAACCTTACAATGTTACATGTGCAGAAGATACATCTCATGACTACAGTTACAGATAACCACTCTCTTGTTGGCAAAGGTCATTTACTGACTCTGATAAATTGACACGTTAGAGGTGATAAAAACTGTAGATAACTACAAAATGTGTTGATATGGATATCAGGTCACTGCTGAATCTTAAGAAATGAGAAGACATAAGGTCCTCAAAAATACATAGTGTGGCCATCACAACCAAACAATGAAGTATCATACTAAATATTCAAATAGGTTCAGACAGGCCTTGCCACAAAATAGTTGAACCAGCAAGCAAGATCAAATTATGAGACACATTTTGAACAAACAAGATCAAACCATAATATTTAAGATGCAAATAAATCACAGCACTTTAAGTAAACACAAAAGCAAACTAAATAATATACATAACTCACATTATAAGTACATTTAATGTATAGTTTTGCCACAGATATAATTAACTTTGCTGCTAACTAAATGATGATTTTCCTTACCAACATCTGGAAGATTGGCCAGTTCTTCATATGAACCAAAACTCTTAGGAATTCCAAACTCAGCAGCAAAACTCTCAGCCCTATCTTTCTCTCGTGCAGCCACTGCTACTATCTGTAAAATGAAGACAAAAGAGTTGTACGTAGTTGTGGATTTGTAGTACTGGCCAGTGGTTCAAACAGCAGCTTAAGTTTGACTGATGTAGAAGAGTCATTTAATTTAGGCCTATGTAAGCATATGAGCATGATGAAAATGATTGGTAAAGAAAGTGATGTAACTTCACTCAATTGGTTAGTTAGGAAGGACCATCACCCATTCTCTCTGGACACATCCATGGGTGCTCTAATCTCCACTTCAATATCTCTTTCAGTATACAGTAACTGATTACTTCTTGCACAACCATCCATTTGGAGCTCCTGATGACTTATTCATTTTTCACAACTCTTTGCACCCTCAACTCCTTCATTCTTGACAATGCTGATTCACAGATGTCAGTGAAGTCCTCTGTTTGATCAGCATTTTTTTAAAGCACTAGTAATGTCTGCTTGATTCAATGCCTGCCCTTCCTCCATGACAGCTGAGTCTTTCATTTCTCCTGACACTTGCATGACCTGGTACTAAAGTGAAGATCACTCAACAGATCTGACATTTTAAAGGATTAGAGCCACCATTGCCTTAGAGAACCAGCCTGAATTTTCTTTAGCATGTTCTTCAAGTCGTTCAAAATGCATGCTTGTGTATAGTATATTACTTGAGTCAACTCAGAACTTTAGTCATAGCAATGGTTTCCATTGTGTTTTGCAGAAAAAGCAGATAAAAGAGATAATGACTGCATTAAAACTGGTTCTACTAATTACAGGTAGATAGAGGTGTATGGTACAGTTTTACAAAGCAATAGAGGGAGTGAGAAAAGTGAGAAAAAACATACAACATCCAATATTTCGGTGTGAGCCTTTTTCAAGGATTACATACAAAAACAAACACAACATAAAAGAAGAAAAATGAAAATGAAGAACTTAGCTTTGTGACATCCTTCCTTGTACACATTACAACAGAATGCACCCTAAAGACAAGGCTGGGAGACCACAAAGGAAAACAAATTGAACCAATCAGATGTTAGTGGTGGAGAAAGGGAGAGAACGATGTGTGTGTGTGTGTGTGTGTGTGTGTGTGGTGTGGGAGGGTGGGGGGGTTGGTGGGGGCGCGGCTCAGGAAAGAGATCAGGAGGCAATAAATACCTCTAGGCCACTAGAGAAGAAGGGGGTGGGGGGAGAAGGGAAGCTGGGAGATAACATGAAACTGATGAATCAAGAAATGTAGTGAAATGCATGGGGTGACAGGAAAGTAGAGTATAAATAGCAGAAAATAGGTTGAAATCTAAAGAAATTTAAAGGAAGCTAAATATATCATTCATTCCTGCTGGGTGGAGACAACCAGCTGGAAAATAAGCCGAAACCAAATGCGCTTTTCAAAGAATGCGCTGTATTGTTGTGGGCCACACTAAACTTCTCTCGGGTCTTGACAATCAGATCGTTCAACTTTCTGTCCTACTCCACCAAATCAGGTATAATAATTAACTCATCTATCACCTGATCCAAGAGACTATTCACTCCATGAATAGACAATTCTACTTGCAACTTTCTATTCTCAAAAAGAGAAACTTCCTGCTATCCGTCCCACTCCAGCCTCTCCCTGATCCACAGCTGCTTGTGCTCCCACTAGGACTGTCTGCATTCCTCCTGATATTCCACTGTCGACTGATGAACTGTCTGTCTTGGGTAAAGGTTTACAGTTTGTTCCCCTCCATCCAGCTGTTGACCAGTTCTCACGCCTTCAGGATGTCCACCGTTTCCATCATAGACTATGCTTGAAATTCCATTTCCAAGATGCAATCCAACCTTTTCATCATCCTAATCTGCTTTTGATGATGTCCCAAATTCTTACTTCTCGAAACAGCCATCCAACTGGACACCATCTGCAAGAGTGTCTCATTCACTAGACATTTTCATTCACGCTGATATCATACCCTTCATGAAATCTACAAGCTCCACCTTCCTCATGTACGACACTCTAACCTGACCCCTGGGGAGCACAGCGAATTTCATAACTCCAGCGCAGATGAGACATCATGATCAAGAGTACAGACGAGAGAGGGGCCATTGTTTGTTGGAAGAAAGAATTATACATCCAAGAGGCCACAAGCCAGCTGAGCAACACAACATTCTATGCTTCTTGCCCTCAAGATCTGACTCTAGCCAACAATCACCAGGTTCGTGACACGATCAACAAACTCATTCGTGAGACTGATCTTTCTCCCTCTGCTACATATCTCTGTATCCATGACATCCTTTCATCTGCTACCCAAGATACACAAACCAGGCAACCCAGGAAGCCCCATAGTTTCAGCTAGTTCCTGCCCTACAGAACAAATCTCTGACTTTCTGGATAGTATCTTTCTACCTCTTGTTATTAGTCTGCCTACTTATGTGAAGGACTCACTGATTTTGAGACCCTTACACTCCTGCCTCATCACACTTACTGTATCTTCACTCTTGATGTAGTGTCCTTGTAAACATCCATCCCTCATGATCAGGGACTTCAGTCTGTCAAGTTCTTTCTGAACAAAAGACACAATCCCTCTACTCCTGTCTACTATTCTGTGCCTTACACAACTTGTTCTCGAACTCAACTCATTTGAATTCAATGGCCTGTACTTTGACCAGATTAGTGGTGTGGCCACGGGTACCACAATGGGCCCCAGCTATGCATGTCTGTTCATGGGCCATTTCGAATACAAGGTTATAGAATCCTATATAGGTCCTTTTCCAGTCTTCTATAGACGCTACATAGATGATGGCATCGGGGTCACATCTATGCCAGAAGAAGACCTTGACAACTTCATTAGTTTCATTAAGAAGTTCAATCCTGTCATTTCTTTCACCTCACATGTCTCTACAACTTCAACTAACTTTCTCGACATTGCCGTCACTATCGGTCCTATCAGACTTACCACTTCTGTCCACTATAAACCTACAGACTCACAGCTATCTCTTGTACTCTTCCTCCCAGCCCAGATTGTGTAAGGACTCTATTCCCTTCTCCCAGCTTCTTAGGTTGCAACGTTTGTGTACTGAGGATGAGGATTTCCATGACCAGACTCACAGGATGTTAGATTTCTTCCACCAGCATGGTTATCCAGAACATGTTCTCATGCTGTCTTGGAACCACATCAGCCATATATCCTGGCAACAGGCCCTCACTCCTAAACCACCCTGTAGCTTGGACAGAGTCTGGTACTCACGCACCACTCCCATAGTTTGGCAGTTAAGAACATACTGTTTCGCCTTCTCCATCTCCTCCAGACCATGCCTGATACACATGAACTCTTTGGGGAACCCCCATTGGTGGCCTAAGACAGGAAAAAAACCTCAAAGACCTAAAAGAAGTCATCTTATGATGGAGGACTCTTTTTTATGGTACCAGACATTGTAGATGTCATAGATGCAACACTTGCCCATTTGTTATTGAGGCTAGCCAGATCTCCTTCCCTAAGTCCACCTTATCAGTTCAGGAGGGCTTCACCTGCGCATCATGCAATGTCATTTATACAAATGTTGTGATATGAAGTACATAGGGGAGACTGGTTTATACTCAGGAGACCATTTTCATCAACATCTTAACGATATTTCCAAGAGGGCATGGACTCCTGTGGCAAAACACTTTTACCAAAAAAACCACAGGGGAAAATGTGACATCTCTGTTAGTGCAATCCGCTCCTGTTCTTCTGATGTATGATCTCAGAAGGCTCTAGAACAGTGCCTTATTTTCCAGGCTGACTGTCTCCATCCAGCGGGAATGAAGAATATATTTAGCTTCCTTTAAACTTCTTTAGATTTCCACCTGTTTTCTGCTATTTATACTCTACTTTCTTGTCCCCCCATGCATTTCGCTACATTTCTTGATTCATCAGTTTCACATTATCTCCCAGCTTCCCTTCTTTACCCCCCCACCTTCTTCTTTAGTGGCCTAGAGGTATTTATTGCCTCCTGATCTCTTTCCCGAGCCCCCACACACACACCTTCATCGTTCTCTCCCTTGCTCCACCACTAACATCTGACTGGTTTAATTTGTTTTCCTTTGTGGTCTCCCAGCCTTGTCTTTAGGACGCATTCTGTTGTATTGTGTACAAGGGGGGATGCCACAAAGCTAAGTTCTTCATTTTCATTTTTCTTCCTTTATGTTGTGTTTGTTTTTGTATGTAATCCTTGAAAAAGGCTCACGCCGAAATATTGGATGTTGTATGTTTTCATTTTTTGTGTTTTTCTCGCTTTTCTCATTCCCTCTATCGCTTTGTAAAACTGTACCATACACCTCTATCTACCTGCAGGAAAAGCAAATTGGCTTCTTTCATTGTTCTGCCATTTGAGTTGATTGTAAAGGCCCGAGGACTCTTGCTCCAAACGCACCATCTATCTGTGTAATTAACACTGTTTCCATCTCTGTTGTTTTCACAGAATTTGATCTTAGCATCTTCTGCAACAGAAACTGTTCTCTGCACCTCCTGATATTACATAAAAGTAACTCCACTCAATAAATCCAAGACCAGCTCTCAAGTGCAAATTTCATTTTTCAGCTAATCCACATCAAACCACATCCATGCTAGAGATTATCAGTCAATCTTCACAGCACACAAGGACTACAAGTTCATTTCAGTCCTTCTATCAAAACTGTCCTTGTCTTTTGATACACCATAACTATGTACTATATCCTATGTCACTAGATTGTTCTCAATAGTACCTGTCTTTAGGAGTTTCTAACCAAGTTAAGTACTTCTGCTAATGTCTGTCACCTGGTATCCCTCCATGTCATACTGTCACTTAATCTGTCTTTTGTCTCCTTATTTATTGTACCATCATACAGCATGATGAACAACAAACTTAGCCACCAGTGGAGTAAAAATATATCACTGCAGTAAATGTCATTCATTCATTTGCATGTCCCTTGCGGAACTTTGCCTCCTTAACAGCACTCCCATAGGCCTATCAGTTGTGAGCAAGATGGCCTGCTGCTGATGCATCCATTTGCAGATCATCAACGATGTCTTGCAGCCATCTTCGCCTTGGTTTTCCTCTCTTTCTCTTTCCCATTATGTACCCTTCCATGACGGTCTTCTCTAGATTATCATGACATTTAATGTGTCCAACCCCTGGGAACAACTGTGTTAAGAGCACACTTATCTTAACATAGTCTTTGTGAGACAGGGAACATAGATCTGTTTGCTTAAAAACTCTGACCTACTTCTGTAGCCCAGAAATTTGTAGCAATCAACACTAATTGTAATTGTTATTTTTGTAAAATGTAATATCAGGTTGGTGGACGGATGGGGACATGGAGATCTCTGGCGGGGATGAGGAAACTCTGGTGTGAAACCAATGAATCCAGGATGTGACAAGCCTATGGGTCTTTACAACAGTGACTATCAGAATGATGTAAACAAAACAGAGCCAGTAGACTATAGGTGGTAGGGAATAGATATCGCTGAAGCATTCATCGGATTCATCATCCCAAAGTCGGAGTGTCTTTGTGGAACTGTCTCAAAACCATCTGACATGGAGAAGGGATTAAATACAGCCACCAGAGGCTGGAAAACAAAGTTTTGGCCAGGCCAGCCTACACCACTGTCTTCATGGCAGTCCGAGCAAGACCACAGTCTGGCCTAGCAAGGAAAGGTGCTGAAATCGGAGGTACCCAGCCAAAAGGCACATTGTAAAAATCAGGGCAACATGCATTATCGCTAATGAAATGTCTCTATCTGCAGTTTTCAAACATGGTGCTCGCCCTGTGAAGACTAACCAGGCAGGTGCAGTGCCAGGCCCCCTGCCTCGAAACGGTCCACCCAATGCTACTGGAGGTCCTCTCAGTTTGCCTTGTGGAGCCAGGAGACATGAAAGTAGAGCTACTGGCCAAAAAAATACAACACAAGAAAAGTGCCAAAAAGCAAGAACTTAAAATAATGCAGTGGAATGCTGAGGGTGTCAGCAGTGTTAGAGATAGCTATAGCAAAAAGGTGGAACTAGAGAACATGCTATTTGCACAGCAGGTAAGTATATGCTGCATACAGGAGACACACCTAACCCAATATGCCGCCTTTAAAATCAGAGGCTACCAGTGATTTAGATCAGACTGACAGGACAGAAGAAATGGAGGAATACTCACACTTGTTAAGAATAACACCAGCACATGTCAGGTGGGAATGTACATGGAAGGAGCCGAATACCAGATGATCCATCTAAAAACCTGTAATACAGACTTCCACCTCCGTAACTATTACTGTCCTAATGACTGCCCAAGACCGATGGTCTGGGTGATTTTAACACCCATTCCCAGAGCTGGGGCTATGACCACATAGACAAGAGAGGAGAGGAAGTTGAGAGCTGACAGGATGATAATGGACTTCTCCTGATCAACCAGCCAATGGATCCCCCAACATTTTACTCATGAGCTTGGCATACAACCTCAACACCAGATCTGGCATTCCACTCTCCAGACCTGAAGTGGAACATTACATGTGAAGTTGGAAAACAACTTGGAGGTAGCGACCATCAACCAGTCTTCCTGACAACAGAAAATGAACTCCTTAACACCAGTAGCCCTCTCCCCTGATGGAACTATAAAAAATAAAACTGGACAATGTACAGACATCGTACAGGTATCCTGGTGGGACAGCTGTCCATAGAAGGTAAGGATATTAACAGCATAGTGAAGGAATTCAATGCTTGTATCCTTCAAGCCACCCGTGAAACCATTCCCAGAGGAGCTCGTAGGGACTATAAGCCATACTGGTCTAGTGAGCTGGGAAAACTCCATGATGATGTGGAAACAGATGAAAAGCAAGCACAAATAGATCATGCCAAGAACACCACTATAATTACCAACATGCTAAGGCCAAATTTCAGACACCCAAGCTGCAAGCCAGACAGGAAAATTGGAGAAAGAAAACAGAGTCCCAGGAAAGTTGGAGAGAGAAAACAGAGTCCCTAAACTTTGAAAAGGATGGAAGAAAACTGTGGAAACTAATCAAACAGTTAAACGATGAGAGTGCTGGAAGAAGTACAAAGATTACACTAATAGAGGATGGGAAAACTCTTACAGGTAAGCAGGCAGCAGATCACTTTGCTCGCATGTTTGCACAAGACTGCAACATTGATATCCATCCAGAGAAAGAGCATACAGTGCACACTGACACACAGAAAGAAGAGGTACAAGGCAAACAAGTGGAGGTAATGGATGCACCAATCACACGCAGTGAGTTAGACCTAGCAGTCAGTAAACTGAAACTAAAGAAATCACCAGGATCAGATGGAGTGTCCAATGAAATGATCAAGAATCTGGGAAAGGCAGCAATGGGAAAGCTATTGGATATTTTCAATATGTGCTGGAGCACAGGTAAGTTATCTCAAATCTGGAAAGAAGCAAACATGGTACCACTGCTAAAGCCAGAGAAAAATAGTGATACAGCCTCCAGCTACAGGCCAATCAGTCTCACTAGCTGCCTCTGCAAAATGATGGAACGCATAATTTGACCTGAGGTTAAAATGGCACATAGAAAGTGAAAACCTTCTCATTCCACAACAAGCAGGATTTAGGCAGTACTACAGTACAGAAGATCAAGTGATCTATCTCTCTCAAGAGATTGAGGATGCAATCCAAGAGAAAAACTTTGTACTAGCAGCGTGGATAGACCTGAAGAAAGCCTTTGATAAAGTATGGAAAAAAGGTCTGCTGTGGAAACTAAGAAACTGCAATGTGAATGGAAGACTGTACAACTGGATAAAGTCCTATTTACACAAAAGAAGAACTAGAGAAGTAATGGATGGACACAAAAGCCAGAAAGTACTGCTGCGACACAGTGTACCACAAAGAGGAGTCCTTTCACCTACACTATTCCTGGTATTCATTAATGACCTGGTCAAGGAACTTCCCTATGGAATCAAAGCAGCACTGTATGCAGATGATCTGGTCATGTGGTGCACAGATGAATACACAACAGTTGCAACACAGAGACTCCAAAGAGCAGCAGACATTTTGACATCACTGACAAACAAATGGTGTGTAAGTATCAGCACTGAGAAATCAAGTACCACTGTGTTCACTCTCTCATCTAAACAGAAAGCAGGTAAGATTTCTGTAAATGAAATATCCTTATGGATGGACAACCAACCCACTTACTTAGGAATGACTCTTGACTCAAAACTGACCTGGAAACAGCACACCAACAGTGTAGAAGCAAAAGCCAGAAGAAAACTAGCCATATTAAGAAAACTGAGTGGAACCACATGGGGAGCTAGTGAAAGAATCCTCAAGGTGTGCAGAATGGTGAGATGCAGAGCAATCTTGTAAGATCAATGGCCACACTTAGTTTGCTAGATGACAAATATCCATGTGACACCTGGATACATGAGTATACAGACGGATCTGCACACAATGCCATAAAGAATGGAGGGGCAGGAGCACATATTGAATATCCAAACAACACCATTGACAAGATGTCCATATCCACTGGAAAATACTGCAGCAACTACGATGCAGAAGTTAGGACAATTATTGCTGCAGTTGAAAAACTATCAGATTCCAGAATTGATACGTGCCCCGTATCCACAGATGCAAGATCAGTACTGGAAGCTCTTCAGTGCAACAAACTACCAGACCTTAAGGATGCCTTGTCAAAAATTGGCTTACAACACAGAGTCACTTTACAGTGGATTCTTTCCCACTGTGGGATACCAGGCAATGAGAAAGCTGACCGTCTGGCCAAAGAGGGCACTGAAATGGTGCAACCAGACATACCAATTACCTATAATCAGAAGAAAAGCATGAAAAAAACTTACAGGAACCCACAAACACCACCACATGATGACTATCACATGCTAAACAGAAAGGAAAAAGTCACCATTTTCCATCTCCAAACAGGCCAAAGATATCTTAGTAACAACAGCTAAAGACATGGTTCCAGTAAAGAAAACACAAAAGAATAGATGGATCACAGCAGGTACACTAGAACTGATAAAACAATGTAGAGAAATGAAGACGCAATGGAGAGTGACAAACAACAACAAAGATAAATATAAAACTTTAACAAAAGAAGTACGAAGAAACATAAGAAAAGACAAAAAACAATACATACAAGATTGTTGTGAAAGAATAGAAGAACATCAGAGGTGTGGAAGAGATAGTGAAATGTTTAAAGAAATGAAGACATTGACGAGAAATGTCACACCTAAGCTAAATGTAATTTGTGATGAGATGGGGAATACCCTGACAGAGACAGAGGAAATTCTGGAAAGATGGAAGGAATATTGCAAAAGAATGTATGAAACAACCGACTGTGGAAGCAGAAATCAACAGTGTGAATTATTATTGGAGGAGAAAGAACCCGAGCCGACAATGGAAGAAGTTTTATGGGCAATAAAGAGTCTGAAAAATGGTAAATCACCAGGATGTGATGAGATAACCGCTGAATTTATTAAAGCAGGAGGAAAGGAGTGTGCAACAATCTATCATGCACTATGTAAAAAGATATGGCATTCAGGTATTTGGCCAAAAGAATGGAAAAGAACTGTATTCATACCACTGCCAAAAAAGGGTAACCTGAAATTATGCACCAACTACAGAACTGTTGCCCTGATTAGTCATGCCAGTAAAATTCTGTTAAAAATCATAATGGGTAGACTTCGAAAGAAAATAGAAGAAGAAGTCAATATGGTCCAAGCTGGCTTCAGGCAAGGAAGAGGATCAAGAGATCATATATTCAATCTAAGATTAATAATAGAGAAATGCAGGGAGTTTAATGTGAATCTATATTTATCCTTTATAGACTACTCAAAGGCATTTGATTGTGTACAACACCAGAAACTTTGGGAAATAATGGAAAAAATGGGATTTCCAACACATTTGATACAATTAACATCACTGCTGTATTTAGACCAACAAGCAGCAGTAAGAATAAATGGTGAAACAACAACTTGGTTTGACATAAAACAAGGGGTCCGTCAGGGGTGCATATTGTCACCCTACTTATTTAACTTGTATACTGAAAATATAATGAGGAATGTTAGAGAAGATGTAGACAAAGAATATTACGATGCCATAACAGTTGGAGGTTATGAAATACCAGAGATTAGATATGCTGATGACACAGTATTGCTGTCCACAACACAAGAAGGAATGGAAAAACTAATTATGTCAGTCCGCAAGAACAGCGAAGAGCAGAACCTCTATCTTAATGCAAAGAAAACTAAAGTGATGACAACTGACAAAACAAACAAGGCAACTGAAATATGTATCAGTGAGGAAAAACTGGAAGAAGTGGAGAGTTTTGAATATCTTGGATCACTACTAACTAATAATGGAGATACAATGCAGGAAATTAAAAGGAGGACATCTATTGCTCTTCAGAAAGTAAAACAAATAAAGAATCTGTGGAGAGGAGCAGACAGAACCACAAAAATAAGATTTTTAAGGGCATGCATCTTTCCCATCGCAACATATGCCTGTGAGACCTGGACACTTAACAAAACAGCTGAGAAGCACATAAACGCCTTTGAATGTAAATGCTATAGAAGAGTTCTCCAAATATCGTGGACACAAAAAAGAACAAATATATCTATACTACAAGAGCTTAATATTGAAGAAGGCTGGCTAGTAAAGAGGATTAAAGAGAGAAAACTTAAATATTTTGGCCACATTAAACGTCATGATAATTTAGAGAAGACCGTATTGGAAGGATACATAATGGGAAAAAGAAAAAGAGGAAGACCGAAACGAAGATGGCTGCAAGACATCGTTGATGATCTGGAAATGGATGCAGCAGCAGCAGGCCATCTTGCTCACAACCGAGAGGCCTACAGGAGTGCTGTTTGGGAGGCAAAGTTCCGCAAGGGACATGCAAAGGAATGAATGAATGAATGAATGAATGAAACAGGACACAGCTGACTCTGAAGTCAAATGTATACAAAGTTTAAGGTTGGTACTACTAATCTATGTACATGTGCCCAGGTGCCCCAAACTGTGGAACATATCCTCCAAAACTGCACCAACTATGAGACACTGAGAAATAATTGCTGGCCCAGTGAAACCACTAAAGAAGATAAGCTCTATGGTTCCATACATGAATTACAAAAAAACAGTGAAATTTATCCAAGAGACAGGACTGCAGATATAGACAGACAATGCGAATGAAGAAGAAGAAGAAGAAGAATGTGTCCAAAATATGTAATTTTTCTCTCTTTAATCCTCTTTACTAGCCAACCTTCTTCAATATTAAGTTCTTGTAGTATGGATATATTTGTTCTTTTTTGTGTCCATGATATCTGAAGAACTCTTCTGTAGCATTTAAAGGCACTGATGTGTTCCTCAGCTGTTTTGTTAAGTGTCCAGGTCTCACAGGCATTGATGTGTTTCTCAGCTGTTTTGTTAAGTTTCCAGGTTTCACAGGCATATGTTGTGACGGAAAAGCCTTGATGAAGAAAGCTTCAAGGGTACATAATAGGAAGAAGAGAGGAAAAATGAGGTGAAGACTGCAACAAGACATTGTTGATGATTAGCAAATGGACGTATCTTGCTTACAATGAGAAACCTTCAAGAGAGTTGTTAGGGAGGCAAAGTTCTGCAAGGGACATGCAAATGAATGAATGAATGATGAACATATGTACTGGAAAACTTCTGACAAGAAAGAGGCTAAGAGGTGGATCAAAACTGATATAAAAAGATATTTGCAAAGTATCCAAGAAAGATGCCTCCATCAGCCTCAAAAACTGAAAAAACTCCATGTAACATTTAGTGCAAGTCTTCACAGGGATATTGCATCATTTTAGGAGGAAATGTGTGCTAAAATCTAAAACAAATTATGCAAAAACAAAGAGACTTCATCTTCCTCATAACTCTGTTGTTACTGTGCCTGATTATCTTACATCTTATAATTTAAATCCCTCCCGTGCCGTTAAACGTCACATAGGGCTCGCAAGGTAGTTCACCAAGTTTTTCTGTTTTTGGCAAGCTTTTCAATCTCATAAGGGATTTTATGCCTACTAATTTGGCCTCTCTTAACAATATCCTCTTTAGAGTTTTACATGGTCAACCTCTTTTTCTTTGGCTTGTTGTGTTCCACTTGATAGATTGTTTTGGGATTCTCAGATTATTTCTTCTCACCACGTAAATGATATATATCCATCTCCTTTTTATGATCACCAATGAGACAGGTTGTTGTTCATTCATCTGCATTATTCTTGAATTCGTTCCCCTTTATACCAAGTATTTTCCTTAGGCATTTATTTTCAAAAAGGTCTAATTGGTTGTCTATTTCTTTAGTTGTTTTCCAGCTTTCACATGCATAAATGAGGGTGGATATTACATTTGAATTGAACAGTCTTAACTTGGTTTTTGTGCTTATAGAGTGCCATATATTCTCAAGACTCCTGAAGGTCAATACTGCTTTTGCAATTCAAATTCTAACTTCCTTTCTGGTGTCACCATCCTGGTCTATGTAGCTATTGAGGTATGCAGATTGGTGTACTTCTTCAACAGCTGTTACTTCTACGTATATTTTTCTTTCTTGATTAATGAGAAGTTTCATTATTTTTGTTTTTTCCTTGTTAATTTCAAGTCCTATTTTGCTAGCCAATGAAGACAGACTATATGTTTCTTCTTGCACCAAATTCACACTGTCACTGATAAGAGTTTTGTCATCTGCAAAACCAAGATCTTCTAGTTGGGTCTCACGTACCCGATCAATGCCCATTTTACCTGTGCAACATTTTTTTATTATGAAGTCTATGGCAATTCCAAAAAGCAAAGGAGATGGTATACGTCCTTGTTTCATGCCTGTTTCAATCTGGAACCATTTGCTCATTCCTTCTTCTGTTCTGACTGCACAAACATATCCATTGCAGAGATCCTTAATGATGTTGACAACTTTAGATGGTATTCCATATAGTCTTAAAATTCTCCACAATGATTCTCTGTGTATGTTATCAAATGCCTTTTTAAAGTCTATGAAGTTCAGGATTAATAGTTTTTGCTTTTAAACACGTTCTTAAAGTATTATTCTTAGAGTAAAGATCTGATAGAGACAGCTCCCTTTTTTAAATCCTGCTTGTTCCTCTTTCATTGCAGTATCCACTATATCATTAATTATATTCAAAATGACTCTTCAAAATATTTTGACACGACTGATAGTAAGGTTACTCCTCTCCAATTGTTGCAGTCGCTAAGGTTAACTTTTGGTATTTATTTAAACAATGATTTCTTTTTTCCATTTAGAAGGAACTTTTTCTTCTTTTACAAACTTTATTAAACATTCTCTATAGCTGCCTCATTTTGTCATTGTTAACAGATTTTAACATCTTGGGTGTTATTTCATCTTTACCTGCAGTTTTGTAGTTAGCCATTAGATTCACTGCTGTTTCAATTTCATTCAATGCAATTTCATCTGGGCTGACGTTTAGTTGTGGGATTGGTAAGTTGGTTTCAAGGTTTGTCAATTCTTTTGGCTATGGTCAATTAAGTATTTCTTGGAAGTGTTTGGCCCATCTTTGCTTTGGTCTTTACCTGATTTTAATAGGGTGCCAGTTTTGCTAAAGATTGGTCTTTCTTTGGATGTAACAGTAACCGTTAACCTCTTTTGTATGTTGTACTGAGTTTTGCTGTCACCTGTTTTTGCTGCTTTCTCTGCTTCTTTCGCCATGTATTCTCTTATCTCTTCTAGATGAACTTTTTACTTTATTGTCTAGTTCTTTGTATGCTGCTTTTGTCAAATCGTTTCCAAAATCTGTCTTTATATTCAACATGGGTAATTTGGCTGCTTGTCTTTCATGTATGTACTGCCATGTATTTTACGATATCCATGTTTTTATATCTGTTTTTTGCAGTCCAGCACTTGCTTTTGCTGTTATGATTATGGCTGTGCTGGAAGATTTCCATAGTTCATCTATATATACCTCACCGAGTGCTGCGAAATGAATGGTAAGTTCCAGGTTGAAATTATTGTTAGTATTTTCTTCCTGTGGCCTGTGGTTGATTATACCCATCAAATATTGGTGAAATTGGCTGTGAAAGAATCTGTTTTACAAAATTATGTTACACAACTTCACAAACATAACATTTTCTTCTTCTTCTTCACCTTTCCAAGCCATCAAGGCTCATTGCTGCAGATAAAGTTTGCCTCCATTCCTCTATATTCCTAATCTTCTCTCTCCAGCTGGTGATGCCAATTTCCTTTATATCCTCTTCTATGTTGTCTTTCCATCTGTCTTGGTCTACCCCTTGGTCTTGTTTCTTTCATCTCTTGTACATATATTATTTTCATTAGTCTGTTCTCTTCCACTCTTTTGATATGGCCCAACCAGCATAATCTGTTTAGTTTCAAGACATTTATAATTCGTTGGAATTTAAATAAGCTGTTCATTTCAGTGTCCTTTCTAGCTCTCCATTCTCCATTCTGTTGGTATCCTTTGTGGGCCCAAAGATTCTTCTTAGGATCTCGTTTTCAAAGACCTACATTTGTTGTTCATCTTTCTTTGTTTTACTCTACATTTCTGATACATACATGATGGCTGGTCCTATTATAGTTTTGTAGATTGTTATTTTGGTGTTTTCGGACAGGATTTTTGGATTTTAACAGCTGTTGCAAGGCAAAGTATATTTTATTCCATATTTGTACTCTGCTTTTAATTTCTGTTGAAGGCTGTGCATAGATATTTGTATGTTTCTGCTATCCTAATGATCAAATCTCCAACATTTATATACTCTAGATCATTCTGCCTCTGGTTTCTTGATATCTTCATATACTCTGTCTTATCTTGGTTACTGATCAGACCCACTTTTAGTGCCACATCTCTCAGGCGTATGCAGGTATTTGAGAATTATTGCATAGTTTCCCCCATTAGTTTGATGTCATTAGCATATACTAGTACTATAACTTGTTCACCTATACTGCTTTCTTCTTTCATTTTTCTGATTACCTTTTCTAGTACTAGGTTGAATAGTAATGGAGATAATGTATCACCTTGTTTTAAGCCAGTTCTTATACAGAAGGGTTCTGACTTTCTTCCTTTATATATTACTATATTTTGTGCATCCTCCATGCATATTCTGGTCAAACTGATTAATAGGTATCTCAAATTCCTTCAAAATTTTCCTATCTATGCTATCATAAGCTTTTTTGAAGTCAATGAATATATTATGTACTTCTTTTCCATATTCCCAGTACTTTTCTGCTCTTTGATGAAGATAAAATATTTAGTCCATAGTTGATCTATTCTTCCCGAAAAAAACATAACATTTACCTGCTTGAAAATTATCTTCTATGATTACACAGCCATTGCAATAATAGTGGCAGTGAATGTGAAAAATAAGCTCAAATAAAATGAGTGAATGTTTTAACTTCAATATTATGATTGTGCTATACTTCTTCTTCTTCTTCTTCAGTTTTCCAAGCCATTTTGGCTCAACGCTGCAGATACAGTTCACCTCTGTTCCTCTCTATTTCTAATCTTCTCTCTCCAGTTGGTGACACCAACTTCCATGTTCTGAATCTCATAATATTTTTGACGTTCCTAGGTCGTAACCCATTTTTATCCATCTAATTTTGAGCCTTCTCTATCTGTTCCGTAACACTCATCTTTTTTACAAAGATGAGTGTTTACAAAGATGAGGCGCTGGCCAACCTGGAGGACTAGGGTGCAAGTTTTGTCTGACCCCTACCCACGTAGACCTTTCCAGCTTGCTTGGACCTGCCAGGAGTAAAACTCCCGCTGGTATAGGGTGGTCAGGGTTCCCATGCTATCATGCCATGACAGGGCACCTGCATCATGTAACAGACTGTGCTATACCACAAATCCAATAACCTACGACGGTTGATTGATAAGTTCGCGGCCTAAGGTACAAATATTTGAAACACACAGTTGATATTAAGTGCATTTGTAGATCAGGTTAATGTAAGATTAAACACCAAATTTCATGGAATTAACTGCAACCAATTTTTTTTTTACAGGCTACTGAAGGAATGGCAGAAATTGAGAAAATGGATAAAATTTCTCATCGAGCAGTCATTCGCTACCTCTGCATCAAAGGGTTATCATCAAAGGAGATGCATGAGGATATGGTAGAGACTCTAGGGGAGAGTGCCCTTTCTTACAGCACAGTGAAGAAATAGGCAGCTCAATTTGAACATGGAAGGGAGAGTCTGGAAGATGATCACCATCCAGGAAGACCAAGAATGGTAACCACCGATGAAACCACAGGCAGAATCCATGACATGATAATGGAGGATCGACAACTAACTGAGCAGTACATTGCTATTGAGCTGGGCATCTCCCAGGAACGTGTTCATGCCGTTACTCACAAATGACAAAGGTCCCGAAACTTCTTGGAGCTGATCACAAATGGCAGAGTCTCAACATGTCAAGAGACAATCTTGGACATTTTTCTGTAGATCTTGAAAAGTTTCTTCAGCAATTTGTGACTATGGATGAGGCACTTGGGTTCATCATTTTCAACCAGAAACCAAAGAACAGTCAAAGCAGTGGAAACACCATGGATCCCCACCTCCAAAGAAAGAAAGGGTGGTTCTGTCTGCAGGCAATGTGATGGCTTTCATCTTTTGGGATTCAGAAGGTGTGCTGTTGGAAAAGGGCGAATGGTCACTGGGTCCTATTACGCTAATTTTGTGAAGCAACTGCAGGTCAAATTGAAGGAAAAGCATTGAGGGAAATTGACAAGAGGTGTCATCTTTCAGCAAGACAATGCTCTAGTTCACAAGTCGGTGATGGCAATGGCTGCCATTCATGAATGCAGCTTCCAGCTTCTTGAACATCCTCCTTTTTCCCCAGATTTGGCCCCTTAGGACTATTACCTGTTTATCAAACTCAAAAAGGAGCTCAGTAGTCACAAAATTGCTTCAGATGATGATGTCATTCATGCTGTAGATCACTTTTTACTGGCACAAGATGTTGACTTTTACAAAGAAGGGATCCATATGCTCCAGGATCACTGGACTAAGTGCATAAACTTGCAAAGGGACTATGTTGAGAAATAACCCAAAAAACTTGTCCACAAATAATCCGTTGTACCTTAAGCTGAGAACTTAACATTCACTCCTCATAATTGATGAGTGAAAGTTAAAGCTTAAAAATATATGGGCAAAATCAACCTCTGATTGGCTGATAAAAATAATCCAAAAGTTCAGCTGTTATTGTAGTGACATAGTGCATTTAATGTAACAACCGGTAAAGTGTTATCTTCCTAAATGCAAACCCACAGTACATTTTATTTAATTGTGTACATATAGCAAATGAGTAAACATGGACCCTGTAACTGCCATTTTTGCCAGCTGTGAAGTCTGTGGTGCAATTCATTTTCTATCAGCAGGACACTGCACCACCAAGATTTACTGTCAGTAGTGTCGTGTGTGTGGTGATAACATTATGAGTGACAGTTCTGTGAGGGACTGGTGCAGAAAATTCAGTGACAGACTCATAGATGTGCATGAGGAAAGGGGGACAAGGATGACATTCAGTTGTGATTGAAGAATTCACTCGAATGCTTTACTTGAGCAGTTCAGCTGTGAGATTTTCAACCACCCTCCTTACAGCCCAGAGCTGGCACCAAGCGATTACCATCTCTTCAGGAAGATGATGGTTTAGCTGGCTACCCAGTGCTTTGAAAACAATGAGAAGCTCTTGGATGAGGTAAACGACTGGCTGGATATCCTGGGGATCTAATTTTCTGATGAGGGATTGCAAAAGCTGATGCCAAGGTATGACAAGTACCTGAATTTTGGTGGTGACTGTGTTTTCCATGTAATCAAATTTTTTTTTCCACTTTTTTTTTTTTTAGCCAGCCAGCCCAAGGTTGATTTTGGATTAGCCCTCATACATTATAAAAGAGGTTTTAAAAATTCAAAACTAAAATCTGATAATTCACTCAAACTGTCATTATTTCCTTTAACATAGAAAATATCTGAACATGTTATTATTTTATTTGACTGAAAGAAGAAGATAGCATCTTGTTATTTTGTAGCTAATCAGTGAAGATGAGATGCATTTTCTTCCTATCAACTGCCAAGACAAAGCAGAAAACACACTGAGCAAAGATATGACAGTATTTTATTAATACTGCATTTATTTTACTATCTTTAAAAAGATCTTTTACTGAGGGATATAATCCAATATAATTTTAGTATTTTGATCAAATGATTAATGTCCTTATTTATGGTGTAGAATAGTTCAATGAGAGGTCAGTTTTGACATGTTTACTTCCTGACAATTTTATTACTTTTGGCAAACTTTTTCTTGACATGTTTTTATAACTAGTTAAAATTAGAAACAGAATAGTTAAATTTCGGTTCATTTTTTTAAGAAATTTGTCCAAGGTCATAAACAGGCAACTTCATGAAGTTTAGACCTTTTTGTGAGAAGAATGTTCAAGAAACTTCGATTAAGAAATTGTAGATGATATTTAAGCACAAAATTTTACGTAGGATGATTGATGGATTGGAGCATGATGAAAAATGATGAAGTATTTTTGACTGAGAGAGACATTCATTAGGATGAGTTAGATTTCTAGCATAATGTGAAGTGTTGCTAGGATGTGAACTACTAGTTTTTTTCATGGATCCATGTATTAGTTTCTGATGTTGCTACGAATTGTCTAAACAGAGTTGTAAAACTGAAGAATGTGAAATAGTTCCCTTTTGAGATTTGATAGGACTTGTAAGTCCGATGTTTTGTGACATGATATTTTTACTGTATGGATCCATGGAAACTTTAATTAAGATTGTAAGTTGGCTCTGTATTATATTATGTTGTATGTTTGTTATCCTGTCTGAGAGAAGTGTTTTCCACTCTCTCCCTATATGGCAAACTAGTTCTTCTAGGGAGAGGACCAGCTTGTTCATCTGTTATGTACTATATTTTGCTACATCCTCATTTGTCTCCACCCATTCTCTCCATAACAAACATGTGTTTTTGCTGTTACTAAATTGGGTGTCCAGTGGTTTTCAAGCCGTTGAATGTGACTGTCCTTATTTACACATTACAATTTCTGATATTATCAGTGGAGATGGGAAACCAAATTAATTCAGTTGCTACCTTGGTCAGCGGTTCTCACAGCTGCAAAGTACTTCTTTAGCATTACTGCTTTAGTGTTGCCGTGCTGTCACACTGGTCCAGCAGTATACGAGTATAAAGACAGTATTCATCAACTTTCTAAAAACAACTCCTACCTGTCATGCAAACCATTTTATAGAACAAAAACAACAATCACATTTCACATAACTTGCCAGTTGATACTTCACGTACAGTACTTTTATTTTTCTCAAACTACTCGTTTTTCTGTTCTTGGTTACCCTCCACATCTTGTCAAATCTTTGTGATGTATTTTCAGATTTATATTTGTTGTAACATACATACACCATACACTTCATCAAACTATAGATTGTGTTTTTATTTGTGTTAATATTTGATGTTACATACTTACATAATACACTTTATGTACTTTAGCAAACTATAGATTGTGTTAATATTTGGCGTAATACACCATACACTTTGTGTACTCTAACAAACTACGAATTGTGTTCATATTTGACGTTATATACAGTACATACACTATACACTTTATCAAACTGGAACTGTGTGAGACAAACTCTGGTGTCACTAAAAAGTTGCGCAATTTCAGTAAAATATACACCACTTACCTGGTGTTCAGTCTTTGGCAGACTGTTCAGAGCTGAACAAAAGTCTTGAGAAATTTTGCCCGTACCGCATATTGCCCATCGAGTCGCCATTTCAGAAGCTAAGACACAAATATTTATATCAGCAGACGATAGCTGTTAAGTTAAAATGTCAGCAAGACTTCCAGACGTGGCAAATTTAAGCAAGGTGTATCACGCCCAGCATGTGTGGCCAAACCAAAACAGTCTACGATATCATCGCTACGATTTTGGCGAATTTCTTATCTTGATTCACCTCGACCTTATTTCGCAAGCTGTAATAGGCAAACTGTACAAGCCTATGGGAAAATTACGCGTCGCTTTATAACGCCTGGTCACACTTTTATACAAACCTGTGAACACGGGTGACTAAAACCTAGTTATGTTGGTATTCTCGTATACGGTGTCCTTGGGTGTTTCTGCATGAGATAAATAAACAAACAAAAATGCTATGGCAGCTGATCTGGACAAGATCGCATATGATTCTGTAATGGACTGACTACTGAATTAAAAAAAAGCATCTTCTCTCCGTTTGCTAGGTATCAGCAGCCTTGATCAGAGAGAAAGGTGATTATTAAATGCGTTGCCATGACATCAAAATTATCTGTAACATTCTTATCTTGCCACGGACTTCATTCTGCTACCAGTAAATTAAAATGTACACAAATGGCGTTCCGCCAAGCGGATCGATGGCATTTGACAAACTTTATCGTGTGCTGATGTCCTAGTATCAATCATGCCCCCAAGAGTTCGTTGGGTCAGTAGAAAAACCGAAGACTAAATACTTCATACCATTTTTTCCAAATGGGGGGGGGGGGGGAAGGGAGGGAGGGGGGAGAGAGAGAGAGAAATGAAGCTTTCACATAACAAATTTATTTAGCATAGTGTTGTATGGTATGGCTAGCATTCTGTTAACTTTCTCTACTATTTTTCGAATGCCGGAGTCTGGAATAATTTTGAAACCACTGGACTAGATGACTGTGTATGGTCTTCTGACGATTGATTGATTGATCTTTATTTCAAAAGCTAGACCAGTGGTTTCAAAACTTTTTCAGACAGTGACATACTTGGTATGCAGATTTCTCCTGTTCTAAATTATTTTTATTCAATAGATGACACGTAATACCAACTCGATAGAGTAGCCGCGAAACACCTGAAAATGATAACCACTGTGGTCGTCTAGATCAGTGGTTTTCAACCTGTGGCCTATGGTGCATTATCTGGTGATTCGTGCAGCTTCGTCACATCGGTATCGGGGACAAAGACACATTTAACTCAGGTTGAATGAGATAGCGGCCAGCAACCCATGGCTGGCTGCTTGCACTGGGTTGATGAACCATAGCCAGGCAAGACCCAGTGATGTCCTTGGCAGTAGTCTGGCCATGAATAGGGATCACAGTGGGAAGATGAAAGTCTTAAAAATACAGTCAGCCAAAGCAAGATGTGTTCGGCATAATTGCATTTTGAATAAAAAAATTAAATTTTGAATAAAATAAAAACAAATAAAATAGCTTGAATAAAATTCAAGGCACCCTATGAGTGGACAAAAAGGAGATTGCAAGAGTCAATTTGTGTAGGCAAATATATATATATATATATATATATATATATATATATATAGAGAGAGAGAGAGAGAGGGAGAGAGAGAGAGAGGGGGGGGATGACATTGGATTGAATGACAACAATCACATCAGAAGGATGATCAAACTGGTGGTGGAGAAGGGAAATGAACATTTTTCTGAACTAAGTGGTTTAGTGTGCGTTATTCACAACCAGTGTGTGACTAGTTCCATCAGCTGCCACACACTTCTGTGAGTGTTGGAACAGAAGGCAGAACACATATGGGAATGCCCAGAGTGTGGGATGCCAGTCTCAGATTATAAATTACAAGTAAGTGCAACATTATGCAACCAACACTATTTTGAGGCTGAATGATGAGAAATAAGAGGAAGTTTGATATTAAATGCCTTTTTACTAAATTAAAACAATTAAAGACTATGGTATTGTGATACTGCATATAAGCCAGTGGTCCACACAGAACTAGATGACTGTGACTCTGTTGAGTGTCGACTAGTCGTGCCATATTTTGAGAAATATTGCTATTCAGTATCACTGTTTACACCATGACATAGAATTTGACAGACTAATTTTTTTATGCCATATGCATGATGTAGTCCACATATCAGGAGATCACTGATTTAACTGTACATCATCATCCCTGCTCACAAGTTCCTGATCATCACAGCCTCCAGAACAGTAACCCAGTTTTATATATAAAGGCTGTTTCAACCTGAGTGATTCCTATAGTCTACAAATATGACCAGACTAGCTGTGTGTTGCAGACAAGTGCTTATGCTTGATAAATAAATGTCATGCCAGGGATTTGTAAACAAAAAATTATTTATTTACCAATTCATTACTGTTGCCAAAAATGTCACTCACCATTCAATAATGCACTCATCTAATGCCTTGTGATGGGTCTGCTTAACATTGATATGGATCTTTTACTACTGGCCCACTATCATTCACTACCACCATCTTTTACTACTGGCCCACTATCATTCATTACCACCATCTTTCACTATTGGCCCATTATAATTCATTACCACCATCTTTCACTACTGACCCATTATCATTCATTTACTACCATCTTTCACTACTGACCCATTATCATTCATTACCACCATCTTTCACTACTGACCCATTATCATTCATTACCACCATCTTTCACTACTGACCCATTATCATTCATTTACTACCATCTTTCACTACTGACCCATTATCATTCATTACCACCATCTTTCACTACTGACCCATTATCATTCATTACCACCATCTTTCACTACTGGCCCATTATCATTCATTACCACCATCTTTCACTACTGACCCATTATCATTCATTACCACCATCTTTTACTACTGGCCCACAATCATTCATTACCACCATCTTTCACTATTGGCCCATTATCATTCATTACCACCATCTTTCACTACTGACCCATTATCATTCATTACCACCATCTTTTACTACTGACCCACTATCATTCATTACCACCATCTTTTACTACTGACCCATTATCATTCATTACCACCATCTTTTACTACTGACCCACAATCATTCATTACCACCATCTTTTACTACTGATCCACTATCATTCATTACCACCATCTTTCACTACTGACCCATTATCATTCATTACCACCATCTTTTACTACTGACCCATTATCATTCATTACTACCATCTTTCACTACTGGCCCAACTATCACCTTGCCTTATATCTTACTCCTCCCTCTTGCCTGTTATCTATCCTACTAATCACTTACCTGCAGTCACAGAAACTCTCTCACACTAACAGTAACTAAATGTAATAATTACCTGCTACATACAAAACATTTTTAACAAAATCAGTAACAGATAACATAAATGAGCAAAATAAAAGCAAAATATTTTATAAGAAGTTATTTTTAATTGTAGTCCAAATAATCGAATTGTATCAACCAAATCATTTAAAATTTTGCATTTTAATACTGTACATTTAATCTTTAGTTTGTGGTATACTTCCTTCTTTACATTATCTCTTCCACTTAGAAGCTGGTGGATATCTGTCAATGTATGTGGAAATGTGTCTGTCTGTAGTGCTGGTACTATGTGACAAACCATTACCTGGTTATGATACCACAAGTGGAAGGTTATTTCCTAGGACTGACAGTCTGAAGTCATTCTCTTACAACATAAAAATAAACGGGCTAATTTTAAAATGAGTGTATCAACATGATACATTGTCAAACACTGTTAGTTGCTAATAGAAAGTCAGTCAGTCAGTCATTTGAATGCCTCTTGTGGAACTTCGCCTCCCTAACAGTTCTCCTGTAGGCCTCTCGGTTGTAAGCAAGATGGCCTGCTGATGATGCATCCTTTTGCAGATTATCAATGATGTCTTGCCGCCATCTTCATCTCGGTCTTCATCTCTCTCTTTTTTTCATTATGTAGCCTTCCAAGATGGTCTTCTTTAAATTCTTATGATGTTTAATGTGTCCAAAGTATTTAAGTTTTCTCTGTTTAATCCTCTTACTAGCCAGCATTCTTCAATATTAAGTTCTCATAGTCTGGACATATTTGTTTTGTTTTTTTTGTGTGCATAATATTTGAAGAACTCTTCTGTAGCATTTACATTCAAAGGCATTTATGTGTTTCTCAGCTGTTTTGTTAACTGTCTGGGTCTCACGGGCATATGTTGTGATGGGAAAGACGCATGCCCTTAAAAATCTGATTCTTGTAGTTCTGTTTGTGAATGGGTTTTGTTAAATGTAAAAAAATACAGTCGGATCATGACAAATGTAAAACTGATGTAAATTCATAATTACATAAGAAATTGTTGGCATGCATAAAGTTTGCAGAAACTTTGCAAAATATTAAAAATGTGCATAAGTTTAAGTCAATGAATGCACAAGCCAGTGCACTTTGGAAAGGTGAGATGTTGCATCTTCCCTGTTTCCACATGTGCTTTAATATCTCTGAAGTGCTGTTTTTTGTATTTTTATAAATGTTTTCACTTTCTGTAGCAAATGTGTTTCAATTGATTTAAAAAAAAGAAACTAAGAATGATTGAGAAGTATGAATGATACAGTACTGTATGTCATAGTGTAGTATACATTTTTTTTAAAAACTAAATTACGCTTAAAAAAGAGGCGTAATTTTTCACTTTCATTTAATATGCCTATCTGTTTAGCACAATATTTAATACATCTGTTCTTTAGTACAACTCTGGTGTATTTCTGGTTTATGTGTTTGCAAAATAAGGTATATTGATGGATTTGGGGAGGGGGTAAGTAACATATGTAAAAACTAAGTTATGTAAAGGGTTGGGAAATATAATCATTATGTAAGTCAGTAACTTCCCGTACATAGATACATTACCTGCACAACACTGCAGGTTACCACATCAATTTTAAACTAGAAAATCAAAACCTAAGAAAACTTTCTGGTATTTCTAGTAAATGCAAAACTATATTTTTAAATGTAAATGTCAAATTAATCTTAAAATTATACATTCAAATGTAACACTCAAATTAATCTTAAAATTATACATTCAAATGTAACACTCAAATTAATCATAAAACTATATTTTTAAATGTAACTTCAAATTAATCATATCATGCATATATACATTATCAGGTACACTGTTACAGTTGACTGTAGGATCCTGCTTCATCTAAATTTCACTTTGGTAGCATAAGTGATGCCTTCATAATTTCCTCTACATCAAGGGAACTTGTATTTGATTCCCAGCTGGTTCAGTACTTCTTGTATGATGTAATGAATGGTTTCAGAATCTTCGTAAGAGACATCAGGACACTCTTTCAAACCTGAAATTAAAATTAATTTAGAAAAAAAAAAACACGAAAAAAAAAAAAGATATATATCCAAAATTATTTTGCTGCCCAAATTACAGGTCTTTAACTTCTTGCACTATGATCTCCTTGTGAATGCACACATGAAGCTCATGATAGCTGATGGTCTTGAAAGACTAGCATTCAATCAGAAGTGGAATATACAGACTTTCTTTCTTCATAAATATGGAGATTGCTTCTCAACACAACCCGCTTCACAGCAAACTGGTATGAGGAGCAGACAAAAAAACAATGAGGAGCAGATAATTAAAGAGCAGACAAGCTGATAGGCATGGCATCAATTCAGGGGACTCTAAAAATGGACAAGCAGGCAGTTGCAAGAGCTACCTTGAATAGGCTGCATATGGTGTGTGACTGGCTCCATCAGCAGGTGCATGCTTCAGTGGGTGTTGAAACAGAAGGTGGAGCACATATGAGAATGCTCGGAGTGCAGTGATTCCAGTCTGATTACAGATTATTTCCTTTCAAGTTAAATAGTCTTTAGCAAAACTGGCACCCTATTAACATCAAGTAAAGACCAAAAACAAAGACAGGCTGAACACTTTCAAGAAATACTTAATCGACTACACCCAAAAGAATTGATAAACCTTGAAACTGATTTATCAGTCCCACGACTAAATGTCAACCTAAATGAAATTACACTGCATGAAATAGCAGTGAATCTAAAGGCTAACAACAAAGCTGCAGGTGAAGATGAAATAATACCTGAAATGTTAAAAGCTATTAACAGTGACAACATGAGCCAACTACAGAGAATGTTTAATAAAGTTTGTAAAAGAAGAAAAGGTCTTATAAATGGAAAAAAGGAATCATTGTTAAAATACCAAAAAATGGCAACCTTAGTGACTGCAATAACTGGAGGGGTGTAACCTTACTATCAGTTGTGTCAAAAGTATTTTGCAAAGCGATTCTGAATAGAATTAAAGATATAGTGGATGCTGCGATGAGAGAAGAACAAGCAGGATTTCAAAAAGGGAGAGGCTGTCTCGACCAGATCTTTTCTCTAAGAATAATGCTTGAAGAACATATTGAAAAGCAAAAACCGTTAATCCTGAATGTTATAGACTTTAAAAAAAGCACTTGATAGCATACACAGATATTCACTGTGGAGAATTTATGGAATACCATCTAAAATTGTCAATGTCATTAAGGATCTCTACAACAGATATGTTTGTGCAGTCAACACAGAAGAAGGATGGTTCCAGATTGAAACAGGCGTGAAACGAAGATATATATTATCTCCTATGCTTTTGTTAGAACTGCCATAGACTTTGTAATGAAAAAAATGTTGCACAGGTAAAATAAACATTAATTGGGTACGTGGGACCCAACTAGAAGATCTTGATTTTGCAGATGACATAACTCTTATCAGTGACAATGTGATTCGATGCAAGAAAAAAACAGATATCCTTTCTTTACCAGCTAGCAAAATAGAACTTGAAATTAACAAGGAAAAAACAAAAATAATGAAAATTCCCATTAATCAAGAAGGAAAAATATACATAGAAGGAACAGCTTTTGAAAAAGTCAACCAATTTGCATACCTCAGCAGTTACATAGACCAGAATGGTGACACCAGAAAGGAAGGTAGAATTGCAAAAGCAGCATGGATCTTCAAGAATCTTGAGAACAAATGGCACTCAAAAGTTATAAGCACAAAAACCAAGTTAAGATTATTCAATTCAAATGAAACATCCATCCTTATTTATGCATGCGAAAGCTGGAAAACAACTAAAGAAATAGACAACAAATTAGACTCTTTTGAAAATAAATGCTTTATAAATATATTTGGTATAAAGTGGAACGAATTCAAGAACAACACAGAGATAAGACAGATGAGCAAACAACAACTTGTCTCAGGTGTGATCAGTAAAAAGGAGACTGACATATGTTGGTCACGCCATGAGAAGAAACAGAGAATCCCAAAACAAGCTATCAAGTGAAACACAACAACCCAAATTAGGTTGAAAAGCTTGTTGAAAACAGAAAATCTTGGCAAACTACCATACAAGTCCTATGTGATGTTTAACAACACAGGAAGGATGTAAGATGTAAGAAGTTAAATCTCTCTCTGAACCTTAAGTGCCCTGGGCACATGGGGCTTCCGCAAGGGTTTTCCACAAATGCCTGTCTTTCGCCTTTTTTTCTGCTCTTGCCCAGGTGAACCCTCTATTGCTCAACATCCTTTCTGTTGTTCTTTAGTTAAATCTAATTTGATTGAAATATCACTTTCATATCAGTGCTGGGAAAGCCACATTAAGTATTCAACTATTTCAAATTTTACTGTTTCATTTTTATTTCATTATTATATGAATATTTTTGTTTTAATTTCATCACTATCTGATGGAATACAACACTGAATCAATATTTGGTACAATTATATTTACCACATACTAAGGTTGGATTAACGCTTTCTGTACCTGTCGTCAGATATCTGACGCTTTCAGTTTCTCACGTTGATACCAGTAGTAAAAAATTTGATGTTTGGTTTGTTTCTTTAAAAAAAACCAGTGTAACATTTAGATTGTACACAATTTGTGCGCATGTCCAGTGACACTTTCCAAAACTGGCGAAAGAGTGCTTAGTTACGAGCGATGTTGAGTGTGAAAAACGAAGAGAAACATCGAGAATATTAAAATTTTTGGTGATGTAGATAGAGGTATGGACATGGCTTGTGACCAGACCACTGTTCTTGAATGTATCCCAAGCAGATCTAGACATATTAGATGAGAGGAAAAATAGTTAGAAGGTTATTTCAGACATTATTTTAGCAAGAATGCAACATATCAAAACAAGACAACTTCAACCGGTAGTTCTAGGCATATCAGATGGTAAGTACTCTAGATCTATTGTCTAAAAACATCACATTACTTCTTTTTTCCTAAAAACTCTGCATTTATGAAATCTTCATACATTTAGTTATATTATGAAACATAATAAGTACACGGAAGTACATGGAAATACTGTTTTATTCAATTTTACAACTATACCCCCTATACATATCAAGACCAGCGTTTTTGCTCTGGTACTAATTGAACGTCTACATTTCTTCCTGAGGCACAGAAAGAGTTAACCAGGAAACTAAATACAATGATTACACATTAACTGTTATTTCTATACCACAAATGTTCAGTACAAAGCTGCAGAAAAAACTGAAACATGTATGCTAATGTCACTGAAATCTATTTTAAAACAAGGTGAGGTTACACCTGATAATGTTGTATTTCTGTTGTAAACTGTTTTAATTTCCAAGTAACGAAAATTTTGTAAAAAAGAAAGAAAGAAATGCTATTGAATTGAAGGTCCTCAGACACATAAGTGAATACATCAAGATAAAGCTATTGCATACAATTTAGTAAGAGTATAAAATTATTACCTTTCAAGAGACAATCTCGTACACCTTGGGCTTCATAAGCCAATCCCTCACAGTTCCAAAAGTTGAAGCTCTTCTAGGCATTCAGAAAGAAAGAAACATAGATACTGAATACTTGCAGTAATATTTATCTGCCAGTACTATGACCTTCATTACTGTTGTTTTTATTACAGCTATGTACATTACGAAAAGAAATTAGACTCTTTTGAAAACAAATGCCTAAGGAAAATACTCGGCATCAAGTGGAACGAATTCAAGAACAATGCAGAGATAAGACAGATGACTGAACAACAACTAGTCTCATGAGTGATCAGGAAAAGGAGATGGACATATGCTGGTCACTTGATGAGAAGAAATGATCAGAGAATCCCAAAACAAGCTATCAAGTGGAACACAACAGGCCAAAGAAAAATAGGCAGACCGCGTGAAATTCTGAAGAGGACATTGTTAAGAAAGGCCAAATTAACAGGCATAAAATCCTTTGATGAGGTTGAAAGACTCGCCGAAGACAGGAAAAATTGGCGAACTACTTTGCGAGCCCTATGTGACATTTAACGGCATGAGAAGGATATAAGATATAAGATGTACATTACAAATAAGTAGTGTAAACAAAATATGAAGATGCTAGATATCAACTCAGTTGTCTTGGGAGGACTAAACTGCTGAAATCCTGTATGTAGGAATGCAAACTGAATATAAAAGAACAAAAATTAATGCATAACATGATGAAGAGAACAGAAATATAGAAATAACATAAAAATATGGCAAAAGAGATTGGTAACCATATATTAAGGGATGTACAAAGCAAAAAAAATTGCACAGTAATTATTTACATTTCTATAAGGAAACAACTAAAATTTTAATTATTTCTATAGTCAGTTCTATAGCCAGTAAATCTTACAGAAGTGTTCTTCAAATATCATGGACATAAAAATGAACAAATATATCCATACTATTAGAACTTAATATTGGACAAGAATTGAAGTAAAGAATTTTTTTGATGTATAATAAGTATATTTGTGTAATGGAGAAATAATTTGTTAATTCACTTTTTCAACTATACCCCAAAAATATCGCAACACTCGCACATTTTTCGTGGCACCAAATAGACGTCTGCATTTTTTCACGCCGGCACAGAAAAAGTTAAGTTAAATGCTAAATGAAACAGTCAACAACATATAGTTGATTGCTTCATAAGATTGATGAATGATACCTCACCAAGATCCTATTCCACTTCCCAGTAGTGCATCTTTATAACAAACTAGTCTGATAGTGACTGGGGATCAGATAAGAGGATAAACCTGATACTAAAAGTAAGAAATCACAAAAAGATTCACAGCAGAACATGGATAATTTAGCAAGGCATGTTAAAGCAACATGATCAGTGCTGAAAAAAAAAATGGAAGTCATGACCATAGTGAGAGAAGAAATCCGAACAAAGATCTTCCTAAACAACTAGCCCTTGAAACAGATGAAACATTTCAAATGCCTGGGTAGCATAATATCACCCTCAGGGAAAATTGGTGCTGACATTGAGAGCAGGTAAAATAAAGTAAATCAGGTCATTGGACAAATGACTCCTCTACTGAAAAACAAATACATCAAAGCTGAAACAAAAAGAGCACTGTACAACACAATTTTCCTCCCACTGCTATGCTATCAATGTCAAACATGGATACTAAGAGCCAAAATCAAAATCATCACAACAGAAAGGAGAATACTAAATGTGACAAGAAGAGACCAAATAAGAAATGACACCATCAGGGCAAAGGTTAGAGTAACATCAGCATTACACTATATCCAGAAACAGCAAGTCAATTGGTTTGGCCATGTTACACGGATACAACCAGGCAGTATAGCACAGATAACATTCACACTAAGGTTTGTAGGTAACAGAGGAAGAGGCCGCCATGCAAAAGATGAAGAGAGGAAATCACAGAAACATTAAATATACCATTATATGAAGCAAATCGTCGAGCCCTATCAAGGTGTCCGTTTGTACCCTCAACATGAAATGAAGAAGCAGACAAGAGAAGACAAGACAAAGCAAGCAAGCACAGCTGCAGACCTCAGCCTACAGTAAGAATCAAGCAATTCTTTTTCTTACAAGGTCATGACCTTTCTCTACCTCATGGGAGCACTTGTGGCACCACGTATGGGTTCCATGGTGGTACTCCAGCTTTATTATATGATAAAAATATGTGAGAACCACAGAGATGACTTTTTACTGCAATATGCAATTTACTGGAGAAGTGCACTGCTCATATGAATGTTACCAGTCTGAGTTAACTCATCAGTTAGGACAGCTCCGCTTGCCACTCCAATTTGTGTTATTCAAGGGTCAACTTAACAGCCTACAATAAACTGTTTCAGTGTAAGTGTTTTTTGCTGCTTTTACTATTCAGTAACATTATAATAATTAACAACAGTTACATTATCATTCTTTCTTAATTTGTTCATCTTTGGAAACTCATAAGTCTCTGTGGCCCTCTCTCCACCTATTAGCAGAGTTCTGAGATCACACAGTGGCACATGGATCATGTTGAAAGCAGATGACACAGTTTTTTTTTAATCATCACATGTCTGTATGTCAGTCAGTCATTTGCATGTCCCTTGCGGAACTTTGCCTCCCTAACAGCTCTTCTGCAGGCCTCTCAGTTGTAAGCAAGATGCCCTGCTGCTGATGCATCCATTTGCAGATCATTAATAATGTCTTGCAACCACCTTCGCCTTGGTCTTCCTCTTTCTTTTTCTCATTATGCATCCTTCCAAGACAATCTTCTCTAGATTATCATGACATTTAATGTGTCCAAAATATTTAAGTTTCTCTCTGTTTAATCCTCTTTACTAGCCAGACTTCTTCAATATTAAGTTCTTGTAGTATGGATATATTTGTTCTTGTTTGTGTCCATGATATTTGAAGAACTCTTCTGCAGCATTTACATTCAAAGGCATTTATGTGTTTCTCAGCTGTTTTGTTAAGTGTCCAGGTCTCACAAGCATATGTTGTGATGGGAAAGATGCATGCCCTTAAAAATCTTATGCCTGTATGAGGATATAAAAAAAATTGTCAAAAACAAGAACTGGCATTAAATTACAAAGAAAGACAGAAGATAGGCTATTGGGATGCATCATCATCACCACAGCTGCCATATGCTAGCAGCATCAAGGTAAAAAAGTCTTACATCTTACATTTTGCTCATGAAAAAAATATCTTTAAGTATCATATTACATTATCTATCAGATAAGAAAATGTAATACCAACGCATATAAACATCATTATTGATGAACATCATTATTTCATTATCACTTCCAAACATTAATCAATGTCTATATTGATATATTTATCCTCTCATAAATGACACAGAACAACAAAACATTAAAACTCCTACGGCATTCTCCACATGAGGAAGCTGAAAATACTTGACATTGTTGTCTTGGAGGACTACTCTGTCAGGGCACCAGAAAGTGTCAGGAATCTGTAATAAGTTATAATGCATCAAAGACCTGTGATTTACAAAATAAGAGAAAATGAATATGAACCTAAATTAATCAAGTATATGTAATGGATCACTATTTATCAGTGCTCTAGAATTTTATATATATATATATATATATATATAAAATTCTTACATCTTACATCCTTCCCATGCTCTTAAACATCATATATGGCTTGCATGATAGTTCACCAAGTTTTCTGTTTTTGACAAGCTTTGCAATCTCATCAAGAAGATTTTATGTCTACTAATTTGGCCTCTTTAGAGTTTCATGTGATTGACCTCTTTTTCTTCTGCCTGTTGTGTTCCACTTGACAGCTTATTTTGGGATTCTCTGATCATTTCTTCTCATCAAGTGACCAACATATGTCCATCTCCTTTTCCTGATCACCCATGAGACTGGTTGTTGTTCAGTCATCTGTCTTATCTCTGCATTGTTCTTGAATTCATTCCACTTGATGCTGAGTATTTTCCTTAGGCATTTGTTTTCAAAAGAGTCTAATTTCTTGTCTATTTCTTTAGTTGTTTTCCAGCTTTCGCATGCAAAATCTTATCTTATATCTTTCCCATGCCGTTAAATGTACCATAGGGCTCACAAGGTAGTTCATCAATTTTTCCTGTTTTTGGCAAGCTTTTCATCCTCAACAAGGGATTTTATGCCTATTACTTTGGCCTCTCTTAATGATGTCCTCTTTAGAGTTTCCGGTGGTCGCCCTCTTTTTCTTTGGCTTGTTTGCCCCACCTTATTTTTCAGCCTGTTGTGCTCCACTTGATAGCTTGCTTTGGGATTCTCTGATTGTTTCTTCTCATCACATGACCAACATATGTTCATCTCATTTTCCTGATCACCTATGAGACTAGCTGTTGTTCGCTCATCTGTCTTATCTCTGCTTTGTTCTTGAATTCGTTCCATTTGATGCCGAGTATTTTCCTTAGGCATTTGTTTTCAAAAGAGTCTAATTTCATGTCTATTTCTTTAGTTGTTTTCCAGATTTCGCATGCATAAATGAGGGTGGATATCACATTTGAATAGGATAGTCTTTGCTTGGTTTTTGTGCTTATAACTTTTGAATGCCATATATTCTCAAGATTCTTGAAGATTGATGCTGCTTTTGCAATTCTAATTCTAACTTCCTTTCTGGTCTCACCATCCTGGTCTATGTAGCTGCCAAGGCATGCACATTGATTGACTTCTTCAACAGCAGTGCCTTCTGCATGTATTTTTCCATTTTGATGGGAAGTTTCATTATTTTTGTTTTGTCCTTGTTAATTTCAAGTCCCATTTTGCTAGCCAGTGATTTTTCTTGCATGGAATTCACATTGTTACTTATAAGAGTTATGTCATCAACACAATCAAGATCTTCTAGTTGGGTCCCATGTACCCAGTCAATATCTGTGTTATGTGTGCAGCATTTTTTCATTATGAAATCTATTCCAATTCCAAAAAGCAAAGGAGATAGTATACATCCTTGTTTCACACCTGTTTCAATCTGGAACCATTCGCTCATCTCTTCTACTGTTTTGACTGCATAAACATATCCACTGTAGAGGTCCTTAATGATGTTGACAAATTTAGATGGTACTCCATATAGACTTAAAATTCTCCACAATGAATCTCTGTGTATGCTATCAAATGCCTTTTTAAACTCTATGAAGTTCAGTATTAATGGTTTCTACTTTTCAATATGTTCTTCAAGTATTATTCTTAGAGTAAAGATCTGGTCAAGACAGCTTCTACCTTTTCAAAATCCTGCTTGTTCTTCTCTCATTGCAGTATCCACTATATCTTTAAGTCTATTCAAAATGACCTTGCAAAATACTTTTGACACAACTGATACTAAGGTCTCCTCAAGTTGTTGTAGTTGCTAAGGTTGCCTCTTTTTGGTATTTCAACAATGATTCTTTTTTTCCATTTACAAGGGACCTTTTCTTCTTTCCAAATCTTATTAAACAATCTCTTTAGTTATCTCATGTTTTCACTATTAACAGCTTTTAACATTTTGGGTGTTATTTCATCTTCACCTGCAGCTTTGTTGTTAGGCATTAAATTCACTGCTATTTCAATTCCATGAATGTAATTTCATCTAGGTTGACATTTAGTTGTGGGGTTGGTTAGTCGGTTTCAGGGTTTAACAATTTTTTTAGGTGTGGTCGGCCCATCTTTGCTTTTGGTCTTTACTTGATGTTAATAGGGTTCCAGTTTTGTGAAGGATTAGTCTTTCTTTAGATGTAATAGTACCTGTTAGCCTCTTTTGTATGTTATATAAAGTTTTGCTGTCTCCTGTTTTTGCAGCTTTCTTTCACCATATTGTCTATGTATTCTCTTTTATCCCTTCTAGCTGAATTTTTTACTTTCTTGTCTAGTTCTTTGTATGTTGCTTTCATCAGATCTTTTCCAAGACCTGTCTTTATATTTAACATGGCTAATTTGACTGCTTGTCTTTCATGTATGTACTTTCATGTGTTTTCTGATATCCATGCTTTTTTATCTGGTTTTTTCAGTCCAGCACTTGCTTTTGATGGTGCTGCCATTGTCCTTACATTCCAGAATCCAATCTTTCTTACATGTCTGGGGCTGATGAATGTATTCTTTCGATCTTTGTCTGAGCTCTTTGGAGTTGGCATCCCTCATGCTTGGTTGATTTTGTTGCAAGTTTCCATAACAAGTTCTTTTTTCCTCATCTAGAGTCACCTCTAGATAGGTCCCAGGATAAGGCTGTTAGCCTTATGCCCAACTCCCGATACAGAATATGTGACAGATCAAGCAGAATTCTGCTGATATGTGCATGCTGGCAAAATAAGGATGGATATTACATTCGAATTGAATAATCTTATCTTGTTTTTTGTGCTTATAACTTTTGAGTGCCTTATGTTCTCAAGATTCATGAAGGTCGATGATGCTTTTGCAATTCTAATTCTAACTTCATTTCTAGTGTCACCATCCGGGTCTATGTAGCTGCCAAGGTATGCAAACTGATGTACTCATTCATTACTTTTGTTTTTTCCTTGTTAATTTCAAGCCTTATTTTGCTAGCCAGTGAAGACATGGTATCTTGTTTGTTTTTTTTTGGATCAAATTCACATTGTCACTGATAAGAGTTATGTCATCTACAAAATCAAGATCTTCTAGTTGGGTCCCATGTACCCAATAAATATCCATTTTACCTGTGCAACATTTTTTCAATTAAAAAAAGCAAGGAAGATAGTATACATCCTTGATTCATGTCTGTTTCAATCTGGAACCTTATACTCACTCCTTCTTCTGTGTTGACTGCACAAACATATCTGATGTAGAGATCCTTAATGATGTTGACAGTTTTAGATGGTATTCAATATAGTCTTAAAATTCTCCACAATGAATCTCTGTGTATGTTATCATATGCCTTTTTTAAAGTCTGTGAAGTTCAGGATTAATGATAATTTCAAGAGGCCAAATTAGTAAGCATAAAATCCCTTGATGAAAATGAAAAGCTCACTGAAAACAGGAAAACTTGGCAAATTACCTTGCGAGCCCTATGTGACGTTTAACGGCACAGGAAGGATGTAAGAACAGCACACCAAAACTGAGTAAACTGTGACATTTTGACCTGATTGCAGGTTCTAATTGATTCTCAAACAGATCACAGTATATTTCACTGTTGATAGTGTTCCTCTTGGCATCAAATATTCCAAGACTGGGCCTTTACAGTCTCAGAAGAGATTGTGCATCAATTTTCAGGCCAATGGAGTTATATGGAACATCTTTGGTTCTGACAAGAAAGAATGTCACCACTCCCTGGTTATTTGCTTTGTCTCTGGCTGGAAGTAATGTACCCAGCATTGAAAGTCATCTCCTTTAGCTTTAAAACATATGACATGCAAGAAACAAATAATGTGCTGTTCTTATGTCATGCATGCTTCCAAAGGAGTAGCCATCTTTGATCTGGCCTGCTTATGTAATATTTCCAAAATGGTTGATGTGCCTCTGCACACATACAAATAGAAAGGGATGGCATAATATATCTGTACTACAACTGTCTGCTTCTCAATTTCCTCTGTGCTCAACTTTCTAAACAGGATGCAGGGTCGCCTCCAAGAATCCTGCTGTCAGTAAGAGGTCTTCAAAGGAACCCCGGAGTTTCTTCTCTACACTTTTCTCTCAGGGCCATACCTGGGCTCTGAGGTCTCTGTATATAGTGCAGGTCTGCAGTATGTGTTGAGGAGTTTGGGGGCTGTCTTGTCATAGGGGTGCTGGTGCAGCCTTTATCTTGTGGAGATGGGCATTTAGTCTCCAGTGTCTGGTTCACATTCTGAAGAATGTAGGTTTGTTGCTGTTTAGTCTTAGTATGGGGTCCTGTTGGTATCTACTGTTTGTTTAGTCTTAGTATGGGGTCCTGTGGGTATCTGCTGTTTGTTTAGCCTTAGTATGGGGTCCTGTGGGTATCTGCTGTTTGTTTAGCCTTAGTATGGGGTCCTGTGGGTATCTGCTGTTTGTTTAGTCTTAGTATGGGGTCCTGTGGGTATCTGCTGTTTGTTTAGTCTTAGTATGGGGTCCTGTGGGTATCTGCTGTTTGTTTAGTCTTAGTATGGGGTCCTGTGGGTATCTGTTGTTTGTCCTCTGCCTCCAGGTGTTTTGGTATTTAACGCTTGTTTTCACTTCCTTGGTCATATTATAACAACAGGAAAAATAGAAGGAAGAAGATCAAGAGGAAGACCAAGAGAAATGATACTGGACAGTCTGACGGGATGGTGTGAGAGGAGATCACCAACTGAACTGATGGCCTGCATGAAGGATCGGGTACTCTGGAGAAGCATAATAGCCAACGCCAGTCGGCACGGCACATGATGATGATGATGATGGTCATATTTTATGTCTGAATTGTTCTTTCTCTGTGTTTTCCTTTGCTATTCTATTGGCCATTAAAGCAAGATTATGGTTACTTTGTGGCTTGTTCTTATATACCACGTAACTCAATGAGTGTAAGTAATTAGGACATCATCCTTGAACAATACCCATAGACAGTCATGCCATAGAATAGCACTTTCATGAAGAATGGATTTGCTTTTAGTAAACTGACCAGACAACCCATCTGAACATTAAATATAGGATAAACTGTTTCACTTTCTTTGTTTCATGTTTTGTTACTGGTTTAAATACACTCCTGGTCATTGTTTCTTTGGTTCCTTTGCTGGCCATTCCAGTACATCATTTCCCTACTTCATCATCCTTCACATTAGATGCTTTTTCACTGACAGAAGCAGCAAGTCTAAATTCAAAGTCTTCATCATCATTTAAACGGTGAACAACACACAAAAGAAAAACACACATTCTGTGAATACACATGCACAGATAAAATTATGTGCTCTGATGTGAATGTGGTTCACACAAATCAGTACTACAAAACATTTTGTGTCTCTGAGTAACAAAGCGGTAACTAAGACTAACCAAAAGTTTAGCTTCTTGAGATGATGTACCTTCTCTCAGTTTTACAGCCTTTATCCCCTAACGCATGTGTCAGGTACTCATTCTTCAACTAAGATGATCAGATTTTACATAAAACATTCATTACTGTTTAGCATAGGTAAAAATTAAATCTTACAGTGTATGAATTAACATATATATTAACATATAAATGTCTTCCTTTGATGTTCACTCCATGAAATGAAAAGATACACCCAAACTGGCACTTTTGTTACAAGACCTTCAACAATACACTGGCTGCAAATAAGTCAAATCCAGTACCTGTGTTTCTCAGCTCCATATTTAGACTTCTTCATCATTTATAAAATGAGCCTGATGACAAAAAGACTCAGTGAGTAATAACGGAATCAATAGGTAGGATTTCAGTTGTGTCAGTCCTCAATAATATGAGAATTTAAAAGACACACACATAATTCAAGTACATAATCAGAAAATAGACACAGATCATTTGATCTGACCAAGAGAAATGATACTGGACAGTCTAACGAGATGGTGTGAGAAGAGATCACCAACTGAGCTAATAGCCTGCGTGAAAGATCGGGTACTCTGGAGAAGCATAACAGCCGATGCCAGTCGGCACAGCACCTGATGATCATTTGATAAAGCAGATCATTTATGTTCTTCAGTGAGAAAGGAGGATGATAATAAATAATACTAAATAAGAGCTCATACTCAGAGTTACATGCATGATGTGCAAAAGCATTATGATCATGGCAACCTTCATATTTACTAACCACAATATTGCCTTTGGTTCCTCGTATGGTTAATGCACCGGCACCAAAACTGCTTTCAACAGAATAGGCCAGTGATGCAAATTTGTTTCCTGGGTACCTGAGAAGTATCATCCCTGTTTTGTCCACACCTTCATGATTAATTGAAGAATATGAAACATGATTAGTTACTGACTGTATAATGTTACAGTAAAAAAAAAAAAAAAAGTGTACAAACTGTAAAATGTTAAAGTGTAAGATAAACCACCTGTATTGACTGGATAGTGTTAAACTACTACTACTATCCTCTTGTGCCATTAAATGTCACATAGGGCTCGCAAAGTGTTTCATCACTTTTTGTTGATTTTGTTGCTGTACAAGAAAAAAATCACATACTTCATACCTTGGCTTAAGCAAAACAAGCCAACTTACCACATATAAAAAAAAATGTGCATAATGAGATTACAATCATAAGTTACTTCATTAAAAAAAGTAACAAAGGGTATAAACATACCATCACCATGTCTGTTCAAACCAGTCTGCTTGGTCACTGACACTTTAACTGGATCTTATCCATAAAATCTTGAAAAAATCTTTACTTTTTAGAAAATTATGCTGCAGCTGTTGATCGATTTAGATGTTTGTTTAATCAAAGCATTGATCAAAACGTCAATGTATATATAAATGAGAAATGATGCTCACCAGCATCAGTTTTACTGCCTTCAGCTATAATCCTCTCGGGTTTCCCTTTGAAAATAAAATTGGCTGCCTGCACAACATAGATGCCAAGATCTAAGAGACCACCACCACCCAGATCAGGCTCAGAAACTCTGGGAACGGAAATTTTGTTCACAGCAAAAGTTGCTTGGACCATAATTACATCTCCTATTTCTCCAGACTGAATGTGCTCCTGAATGAACTTATAAACTGGGAAGAATCTACTCCATATTGCCTGCAAACAGAAGCAGAGAGCAATAACATGAATGTAATTGTGTTCACTAAAGAGAAAGAAATTCTGTTGAAAAAAAAAGCACCAAAATCAATACATACTTCAGCATATGCTTTTCCCAAGAACAATAAACTTAACAAAACAATGCATAAACACAGAAAGAAAAATGTACTTTTATGTCAGAATCTCTGCCTCTTGTAGAAGGTTGGAATCAAATGAAGTAGAGTACAGTTTTGTATGGTTCAAATTTGTATCTGAAACCATAAACTGAAACTACCTCTATGTAAAAAGTAGTTATTTTTTTTTATTGTTGTCCATTATGCACTGAACATTTGCAGGGGAACATGTTTGTATGTTTGTGTTTCAAAAATGTGGTATCTGCAAAAGACTGAATCTAAGTTATGTAAGTAAATAATCGAAGTAATCTGTGTCATGACCTTGTTCCCTTCCGGTGTCATGATTTCAGCCAAAGGCACTGATGGCTTTGCTATCAAAGTGATTTTTCTAGGGGTGCAAGATAGTGAAATTTATTAGTGCACTGAATTCTAAAGGCTAGACATTTGTTCATCCTACCAGAGTCCATGGTTCACGTCTCTGGTAATTTTCTTGTCATTTTTCTTTCTCTTACATCTAAAGGTGCTCTGTCTATGATTTTTCAGTTCTAACCATACAACACTGTGCTTTATTATTTTACTGTGTGAAAGCCTCCTGTTTGTTAAAAATTTGTATCTGAATTAAAACAAAAATTATTTTGATTAACAGCTATCCAATGCGCTGTTAGTATCCCTGAATATCATCTATTCTGTTATTAACTATTTTGCTTAGGTGCCAGATTGTCCTATAGCTTCTGTCTTTGCTAAACACATGCACTGATTCAGTCTACTCTAAACCTGTGTTTTAATTAACTTGATTTTTTTTATATATGTGACATAAACTATCCCATTCTGATTAATTCATTAATATAGGTAGAGGTGTATGGTACAGTTTTACAAATGTGATAGAGGGAGTGAGAAAAAAACACAAAAAATGAAAAACATTCAACATCCAATATTCTGGCGTGAGCCTTTTTTCAAGGATTACCATACAAAAACAAACACAACATATAATAAAATAATAAAAATGAAAACGAAAAACTTAGCTTTGTGGCATCCCTCCTTGTACACAATACAACAAAATGCGCTTAAAGACAAGGCTGGGAGACCACAAAGGAAAACAAACTGAACCAACTGGATGTTAGCAGCGGTGAAAGGGAGAGAACAATACGGGCGGGGGGGGGGGGGGGGGGGGGGGGGCGCAGGGTACAGGAAAGAGATCAGGAGGCAATAAATACCACTAGGCCGCTAGAGAAGGTGGTTGGGGGGGTGGAGAGAGAAGGGAAGCTGGGAGATAACGTGAAACCGATGAATGAAAAACTGCAGCAAAATGCGCAGGGCTAAGACAAGAAAGTAGAGTATATAAATAACAGAAAATAGGTGGAAATCCAAAGAAGTTTAAAGGAAGCTGAATATATTGTTAATTCCTGGTGGGGTGAAGACACTGTCCAATTTGGCAGCTGGTGATCCCTATTTATACAGACAATATGAAATCAATGCAAGTAAAGACAGATACCCTGTCTTCAATGGCTAGTAAAATAGGACCTGAAATTAACAAGGATAAAACAAAAATAATGAAGGTTCTCATTAATGACAAAGAACAAATATATGTAAAAGGAGCAGCTGTTGAAGAAGTAAACCATTTTGCATATCTCTGCAGCTATATAGACCACAATGGTGACACTGACCTTCAAGAATCTTGACAACATATAGCTTTCAAAAGTTATAAGCAAAAAAAAAACGAAATTAAGATTATTCAATTCAAATGTAATATCCACCCTCATTTATGCATATGAAAGCTGGAAAACAATTTCTTCTTCTTCTTCTTCGTTCGCATTGTCTGTCTATATCTGCAGTCCTGTCTCTTGGATAAATTTCACTGTTTTTTGTAATTCATGTATGGAACCGTAGAGATTATCTTCTTTAGTGGTTTCACTGGGCCAGTAATTATTTCTCAGTGTCTCATAGTTGGTGCAGTTCTGGAGGATATGTTCCACAGTTTGGGGCACCTGGGCACATGTACATAGATTAGTAGTACCAACCTTAAACTTTGTATACATATGACTTCGGAGTCGGCTGTGTCCTGTTCAGAGACGGAAGATGGTTACTTGTTCCTTTCTGTTTAGCATGTGATAGTCATCATGTGGTGGTATTTGTGGCTTCCTGTAGGTTTTTATCATGCTTTTCTTCTGATTATAGGTGATTGGTATGTCTGGTTGCTCCATTTCAGTGGCCTCTTTGGCCAGATGGTCAGCTTTCTCATTGCCTGGTATCCCACAGTGGGAGGGAATCCATTGCAAAGTGACTCCATGTTGTAAGCCAATTTTTGACAAGGCATCCTTAAGGTCTGGTAGTTTGTTGCACTGAAGAGCCTCCAGTACTGATCTTGCATCTGTGAGAATTACTACAGGACATGTATCAATTCTGGAGTCTGATAGTTTTTCAACTGCAGCAATAATTGCCCTAACTTCTGCATCATAGTTGTTGCAGTATTTTCCAGTGGGTATGGAAATCTTGTCAGTGGTGTTGTTTGGATATTCAATATGTGTTCCTGCCCCTCCATTCTTTATGGCATTGTGTGCAGATCTGTCTGTATACACACGTATCCAGGTGTCACATGGATATTTGTCATCTAGAACACTAAGTGTGGCTGTTGATCTTACAAGACTGCTCTGCATCTCACCATTCTGCACACCTTTCACTTCAGTCTGAATAGTTATTTGTGTATAATCTGCTTCTTTCCATGGTGTATGCTCTGGTACAGATGATAATGGAGCGACTACAGCTGGAAGGTCAGGTATCAGCTTACGCATACACTTGGCCTGATGAATGAAGCTGCTTCTTTTAAGCTGTCTTAGTGCCAAGTTATTGAATCTCTCCTTCAGGGGATGGCTTACAGAGCTAAGGAATATCTCTCCCATGGTCATGACCTTTGTGTCTCTACATTCCTTTAGCGTTTGAACACCAACTATTTTCTGCATTTCTACTACTGGTGTGGACCTAATGGCACCTGTGATAATCTGTAGTGACTGATTTTGAACCTTGTCTAGATTATGCAGCGTAGTGTTTGACGCTGTGCACCAAGATGTTGAGCCATATTCTAAATGTGGTAGAATACTTTGCTGATATACATTCTTGAGGATTCTTTCACTAGCTCCCCATGTGGTTCCACTCAATTTTCTTAATATGGCTAGTTTTCTTCTGGCTTTTGCTTCTGCACTGTTGATGTGTTGCTTCCAGGTCAGTTTTGAGTCAAGAGTCACTCCTAAGTAAGTGGGTTGGTTGTTCATCCTTAAGGATATTTCATTTACAAAGATCTTACCTGCTTTCTGTTTAGATGAGAAAGTGAACAGAGTGGTACTTGATTTCTCTGTGTTTATACTTACACACCATTTGTTTGTCCATGATGTCAAGATGTCTGCTGCTCTTTATAGTCTCTGTGTAGCAACTGTCGCATATTCATCTGTACACCACATGACCAGATCATCTGCATACAGTGCCGCTTTGATTCCATAGGGAAGTTCCTTGACCAGGTCATTAATGAATACAAGGAATAGTGTAGGCAAAAGGACTCCTCCTTATGGTACACCGTGTTGCAGAAGTACTTTCTGGCTTTTGTGTCCATCCATTACTACTCTAGCTCTTCTATTGTGTAAATAGGACTTTATCCAGTTATACAGTCTTCCATTCACATTGCAGTTTCTTAGTTTCCACAGCAGACCTTTTTTCCATACTTTATCAAAGGCTTTCTTCAGGTCTATCCACACTGCTAGTACAAGTTTTTTCTCTTGGAATGCATCCTCAATCTCTTGAGAGAGATAGGTCACTTGATTTTCCGTACTGTAGTACTGCCTAAATCCTGCTTGTTGTGGAACGAGAAGGTTTTCATTTTCTAGGTACCATTTTAGCCTCAGGTCAATGATGCATTCCATTGTTTTGCTTAGGCAGCTAGTGAGACTGATTGGCCTGTAGCTGGAGGCAGTATCACTCTTTTTCCCTGGTTTTAGCAGTGGTACCATGCTTGCTTCCTTCCAGATTTGAGGTAACTTACCTGTGCTCCAGCACATATTGAAAATATCCAACACCTTTCCCATTGCTGCCATTCCCAGGTTCTTGATCATTTCACTGGACACTCCATCTGGTCCTGGTGATTTCCTTGGTTTCAGTTTACTAACTGCTAGGTCTAACTCACTGCGTGTAATTGGTGCATCCATGACCTCCACTTTTCTGACTTGTTCCTCTTCTTTCTGTGGCTCAATGCGCACTGTATGCTCTTTCTCTAGATGGATATCAATGTAGCAGTCCTGTGCAAACATGCGAGCAAAGTGATCTGCTACCTGCTTACCTGTAAGAGTTTTCCCATCCTCTATTAGTGTAATCTTTGTACTTCTTCCAGTACTCTCATCATTTAACTGTTTGATTAGTTTCCACAGTTTCCTTCCATCCTTTTCAAAGTTTAGGGACTCTGTTTTCTCTCTCCAACTTTCCCGTCTGTCTTGCAGCTTTGCTCTCTGAAATTTGGCCTTAGAATGTTGGTAATTATTGTGGTATTCTTGGCATGGTCTATTTTCTGCTTGCTTTTGAGCTGTTTCCACATCATCATGGAGTTTTCCCAGGTCACTAGACCAATATGGTTTATAGTCCCTGCGAGCTCCTCTGGGAATGGTTTCACGAGCGGCCTGAAGGATACAAGCATTGAATTCCTTCACTATGCTGTTAATATCCTTACCTTCTATGGACAGCTGTCCCACCAGGATACCTGTACGATGTCTGTACATTGTCCAGTTTTATTTTTTATAGTTCCATCTGGGCAGAGGGCTACTGGTGTTAAGGAGTTCATTTTCTGTTGTCAGGAAGACTGGTTGATGGTCGCTACCTCCAAGAGCATATACTTACCTGCTGTGCAAAAAGTATGTTCTCTAGTTCCACCTTTTTGCTATAGCCATCTCTAACACTGCTGACACCCTCAGCATTCCACTGCATTATTTTAAGTTGCTTTTTGGCTGTTTTCTTCTGTTGTATTTTTTGGCCAGTAGCTCTACTCTCATGTCTCCTGACCCCACAAGATGAACTGAGAGGACCTCCAGTAGCATTGGGTAGACCCTTTCGAGGCAGGGGGCCTGGCACTGCACCTGCCTGGTTAGTCTTCACAGGGCGAGCACCATGTTTGAATAATGCAGATAGAGACATTTCATTAGCGATAATGCGTGTTACCCTGATTTTCACGATGCGCCTTTTGGCTGGGTAACTCCGAATTGAGCACCTTTACTTGCTAGGGCAGACTGTGGTCTTGCTCGGACTGCCATGAAGACAGTGTGGCTGGCCTGGCCAAAATTTGTTTTCCAGCCTCTGGTGGCTGTATGTAAGTCCCTTCTCCATGTCAGACGGTTTTGAGACAGTTCCACAAAGACACTCTGACTCTGAGATGAGGAATCTGATGAGTGCTTCAATGATATCCATTCCCCACCACCTATAGTCTCCTGGCTCTGTTTTGTTTACATCATTCTGATAGCCATTGTTGTAAAGACTCATAGGCTTGTCACGTCCTGGATTCATTGGTTTCACATCAGACTTCCCTCATTCCCGCCAGAGATCTCCATGTCCCCATCCGTCCACCAACCTGACATTACATTTTACAAAAATAACAATTACAATTAGTGTTGACTACTACAAGTTTCTGGGCTACAGAAGTAGGTCACAGTTTTTAAGCAAATAGATCTATGTTCCCTGTCTCACAAATACTATGTTAAGATAAATGTGCTCTTAACACAGTTGTTCCCGGGGGGGAAACAATTAAAGAAATAGACAAGAAATTAGACTCTTTCGAAAACAAATGCCTAAGGAAAATACTTGGTATAATGTGGAATTATTTCAAGAACAACGCAGAGATCAGACAGATGAGCAAACAATAACCTGTCTCATGGTTGATCAGAAAAAGAAGATGGACATATGTCGGTCATGTGATGAGAAGAAACAAGCTATCAAATGCAACACAACAGGCTGAAGAAAAAGAGGTCGACCACGTGAAACTCTAAAGAGGACACTGTTAAAAGAAGCCAATTCAGTGGGCATAACATCCCTTGATGAGATTGAAAAACTTGCCAAAGACTGGACATCTTTGCGAACTACCATGTGGGCCCTATGTGACGTTCAACGGCACGGGAAGGATGTAAGATCCTATTTGACATCAGGGTTGGTGAAGTACAGCCAATCAAGACCCTGTCCTACCTTTCCTCTGGTACCCCTAATCTGATAAAATGCTGTGCCTAAACACCTTCAACACCAGCTTGCAGTTCCAAGAAGAAGAAGAAGAAAAGAAGATGTGCATAATTTTCAGTGAGTTTCCTCTTCGTGTGTTTACTGTGCACTTTCTTAACCAGCTTCAGCTCACTGCCTGCTATGACTGTTGTTTGCTTCCATTCACTCAAAATTGTGAATTTTTTTTTACCTTCTCTGGCCTCCAGAGGAAGACAGAAAAATGATACTGGACAGCCTGACGAGATGGTGTGAGCGGAGATCACCAACTGACCTGATGGCCTGCATGAAGGATCGTGTACTCTGGAGAAGCATAATAGCCAACGCCCACGGCACCTGATGATGCTGATGCTCTGGCCTCAGACAAAGTTATTCATGAAACTTTGTGCTTATTTTATTTCCCCCCTCATTCTTTAGTTAAAGAAAGCTGTACTAGGCTCACTTTTTGACCAGGCCTGTTCAGTGTACTGTACTACACACTTTTCAGTCTACAAAGTTGTTGACAAGCTTTTGATTTTCCTGCCTCAGTGTAACCTGGCCTAGTTTTACTATTATATGTCTGGGCCTGTTAGTCTAGTCTTCATGATAATTGCTTCTGCAGGACGTACTGTGCAGTAGTACCACAGTATTTGGACTTGGAGTGTTAGGGTTAGCATATTGCTGGCTTGATTTGTGGCTGCAGATAGTATAGGCAGTAGTTAGTTAAGGTTTCAAGATTCGAGTTTGGTTAGATAACTAGCGTTTGAAATTCGGTTGGTAGTGGTTGGCAGGGTTTCCAACTCTCGCTGAGCTGGTGAAATAAGGACTCCAGATTAAGAACAATTAGTAGTTTTGGGGTGTTGTCAGGTTCCTGTTTAGTTCAAGTTGTTGCTGATGTCCGGCTAGACTAGACTAGTGAAGTAGTGCTGGCTGGTGTGCATTAATCTCCATGAAGATATTCTCCAGCCTTAGAGGCTGCTTTCCTCAACACTAATGTGTCAAATGCCTATTCTAAAGGTGAGTCAGCTAGAGGTCATGGGTCATAAACCCACAAAATACTGGTGAAATGAAAGGTCATTACACAAAATCACAAATAGATTAAAACATCAACATGCACAATTTAAATAGTTCATTGATGTTTGCACTAGTATACAAATGGAAAATCACAGTGATTTGGTAACAGTCAGTCAGTCAGTCATCTGCATGTCCCTTGTGGAACTTTGCCTCCCTAACAGCTCTCCTGTAGGCCTCTCGGTTGTAAGCAAGATGCCCTGCTGCTGATGCATCCATTTGCAGATCATCAACGATGTCTTGCAGCCATTTTCGCCTTGGTCTTCCTCTCTTTCTTTTTCCCATTATGTACGCTTCCAAGACAGTCTTCTCTAGATTATCATGATGTTTAATGTGTCCAAAATATTTTAGTTTTCTCTCTTTAATCATCTTTACTAGCCATCCTTCTTCAATATTAAGTTCTTGTAGTATGGATATATTTGTTCGTTTTTGTGTCTATGATATTTGAAGAACTCTTCTGTAGCATTTACATTCAAAGGCATTTATGTGTTTCTCAGTTGTTTTATTAAGTGTTCAGGTCTCACGGGCATATGTTGCGATGGGAAAGATGCATGCCTTAAAAATTCTTATTTTTGTAGTTCTGTCTGTTCCTCTCCACAGCTTATTTAGTTGTTTTACTTTGCTGTTTACTTTAGTTGTTTTTGAAGAGTGACAGATGTCCTCCTTTTAATTTCCCTCATTGTGTCTCCATTATTAGTTAGTAGTTATCCAATATATTCAAAACTCTCCACTTCTTCCAATTTTTCCTCATTGATATATATTTCAGCTGCCTTATTTGTTTTGTCAGTTGTCATCAATTTAGTTTTCTTCGCATTAAGATAGCGGTTTTGGTAACAATGTATATAAAAATCAATATATATCAATTAAGATAAGACTTAAATGTAGCTGACCTCAACAAACAGGACACCCTTATTTTTAGCTGCTGCTAGCACTTGCTGACATCCTTCTAAAGACAGAGACATTGGCTTTTCACACAGAACATTTTTGCCAGCATTGATATAAAGTAGGCTGTTTTCAACATGGTTGATGTGGATAGTTCCAATGTAAACAACATCTGTGGTATAGAAAAATATGATTTACAAAGAGTTAATATTCTGTTTTCTTCTTCACATACTTTCACATATTTAGCTGTCTTATACTTGTACCAAACTTTGATTGACATAAATTTTATTCTATCCTGCTGTTTCTATAATAATGGTGTTACTAATGTTCTAACATCTCAGAAACCAAAGATGGAGCAGCTGAATTATTTCTTACCACTACTGCAGTCTAACTGATCAAGCTGCACAAATGTGTACCCAGACACTACATAGTGATGCATAACAGGGCTACCTTCACTTTTGGGTGTGAAGAAATCCTACTCAAGCTGAATGAGATGTGCACCAATAGCCAGCCAAGACCCTACACAGCTCCCTGTAGTGTCCCTGGATAAATATGCTAAAAAATAAATATCTCAACTGTTAAAAAACAATGAACAAATGCAAATAAAATTGTTTAAAACAATGGCACATCTAAAGTAAAGTAATCATTACAGAAAAAAAGTAAAGAAGCTGGATGGAAAATATATTTCAGAAAGAACAAATAAAGCTGGTTAAAAGTAAGAGGGTAATTCATACAAATTTGAACAAACAAGACAAATCATAACATTTAGGATGCAAATGAACCACAGCATCTTAAACAACACCACAGCAGAATGAATAACATGCAAACTGTACATACAAGTAATAAACACATTTAATGTATAGTTTTGCCACAGATATAATTAACTTTGCTGCTAACTAAATGATGATTTTCCTTACCAACATCTGGAAGATTGGCCAGTTCTTTATATGAACCAAAACTCTTAGGAATTCCAAACTCAGCAGCAAAACTCTCAGCTCTATCTTTCTCTCGTGCAGCCACTGCTACTATCTGTAAAATTAAAATAAAAGAACCGGTTCATAGTTGTGAATGTGGGGCAGTATTAGTCAATGACCATATTGTCCTGTATTATGCACTGAAAATTTTCACTGCAGCCTACCATCTTAGAAAAGATGCATGTTGAAAACTTAACTTCACCATGCATTGAAGTCTTATATACTGCCATGTGTGATTCTTTTTTGTTAAGGTTGTTTGCAACATTTTTACATTTCAGTGACTAGTATATTTAAAAGAATTTAACTCTTTGTCATGGCATTTAAGCACATATGTTTGTGTGCTTACTTTCCCTGGCCCATTAGTACACTTGAGAGTGTTATAAAAATCACATTTGGCTCTTTCCTTATGTAACTCTACGAGAAATAGGTGTCAATTTTTATAGCTGCGTTGACTTGAGTGGCTCAGGCCAAAGTCTCCAGCTATAAATAGCAGGTATAAATGCACTAACTTACAGTGTTGCTTACAATGGAATGATATAATTATATCTTTCATATTTAACCTACATAAGCAAATAAGCATACAAATAAAAGCTTAAAACAATCTCAGTAGGAGGACTGAGTCTTCGGTGCCTAAGGCCACATTCACTCTAGACTTACTCTTACCTAGTTACCATCCACTTTAGTTGAGTATCAGTCACTCCCTAGCTGGCAAACACACTGTATAAATTTAATCATGAACATATTTTACATGCTTAATGTGAAACAAAATTTCACTGGAAATTTAACCTTCAATGAGTATACACTGATATGAATATGAAAACTGAAGCATGCATAATATTCTATAGTTTTTTCACATTTGCATTTATCTCAGTAAAATGAATTTGTCAACTTTCAAGTTAAAACAATGGTTGTTCTATCCGTGTTCCTACGTTCCCGTCTGTGGCACACAAAAAACGCAGGTCTTAATATGTATGGGGGTATAATTGTAAAAGTGAATGTACAAAGTATTTCCACTTTAAAAGTATACATATTATGCATGCAAATAATTGTAAATGTAAGAAGATTTCATAAATGAGGAGTCTTTTTTTAGGAAAAAAGAAGTAATGTGATGATTTTACCTGATAATTGTGTAGTGCTTGCCATAGGCGATGCCTAGATGTACAATGTTTACCATCGGCGATTTCCAGATCTACTTAAATTTTCGCCCGATCTCGTCGTGTGGTGGCATTCTCACTAAAATAATGTCTGAAATAACTTTTTAACTACTTCTCCAGTCCATTTAATAGGTCTAGATGTACTTGGGGTACATTCAGAAACAGTGGCCGGGTTATAGGACATGTCCTTATGCCTCCGAAATCACAACAAATACCGAAATTTCTCCGTTAACACATCGATTTCGTTCGGTTGTTAGCCATGCTTTTTGATTGATCTATGAAAAGTCACCAGACATGCACAGATAAATCGTGTACAATAAAAAGTTTTACAATAGTTGCAACGAAACAAAATCGATATAACGACAATGGCAGTCACTAGACTAACAGGAAGTTATCACGATATCGACAATGGCAAGGGAATAGTTAAACTTAAAATTTTATAAAGTGCTTCCTATCCGATTGTATTGACCACTCAGTCGACATGGACTATATTGAGTGTCACCGTAGACAATGATGATCTGTTAGTCCAGCCTTCTGCACTGGCCCTCCATCGTAATATATGGACGTTGTATACTTTCGTAAACAATATACCATGAATTGTATGAGACAAGATATCTGAAGTGACTACAAACATAGCTGTCGTGTCATTACATTGCTTACCTGGTGTTCGGTCTTAGGCAGAGAGTTCAGTACTGCACAAAAGTCTTGAGAAATTAAACCCGTACCACATATTGCCCATCGGGTAGCCATTCCGGGAGCTAAGATAGTCTCTCCAGTATTTGTATACCACCTGACGATGCCTGTTGTGCACAAATTTAAGCAAGACTTATATACTGCACTTTGCAGATTCAAGCAAGATGTATTACAAACATAATGTAAGACCTAGCACGTGTCATCTGTCATGTCATGGCTACAATGTATAAAAAACTTATCTGGCGTCTCGCCTTGACCCTGTTTTGCTTGCTGTAATAGACGAGTGCATGTTGATTGTAGGTTGATAACGTCTGTTACGCCATGCGAATTAGTTAACAACTCGCTGATTACCCGGCGTTGTCCTGTGATTTCAGGGCGCCTTTCCTTCCCCAACTCCAGAAGAAGTCATGTACCAGTTTCTACACCTGGATGACTGGGGCGCTATATTTACTGGACTCTATAAATTTATATCAGTGAATCGTTTAAACTATTTAAATTAGTACTATTATTTGCCTGCTCTGTTGGAGATGAGAGTGATGCATAACAGGGCAAATGAGAGATAATTATGCCAGTATTTGTTTAACTCTAACAAACAACGTCCATGACACACGAGCATTGTCGTCTATTAGACAGGAACATGAATGAATTCTATCTATAGTGTAAAATCGATGCAAATTTATTTACAGGTATTTACGTATAAGTACAGTTTACAAATTATAAAGTAAAGTCATTTATAAATTCACTACAATATTAACTCAGAACTTGATTAGAAACAACATTTTTGCTTCACCCCTATATATAATCAATTTTACACTGTTACAGTACTCCACGTTGATGTGTGCCTGAAACATTTTTGACAGCAGCAGCGAAAATGGCACAACCCACCTTTTGTCGATTTCTATTTCTCTGTTGCTTCTTATCTTTAGTTTCGCCGTGATCCACCATCCTCTGGAGCTCACCGTATATATATATATATAGAGAGAGAATAACCGTCATTTCCGGTTTGTGTCTCTGTAATCCAGTATTACTGTCCACAACACAAAAAGAAATGGAAAAGCTAATTATGTCAGTCAGTAACAATAGTGAAGAGCAAAACCTCTATCTTAATGCAAAGAAAACTAAATTGATGACAAATGACAAAACAAATAAGGCAGCTGATATATGTATCAATGAGGAAAAACTGGAAGAAGTGGAGAGTTTTGAATATCTTAGATCATTGCTAACTAGTAATGGAGATACAATTAGGGAAATTAAAAGGAGGACATCTATCGCCCTTCAGAAAGTAAAACAACTAAAGAATCTGTGGAGATGAACAGACAGAACTACAAAAAGATTTTTAAGGGCATGCATCTTTCCCATCGCAACATATGCCTGTGAAACCTGAACACTTAATAAAACAGCTGAGAAACACATAAATGCCTTTGAATGTAAATGCTACAGAAGAGTCCTTCAAATATCATGGACACAAATAAGAACAAATATATCCATACTACAAGAACTTAATATTGAAGAAGGCTGGCTAGTAAAGAGGATTAAAGATAGAAAACTAAAATATTTTGGATACATTAAACGCCATGATAATCTAGAGAAAACTGTCTTGGAAGCGTACATAATGAGAAAAAGAAAGAGGAAGACCAAGGCGAAGATGGCTGGAAGACATCGTTGATGATCTGCAAATGGATGCATCAACAGCAGGCCATCTTACTCACAACCGAGAGGTCTACAGGAGTGTTGTTAGGGAGGCAAAGTTTCACAAGGGACATGCAAATGTCACCAATTTTCTTGGGTACTTCTTGTTGCAGTTTCCGTCCTTCATACACAGAGAGTTGGGACTAAGATTTCCACGTGATCAGTGGATCATGTTTTTCGTTACCACTGCAAAAAGTTCAGAATCTTGTGTTGGGTCAGGCAACTCAGCAGATACAACGTCATCGATTTGTGTGGGATGAATTTTATCCGCCAACCAGATTAAATTGTGTGAGTGGTAGTCCTCGCTTTTGCCATTCAGTCGTGTACATCCAGCATCTTGGCACTCCAAAGACATGGCCTTTTGTTATAAAACGTCAGTTAGTTTCAACTGCTTCTGTTTAAAAACTCTCGCAGTCAAGTTATGGCGTTCACTGGATAATTGACCATTGGTAAGCATCTCGCTGATCTCTGTTCAAGTCGGATTGCAGGTGAAGGTGATAATTAAGTCCGGTCTCCCGTACGTCCTCACATGTTCATGGGTCACTTCAAACACAAGGTTCTGAGAGCTTTTAGAGGCCCATTTCCCGCCTTCTATATACGCTACATAGATGACGGCATTGGCATCAATGCCAGAGGAAGATCTTGACAACTTTATCAGTTGTGTTAAGGAGTACAATCCTGTCATTTCTTTCACCTCCCATGTCTCTGCTACTTCCGCTAACTTTCTCGACGTTGCCATTACTATCGGCCCTATCGAGCTTACTACAGACTCTCACAGCTATCTCTTGTACTCTTTTCCTCCCATCCCGGATCGTATAAAGACTCTATTCTTTTTCCCCCAGCTTCTTAGGTTCCGACATTTGTGTACTGAGGATGTTGATTTCCACGATCAAGTCCATAAAATGCTAGATTTATTCCGTCAACGCGGCTATCCAGAACATGTTTTCTCGTCGTCTTGGAACCGCATCAGACATATATCGCGGCAACAAACCCTCACTCCTAAACTGCACTGTAGCTCGGACAGAGTTAAACTGGTACTCACGCACCACCCTCATAGCTTGGCAGTTAAAAACATACTGTTTCACAATCTCCATCTCCTCCAGACCGAGCCTGATACATGTGAACTTTTTGGGGAACCCCCATTGATGGGGTACAGACGGAACAAGAACCTCAAGGACCTTTTAATTCGTAGTCACCTTAAGACAGATGACATTTTTTATGGTACCAGATGTTGTGGACGCCGTAGATGCAACACTTGTCCGTTTGTTGTTGAGGTTAGCCAGATCTCCGGGGTTTTACCTGTACTTCACGCAATGTTATTTATGGTATTATGTGCAAACGTTGCAGTTTGAAGTACATAGGGCAGATTGGTTTATGCTTAGGAGATCGATTTCGCCAGCATCTTAATGATATTTCTAAAAGGGCCTGGACACCTGTGGCTAAACATTTTTGCCTTAGCAATCACAGGGGAAAACAGGACATTTCTGTTAGTGCGATCCACACTTGTTCTGCTGATGTACGATCTCGGAGGGTCCTAAAACAGCGCCTTATTTTCCAGGCTGGTTGTCTCCACCCAGCTGGTATTAACAATGTCTTCAACTTTCTGTAACTTCTTTAGTTTTCCACCCCCCCTCTTTTTTTTACTCTACTTTATTTCTCCTAGCTACCCCTCCCTACCGCTACCCTCTTTTCTTCTCTGGCAACATATTGGTGTTTATAGGGTCTTGTCCTATTCACCAGTTTTACATTTTCTCCCTACAGGTGTTTATGTTCTTTATTCATTATCTCTCTGCGTCCTCTTTTCCCTCCCCCCTCCCCGACACCTTCTCCTCTAGCGGCTATCATGTTTCTTTTGCCTCCCCCAGCCCTTTTCTACCACTTGTTTTCCTCCTCTCTCTCCACCTCTTCTTCGCGATTGGCTCTATCGCCGTATCCTTTGTGTGGCCCACGTGGTCCCTATGCATCTTCTAACACACGCATTTCTGTTTCCTACTTCTGGAGGAGGCCATATTAAGATAAGTTCTTCGTTTAGTTATTTGTTTTTGTCTCGTTGTGCATGTAATCCTCGAAAAAGGTTCACGCCGAAATATCAGATGTTGTGTTTTTAATTTATACATTCTCATACTTTCTATTCGTTTTTTCTCACTTTACTCACTCGCTCTGCCACTTTGTAAAAATACACCATACACCTCTATCTAACTTTATTATTTAAACTAGTTTTACTGCAGTCACCATCCCTTTTATCTGTCACATACGTCATAGAATCCGCGTGTATTCGTGCATGTGTCTGGGACTGCCTGTAAATGTAGCTGGTAGTATGACTAAGGCACCGAGGTTTTAAATGTTCTCGTCATTTGCCACGGCATCTCTCAGGTGAATATATTCCTCAACTCTCAGTTTACGTTGATCTAGATGAATGTAAAGAAGACGCTCACTCTCGATCTTTGCATACATATCAACAATGAATTGATGAAACAATTGTCTGCAGTTTATTATGTGGTTCTGTTCAGTATCTCGAAACATTAGTCTGTATGCATAGAAATCCATCGCTGAAACTTTCTTGCTGGTTGTTTTACCAGTTGCTGGGTTGACCTGCCTCAGATTGAAATGATATCCATCTTCACCACGGGGGAATATCATTGGGTACTGTAGACCATCATAAGATCGATGTGTTTCTGAAACGCGCTGCAATGATTCGCCTCGTATTAGAAGTACGATATCCGGTTGATCAGCCTCGTCGCCTGATATAATCACCGCGACTTCATCTACCTGAGGAGCATTGAAGGGCCGCTCGTGTTGCCCTGCTGGTCTTCGGTCTGCTCTTATGGCTACTTTATATTCATCCGTTGGCATACGTTCCAATGCTGTTTTAAACGTTTTAATAAGATCGTTGTGCTCATGAAACATCCTTTGTAAGTTTAAAACAATCTGACATCTTGTTCCTGAGATGTATGCGCACCTCTGGTCAGTTTCATTTGTTCGTTTCCAACAAAATATAGTTGTAGAAATTACAGTGGTTGATCTGGTAGCGGAAGCAATGATCCCGCCCTATGGTAAATCTGCCCTTGCACCGTGAATGTCAGTAGAAATCCTGGCTGTTCAACAACTGATGTGGCGTCGAACGATGTCATATGGAAACATGAGTTGTATTTTCTGACGTTACTCAGAAAATGCCTTGACTCTGACGTATCTCCTGATGTGTAAGTCAAAAGTTATTGTGGTGGTGGTTCCAGTTGGCAGAGATTCACTTTTCCATTTTTGCAGCAGATACCAGGAGACTCTGATGTAAACTTTTTGGCTTGGCCTGACAGTAACTACAAACCATTTCCATTTTTCCAATAGTAACACTTGCATACTGCGAGTAGTCCATATGTGGATCATAGTGGAATCCTTCCAAAGCTAAGCTAAAATGTTGCGCATTCCGTGGTCGTCTGGCTATATATCTCTTATCCTGTAGTCGGGCCTCACGCTGTTGTACAGTCTCTGAGGCTCTAGATGTAGTAGCTCTATCTCTCATATCCTGTAGTCGGGCCTCACGCTGTTGTACAGTCTCTGAGGCTCTAGATGTAGTAGCTCTCTCACGCAGTGTCGCAAGGCGTCTATTTCTCTCCTCGGAAGTTTCTTGTCTACTCTGTTGTTTCATTTTTTTTTAGCCTTTGATTGCACTTGACCAATTATTGTTACGGAGATGAAAGAATTTTAAAAAAGCTATTTGAAAAAAAAAGCAAAATGCACACTTTCACTGCGTAATGAAATCTATTATAGAATACAACAAAACTCTTCACAGAAATAAAAAAAAGTAGTAATGAATGAATCTATTATAAAATACAATAAAAAGCTAAAATAAACATAAGGAAAAAAAAGTTGAAATGTAAAATTGTGAAGTACTTACATCCGTGTAGAAATATAATTTCTCGAACATCATGGGTCCAAGACCGGGGCATAACGATTTCTAAACATTCCCGGAGGGTTCTGCGGATATCATGCAATTCGCCACGGCCGACAACCCGAAGCAGGCATTGCGCATAGATATCACGGGAGTTACATCCCTTACTTCACAGAGCCCTTTTTTTTTGATCGGTCGTTTTCGATTATTTTTACATGTAAAATAGTATTATGCCGAGCCTGAATAATGAATACTGACGTGCCAACACGGCCCCAGCTAGACCCGTATTATACTGGATGATTAGTCTTCTTGTGAAGTACAATTTTCCTTTTATCTTAGAAATTACTTGTTGTTGGTGCTATAAGACAACCTAATTTTCTCTGTTACACACTCCCAGGCTTTCAGCTCCACAGAATAATACTGAAACAACAACTTAACTGAACTTGACAGTCTCCCAACATAACAAAACTCTTCAAACAGTGAGAGTTTCAACAAAGCCAGTGGTGTAGTTTTATATTCAGACAACACAAGTTTATTGATGGGTAAAATGCGGAATGAAATTATGAGGATTGAAAGTAGCCAGTCAGGCTGGTAAGACGTTTACAATGACAGTTACAACATCAGTTCCCAGCGTGAAGAATTCTACGCCACATGGGAAAAAAAACATTACCAATACATTAAAAGACATCCTTACAAGAATTCCCACAGAAAAAAAAAACTCTTCTAACTACAAACTTCAAGTATCTCAACCAAATCACTTCATCTTATCTATAAGTTACATCTGCTAAAAGCTATAACTACAGAAAAAACTATGTTTTCAACAAGACACTCAAAACACGTAAGACTTTTTCTAAGACATCGTAAGGCTCTTTCTTCTTTTGCTAATCGTGAGTGGTATTTATACTATCCCTGCCCACTCAGTTTTTTCCTTCTGCACGCTTATCTCAAGACCCTCGCCTACGCTCTCAACTAAAATACCTTTCAACCAAGGGTACTCACTCTATTAATTGTTTCATGAGTACCAATACTGCTTATATCCCATAGTTAAGAGAATACTATCATACATGCCACCCCATCTCACTTCATCTAGGGATGTGTTACCACCACAGTACTTTTCTCCATACAGTAAATCGTATGTGTACCAAGTTTAGTTGAAATTGCTCCAGGCGTTCCAGAGCTATGGTGGAACATACATACACACATACCATATATATATATATAATGTTTATATATGTTAGATGTACGAGCATATAAAGGGTGCAGATGTCAACAGTGATCACAATCTGTGTATAGGGAAAATAAGACTAAAACTGAAAAGCCAACACAAGAAAGCAATACTCAGAAAGATAACAGTCAAAGTCTACAGGATGAAAATACTAAGAGCAATTTAAATCTGGAATTTACCAAACAGTTCGCTGCATTCAGTGAGGTAGAGGAGACAGATATAGATGACTTATGGCATTCTTATAGCACAGCTATAATTACAGCAGCTAAAACAAGTGCTGGACTGCAAACAACAAATAGAAAAGCATGGATATCACGTAACACATGGAAATCCGTCCATACATGAAAGACGGGCAGCCAAAGTAGCCATGTTTAATGTAAAAAGAGATCTTGAAAGAGATTTGGCTAAAACAACATACAAAGAACTAGAAAATAAAGTAAAAAGGTAAGCTACAAGGGATAAAAGAGAATACATGGACAATATGGCGAAAGAAGTGGAGAAGGCAGCAAAAACAGGAGACAGCAAAACTCTATATAACATACAAAAGAGGCTAACAGGTACTACTGCATCCAAAGAAAGACTAATTCTTAGCAAAACTGGCACACTTTTAACATCAAGTAAAGACTAAATGCAAAGATGCGCCGAATACTTCCAAGAACTACTTAATCGACCACATCCAAAAGAACTGATAGACCTTGGAACTGATTTACCATTCCCACAACTAAATGCAAACCTATATGAAATTACATTGCATGAAACTGAAACAGCAGTGAATCTAATGTCTAACAACAAAGCTGCAGTTGAAGATGAAATAACAGCCGAAATGTTAAGAGCTATTAATATGAAACAACTACAGAGAATGTTCAATAAAGTTTGGAAAGAAGAAAAAGTCCCTTCTAAATTGAAAAAATGAATCATTGTTAAAGTACAGAAAAAAAGGCAATCTTAGCGATTGCAACAATTGGATAGGAGTAACCTTACTATCAGTTGTAACAAACATATTTTGCAAAGTTATTCTGAATAGAATTAAAGATATAGTGGATGCTGCAATGAGAGAAGAACAGACAGGATTTCTAAAAGGGAGGAGCTGTCTCGACCAGAACTTTACTCTAAAAATATTTGAAGAATATATTGAAAACCAAAAACCATTAATCCTGAACTTCATAGACTTTAAAAAGGCATTTGACAGCATAAACAGAGATTCATTGTGGAGAATTTTAAGATTATATGGAATACCATTTAATATTGTCAACATCATTAGTGACCTCTACAATGGATATGTTTGTGCAGTCAATACAGACGAAGGAATGAGTGAATGGTTCCAGATTGAAACAGGCGTGAAACAAGGATGTATATTATTTCCCTTGCTTTTTGGAATTGCCATAGACTTCATAATGAAAAAATGTTGCAAAGGTAAAAAGGGCACTGATTGCGTACGTGATACCCAACTGAAAGATCTTGATTTCGCGGATGACATAACTCTTATCACCGACAATATGAAATCAATGCAAGTGAAAACAGATACTCTGTCTTCAATGGCACGGGAAATATGTAAGATGTAAGATATATATATATGCATATACATATAGATTATCACTTTACGCGTCATTTTATTTGTGACTGACATTGCAGTTAATCAGATATCTTGTAACAGCTAAATGAGATGGAAAGCCACTCGAACTGGAGCACTGTTGTATTATTTTATCTTAGAACTGTGAGCGTGTTTCTAGCAATTGATGTGATGCCGTGAAGATGTTCGGGGCACACTAGCTTGAGGACTCGGCGTGTACTCAAAAAGTTAGCTTCTCCGTAGACCCCAATACTATGATGACCACGGTGAGATCTACTTCTTCATGACAGATGAACCTGCTGCTATGAGCATCAAGGGTGGTGTGGGACAGGCCTGATATGTAGGTCCTGATAACCACTCTAGTACAGTTACCTGTGTTCAATTGGTGCCCCCGATATCTTTTTAATTACAGCGTCAATAAGCAGCATATATACATAATTTCAAATACAAATTACAAAAATGTAATATATGCATATATACACAATACATATGTTGGTCACTTGATGAGAAGAAATGATCAGAGAATCCCAAAACAAGCTATCAAGTGGAACACAACAGGCCGAAGAAAAAGAGGCAGACCGCGTGAAACTCTGAAGAGGACATTATTAAGAGAGGCCAATTAACAGGCATAAAATCCTTTGATGAGGTTGAAAGACTCGCCGAGGACAGGAAAAATTGGTGAACTACTTTGCGAGCCCTATGTGACGTTTAACGGCACGTGAAGGATATAAAATATAAGATACATACACAATAACTTCGCTTAGATTATGAGTAATATGAATATATTCATACAACGCTATTTGAAATGTTGTAGCATATAAAGTTAAGTTTTGATCATTATCTGATGAACAGTAATTGAACACAATTAAGAAAGAAGTAACAAACAATAATGGCATATTATATAATTATTCAAATAAGTGTCAAACGAGGCGCTCTGGTCTCACAACATCATTGGATCGAAATGTTATACGTCAAAATGCTATCGGTTACGGCAAAACACTAGGCATCATAACACTGTCAACAAAACACCAGACATCATAACGTTGTCAACAAAACACCAGACATCATAATGCTGTCAACAAAACACCAGACATCATAACGCTGTCAACAAAACACCAGGCATCATAATGCTGTCAACAAAACACCAGACATCATAACGTCCAGAAAACTACTGGATTTTTTTTTTTTTTTTTGCCCCTACAAGAAGCTGCTTATTTCTAAGAATTGATGGTTTGGATGCATAAATCATCCACTCTACTCATCGGGATCTTGTTCCATCTTTCTCCTTTTTTTCCTCCTGTTTGAAAGGGAAGAAAAGTTCGACTGATTCCGTGGTGACAGCAAAAGCAGAGTAGTATTTATGTGACCATATAAAAAATCCCCCCTCCCTTTTTGTAGAAACGTACGGGTTCACTAAGGATCGCAAAAGATTAAGTATTATCGTCGGTGCTCTCCCGCACGAAACTCAAGAAACGATGTGCTAAGTGTGTTGAACTTCGGGGTAAATATGTGGAATAACTTGCAAGTTTCGTGGCTGTAGGTATTCCCTTCGTGGTCGGACCAATAACATTTCAGCACCACCTCGTACTTTCATCTAAGATGATAAAAGGTCATCGACTCTTGATAATAACCGAAGATTGGCTGAAAGTCTCCACTGAGTAGGGGATCCAGATTATGGTATGGGCCACAGTCTGAATAATTTTAAACCTAAAAATGTTGTTAGAGAACTTTCTTATGGGTTATGTTAGCTGTTCTCTTTCTGCCTATCAGTATTTAAAGTAAAATCAACCTCGGTCTCTCTCTCTCTCTCTCTCTCTATATATATATATATATATATATATCGTGTGTGTGTTGAGGAAATACGTGTATACACGTATAATAGGACTGAAAATCACTCTTATTTCGGACAGTCTGGCGAGAGGGGACATAACAATGAAGGGGCGGAATCTTTAATCGTAAAAGGTTAAGAATCCTTTTTGTGAGTGTTTTTGAAATAAGTGCGGCAGAAAAAAATGAAATGAAACATCGAATTTAAAAATCCAGTATAATGTCTCTATTACTTGAAATAAAATCACGGAAATTAAATATACATGGAATGTATAAAAAATTTTCGATAAAAATATTATGTCCCAAGTGGTCTAGTGGTTAGGATTTCGCGCTCTCACCGCGACGGCCGGGGTTCGATTCCCCGCTTGGGAAGATTTTTTTTTTTCCCCTGATGATTTTGAAAGACTCGCCGAGACAGGAAAACTTGATAAACACCTATGCGAGCCCTATGTGACGTTCAACGGCAGGGAAAAGATGTAAGATCAGATTTACCCCAAGATACAATATGAATAACCTTCGATATGCTGACGACACAGTACTGATAACTGAGAACCTACAGTCAGTCAGTCAGTCCCTTGATGAACTTGCTTCCCTAACAGCTCCTCTGTAGGCCTCTCGGTTGTAAGCAAGATGCCCTGCTACTGATGCATCCATTTCCAGATTATCAACAATGTCTTGCAGCCATCTTTGCCTTTGTCTTCCTCTCTTTCTTTTTCCCAGTATGTTACCCTTGCAAGACGGTCTTCTCTATATTACCATGACGTTTAATATGTCCAAAAATATTTACGTTTTATCTGTTTAATCCTCTTTACTAGCCAGCCTTCTTCAATATTAAATTCTTGTCTCTCTGTCTCTCTGTCTCTGTCTGTCTGTCTCTCTCTGAACCTTAAGTGCCCAGGGCACATAGGGCTTCCACAAGGGTTTTCCACAAATGCCTGTCCTTTTTTTTTCTGCTCTTGCCCAGGTGAGCCCTCTATTGCTCAGTATCCTTTCTGTTGTTCTCTCCATGTTTCTTTTGGTCTACCCTTACTTCTGTTCCCCTGTGGTGTCCATCTTAGTGCTATTTTTGATAGTGAGGTGTCAGTCATTCATGTCCCATCCACTGCCAGCGTCTTTCCTCAATAACTGCTGTCAGTGGCTTCATCTGCCTTTCTGCTAACAAGATGTTATTTCTTATGGTGTTTGGTCAAAATATTTTTAAAATTCTTCATAAACATTTAGTCTGGAAAGAATTCAACTTGTTTTCTATGGTTTTGGTGATTTACTAGCATTCACTTCCATAGAGTAAAGGGATGGCGACTGCAGTAAAACTGGTTTAAATAAATAAGGTAGACAGAGGTGTATGGTGCAGTTTTACAAAGTGAGGGAGAGAGTGAGCAAGGTGAGAAAAAAATGAATAGAAAGTATGAGAATGTATAAATGAAAAACATGCAACATCCGATATTTCAGCGTGAGCCTTATTCGAGGATACATACACAACGAGACAAAAACACGAAGAACTTATCTGATTGTGTCTTCCTCCAAGTAGAAAACAGAAATGTGTGTAGTAGAAGGGAGAAGGAAAGACCACGCTGCCTCCAACAAAAGATGCCTGATAGAGCCAATCGTAAAGAAGAGGCTGAGAGAGAGGAGGAGAACAAGTGGGAGAAAGGGGTGAGGGGAAGGCAATAGAAACATGATAGCCGCTAGAGGTGTCGGGGGGGGGGGGTGGGGGGAAGAGGGGAGGGAAAAGGGGATGCGGAGAGATAATGAATGAAGAACATAAACACCTGCAGGGAGAAAATGTGAAACTGGTGAATAGGACAAGACCCTAAAGACACCAATATGTTGGCAGAGAAGAAAATAGGGTGGTGGTAGGGAGGGGTGGCATAGAGAAAGAAAGTAGAGTTTTTAAAAAAAAGGGCCAGTGGAAAAATAAAGAAGTTACAGAAAGCTGAAGACATTGTTAATTCCAGCTGGGTGGAGACAGCTAGTCTGGAAAATAAGGCGCTGTTCCAGGACCCTCCGAGATCGTACATCAGCAGAACAAGAGCGGATCGCACTAACAGAAATGTCCTGTTATTTATGCTATCATGTGCAAACGTTGCGGTTTGAAGTACATAGGGGAGACTGGCTTAGGAGATCGATTTCACCAGCATCTCAGTGATATTTCTAAGAGGGCCTGGACACCTGTGGCTAAACATTTTTGCCTTAGCAACCACAGGGCATTTCTGTTAGTGCGATCCGCTTTTGTTCTGCTGATGTATGATCTCGGAGGGTCCTAGAACAGCGCCTTATTTTCCAGACTGGCTGTCTCCACCCAGCTGGAATTAACAATGTCTTCAGCTTTCTGTAACTTCTTTATTTTTCCACTGGCCCTTTTTTTTTAAAACTCTACTTTCTTTCTCTATACTACCCCTCCCTACCACCACCCTATTTTCTTCTCTGCCAACATATTAGTGTCTTTGGGGTCTTGTCCTATTCACCAGTTTCACATTTTCTCCCTGCAGGTGTTTATGTTCTTCATTCATTATCTCTCCGCATCCCCTTTTCCCTCCCCTCTTCCCCCCACCCCCCCCCCCCGACACCTTTAGCGGCTATCATGTTTCTATTGCCTTCCCCTCACCCCTTTCTCCCACTTGTTCTCCTCCTCCCTCTCCACCTCTTCTTTACGATTGGCTCTATCAGGCATCTTTTGTTGGAGGCAGCGTGGTCTTTCCTTTTCCCTTCTACTACACACATTTCTGTTTTCTACTTGGAGGAAGACACATTCAGATAAGTTCTTCGTGTTTTTGTCTCGTTGTGTATGTATCTTCGAATAAGGCTCACGCCGAAATATCGGATGTTGTATGTTTTTCATTTATACATTCTCATACTTTCTATTCATTTTTTTCTCACCTTGCTCACTCCCTCCCTCGCTTTGTAAAACTGCACCATACACCTCTGTCTACCATATCTACTTCCATAGAGTAGTACACTTAGAACATTACTCTTAAATATCCCGATTTTTATCTTCATGCTTAGTTTTTTTAGATTTCCATATAGTTTGCAGCACTGCAAAAGCCTGGTTCGCTCTAGTAAGTCTGCTGTTGATGTCCTCTGTGCTGTCTCCATTTTCTACTACTCTACTGCCAAGATATACAAATTTGTTGACCCCCTCCACTAACTTGTTATCTACTCTGAGCACATTTCTGTTGTTCACATTTTGCTTCATTAACTTTGTATTCCTACGTTGATCTTTAATCCTATGTTGTTTGCATTGTGAGTTAGCTTGTTTATTTTATCTTGCATCTATCTGTGGCTGCTTGATAGACAAATGTCCGCAAAGTCAAGGTCCTCCAGCACTGTATCAAGGGTATATTGTAATCCTCTGCGTTTGTCTGATGTTGCCTCCTTCATTAACCAGTCTATTGCCAAGATAAATAATGTTGGTGATAGTACACATCCCTGCTTCACTCCTGTTTGTACCCTAAAGCTGCTGGAGGTATGTTCTCCACAGATTACTTTGCACTGAAAACCCTCGTATAAGGCCTTCTTCTTCTTCTTCGTTCGCTTCTACCACCAAGACCGCCCCACGATCCTACTGAATTTACACCTGTGGTCCACGTTAAGTCCTGTGGTCCCCGAAAGGACCACACGGGATCCCCGAGAGGACCGTATGGGGTTCAGAGTATCGCAGGGCTTGAGCCTGTATTCTTGGTGGGTCCCGGAAGCGGGATTGCGTGACACCATGGTTTTCGTTGCACCAGTTTAGGCCAGAGTTGGACTTTCTCACCGGAAAACCTCGACGTGTTTTAGAATACCCATGTATCATCGCCGGGTGAGAGGTGGTTACCCATCCAGTCCAGTGTCGAACTTCCTCACCGGAAAACCTCAGCGCGATTAGGATATGCATACATCCCCGCCGGATGAGAGGTGGTTGCCTATCTAGACTGCCCTGATCCAGTGTCTCCGACTTCAGCATTTTGTGGTCGTGGCCGCTACCCTTCCTAGTTGTGATCAGGATGGAGCTTTTGTCCAGGAGGATGAATCCTCGCCAATAGTGACTTCCATCCCTAGGTTGAGCCGGTTTAGGCATATTCTCCCAGTATGGGCGTGTTTGGGACGTGACCGACCTCTAGAGCAGAGGTACCGTGACATGCGTAGCCTTCAAGTTTCACCCCTGGTATGAGCCGGTTTAGGCATATTTCACCAGTATGGGTGTATATCAGGCATGACCTACCTCTAGAGTGGAGGTGGTGTGACATGCCTGGCCATCAAGTTTCACCTCTGGTGTGTGCCGGTTTAGGCATATTTCACCAGTATAGGTGTGTTTCGGACGTGGCCGGTCTCTAGAGCAGAGGCGCTGTGGTATGTGTAGCTCTCGCAGTGATACTACTGGACATATGATTAAATTTCACGTTATCTTTTCCTTCACCTTTTCACATCAGTACCACACAGCAACAGTTAATCCTTTTCCGCATTTTCTTCCTTGACCGGGAGGAGCTTCACTCCACGCGCGGCATTCGAAGAGTCTCGCCAGCAGTGTCTTAACCTCTGGGTTAAGCTGGTTCATGCATTCCACCCGATATGACTGCACTCAGGACGTGGTAGACCTACAGACCAGAGGTGCCTTGATTTGACCGTTTGCTTCGCCTTATCCTTTCTACCACTTTTTCCGCAGTGGTGCCGCGCGGCAACCCCTTTTCACCTTTCTTCATTAGCCGGGAGGAGCACCGCTCCACGCACGGCAGCTGAAGAATCTCGCCAGCAGCAGTAGATGAGCTACCAAACGTGTCACTCATCTACCCTTCGCCCCTTCTCCTGTCAGTTTAAATAGTTCTGCCACGGGAAGGCCAGGAGCTGGACTTGACTGCCAGAGGCTGTTTGAGACGCGCGCCGTTGGAGTGGAGATCGAATTCTACACCCCACCTCCGGAAATAGCAGTCCTTAGAACCGTATAAGGCTTTGATTACATTCACTATCTTATGTGAGAAGCAATGCCATCTTAGGATTTTCCACAGTGCATTCTGTTGACACTATCAAAGGCTTTCTTAAAATCTATAAACAATGGATATGTTGTGCTATGGCACTCATTTGCCTGCTCTAATATTTGTCTAAGTACAAATATGTAGTCTATGCATGATCTTCCTTTTCAAAATCCTGCTTGCTCTTTCCGAAGTTTTACCTCAAGTGCTGGTACAATTCTGTTGATGATTATTCTGCAAAATACTTTACTGGTGAGTGGCAGAAGGGTAACGCCTCTCCAGTTCCCACAAAATTTGAGGTCACCCTTCTTTGGTAGTTTTACTATAAGGCCAGTTTTCCATTAGTAGTAGTAGCAATAGTAGTCGAAGTAGAAGAAGTAATAGTATAAACAGTAGTAGTTGCAATAGTAGTCGAAGTAGAAGAAGTAATAGTATAAACAGTAGTAGAAGTAGTAGTAGAAGTAGAAGAAGTAATAGTATAATAGTATAAACAGTAGTAGAAGTAGTAGTAAAAGTAGAAGAAGTAGTAGTAGTAGTAGTAGTAGTAGTAGTAGTAGTAGTAGTAATAGTAGTAGTCATAGCAGCAGAAGCAGTAGTAGTAGTACAAGCAGCAGCAGTCAAAGTAGCAGAAGCAGTAGTACCAGCAGCAGCGGTTATAGTAGCAGAAGCTGTAGTAGTAGGAGTAGCAGCAGTAGTAGTAGTAGTAGAAGTAGAAGAAGTAATAGTATAAACAGTAGTAGAAGAAGTAGTAGTAGAAGTAGAACTAGTAGTAGTAGTAGAAGTAGAACTAGTAGTAGTAGTAGAAGTAGTAGTAGTAGTAGTATAAACAGTAGTACCAGCAGCAGCAGTAGTCATAGCAGCAGAAGCAGTAGTAGTAGTAGCAGTAGTAGCAGCAGCAGTCATAGTAGCAGAAGTAATAGTAGTAGTAGCAGCAGTATTAGTACCAGCAGCAGTAAAAGTAACAGAAGCAGTAGGAGTAGCAGAATCAGTAGTACCAGTAGCAGCAGTCATAGTAGCAGCAGCAGCAGTAGTAGTAGTAGCAGCAGTAGTAGTACCATCAGCAGCAGTAGTAGCAGCAGAAGCAGTAGTAATAGTAGCAGCAGTAGTAGTACCAGCAGCGGTAGTATTAGTAGTAGCAATAGTAGAAATAGAAGTAGTGATAGTAGTTGTACTTGTGTACTATCTCCAGACCTTTTTTCTCTGTACAGTAAGAATACTCTAAGAATGATCATCACAGAACCAGGCATAAAAATTGGAGGATACAATATTAACAACCTTCGGTATGCTGACGACACAGTACTGATAGCTGAGAACCAACAAGATCTGCAAAATCTCTTGGATAAAGTTGCCAAAGAAAGTGAACAGAAAGGCCTTACGAACATCAAAAAGACAGAGACTGTGGTTATATCTAAGAAACAGAATCCACCAGCATGCAGTATTAAATTAAACGGAACTATTCTAAAGCAGGTGCAGAAATTCAAATACCTTGGAGCAGTAATAACTTCAGATGGGAAATGCAGAACAGAAGTTAGGAACAAAATAGACAAGCAAAGACTGCATTTCAGAGAATGAGAAACATTATCCAACACATCCTTATCAATGAATGTTAGAAAACGAGTCCTAAAATGCTATATTGAACCTATCTTGTTATATGCAAGTAATCATGAACAATAGGAAAGTCTGCACAGAAATCATTGGAAGCAGCAGAAATGTGATTTATTAGAAGAATGTTGTGAATTCCCTAGACAGCAAAAATAACTAATGAAGAATGTATGAGAAGAGCTGGAGAGACAAAAAAACCTTGTCAAAAAGATAAGAGAGAGACAATGTACTTTCATAGGACATGCAATGAGAAGAGGGGGCATTGAAAATGTTATAACAACAGGAAAAATAGAAGGAAGAAGATCAAGAGGAAGACCAAGAGAAATGATACTGGACAGTCTGACAGGATGGTGTGAGAGGAGATCACCAACTGAGCTGATGGCCTGCATGAAGGATCGTGTACTCTGGAGAAGCATAATAGCCAACGCCAGTCAGCACGGCACCTGATGATGATGATGATAGTAGCTGTAATAGTAGCAACATCAGCAGTAGTAGCGCATGAAGCTAATGAACAGAAAAGTGCTATATCAATAGAGTAACTTAGAGTCACTAACAACCTTGACCTACCTGCTCACCACATCTGCTATCACAGCCTGCAACAATGAATCCCACTGATATCACATCAGAGTAGTAGTAACACAGATCTCTGAAAATACTGTGAACTGTTTTCTAGCAGCTCTTTCACCATCTCCATTCTAAAAAAAAAAACAATAACAAAGAAAGCAACATGTTTTTTTTCTTCTTAGAGACAAAATCTGTGGAGAGGAGCAGACAGAACCACAAAAAAAATATTTTTAAGGGCATGCATCTTTCCCATCGCAACATATGCCCGTGAGACCTGGACACTTAATAAAACAGCTGAGAAACACATACATGCCTTTGAATGTAAATGCTACAGAAGAGTTCTCCAAATATCGTGGACACAAAAAAGAACAAATATATCTATACTACAAGAGCTTAATATTGAAGAAGGCTGGCCAGTAAAGAGGATTAAAGAGAGAAAAATTAAATATTTGGACACATTAAATGTCATGATAATTTAGAGAAGACCGTCTTGGAAGGGTGCATAATGGGAAAAAGAATGAGAGGAAGACCAAAACGAAGATGGCTGCAAGACATCGTTGATGATCTGCAAATGGATGCATCAGTGGCAGGCCATTTTGCTCACAACCGAGAGGCCTACAGGTTTGGGAGGCAAAGTTCCACAAGGGACATGCAAATGAATGAATGAAGAGACAGTTAATAATGGGTGATGACGCTGTCCTACAGCTGACATGCTAGTGTCAGGATTGATGAACCACAGCTGACATGCTAGTGTCAGGATTGATGAACCACAGTTGACTCAGACCATGTCCCAGCTCCCCACTGGTACCCTCAGTAACAGACCTAGACTGTCTAACAGGGCAGGGATTGCCACAGTCCCCATAGCGATGGAGTCTGCTAAAGAAGTATTGCATACCCTGGGTTTTTTTTGTTTGTTTTAGTTCCATTCAGGGGCTGGAAAAAATAGCTGCCATAACCAACTCCCAATTCAACATGTTGCTGTGTCTCAATACCTTTGCCACACCAGCTGCATAGAACACCAGCTCACAGCTCCTGGGAGACTGAAAAAGACACAGGTAAATATTGTGAAAGTCCCCAGGCATCACTGTGCTGAACAGCATCTCTCACAGCTAATCATACAAATATTTGATTTTCATAATTCACCTCAGCATCATCATCATCATCAGGTGCCGTGCCGACTGGTGTTAGCTATTATGCTTCTCCAGAGTATCCGATCCTTCATGCAGGCCATTAGATCGGTTGGCGATCTCCTCTCGCACAATCTCGTCTGACTTTCCAGTATCATTTCTCTTGGTCTTCCCCTGGCTTTTCTTCCCTCTATTTTTCCTGTTGTTATAATATTTTCAATGCCCCCTCTTCTCATTGCATGTCCTATGAAAGTACATTGTCTCTCTCTTATTTTTTTGGACAAGATTTTTTGTATCTCCAGCTCTTCTCAGACACTCACTATTAGTTACTTTTGCTGTCCAGGGGATTTGCAACATTCTTCTAATAAACCACATTTCTGCTGCTTCCAATGATTTTTGTGCAGACTTGCCTATTGTCCATGATTCACTTTCATATAACAAGATAGGTTCAATATAGCATTTTAGGACTCATTTTCTAACATTCATTGATAAGGATGTGTTACACAACATGTTTCTCATTCTCTGAAATGCAGTCTTTGCTTGACCTATTCTGTTCTTAATTTCTGTTTTGCATTTCCCATCTGAAGTTATTACTGCTCCAAGGTATTTGAATTTCTGCACCTGCTTTAGAATAGTTCCCTTTAATTTTATACTGTATTTTGGTGAATTCTGTTTCTTAGATATAATCATAATCTCTGCCTCTTTTTGATGTTCAAAGTAAGACCTTTCTGTTCACTTTCTTTGACAACTTTATCCAAGAGATTTTCAGGTCTTGTTGGTTCTCACCTATCAGTACTGTGTCGTCAGCATACTGAAGATTGTTAATATTGTATCCTCCTACTTTTATACCTGGTTCTGTAATGATCATCCTTAGACTATTCTCGCTATACAGAGAAAAAAGGTCTGGAGATAGTACACATCCCTGTCACACTCCTTGTCTTATTGGTTGATATTTTCCAGTTTTATTTTCAACTCAAATTGTTGCTTCCTGCTGCCAGTATAGATGTTTTACAATCCTCAGGTCTTTGCCGTCTATGTTTATATCTTCAAGTATTTTAATAATCTCATCATGTTTCACATTGTCAAAATAATAATAATCCGCCTCAGTAACAACAAACCATCCATCCTTGATTGCGAAAAGTCATATCTTAAAAACTATGCTAATAAGCATGAACACTATGGTATTATGAACACTGTGGCATTATGTACACAAAAGAGTATCCAGATAATAGACATTTGAGGCTAGAACATGAAATGCAGAAGAAGAAATACATTCATTTAGGTTTTCATCCAGTTCAGATTATGCTCAGTTCAGTGGCTCCTAAATTTTTTCAGGTCAAGAACACATAAAGTCAATGATAATTTACCACAGATCTCTTTATATAATCCTTCTAAAGTCACTCCAGCACTGTGAAACAACAACTTGGTTTGACATAAAATAAGTGGTCCATCAGGGGTGCATATTGTCGCCTTACTCCTAAACTTTTTCAGGTCAAGGATACATAAAGTTAACGATAATTTACCACAGATCTCTTTATATAGACCCTCTAAACTCACTCAGACATGGTGAAACAACCAGTTTTTCAGGTCATGGATGCATAAAGTCAATGATAATTTACCACAGATCTCTTTATATATTTCCTATAAAGCCACTCCAACATTGTGAAACGACAACTTGGTTTGACATAAAACAAGGGGTCCGAAAGGGTCCATATTGTCGCCTTACTTATTTAACTTGTACACTGAAAATATAATGAGGAATGTTAGAGAAGATGTAGACAAACAATATTACGATGCCATAACATTTGGAGGCTATGAAATACCAGAGATTAGATATGCTGATGACACAGTATTATTGTCCACAACACAAAAACGGAATGGAAAAATTAATTATGTCAGAACAGCAAAGCGCAAAACCTCTATCTTAATACGAAGAAAACTAAATTGATGACAACTGACAAAACAAACAAGGCAGCTGATACATGCATCAATAAGGAAAAACTGAAAGAAGTGGAGAGTTTTGAATATCTTGGATCACTACTAACTAATAATGGAGATACAATTAGGGAAATTAAAAGGAGGACATCTATCACTCTTCAGAAAGTAAAACAACTAAAGAATCTCTGGAGAGGAACAGACAGAACTACAAAAATAAGATTTTTAAGGGCATGCATCTTTCCCATCGCAACATATGCCTGTGAGACCTGGACACTAAACAAAACATATGTGAAACACATAAATGCCTTTGAATATAAATGCTACAGAAGAGTTCTTCAAATATCATGGACACAAAAAAGAACAAATATATGTATACTACAAGAACTTAATATTGAAGAAGGCTGGTCAACTAAGAAAACTAAAATATTTTGGACACAAAACTAAATGTCATGATAATCTAGAGAAGACTGTCTTGGAAGGGTACATAATGGGAAAAAGAAAGAGAGGAAGACCAAAGAGAAGATGGCTGCAAGACATCACTAATGATGCTGCAAATGTATGTATCAGCAGCAGGCTATCTTGCTCACAACCAAGAGGCCTACAGGAGTGCTGCTTGGGAGGCAAAGTTCCGCAAGGGACATGCAAATGAATGAATGAATGAAACTCACTCCAAATTATGTATACATTTAAAATCACATGTTTTTAGTTTTACATAAAATCTACACTTGCTATGCAGACCACCATCTGACCCTTTGTGAATTCAAGGGGTTCTTGGACCATAGTTTGAGAACCACTGCTCCAGCTTGTGTACATAAAGTTTGTACCTCGACTGTACATTATATAATCTAAATGCATTCAGACCTATGTTAGGCACAAAACATAACATCTACCATACCTGAGAGAGTTCATGTGGTGCCTGAGTAAGGCTGCTGATGGTTTGTGTGTCTGCAACAGACCCAGAGTGGTAGCAAAAGACACTGAATGGCAGCAGTAGATGGTGTTCACGATCATGGTCAGTTTGAGTGAGGCTTACTTGGAAATGTAAGGTCTGAAAGTTGAGGGTAATGAAAACTGATGTACTACATCAGATCTGTTGTTGATGTATCATAAAACAAATCTGTTGTTCAACCACCCACTTTTAACTATTGTCAATTATAACCAGAACCCATACAGTCCACCACGTAGTCCTTTCTGTCTGCCCATTTCACCCATCTTCCACACTGCTTGGCTGTACTTTAGAAAACCAGATGCTTTGTATCCAATTGAACTTTGTGCCATCAGTTTTTTCATAAGCAGTTAGTAGTGGATCTCTTGCATTCATACTAATAATATTCTTATATCTATGTTTATAATACTTTTATGTTTGCATTTATAATATTCATAGTGCATCATAAATGTGGTGAGAAGGTTAAAAGAACTCTTAAGGTTCAAAATTAACAAGAAAACCTACAACTAATAATATTCTATGACTGTGGCATGCCCATGCTGATATGGGTGGTAAGATGAGCATACCTTGCTCAACAATTAGTACAATTCTTAGGACTAAAGCCAAAGTGCTAGAGGAAAATGCTACTTTACTACATACTCAAGTTATTAGAAAGTGGATAGCTTATATTGGTTTATTTATCAGTTGTTAGCATTCACAATAGTCATTGTGTGCCATTTATATTTTTCCATAATGTCATGAACGAGAAGATGATGCTGCTGTGGCGATGAAGTTGTAATAAACATGTCACAAAATAATTCTTCGTGTTGTTGGGGGGAAGTTTGTTCTTAAATGAACACCTGAAGCAGTTGTCTTATCAAGATCCATTACAGTCAGGGGGGGACACTCATCTTTACTTCACTGATCAGGCTGTATAATCACAATAATATGTTATGAGAAGTACCGCAGCAATGTATGATAACATTCTGACCTGCTATGATTTCTTTTATTTCTGATAGCAACCAAAATCTGCTCATAATAGCTACAAATAACCAATTTAATAAGGCCATTGGTCAGTCAGTAAATCATTTGCATGTCCCTTGCGGAACTTTACCTCTCTAACAGCTCTCCTGTAGGCCTCTTGGTTGTAAGCAAGATTCCTTGCTACTGATGCATCCATTCACAGATCATCAACGATGTCTTGCAGCCATCTTCACCTTGGTCTCCCCCCCTCTCTTTTCCCCATTATGTATCCTTCCAAGACTGTCTTCTTTAAGCTCTCATGACGTTTAATGTCCAAAATATTTAAGTTTCCTCTGTTTAATCTTCTTTACTGGCCAGTATTCTTGAATATGAAGTTCTTGTAGTATGGATATATTTGTTCTTTTTTGTGCCCATGATATTTGAAGAACTCTTCTGTAGCATTTACATTCAAGGGTATATATATATATATATATATATATATATATATATATATATTTCTTAGCCATTTTGTTAAGTGTCCATAAATGAGGCTGTAAAATAAATACATTTCCTGGGGGAAAAAACCCAAAAAAACTGTTTACTTTTGAGTCATATAAGTAAAAATGTTATATGCAGATTTTTCCAATAAAATTTCGCATTTTTCCTAATGCACGAGTAATAGAACTTACTCGCACAACCCATGTTATCAGTACTTTCAGATTTAAAAAACAAGTATTTAATTAAATGAAAAGGAAAAAAAAAGAGTATCTAGCTATGGATACCCTCCCCGCCCAACGCTGTCACAGGCACCAGGAAGCGTGAAGCAACAACAGGACGGACTATGGGATGGTGCCTAGACACTAGAAGCCACCCCAGTCACATGGTGATGTTTTGTTGTGCGTATAGTGTTCCGTCACCACCTACCTTACCACCCCAGCAAATAACCCTCGACCCCTGTGTTATGGGAGGAATCTCGCGCGACCCAAAGCTTTCCAAGTCTGCGAGGACCTTGACTCATCGTGAGTCTTAACACGGTATGGTTATTGTAACCTACCGGGTTTCCCCGAGAAGGCTGAACAAATACTCTGTACACCGATTTGCTTATATATAGCACTTTTTTGCTTGTGAAAAATGTTCGCGGTGGAGCGACACTGAATACACTCAAATATTTCACTTGCTAAAACATACTCATGGCCACAGAATTTATTTCAGAGTTAGTGGCCCTTAACTATAGTTCTTATACAATCGAATTAGCAATAATCATAAATACTTGCAAGTTATATACAATGTTTGATGCAATTTATATATCAGAGCTTTTCAACATGCTTAATGACTGTAAAGAATAGAAGGAGCGATTACTCTTATAAATTCTCTGAACTCTATTCACTTGTGCGTTCATGTCAAATTTCTTTGCCGTTTACAATCGCGTCTTTGTTAACTTGTGTTGGTATGTTAGTGTAGTTTTTGTTAAGCCCTTTGGTATTTATATTCAGTATAATTCAGTATATGAAACGGTTTCAACAGGATAAAGAGAGAGTTATTTAGTAAATTAAAAGGGTACATTTTAGGCTGATATTTTACCTCCCAGATGCTTTCAATATTTATAAGCTTTCAAAACAAATAACAAAATTGAACACATTATATCAGCCCTAACATCTATTCTCTGTGCCTTATGTAAAGTTATGTCATTATCAACAAATATGAACAAAGTAGAAACTCCGCTGAATTTACTGAAAAAAAAAAAAGAAGAGGCAGTGTTCTGAACTAAGAAGAACTAAAAACCATTTTAATTTCTAAATTAAAATAGAAAGGAAGTTATATAAAGAAATAGACGCAGGGGTCAGTATTTGTATTATAATAGTTAGTGTATAAGTAAGGAGGGTTCCAGTTGTTTCAAGCTCTATTCATTTTATTTATTTATTTTAAACATAGGATTCATGCGAATCTATACTTTATCTCCTCTCTCTAATTCTTCACCCTATTTGTATTTGTATGATTAAGGGCCACGTCGAAACGTCACAACTTTGTGCTTGTTTAAGCGATAAAGCTGTTCCAATTTTTTTTATATAGTACTTATACAATCTCGTGAGTTTTATTCATTGTAACACTTATGTTAACGTAAAGGTCTCTCCTTGTGCATGTTTTTAAAATTCTTCTATTTCACTTGTAACGTGTACTCTCATGCTCTTATCAACGTAAGTCAAATGTTTACATAACATACATATATGCACGGCACACATACCACCACCACCACACACACACGAACGCACGCACGCACCACCCACGCGTGCGTACAAATGTTAATTTAATAACATAGCGACAAAAATAAAAGATTTGCGATTAAGAAAAATCCCCTGCCGCTTTGTAAAACTGCACCATACACCTCTATCTACCTGTATTAAGAAAAATACATGTTTTTCCTGTACTGTTTCTTTCTTGTTGAGATTGACTTACGGATCGGATGTTTCAATTGGTCTTTTATCGTGTAGTTTCGGTAATACTGTAGCAGAATCATGACGAGGCAAGTGGGCACACAAAGAATAGAGGGTAATTAAAATAAATGGGCAGATGAATTTCCACTGCTGAAAAGTTTGGCAGGTCTATTCTGTTATTAAATGTACAGATGGTGATGATGATGAAGAAGATCGTAGATGCTACTAGACTTTTCTTCCGCTCTTTCATTTATTCACATTATTCTTTCTTTATCAGTCTCCCACTGCAACTTTAGCACAGGATTACCACAGACGATAGTCAACTGCGTTGTTATTCAGTGCAGTTGACTGCAGATCCTTTATCGTCCTAGTCAACTTAGCTGTAAATAGGTACCCAGTTTTCTCGTGCTAGGGTTACTGGAGCTTCTCAACTCAGGGTACAGTTCCTAATTAAATAGATCAGTAATTCTCAGACCTTTCCCACCTGCCATCCCTTTGCCGCTCCCTCAACATTCTTAGCACCACAAAACAGTGTGCTTGCTGAAGTGGGTCTGATGACCCTGTGGCTCTCTTTTTTTTTACTCACCGTCCACTGGACCTTCCCAACGTTAAAAATATTTGTTATTGTTTATTTTACACTTCTACATGTCATCTCAATGAATATCCGTACATTCCTTCTTCTTTGTATTATTATTATTATTATTATCATAATCAGAAACCATGATATGCAAGCTCACATCACAGGATTTCAGTTTGACAGGAAATTGCAATACAGATTATCAGTGCGTATTTCAAAAAGGAGGAGATCACCAACTGAACTGATGGCCTGTATGAAGGATCGGGTACTCTGGAGAAGCATAATAGCCAACGCCAGTCGGCACGGCACCTGATGATGATGATGATTTCAAAAAAAGGGAGGTAGAGAAAAAGCCTTGGGTTATTGTCTTGCAGGATTGCCCCTGCACAAGTTAGGCTGGACAATGCGTTGCAGAATTTCATTCAGGTATCGAGGGGGAGTGTTGTAAATATTTAATTAGGAAAAGTAATTTCTGATCAAGGAATACTGGGATGTGGCAGAATATTATATACCTATAGAAAATTGAGTTGACATTTGTCCTTGATCAAGATCAGCGTTTTTAATCTTTTTTTTTAATGCAACCTTAAACCAGAACTGGTAAGTGACTGATGAATGACTCACATAAATAATATCAACACTTACAATGACAGTTAACTGAATAAAACAGTTTGAAGAATTATAACAACTTGTCATGTATTCCCACAGTTAAATGTCTTTCATAAAATCTGATACAAACACAAAGTGATAAACATGTTGATTATATTTTAAAATATAATGTTCCTTTTAAATTTTATTTTATTTATTGCAACAAATGTGATATAACTATAATGTCAAATGCTGATTATTCTTAATAATTATGATCCAAAGAAAAACAATAATAAACAGTTCTGATCTCAATTAAATTAAATTAAATTTATGCATAAATTCTCAGCTGTGGCAGTGTAAAGAATGTATGGTGAAATAAGGCGGTTATATTTACAGAGACTATGGTTATATCTAAGAAACAGAATCCACCAGCATGCAATATTAAATTAAACGGAACTATTCTAAAGCAGGTGCAGAAATTCAAATACCTTGGAGCAGTAATAACTTCAGATGGGAAATGCAGAACAGAAATTAGGAACAGAATAGGCCAAGCAAAGACTGCATTTCAGAGAATGAGAAACATATTAACCAACACATCCTTATCAATGAATGTTAGAAAATGAGTCCTAAAATGCTATATTGAACCTATCTTGTTATATGGAAGTGAATCATGGACAATAGGCAAGTCTGCACAAAAATCATCGGAAGCAGCAGAAATGTGGTTTATTAGAAGAATGTTGCAAATCCCCTGGACAGCAAAAGTAACTAATAGTGAGTGTTTGAGAAGAGCTGGAGATACAAAAAAACCTTGTCAAAAAGATAAGAGAGAGACAATGTACTTTCATAGGACATGAAATGAGAAGAGGGGGCATTGAAAATATTATAACAACAGGAAAAATAGAAGGAAGAAGATCAAGAGGAAGACCAAGAGAAATGATACTGGACAGTCTGACAGGATGGTGTGAGAGGAGATCACCAACTGAGCTGATGGCCTGCATGAAGGATCGTGTACTCCGGAGAAGCATAATAGCCAATGGCAGTCGGCACGGCACATGATGATGATGATGATATTTATGTACAAATAATAAATAAATAAAGTCTTCTTTATGCCACCTCAAAAAATGCACAAAAACTAGTCCTGTAATATCTGTCAGATTATCAAGGCTTTTGTCTAGACTGCTATCAACATCATGTTGTGGTAGTTGTTAACTGTTTATTTTAATGCTAAAATTAGGCAGTCTAAAAGTTAGATACTCATTTCTTTCTTTTCACCAACAGTCAACTTTAACCTACATAAGCACAATCCCACGTGATATTTTTACTTGAATATATGAGATTTTGTTCCTTGAATGCATCGACTGCCATATCCAGCATGACTATATACCTTTTTTTCTACAGTTGATGGGGGGGGGGGGGGGGGGGGAGAAGGGGTGACTGAATTACAAGACTAGAACTCATCACTTTGTATGAGATTCTAGCTCAATATAGCTGTGCCAGTCTCATGCATGATGTCTCCTCAGCTTCACATTCTTACATTCAAAAAAGAAAAAAGAAATTCTTTGCTTGTTTATTCAAATCAGCATGGAAGACACACATGAACAAGTATTTAAAATTAAATGAATGTCTGGAAAAAATATTTAAAAAAAACAACTAAAAGTATTCAAAATACCAAGGACTGCAAAAAATATTGATGTATGTCCAAAGAGCAAAGCATAAACATAAATTCAGTTTGGAGAGGACAGTCTTGGGAAAAAGACAGAGAGAAAGACCAAGGCAAAGATGGCAACAGGACATTACTGATGATCTACAAATGGATACATCTTCAGCACGGCATCTTGCTTACGACCAACAGGCCTTTGAGACAGCTATTAGGGAGGCAGAGTTCTGCAAGGGACATTTTAATGAATGATATCTGAATGAAAATTAATGAATAAAATGTGTTCCTGGTTGAAAATAGTTTGAATATCTTTGTAAAAGACAAAAAAAAAATGTTGGGCATGTGTATATAATATTTAGCTGATAAACAAAAATAATTAATTCATTCATTCATTTGCATGTCCCTTGCGGAACTTTGCCTCCCAAACAGCACTCCTGTAGGTCTAACGGTTGTGAGCAAGATGGCCTGCTGCTGCTGCATCCATTTCCAGATCGTCAACGATGTCTTGCAGCCATCTTCGTTTTGGTCTTCCTTTTTTCCTTTTCCCATTATGTATCCTTCCAATACAGTCTTCTCTAAATTATCATGACATTTAATGTGTCCAAAATATTTAAGTTTTCTCTCTTTAATCCTCTTTACTAGCCAGCCTTCTTCAATATTAAGCTCTTGTAGTATAGATATATGTGTTCTTTTTTTGTTTTACAAAAACAATACAACTGACAAAAAGATAATGCCAAAGAACTTAACCCACTGCTGTCAATAAATACTATACTATCATATCACCCACTACTGAACATCAGATGGTCCAACTTTAAATCAAATGAGTCAATAAGACAGGAATCGAACCAAGTCTACATATCAAGATTCATCACAAGACGTTGCTGGGCCTATTTCAGCCACGTTCTCAGAATGGATGAATCCAGACTCCCTTGCCAGGCCCTCACATGGTCGTCAAAGGGCAAAAGAAAGCAAGGCAGACCAAGGGAGATTCGACGTAGAATCATCACTAGAGAGAGTACAACTTTGAGATTCAAGTCCATCCAAGACCTATAGCAGGTGGCAGCGAGTCGTCAGACATGGAAAGATATGATTTCTGCCCTATGAGCTAGTCAATCATTTCACCCTCAATATTATATCATATGGTTGTGATAGAACATGGTAACATGCTAAAAATCACCACCGTACACATATATCTAAACTTTCACCATCACAAACCTGACCGGTACCAAATTTACCTGAGTATAGGAACTCTTATCCCAGCCACCTCACACATACATCTAAATATAATAGAATTGTAGAGTACATACTGCAAACCCAGGAGATTTCCTTTTTCTGCTCATGCATGCGTGTAAAATAGACATGTACCAGATCACACTGCAATGGAACATGAGCTTAAAAGGGAGCACAAAATCTGGTGTGGCTTGTTAGACGAGGGAGAATCATGGAGACCATTTGGGTTTGCATCCATGGGCAGTTGTCCTTTGTCATTGTGCGGATGTAATTTAATTAGTTTGTCTAAGATATTTGTGTGTGTAATGGGCAAAGTTCTCCCCTGAGTCAGATGGACATACGTGTCTGTATTATGAAGGTTTAATTTTGCAAAATATCATCAACTGGAACTTGTGTCATCCAGATATTCAATCACAGTTCAGAGGACAAATTGTCAGAAAGCTGGAACTGGTGATTTTCAAAGTGTGAGGTGTTACAAGACCTTCATCATCCTGCCTATTTTCATCTATAACCTTCCTGCATTAAAGGTGTTATTGTAACATATGATGTTCTGTGTAAACGAACAGAGAGAAAGGGAATTTCTGAATGAAGTATAATCTATTCACCACTGCTACGAGACAGTCACATAAACTCTCACCAACACAAACTTGACTAATAAGTTTTTACCCTCATGTAAAAATTCCAATCCCACCATTTTGCGCGTATCAAAATCCTAACCTACGCAAACCTGATTAGCACTAGTTCTACCATCCAAACAATCACCAACACAAACTTGATTAGCACTAGTTTTACCATCCAAACAATCACCAACACAAACTTGGCTAGAACTAATTTTACCATCTAAACTCTCACAATCACAAACTTGGTTAGCACTAATTTTACCATCCAAACCCTCACAATCACAAACTTGGTTAGCACCAATTTTACCATCCAAACTCTCACTAACACAAACTTGATTAGCACTAGTTTTACCATACAAACCCTCAACAACACAAACTTGGTTAGCACTAATTTTACCATCTAAACTCTCACAATCACAAACTTGGTTAGCACTAATTTTACCATCCAAACCCTCACCATCACAAACTTGGTTAGCACCAATTTTACCATCCAAACCCTCACAATCACAAACTTGATTAGCACTAGTTTTACCATCCAAACCCTAAACAACACAAATTTGGTTAGCACTAGTTTTACCATCCAAACTCTCACTAACACAAATTTGACTAGCACTAGTTTTTGTAACAGAATTCTTTAATTCTAATCTTTATTCTATCTAAGTGATATAATCCAAGTTGAGTTTGGTATTGTGACTAACTGATTAAAGCCCTTATTTAATTATGACGTAGATTGTTGGAGTAAAAGAAAGGTCAATTTTGACACTTTAAAAATCCCGAGTTTGATGAACTTTACCTTGACATGTTTTTTTTTTTACTCAACCTTAGTTAAGACCTTGGAAAATCTTGGGGAGTAGACAACTTTATCCTGACATGTTTTTATTAAAAGTTAAATTTTGAATCTCCAGTTAGGTTTTCACTGAATATCATTTTTGGACGTTGAAATCCCGAGATTTTGATTGAACTTTCTCTAGATTTGTTTTTATGGCTAGCTAAAATTAGGTTGTTTTTCAGAGACTAGTCCAACATCTTAAACAGGCGATTTTCATGAAGTTTAGATTTTCTTGTGGATGACTGTTCACAAAAAAAGGAAAGGAGAAGTTGTTGATTATATTTAAACGCTGAACTTACACGTAGGATGATTATTGTTTACACGGAGATTAGAATGTGGAATTAGGATAGAAGATAGAAGTGTGAGAATCATAGTGACAGGCTTGTGATTGAGTTATGTGATTACACTGAGTGAGATTTTTGATAGATAGTTGAGAGATCTGTTATCAGTTAGAAAGTGTCCTATGAAATTATGCAGTAATTTGTGATGGACTGTGAGTTGAGTTTTCCTTCCATGGATCCAGATATGTTTATTTGTAACTGAAGAATGTAACAATAGTTCTTCTGAAGCATTGTAGGACTTATAAGGTCAAATACTTGTGTTATTTTCTTACAGATCCATGGAAAGGCTTCTTGTGAGAATGTAAGTTGGCATTTATGTCCATTCATGCTGTATGTCTGGCATTGGTCTGAGTGTGAGTGTAGTGTAGCCAACTCCTTCCTTATATGGTGAACAAGCTCTCGTCAAGGTTAGGAGTAGTTTGTTCATTTATTACAATCAATATTCTTCATCCTCATTGATCACCGCTCACTCTTTTCACAATAAATACGTAGTTTATTTGATTCCACAATGTTTGGGTGTCAGTGGTCTTCAAACTGTTTTATTGCCTGTGTACCTGTACATTTAGAGTCTGAGAATTTAAGTTCGTTGAAAATCTATACTAGTAAGGTACCAAGACATTAGTAAAACAGAAACGAGTATAATTGGTGCTCGTGTCCAAACCTCTCGGCAAAATTTATTTTTTAAATTGTTGCTCAGATGGGCGCTATCTTTCATGGCCATGAGTACATTTCCATTGTTGTTCATCTTTGTTACTCTATCTTTTGGCCTATGATATTGCTGTAACTTAGTACCAAGTACAGGTATTTATTTTTTTTGTTATACAGTACAACAGTATTTTTTTTTAGTCTGTGCAAGACAGTTTTTGTTGTTGTTGGAATTGTTAGCCATTAGAAGTAGTATAGTATTGAGACTTGGGAGGGCTGTATAGACATTGCTAAGACAGTGTTCCAGACCGTTATCAAGTTCAAGTTTGGGGACAGTTTCAACCTTGCCATGTGCAGTGTATCTGTACATCCAGCCTTGTCTTGGATCTTGAACTTGCTGTGTCACAGTGGAGCGCCATATGCCTTAGTAATCCTGCACATCATTATCAATGCAGAATAGGTGAAGTATCATCATTTATAAACTTTGCACACTGCTGGTGAGATTCTTCAGATGCCACACGTGGAGTGAAACTCCTCCCGGCCAATGAAGAAAATGCAAAAAAAACAATTAGGGTTGTTGTACGGTGCCGATGTGAAAAGGTGATAGAAAGGATAAAGTGAAGCTTATATCAGTATGTCCAGTAGTCTCGTGTCCAAAGAATCTCGCCAGCAGTGTCTTAACCCCTAGGTTAAGCTGGTTCAGGTAATTCACCCGGTATGAGTGCACATAGGATGTGGCCAACCTCCAGAGCAGAGGTGCTGTGATTTGAGCAGTTCTGACCTCGAGACTACTGATTACTTCACTTAATCCTTTCTTTCACCTTTTCCACAGTGGCCCTGTGCGGCAACCCCATTTGCACCTTTCTTCACTGGCCAGGAGGAGTCCCACTCCACCCTCAGCAGCTGAAGAATCTCATCAGCAGCGGTAGATGAGCTGCCAAACATGACTCTCATCTACCTGAAGCGTCTGGTTTTCAGGCACCAGATATATGCCTTCGCCCCTTCTCCTGTCAGTTTGAACAATACTGCCATGAGAAGGCCAGGAGCTGGACTTGACTGTCAGAGGCTACTTGAGACGCACGCCTTGGAGACATTTCATTGGAGTGGAGAGCGTATCCCCTACCCCACCTCTGGCTATAACAGTCCTTAGAACCAGGAGAAGTTATAATATTTGACGAACAAACAGCAAGGACAACTGTAGGATATTTTAACATCTTGGACCAAGTTCTGCTAGCCCAACTGAAAGGATGACCAATAAACATAAATATTATACAAATGTACGCTCCAACATCTGAAAGTTCTGAAGAAGATGTACAGCTATTTTATAATGACACAGAGACAGTCCTGAAACACACAAAGTCACACAAAGTTACTATAGTCATGGGAGATTTTAATGCCAAAGTTGGTAAAGGAAGAACTTCAGACATTGTTGGTGACTATGGACTGGGGGAGAGGAATGACAGAAGTAGTAAATTAATTGGATGGGCAAGAATACATAGCATGGTTGTAGGAAACACCTGGTTTAAACAACATACCTGAAGACTGGCAACGTGCTGCAGCCCAGACAAAAAGACTTTTAACCAGACAAACGATCCCGGAGTGCATTACTGACAACAAAAACCATGCCAGAAACTGAGTGCAGTAGTGATCATGACCCACTCCATGGAGAAATTAGAATAAAGCTAAAGAAAGCATGCAGAAAAGTGAGAAACATCAAACTGAATACAGAACTCCTTAAAAATGACCCAGAACTGCGAGAACAATACAAAGTTATTATAACAAATATATACAATACAATAGCAAAGATAAATAGAATAGATGAACAATGGGCAATGTTAAGAGGTTCTATCCACCAAACTGTTAAGGAGATAATACCATCGAAAAAAGAAGCCCTAAAAATAAATGGATGACAGACAACATCTTAGGACTGATGGACAAGAGGAGGAGGAGTAAAAATAACGAGGAAAAATATAGAAAGATAAATAAAGAAATAAGATGCAGAAGAAAATAATGCAGAGAAGCAAAGGAAATGTGGTTAAATGAACAGTGCAGACAAATAGAGGACACCCATAAATAAAGACAGCAAAAACATGCACAAACGAATTGGTGAACTCACAGGCAGGAAGACAAAATATACCACAGGATGCCTGAAATCAAAAGAAGCTAAAATGTTAATGGGAAAAGAAGACATTGTGGACAGGTGGACAGAGTACATCGGTGAGCTATATGAAGGAGAAAGACCAGAATTAACACCAGATACTGAAAACTGTGATGGACCACCAATACTTGAAGATGAAATCATAGATGTCATCAAAGACATGAAGAAAGGAAAAGCAACGGGGCCTGATAATATAACAATAGAAGAAATAGAGGCATTAGAGGAGACAGGAATAAAAATAATAACTAAGTTACTGAATGACATTTACAACAGTGGTTATATGCCCAGTGACTTGCTTAAATCCACATTTATAGCACTACCAAAGAAACCAGGTGCAAAGGAATGTGATGACCACAGGACTATCAGCCTTTCATGTCACATAACAAAGCTACTTCTGAGAAGAACAAGGAAAAAGATAAAAATGGAAATAGCAGATGAATAGTTGAAGGAAAGGGAACACACAATGCCATTTATGCTTTATGAACACTAACAGAAAGAGCTTTAGAAGTACAGAAAGATCTCTACTTATGCTTCACTGATTACACCAAGCATTCGACAAGGTGAAACATAATGAAATTATTAAAATGCTTCAAGACATCAGTATAGACGGCAAAGACCTGAGGATTGTAAAACATCTATACTGGCAGCAAGAAAGTTCGAGTTGAAAGTAGAACTGGAAAATATCAACCTATAAAACAAGGAGTGGGACAAGGATGTGTACTATCTCCAGACCTTTTCTGAGTATTGCTTTCTTGTGTTGGCTTTTCAGTTTTAGTCTTATTTTCCCTATACACAGATTGTGATCGCTACTGACACCTGCACCCCTATATGCTCTTACATCTATCAGAGATGTTCTGAACTGATTTCTTATACAAAAATAATCTATCTGATTTCTCGTTCTATCATCTGGAGATATCCATGTTGTTCTATGTATCTCTTTGTGTGGAAATACTGTTCCTCCAATGACCATGGGCCAACTGTTTTCTAATTTCTATGGCATGATGTGCCACCCAATCACAGTTCCTTCTCTCATGTACAGTATCTGATCAGTTCTCACTTCATCTACATCAAAATGTTTTTTGTCCTGAACTTTCAGACTGTCAGATGTTACAAACTTCTAAATCCTGCATGAATTAAAAATCTACACAAACATGAGAGAATTTTCTACAAAGGTTTTTATTACATTCATTAGGACAGTGATGCCAAATAAGCTCTTATACATGTACAAATATTTGTTAATTTCTGAATTAAATAATTATAATCCTTACTCTCAGCAGAACTGCAGACAGAAAAATGTTAGCGGGCAATCTGTGGGGGTTTTTTTTTGTGCACAAAATATGAGTTTAAAAGTGATGATAGTTTGCAGCAGATGAAAGTATTTTCAAACTCGATATTTAAGTGTAGCTAACATCCAACACTCGACCAGCTGATGATCAAACATCACAGACATTTTGGAAAATGTCACAGAAAGTAAGCATAAATGATGCAGCTAACAAAACCTGGAAATATCAGAAAAGTAGTCAATAATGGCTACAATAAAAAGTCCAAATTGATATAGCAAACAAAACCGGAAATATTCAATATGTGGCCAAAAAAATGACACAGCTTAAAATATCTGAAAACATCTGAGCAAGCAAGATGCAGAAATGTCAAATAAATATTTGAAATAATTAATACAAAATTTATTAAAAAGAAAGAGTGGTAAAACGAAGAGTCAAAGATGGCACATAAAATAGTGGTTGGCCAAATGTAGTTTGTGAATGTCATGAGTTTGACATTTTTCTTGAAGAGTAAAAGCATAGTATTAAAACTATTGAATTTCACTGATGACACTACTTTTAAGTTCTCCTGATAATTAATATTTTTTGGTCTCAAGTGTTTGTAAAAGTTAGAAACTGAATGGTCTCAAGTGTTTGTAAAAGCCAGAAAGTGAATTGTCTCTTCTGAAAGGCAGAAAGTGAATGGTCTCTTGTGAAAGGCAGAAACTGAATGGTCTCTTGTGAAAGGCAGAAACTGAATGGTCTCTTGTGAAAGGCAGAAAGTGAATGGTCTCTTGTGAAAGGCAGAAAGTGAATGGTCTCTTGTGAAAGGCAGAAACTGAATGGTCTCTTGTGAAAGGCAGAAAGTGAATGGTCTCTTGTGAAAGGCAGAAAGTGAATGGTCTAAAGCTGAGAATGAACTTTGAAGCCTGTTAAACTGTTCTCACTGTACCCTGACAGTAAAACTCTGCTCTTGACTTTCGTCAAATGGCTCTCTTCTTTATAATTATTTTGCCGACAGGAAACTGAACAAAGAAAACTTCAGACAAGATCAAATTTATTTGAACTCAATGCTCTCCTCCACTCTCTTAGAAAGCCGAGCAGGGTGTGATTTTTTTTCCCTTCTAAGTTCAATGTGATTTCAGACTTGAAATCATCATCATCATCATCATCATCGTCATGTGACATCTGCTGGTCATGGTTTTTCACAGATCTAAGTTCTTGATATATTGTTAAGAGAGGCTAGTTTAACATCCCTTGATGATGTTGAAAAGCTCATCAAAAACAGGAAAACATGGCACACTACTATGCAAGCCCTACATGACGTTTAACGGCATGGGAAGAATGAAAGATGTAAGAGAAGAAATTCTTGATATTTTCCATCGACTCAATTGACAACTTCTTATTTGTGCCATCACATCAAACTGTCGCTGATCTTCTTTTTTGACCTCACCTGCCTCTCTTCCCATTTATCTTTCATGTGTTATGATGTTTTCAAGTTCTCCCCTTCTCATTATATGTCCAAAGATTGCTGATTGCCTTCTTTCTTATGGATTTTAATTAGATTCCTTTCTTTATTTGCTTCTCTGTCGTTCTTCTAAGAAACCACACCTCAATGGGCTCTAGCAGTCTTTTCACTGTTTTGCTGAATCATGAATAATGACCAGATCATTGCAAAAATCAGAAATATTTTAAAAAATCAGATGTATGGTCACCATGAACTGAATATTACATATTTAAATGATAATCTTGGGATAGCTGTACCTTGAAGGCCACTGCAAAAGAAATCCAGCATTTTTCTGCCTACGTGACGGCTATTTTCAGTCTCTTCATACTGTATGAGCTCCATTTTAGTTCCCCTACTTATCTGCTCTCATACATTCCTGACAAAGTGATTTTTCTGATAATTAGGTAGTTGAGATGTCTGAGTGCAGAACTGAGATAGATCTATTCCCATATCTTTAACCTTTAACCTTCTTCCCTCAAGTGCTATGTAAATCATCTCAATGCAAGAAGATTGTTGGTGTCATCACTTTCAGTATTTCAAATTCCAAACTATAAAATTGGCAATTATCTTCACCAAAGTAAAAGATTAGTTTCCATGTGATATGATGATTGTCCATATCTGAACATTTTCAAAGCTCATACTGTATAAACTGTACCAAGTGTTTTAAAATGTCTTGAAACATTGGTTGCATTAATACCAGAGGTTTTTATTTCACACAAATTTTACAATTTGCTCAAGAAGACTTTCATGTGTATACAAGAAGCAATATGAATCAGGAAGATTTCTAATTTCTTCTCTTATAAGTGCACAAATTCTATTTTGTCCAGAATGCAGCTCAGATAAAGATGTCCATATGTATATATATAGATTTTTGTGTGTGTGCACAAATGGATCATGTATGATTATTTAAAAAAGCAATGTCCATTTAACAGGATTTATAAAAAAAAAGTTATCTGAAATTTTTGTTTAGAAAAACAATATTTATTTTACACTCTAAAGCAAGATAATTATGAAAGGTGGCTGAGTTTTTCACTATGACATTAGCTGATAAGAGCTGAAAACTTGCTGTCACAGACATCACACTAGGCAAGAAAAATAGTATGGTGGTTTAACTTCATAAGCTGTTTTATAAGATTTATAACAAAAAAATCTATTACAAATGAAAGCTACAAGAAAATAAACTGCCACACTTAAATGTTCACAATACAAGAATATATAGCTCTCAATATTTGTTTATATAACTGATGAGGTTAGTATTACATAAACCAATCTGTAAAGCACTCACTGAAAAGCAACATTAAATATTGTCATTAAATATAAGTAAGTAAGTAAAGTAAAGGTAATCCTGTCATGCCTTAGAGACACATAGGGATGTGGTGTTTGTGTCCATATTTTCCTGTCTATATAAAGAGCTGAAAAAAATATCAAAATAGCAGCAATGACCAACATTTATTGCCAGTTGAAGAATAAAGTTAATCACACAATACTGACACAGAATCACACATTAAATAAACAACAGTTAAATAAAACACAAATAATTTGTGACAACTATTTCAGAGGATTGAAAGAAAATACATTCAGTGTGCATTACTTACAATGTGTGGTTGTCTAAATAACTCACTTGGAAGTAAGCTCCTACTAAACAAAGTTTCATAATTCCTGTCTCACCAGGCAGTTGGGATTTTTTCATGAGGTCACGTGGTATCAAGCTCTTCCCTAATCTCTGAGGTAGAGAAATGATGTCCTGCTTTCATGGACAATGTTTAAAAATCCATAGAGCTCTCTGTGCAGTCTGTACATGGCATGGCTTGCAAGAGGCAAACAAACTGAGTTGATGCAATGGCTACTGGAGTCTTGGGTAAAATTATGCTGAATCTCTCAGCTCTCCCACAACATATGCATTTAAATTGTATGGCTGATAAGTATTAGATACCAAAGTACACTATAATGTGTTAGTGTGGGGAAGGCTGTGTGGAGGTAGGGGTGGAGCACACAATGTGCATGTGCACACATATACACCCAGCAGATATTTACATACACATATGCACATTTCACAAAAACATGGCTCTGCTCACATTTGTGAGCAAAAACCAATTAATAAAACAAAACAATCATAGAACATGAAAGGCACAGTTCTTGTCTCTTGTTGTAAGATGACTTAACTCACTGTTGAACATACCAATGGCAGTAAAAAACGCAGGAATAATATTTACCTGCATTAACAAGACAACAATGTAATGCCATAATCTATACCTTTTTTTTTTTTCAGACAAAAAAATTCCCCAGAAAACAAATGACAAATTTGGTCATTTTGTTATCTGAAGAAAGTGCACATCAAAGTATTACATGTTAACATTATTATAAAAGAAACTTGGATCTTAGCAACTTTTACCTCAGTTTCCACGGCTGTACAAAACTGACAATGAATATCTGTTTGCAAATATGTTGACATATATATACACACCATATTATGTTGCAGGTGAAAAGACTGCAGCTACCATGTAAGTCACAGTCAATAATAGCAAACAATTAGTGAAACACTTACAGGCATTTATTCTCTAAGTAACAATCTCCCATTTATTCTTTAAGTAACAATGTCATGAGCTGTGTTCACATAGACAACACTTTAATATAGGAAAATATTAACAACTTAATCAGGAAATCTGGCAGTTATTTGTTGCTCAACATGCATCAACTTACATGGGATTTTGGTCATATCATCAGCCTGAAGCAAGCAATCAACATGATGGATCAAATGCTATTAGAAAAAACTAAAAAACCCTCCATTAATATTGAAAACCTCTGTAAAATGAGACTGTGCTGAGTTTGATCTTAATTTTGGCATTTCTGCATATAAGAAATAGTAACACACTTCTGTTAACATCCTCTTCCACGCACTCCTCTGTGACTGACAAGACTATAACGGGGTGTTAAACATTCAAAATATTTATTCTGAAAAAAAAATCAGTACAAGAGAAAACAAAAATGTGTTACAGAGTAGATGTCAGTATTTTCTTGCAGATGAAATTTTATATAATAAAGAATCTAACAAGAACACCAAGGGCCAAAGAAATATAAGGTAAAGATAAAGGTAATCCTGTCATGCCTTAGAGGCACATAGAGATATGGTGTTAGCGCCCATATTTTCCTTGACCTGTCAGCACACTAGAGGGTGATATGGTCAGTATCATACCTGGCTGCCTTTCCTTCCCCAACTCCAGAAGAAGTCGGGTACCCATTATAGTCCCCCAAAATATGGTTAAAGCAAGAGACATCCAAGCCAGAAGTGAATATCTTTATCAGTTACAGCATTTATCCACATGAGAAGAAATGAACCAGTGGTCGAGAGATGGCCTAGGCTGGGACAGATGGAGAACTCTGGTCTCTGCTTATTGTGTCCCACGCAAGAAAGACAAATAACAATGCATGTTACAATATCTTAAAAAAAAGGAAAGAAATTAAAAACTGTACAAACCTAAGAGAATTAAATTCTAACTCTCTCTCTCTGAACCTTAGGGTTTTCCACAAATGCCTGTCCTTCGCCTTTTTTTCTGCTCTTGCCCAGGTGAGCCCTCTATTGCTCAACATCTTTTCTGTTGTTACATTCTAATTATCCCAGTGAAAAAATTGCTGTCACTTAAAAAAGTGCCAATTAATTTACAAAACAATCATTATAAATTACAAAATGAGAAGTCAATGGTTCATAACTCTACTCTTGTCTAAAACTCCAAGGTTGTAAAGAGACACTGGATGGCCTACAGAAAAGTAATAAAGAAGACAACACAATCAGAATAACTAGAAAGCTGTGCTGTGTGAAGTACATGATGGTACTAATACTTTAAACTTTTAATACTTTGCTCCATGGATGTGTTTATGATTTGTTAACATTTCCCCATGTCTGTACTTGTATGTAGTAGGCTGGTGTGTATTTTGTGGTTTTAGTAGTCTTTGCTGGCAACTAGCACACCTATTCTACAAGATCAATGCCACAGATCTGTTTCCAGTATTCTACAAGGCTGCTGAGGACACAAAATCTTGAGCAACAAAGGATTAAATATTAACCATCAGTGCTACCAGTGTTAACTTTCAATGCTAATTTGCTATGAGAGAAGAGTTACAAGAACAGTAATGGCATGGTCACAGATTTCTTGAACCCTGACAGCCAAAGCAGCATACAAAGTTGTTGTAGGTCATTAGATATGTTCCATGACACTGGTATCATGAGCCAGGTAAGAAACATACACGTGCATGTATGCCCCCCCTTTTTTTTATACACACGCACGCACGCACACACACACACAATCAACTTCAAAGGGAAAAAAATCACCTTCAGGACATTTTCTGCAGATTTAATTATCACTTCATGGCTGCACAAATACTCAAAACTACCCTCATGTACGTGAATAATAAAATCAGATTTGTTTAAATCTAATGACAAAAAAAAAAAAGAAATCACTTGTTTCAAATATTTCAATGAAGCTGATGATCAATAAATAAATTTAAACCAAATTAAATTTCTGGACACAGAAAACTATCAGAGTGTGGATAAAAACGGAAGCAAAATTGTTAAAAAAAAAAAAAAAGTGAATTCCCCTGTTTGACGAAAAGAGATATAAACATTGCATAGATTTACCCTAAACAAATATTTGAAAGTGAAAAATATATGAGTTACTTAACCCAGTCTGACAGTTAAATATGTATATACAAACTTACTGAATATAAGAGTTTTTAGCTCTTTGGTAAAATATGAACACCTGATTTTCTGAGTGCTTGAAAATGAATAGCAGAGTCATGGAAACACTAAAACTATGAATATGAAAGTGATGTTATAATCATTATCAGAAATCTGACACTAAACTGAGAACTATTTCTTACAGATGACCTTGCACAGCTGTGTAAGTGTGCACACTGATACAGACTTGTTTTAAATTTTGACTAGTTTAACCTTTTCAACTGTAATCTGGCTAAAATATTAACTTGCTTCCATTGCTGGAAAATGAAGGAGAAATATTTGTTATGGATCTCAACATTATTCAGATGAAAATGAATACCTGGCATATCTCTTTATATATATGTATATACAAGCGACAAATAAATATATGCAAACAATGAGCACAATGTAGGTCAAACAACTTGTCAAAAGGAAACATATAAACAAAATTCACAACCAAAGTCAACATTTTCTTATAAGAAAGCTTGAATATCAGATAGAATTGCCAATAAGGAGAGTGCAGGTTTTATATAAAACATGGATTTAAATAACGTACAAAAATAAACCAACAGAAAATAATTAATTTTCTTAATATGCAAGGCACTGTAGAAAAAAAAAAAATGGAATGTTCTGGAATTTACTATAACACAAGAGTTCAGATGGGTAAGCAGTGACAGCCAAGTATGCTAAAAAAAGAAGTTACACTGACAGTTTTCTGAGCATCCAAGGTGAAGTGATCAATGGTTCGCCTAATATTGCTCAGTTTATCATTCTGCCCAAAACCTGCTCTTATATAAAGATGTCAGACAGAATGAACATCAGATAAATTTTGTACATGAAAAATCTCATTACAAAGTGATGCAATGTTATTTATATTTAGCAAAACAAAATTACAGAAAGAGCTGTTTTCTTGATTCTGTCTTATGACTTTGAATTTGGTGTTGTTCTTGGTATCTGACACATGCTCCTGTTCAATAGAACAAAACGACTTCATAAAATTTACTTGAGATTGATGTGGCTTGTGGTCTGACTCTACAGCCTGTAGGGTACAATGTCTAGAAAAGACAATATAAAACATCTTGTAAAAATAAGACATAAATTATAACATGAAAAAAAAACCACAAATTTAAATTTAATGCTTTTTGAGGCAATGCAAGCGTTGGACTTAGGCTATCAAAGGTTTTCAGAAGGGAACCTGAAGATATTTGGTACTGAGACTGGTTAAATCAGTTACTATAAATATTATTTTAACATGTCACCATTCTTACTACCAGGCCTCAAAGAGTCTGTAACAAATACCAAAAATACATTCTCATCTATCGCTGCAAACTGGTATGTTAGATTACTCCACTGTGCCGTGAATGGTCCACAGCTGTGCTGCAGAAGTTTGAGAGATGATAACAAGAGAAGCTGTTTTACCTGAACTGAATGATAAAATCTGCCCTTAAAAACTGATGGCCTGCACTGCTAATTTTTTTACCTTTTGCGCACAGCTAGAAAGAAAAGGTTGACAATACAGGTTCACAGGATAAAAATATGCATTAAGAATGTCTGTGTGTGTTTGGGTGGGAAGAGTTGTGGGAGTTTGATGTTCGACATCTGAGAGAAATCAATGGTTCATGTACTGGCTTGAAAACTAGTCAAAAAAAAAAAAAAAAAAGAAAGTAAAAAATCTTGATGTGGTAGCCTTTCTATATATGAAGATACCTGAACTGCGGTAATTGCTAAGTTTCATACCAGTCCACAGAAATCTGCCAGATCAATCAGCACTGAGAAAGTTTAAATACCATGACATTTTTGGACATCCTGTATACTACCAGTTTACACATAACAAAGACCGTATGTTTATTTCTGGGATTTTAGTTTTCAACCTCTAAAAATGTCTTTGTGGAAAAGACACCATCAGTCAAGCAGGAATGTTTTATGTTGTGGTTGCACATACTCGAACTTGACCCTGAATAATCTGGACTGAGCACTGAGCTCAAGGAATGATTTATGTGCTCATGTCTGACGGTAATGATGTGGAGCCAAACAAAATAATCAAAACTTGAGTTGGTACAAAAAAGTCTGAACACTAAATAACAGGACAAAAAAAGATGATTCCTACCTGTAGTCGCTGCATTTTCAAAGATTGGGATCTTCATCTGTGAATGCCTCCATGTCTGTGTCCATATCACGTTGAAATGGATTTCTTGGTTTTTTTATTCGCACACGTAGTCCGACATAGGTAAATATAACACCCAATATGGCTCCCAAAACCAGACATCCAACGGCTGTTATTGCAAATGTGTCTGAGGAAATTTATTCATTCACTTCACGGCCTACCATAGTATTGTGTAAATTCAGCATTCAAATAAATCATAGCAAAAACAATGTTTATTGTTCACATGAACACAGTTACATATTGTCAGATAAATATAATACAGACAATGTTAAAGTCAACTTTGACTTGCTGGCATATAAGTCATCAGTATAATTTATCATTCTGAATAAACTTCTTTCATTCTTTTACCAATGTGACTTTCTGATGTTTCTTTTTTTAATTCAATGAATTTTAAAAAATATCATTTGGTAACAGAAATACTGTTACTGAAATGTTTTGTCCTGCATGTAGTTTTTTTGTGTTAAATTGTAAAGTATCTTAACAATAATAATGTATATTTTCAACAAAAGTATACAGATTTGTCATCAGCTTATGACTATGAAGTCTGCGTGCAGTTTTAAATATTTATAACTTTGGATCTATACATGACAAAATCAACCTGTAAAAAATATTTAGAAGTCTGAGTTTTTTTTGTCATTTTCTAAAAAAATGATTATTATTTATTCTTTTGTTAAAAAAAAACAACAATTTTTTGTTTAGAGCTGTTGTTAAACTGAGGTAAGATTCCTCCAGTCTCAGGACAAAATGCAAGGTCATCACAGTGGAGGTTATGATAGACCATTATATGAGGTCATAAACTTCATCATAAAGTGCTGGCCAAGCTACCCCTACTAAAGCATCACAATTAATTACAAATGAAAAAAGTAGCAGTAGTAAAAGTTCATGAAAAGTTCCTTCATATTTTAGAAACAAACTGAAGGCACAGTTTTCATAAAATTCTTGCATACTGTACTCCGTACCTTATCTTCAGAGAATGTTTATTATGTAGGGTATCTGAAAAAGAACTCCAAAGTTTACCTGGCTAGTGTTTATCACACAGATTTTAATATAAAAACTTAGTCTACAAGTATGACAAGCTACTTTTCTTACGTTTTACAAAGAATCAATGTAACTCAATTTACTGCCATATAAAAACATTCATGGAATTCTGCCTCTGTCCACATAATAAACATATCACAGAGCACTGCATCAACAGCTACAGTCAAGTGAGCAGGGACTCATGTATGTGATATTGTTTACATGGTCCCATGAAAAGTTCAGTAAGTTCAAAAAAGACTGGTCCGCACTAGTGATCCATTGTTCACAGAATCTACATATGCACTGGAAAACAAAATGATTTCCACTTGCAACTGCTACAGTTTCAAAGACTTGTCTGTGAATGCATCCATTTCCACATCTATATCACACTGAAATGGATTTTTAAAAAATGTGTACATAGTCCATATGTTTTTCTACGCATCAGATCAGATGAGATCACTGCGTTGCCGACAGTCTCGCTTAAGCTTCCATGTCTCAAATCAGTTCATTTGTTGTTTTCATACCAAACCAGGCAGTCAGGCCATCTAGGCATCTATCTTCTTTGTCCTCTCTGTCTTCTGACATTTAACTTTCCAGTCATGACCAATTTTTTTTGAGACCTTCATGTCTGCTGATGTGTCCGAGAAACTTTGATTGTTTTTTTCTTATGTATGGCACCAGTTGTTTTTTTCTTATGTATGGCACCAGTTTGGGATATTCTTTAGGCTTCCATAAATCTTCTTTTTAAAAGCTATTAACGGTGAAAACATGAGACAACTACAGCGAATGTTTAGTAAGATTTGGAAAGAAGAAAAAGTTCCTTCTAAAATGGAAAAAAGGAATCATTGTTAAAATACCAACAAAAAAAAAAAGAGAGACAACCTTAACAACTGCAATAACCAGAGAGGAGTAACCTTACTATCTGTTGTGTCAAAAGCATTTTGCAAAAGTAATTCTCAATAGGCTTAAAGACATAGTGGATACCACAATGAGAGAAGAACAAGCAGGATTTCAAAAAGGGAGAAACTGTCTCAACCAGATCTTTACTTTAAGAGTCATACTTGAAGAACATATTAAAAGGCAAAAACCATTAATCCTGAACTTCATTGACTTTAAAAAGGCATTTGATAGCAGCATACACAGAAATTCATTGTGGAAAATTTTAAGACTATATGGAATACCATCTAAAACTCAACATCATTAAGGATCTTCACAACGGATATGTTTGTGCAGCCAACACAAAAGAAGGAATGAGCAAATTGTTCCAAATTGAAACAGGCATGAAACAAGGATGTATAGTATCTTCTTTGTTTTTTTAGAATTGCCATAGACTTCATAATGAAAAATGCTGCACAGGTAAAACGGGCATTGACTGGGTACATGGGACCCAACTAGAAGATATTGATTTTGCAGATGACATAACTCTTATCAGTGACAATGTGAATTCCAAGCAAGAAAAAAACAAGATACCCTGTCTTCACTGGCCAGCAAAACGGGACTTGAAATTAATAAGGAAAAAACAAAAATAATGAAACTTCCAATTACTCAAGAAAGAAAAATATAGGTATAGGGAACAGCTGTTGAAGAAGTACAATAATCTGCATACCTCGACACCTACATAGACCAGGATGGTGATAACAGAAATGAAGTTAGAAGTGCAAAAGCAGCACTGACCTTCGAGAATCTTGAAAACATAAACACTTAGAAGTTTTAACTCTTTCCGTGCGGATTGGTCGAATTTTTGACACTTCCGGTGGTCCCCAGCGTGTGTATGGTCGAAAATTCGACATTGTTTGTTCCATTAAAACAAGCGGTGTAACATTTACATTGTACATATTTCGTCTGCGATTCCGGTAACACTTTCAAAATGGAGAATGCGTGCTGCCTAGTTACGAGCGATGCCGAGCGAGAACAAGGACGCAAAGCATGGAAATTTTTCAATTTCTGACGATGTAGGTAGGGGTATGGACATAGCCTATGGCCACGCCGCTGCTCTTGAATGTTTTCTAAGTAGATTTAGACATATTTAGACAACTGGAGAAGTAGTTAGGAGGTTATTTCAGACATTCATGCAGCGGAAATGCAATACGGAGTCACAATACGAGATTGACAAGTAGATCTACACATCTTAGATGGTAAGTAGGGGTAAGTAGAGCGAATCTAGACCTAGCCGATGGTGAGCTGGCCACAATCAGTGTCTAAAAACATCACATTACTTCTTTTTTCCTAAAAAACTCTGCATTTATGAAATTTTCATTCATTTAGCTACACTTTGACACATATTACGTATACGGAAGTACATGGAAATATTGTTTTCCATTCCATTTTACAACTATACCCCCTTACAGTTCAAGACCCGCGTTTTACTCCCGCACGCCATGACACGTCCGTGTTTCTTCTGCCGCACAGAAAGAGTTAAGCACAAAAATCAAGCTTAGATTATTCATTTCAAATGTAATATCCACCCTCATTTATGTATGCAAAAGCTGGAATACTAAAGAAATAAACAACAAATTAGACTGTTTCGAAAACAAGTGCCTATGGAAAATACTCAATATAAAGTGGAACAAATTCAAGAACAAAGAAGAAGAGATAAGGCATATGAGCGAACAACAACCTGTCTCATGGGTGATCAGGAAAAGAAGATGGACATATGTCAGACATGTGATGAGAAGAAACAGTCAGAGAATCCCAAAACAAACTATCAAGTGGAATACAACAGGCCAAAGAAAAAGAAGTCAACCATGTGAAACTCTAAAGAGGACACTGTTAAGTGAGGCCAAATTACTAGGCATAAAATCCTTTGTAGCATTTTAGAACTCTCTTTCTTATTTTCAATGACAGTTTTTGATTTGTTAATGTGTCCTTCATTTTTCCAAAAGCTGTCTTTGTCATTGCTATCCTGGTTCTGATTTCTTCAGTGCACCTGCCGTCAGATGTTATGACTGTACCTAAGTATATGTATCTATTGATCTGTCTTCCCCTGCACTGTAATTCTGCATCCTGGTATTTTCTTTTTCTTGGATATTGCCATTACTTCTGTTTTACTGGAGTTTTTGTAAGGGTTTCCTACTCTGTGCTATCAGAACTGTGTCATCTGCATATCTGATAATGATTATTTTCTTTCCTTCAATCTTTACTCCCGCTATTTTCTTGATTTCTCTCATTATTATTTCATTGCATAAAGAGATGCGGTCTGGAGACAGAACACATCCTTGTCTCACGCTTCTTTTTATTTGTTGAAACTCACTGATTCCATTTCATGCCAGCAAGTGTTCCTTACTGTCTCTAGGTCTCTTCCATCAATTCCCAGTTTCTCAAGCATTTTTAAACTGTCTTCATGTCTTACTCTATCAAATACTTTAATGTAATCTGTGAAGCACGCATAAAGATCTCTGTTCACTTCTAGTGAACGTTCTATTAACATCCTTAATATGAAAATTGCATTTGTTGTTTCTTTTCCTTCTACAAATCCACATTGTTCCTCTTATTATTTCTGGTTTAATCTTATTTCTCACCCTCATTATAATTCTTAGAAGTATCTTCGTGATGTGGCTCATAAGAATGATTGTATGGTGCTGATCACATTGAATAGCTTCTGCTTTCTTTGGAAGTATAATGAAGACTGACTTCATTAAGTCTGTTGGTATTTCTCCTATGTGATTTACTGCATGTAACAGTTGTGACACTTTTAATTCTAAAATCTTCCAAAGCTTTTATCACTTCTGTAGTGATGCTAACTGGCCCTGCAGCTTTACAAGTTTTCATCCGTCTCAGTATGACCTGTTTTTATGCATATATAAGCAAAATATGGTGGATCTTTATAGTGCTGGAAAATGCCTTGATGGTGGAGATGTGAAATTTTGTAGTATATCTAGAAATGTCACACCTGCAAAGGCATTCTAGTGGAAGAAGGGTGCTGCAGTCAAACATGATGTCACACCTCACACAGTCCTTGGGGCTGTTAAGAGCTGTACTGTCACTGCATGTGAATTTTCTGAGCCCCGAACCATGTAGTACTGGAGACTAACTACATCATGAGTACAAAATGTTGTTTCATTGGAAAACAGAAATCTCTTGAGGTAATTCTCACTCCTTACAATGTGAACCAACAATCTGGACTCTTTTTTAAGTTGTGTCACTGAGTTTAACTGCATGAACAAGTGGCAATCTATAGTGATGAAATTTTAGTCAGATATGTAACCCATCATGCACCTTTCTTTCTGACAAGTTAAACTGATTGCAAATATTTCAAGCAGGTAACAGGCAACTTTTCTCTACATTGTCTCCAGTCTACCTTTGAAAAAAAACTGCTTGCTTCTAAGTACTACTGATGCAACTTACACCACAGATTCTCTAGAAGCCTCTCTCCAAAACTAACTCTTGAAGTCCATTTTGCATAGTCATAATGGATTTAATTTTTTGTGCAAATCATACACGATCTGCACCATTTCCTATGGCAATGCTATGACCTAATCTTTGTTTACAAGCATGTTGCTACTTTATGGTGCTGTCACCTACTTTTAACTAAAAACTAACCTGAACTTCTCTTAACTGCCTGCAAAAAGCTTTCATATTGAAGTGCATGAACAGCTCAAACTCTGGAGCTCTTGTTTCAGTCACCCTGTTTATTTTACCACAAGCTAACCTGTATAATACAGCCTTTCAGAGAGTGATTTTTGTGAATCTGATAAGATGATCTCATGATCAACCCATGTCCACATATCCATGTCATTTATCATTTTCACCGAGGATGAGCTGGGAAACAGGTCATCACCATATAACACTCCGAGACCTGAGAGAAATAAATGAAATTTATTATTACAAACTGAATCAGCCTTTAACGTTCTCTTCTTTTGTGCGCCATACATGATCACTTTCATGGCAGCAAAATTGGGCCATAATTAAAGTACCATATTTTCACACATATAATGTACACATTATATACTTTTTTTGCAAACCATGGGCCAGTAACCCCTGCACATTATACCCATATACACACTGTATACAAGCTTTATTACACACAGAAGAGGTTTATGAGTAAACTATAAACAGCAGTTTGGTCCACGGCCTTTCAATGAACAATAAAAGACATAAAAAATTTATGCAGAAAACAAAACTAAAGCAGAAAAAGAAGTTTTAAACATTTGACTTACCTAATTCAGAAAACACAAATAGATCAGGAAAGAATGAAGATTAAAGTATCAGGTAAATCCACATAGGCCCTTTTTTTGTTCACATGAATGCCTGTCCATGGATGACCAAAACTACAGGGCCTTATTTTTTTGATAGGAGTCATTGTTAAAAGCACACTGCCAGATTTCTACCAAGAAAAATAACTCTGGCAGCATTCCTTGTGCCTGTTTATTCGATAGGTCATTCTTCGATTGTTCAATGAATTTCATTACAAAATTTGTGAATGTGGTCAAGATTACATACGAAATAATGTAATAATAAGGATTTCATTCTCTCTCTTATACACACATGTACACACACACATACATGCACACCTGCACGTTATATAGTTATTTTTACAGGAAAGTGCTTTTTCTGCATGTATGTGCTATATATGTATACACATCATGTGTAAGAAAATATGTAACCGATGGTCTAGGAATGATATTTAGTACTGTTATAAAATACAATACTACAATGACTATCATATCTTTACATATCAGAAACTGAATTTTTTAATGTTACTTTTGGTAAAGCAATAAAACGGACATATTCAGTAGTAAATGTTCTACTGATTCAGTGCCTTGGAAATTATTGGAAATTAAACAAGAAAATATTCTTTTAGACTCACAGTGACTTAAATTAGAATTGATCTATAAAGAACAGAAACACGGAAAGCTGTTACACAAATAGAAAGCATCCTTAGGAGTTTGGAATGTAAAGTTTTCTGAATAATACAGATAACAACAGGCAGACAAGAGCAAGTAATAGGAAAAATCCCAAAAATGACACAGGCAAGCAAATAACATCAGCCTGAGTTTAAATGAAGAAGACTGAGGTGGAATCGTCATATCTGAAAATTTAAAAAAAAACAAAAAACAGATGGATCAGACATCCATCAGTTGGGTTGTTACTGAGGACAAGAATATGGGCGAATCAAAAGGAAAAAAAAAACCCATGCTTTTTTATGGAAAACTCCAAAGAGTATAGAAAACACAAGAGATAATATGGAGGGATAGGACATGGAAGCTTCTGTTTCAGTGTTATGCCCCCTTGAACACGAAGACACAAAAATTGTGAAACAAGGTAGAAAATTCCTGTATTTTGGTGTTTCCAACATCATTTTTAGGATCAGCCAAAGGGTTTTTAATGTCAAAATGGGGTGTGCACCATAAAGATAAATAAATATCAATAAATAATAACATACAAGCTTATGTAAGTCATTCCCTGTTCTGCATACTAAATTCTCAGTGAAAATCAACGGACTGACATGCCATAAAATATAACTCCTTTATAATCTATGATGCCATTGTTAACTAAATGTGTCTTGATTTACTCATAATATGGGACAAAAGAATATTGTAAACAACAAGAACAGAGGAGAAATCAAATACCTTTTAAATGCATTTCCACAAGTCTGTACTTATCAAAGAGGCTTCTGTAGTCTTCAAACCAAATCTGATGATTTTCAGTGCCGTTCTATGGCAAAAACATGATAACATGACATGGTATATATAAATGCACAAATCAGACAGTACCATATATAAATAAGAAAAAAGTGTGAGACAGACGTGATAAAAAGTAAATGTGCTCAAAATCTTGCTTTCTGATCTAATTAGGGCAATTCAAACAAGCTGCTATGGTCAACTCCTGTTTGACCTGATGCATGTGATGCAAAACTGTCATAACATCTCTCTCTCTCTCTCTCTGAACCTTAAGTGCCCAGGGCACATGGGGCTTCCGCAAGGGTTTTCCACAAATGCCTGTCTTTCGCCTTTTTTTCTGCTCTTGCCCAGGTGAGCCCTCTATTGCTCAACATCCTTTCTGTTGTTCTTCTCCATGTCTCTTTTGGTCTACCCTTACTTCTGCTCCCCTGTGGTGTCCATCTTAGTGCTATTTTTGGTAGTGAGTTGTCAGTCATTCGGAGCACATGTCCCAACCATCGCCAGCGTCTTTCCTCAATAATTGTTGTCAGTGGTTTCATCTGCATTTCTGCCAATAAGATGTTATTTCTTATGGTGTTTGGCCAAAATATTTTTTTAATTCTACGTAAACATTTAGTCTGGAAAGAATTCAACTTGTTTTCTATGGTTTTGGTGATTTTCCAGCATTCACTTCCATAGAGTAGTACACTTAGAACATTACTCTTAAATATCCTGATTTTCATATTTATGCTTAGTTTATTTGATTTCCATATATTCTGTAGCATTGCAAAAGCCTGTTTTGCTCTAGTAAGTCTGCTGTTGATGTCCTCTGTGCTGTCTCCATTTTCTACTACTCTGCTGCCAAGGTATACAAATTCGTTGACCTCCTCCACTAACTTGTTATCTACTCTGAGTACATTTCTGTTGTTCACATTTTGCTTCATTAACTTTGTCTTTCCTACGTTGATCTTTAGTCCTATGTTGTTTGCATTCTGGGTTAACTTGTTTATTTTATCTTGCATATCTTTGTGACTGCTTGATAATAGACAAATGTCGTCCGCAAAGTCAAGGTCCTCCAGCAATGTGTTAAGGGTCCATTGTAATCCTCTGCGTTTGTCTGATGTTGCCTCCTTCATTAACCAGTCTACTGCCAAGATAAATAATGTTGGTGATAGTACACATCCCTGTTTCACTCCTGTTTGTACCCTAAAGCTGCTGGAGGTATGTTCTCCACAGATAACTTTGCACTGAAAACCCTCGTATAGGGCTTTGATTACATTAACTATTTTATGGGGGAGGCCATGCCATCTTAGGATTTTCCACAGTGCATCTCTGTTGACACTGTCGAAGGCTTTCTCAAAATCTATGAATAATGCATATGTTGTGCTATGCCATTCATTTGCCTGTTCTAATATTTGTCTAAGTACAAATATATGGTCTATGCATGATCTTCCTTTCCTAAATCCTGCCTGCTCTTTCCGAAGTTTTTCTTCAAGTGTTGGTACAATTCTGTTGATGATTATTCTGCAAAATACTTTACTAGTGAGTGGCAGTAGGGTAATGCCTCTCCAGTTCCCGCAATCTCTGAGGTCACCCTTCTTTGGTAGTTTTACTATAAGACCAGTTTTCCACTCCTCTGGGGCTTTTTCTAAATCCCAGATTTGTTGTAATATCCGGCAAAGTTGTTTTGGTGTTTCTGTTTCTTCTGCTTTCAACATCTCAGCAGTCACTTCATCTTCACCTGGTGCCCTGTCTGATTTTAGCATCTTTATCGCCTCTTTTACTTCATTTATTGTTATTGGTCCTGTATTGATGTTTAGTTCCGCTTTTGCTTCAGGTATATCTATTGCTTGTGCTGCTTGTGTTCTGTTTAGTAGGGTGTTAAAGTGTTCCCTCCATCTTTCAATTTTTTCTCTTTCTCCACTGACCAGTTGTCCATTTTGTGTTCTTACTGCACTTTCACATCTTGTATTGAAGTTACCTGTCATCTGCTTTGTGATTTTATATATGGTTTTCATGTCATTTGTATATGCTGCTTTCTCTGCTAAGTTGTCATAATACTGACGTTTATCTTGACGGCATGATTCCTTCACTTCTTTGTCTTTTTGTGCATAATTACTTAAAACTCGTTCTTTAAGCCGTTGTGATTTGGTGTTCAGTAATTTTTTCTTGATTTCTTTTCTTTGCTCTATCTTTTCCCATGTGGTCTCACTTATCCATTCCTCTTTTCTCCTTTTCCGATATCCCAGCACCTCTTTTGCTGTTTCCTGTAGTGTTTTATTGAACTCTAATATGGACATTTCTGCTTCGTCTTGTAGGACACTGAAGCGGTTCTTAAGTATTATTGAGAATTCATTTCTTGTTTGCTGGTCTATCAGTTTTCTTGTATCAAAATGTATCTTTCTGTGTTCTCCGATTCTGGCTTTCCTTAATTTTAGTTTTATTTTTGCTACCAGAAGGTTGTGATCACTTCCTATATCTGCTCCTTTCCTTGCTCGCACATCTTGTAGTGACCGTTTCCACTTGTTGTTTATTAGTATGTGATCGATTTGGTTTTCTGTGGTTTTATCTGGTGACCTCCAAGTCACCTTATGGATGTTTTTGTGTTGGAAAATTGTCCCTCCGATGGTCATCATGTTTTCTTCACAGAAACTGCACAGTCTTTCTCCATTTTCATTTATTTCTCCGATTCCTTCTCTTCCCATGATTCTTCTTCTATCTTCATTTCCTTCACCTACTTTTGCATTGAAGTCGCCCAAGATGAGTAGCATGTCATGCTTGGGTATTGTTTCTACTGTGGCTTGGAGGCTGTTGTAAAAATCTTCTTTTAATTCCTCTTCAGCTGCTTCTGTTGGTGCATAACAAACTATAATAGACAGCTTCGTGAATCTTGAGTTGAAACGTGCATATAATAATCTCTCATTTATTGGGCTCCATTTCAGCAATGCTCTTGATGCTTCTTTTGTTATAATCAATGCTACTCCTCCTTCATGAAGATCTTCTTTACCTGACCATATTATTGTATCTTCTGTGTGCTGTGTTGTTAATTTCCTTCTGCCTTGTCCTGTCCATCTTGCTTCTTGTATTCCTAGTATGTCTAGTTTGTATCTGTGCATTTCCTTGATGGTTTGTGCTAGTTTTCCAGTCTGGTTTAGTGTTCTTACATTCCAGCTGCCTATTTGCATCTTTTGTTTAGGTTCCAGGAGGTCTGCAGTCGGGCTGGGGACTTCCAGTGGCTGGCTTTCATCCACAACCTTCATGGGCTCAGTTTCCTGATACGCATTTCTCCTTCCACCTGCATTTGCTTTTTCCCTTGCTTCTGTTTCTGTAGCAGTCTGATTGTTTTTTACCAGATAGGGTTGCTGGCCCTATGCTGAACCCTCCTTAGTCGCCTTTTACGATCATGCATGGTAGGGTACAGTGGTCCTATTCTTTGCAGATCCCGGGTACCACACGGGGGATCATAACATCTACTAAATCCAAATTCCTACTAACAGATAGATATTATGTCTCAACCCATTTCATGATGTTGTCTGGGACTCACAATAGGCTCTCAGTTTTCTTACGGTTGTTAGTCATTGTTTTGCTCTATAAAAGCTCATGTTATTGGCTAAACTGATTGTTTACAAATAAAAGAGTTAACAAACAAAAGGACATACCACAAGACTGGTTGCCTGAAGTCAAATTGTATCACATACAATAATGGACAGAGATGAAATGGCAAGATGGAGCAAATACATTAGAGAACTCTATGAGGACAACAGAAGCGAAATAGATATATGAAATAATAATGAGGGGCCTCACATATTAAAAATAAAAGCAGAAGAAGCCACCAAACACATGAAGAACAACAAAGAACCAGGACCAGATAAAATCACCAAGGAAGAATTGGAACCATTAGGAGAGCTTGGCATAGAAATAATTACCTGGTAATTAGACTGCTGAATGATATCTATAACAGTAACTATGTCCCACCAGACCTTTTGCAATCAATTTTCATTGCTCTACCAAAGAAACAAGGCGCAGATGAATGTGAAGACCATTGAACCATTGGTTTTATGAGCCATGTTACCAAAATCCTGCTTTGTATTGTTATGAGAAGAGTCAGGGGCAAAATAAAACCAGAAATTGCTGAAGAACAGTACGGCTTTTTCAAAGGAACAAGTGATGCCAAATATATAATGAGAACACTGATGGAGAGATCAACAGAAGTAAAGAAGGATCTAGAATGCATAAAATAGGAAAAAGTAGGAACAACTTTATTACTTAATGATTACAAAGTTGTGACATTTCGGCGTGAGCCTTAATCATACAAAAACATACAGGACGAAGAAATAGAGAGAGGAGATAAAGTATAGATTCACATGAATACTATTTTTAAAAAAAAAAAAATTTTTTTTTTGGTAAAGAGTACTCAGCTGTAAATTGTAAGGTGTGGCTTGTCTGGCAGTGTGTGTCAGTTTCAAGTGATTTGTTTGTTTAGGTCTGAATAAGAAACAGTTGCTGTGGTCCCTTCAAGCATGTAAAGCACCATACTTTGGTCATAGGATCTCAAAACAAAGCCAAATGTGTTAGTTCTAATGACAGTGTACCTACAGAAAATTCCACACATAACTTTGTTCGCTAATGCTGAGCTCAAAATCTGCCATTTTCTGGTTTTGCTGCTTCACCTCTGATTGTGAGTGGTGCACCAAAAACTCACTAGCTCAGATAACGCACTCTGCTGCTTCAAATCACCTTAGAAACTATTGTAGGACATTCATGCTACTGAGACATGTGGGCTGCTAACATTCTGCTGAAAATCAGTTCAAAGTATATGATCATATACTCTAAGTATGCAACCCTCCTGTGTTATTACTAGTTAGTAATCACTGTCATCTACAAAATGTGTGCACATCTGCCAAAACAATGTTTCATTTTAGAACACTGGTTCTTTTTTTTCTGGCCATGGATCCCCTTGCCTGCCCAAGAACAGCTGTGGAGTCCTTTAAGGCCTAAGAACTGCTGTGAAACCCATTTCTGACCTAAGAACTGCTGTGAAACCCATTTCTGACATAAAAACAGTTGTGGAGTCCTTTCTGGCCTAAGAACTGCTGTGAAACCCATTTCTGACCTAAGAACTGCTGTGAAACCCATTTCTAACCTAAGAACTCTGTGGACTCCTTTTTGGTCTAAGAACTGCTGTGAAACCCATTTCTGACCTAAGAACTCTGTGGACTCCTTTTTGGTCTAAGAACTCTGTGGACTCCTTTCTGGTCTAAGAACAGCTGTGGACTCCTTTCTGGTCTAAGAACAGCTGTGGACTCCTTTTTGGCCTAAGAACTGCTGTGAAACCCATTTCTGACCTAAGAACTGCTGTGAAACCCATTTCTGACATAAGAACTCTGTGGGCTCCTTTTTGGTCTAAGAACTCTGTGGACTCCTTTCTGGTCTAAGAACAGCTGTGGACTCCTTTTTGGTCTAAGAACTGCTGTGAAACCCATTTCTGACCTAAGAACTGCTGTGAAACCCATTTCTGACATAAGAACAGTTGTGGAGTCCTTTCTGGCCTAAGAACTGCTTTGAAACCCATTTCTGACCTAAGAACTGCTGTGAAACCCATTTCTGACCTAAGAACTCTGTGGACTCCTTTCCGGCCTAAGAACTGTGGACTCTTTTCTGGTCTAAGAACTGCTGTGAAACCCATTTCTGACATAAGAACTCTGTGGACTCCTTTCTGGCCTAAGAACTGCTGTGAAACCCATTTCTGACCTAAGAACTCTGTGGACTCCTTTCTGGTCTAAGAACTGCTGTGAAACCCATTTCTGACCTAAGAACAGCTGTGGACTCCTTTCTGGTCTAAGAACTGCTGTGAAACCCATTTCTGACCTAAGAACAGCTGTAGAATTGAAAATAAAGCAATAAGTAAACTTAGGTGATGCTAAGAATTTTTTTAGAAAATCCATCTGTGAACCCCTGGGGGTCCATGGATCCTCAAAAATCCTTCTGTGAACCCCCTGGGGATACATGGACCCCAAGTTAAGAACCAGTGTTCTAGATGGTGCTTAAAAGATTTGAACTGCCTCTCATAATGAAAGTTTTAACCCCTCTGTCACTTACTGTCACTATCAACTTACGACAGATTAAAAAAAATTGTTTGAATTCAGTAAAAAGATTAAAGAGTCATATTCTGGCAAGTTAAATAAAATGGAACTGCTGTTACATGTAGAAAATCACATATGCAATGGTTAGCAAGTTTTAGACTATTTTAGACGTACATTGTAATTAAAATATGGGGCATTATAAAACTCATCAAACGTTCGGGCATCATAATATGATTGATACTGTGTCACAATGTCCCCATTAGACACCCTCTTTCTGCTGCTGAAATTGCATTTTGTCTGTGTGCTGTTGGCATTCGGTGCTTCTTGGAGGCTGCAAATGTTATTCTGGTGAAGAGAATGCAAATGATTATTTAAAATGTCTGCATTGTACTATACTAACAAAGCTGCTATTAGCAAACATGTCTGTTACAATGGCAACTATCTTTATGTTAATTGTAACACTTAATGCAATAATGTGAAATAAAAAAAAAAGTAAACTGGTGTGAAGCTTAGCATGGTCACTGTATAGGTTCTATTTTAGAAACAATTTTAAAAAGTGTAACCAATTATATGTGAACATAGTTGAAAAAAAAAAGGTTTAAGAGACGGTTAAACAGGCTACTATATAAATACACTTAAATGGTTGACTACTTTCCCTGCTCTTGCTGAGAGTGATTGTGCCGGAAGGCTGTCAGTTTTCCTGGTCTTCCTTGGCATGTTTAAGAAGTGATTTTGCTTCATTGCTAGCAGGCTCTACTGTGATGGTGATCACAGTGATCTTTTTTTTTTTTTTCTCTAAGACAGGCTGTAGTGGAACAGCTTGTTTCTAGACAGCACTGGAGGGAAGAGCAAAAATAATGTCACGATGACTAAAGTTTACTGGACCTGGACATTTTTATCCTCCCATAAAATTTTAGCTGGAAAACAACTAAAGAAACAGACAAGAAATTAGACTCTTTCAAAAACAAATGCCTAAGGAAAATACTTGGCATAAAGTGGAATGAATTCAAGAGCAACACAGAGATAAGACAGATGAGCAAACAACAACATGTCTCATGGGTGATCAGAAAAAGAAGATGGACATATGTCGGTCATGTGATGAGAAGAAACAATCAGAGGATCCCCAAACAAGCTATCACGTGGAACACAACAGGCTGAAGAAAAGGAGGTCGACCACGTGAAACTCTAAAGAGAACATTGTTAAGATAGGCCAGTTCAGTGGGCATAACATCCTTTGATGAGACTGACAAACTCACCGAAGACATGAAATCTTGGCGAACTACCATGAGGGCCCTATGTAACATTTAGCGCCACAGGAAGGATGTAAGATACAATTTAATACAGTTTTTTTTAAATTCTAAAATACAGATGGTTTCTGAAATGTTCCACAGGAAGTAGATCTTCAAGTGTATAATATAAGTGACTTTAAATGGCCATACTTACAATGATGGTTTCACACGTGTAGTCATAGCCATGCCATGGAACGCTCAGAATGATTTTGTTGTTTGGTATATTATGAGAATTGTACTCACTAATTCCTGCATTGTAATAAAATTAAAAAAAATAATATATACTTAGTGAACAGTTCAAATACTAGTGCACTGAGATGTAAGATTAACTTAAAGTGTTACATACTATTAAAAACAATCTCTGTTTTCAAATTTGGATGCAATGTTTGGCATGTTTCAAGACAAACTCACTCACCTGATGTTGTCCATCTATCTAACCACTGTTCTCATGTCTTTATCTTGCTAAGATGACTTTCTGCGTCCCTGTTTCTATGAATCTTTATCATGTAATAAATATATCTTTTCTTTATTTCTCCTCTTTAATAGGTTTCTTAGGTCTATGTCTCCATGAATGCCTGTGAAATGAACTGTTACTCTGTACATACTAAACTATTTTTCTTTACACTTTCTTGTTCAATATTAAAAATGTGCATATTGAGGTAGTGTAGAACATACACTGTATATGACAATTTCCAGTTTTAGCTGTTGTTTTGTAAATGGCAGGTGATACTGGATTGTCAAATAGGAAAATGTGAATTTTAAGAACAACACTGCCTATTTAGGGACAAGGAACTTTCATACACTGAATACAGAGAGGAAAGAAGATAAAATCATTTTAAAAAAAAGAAGCAGATTAAACATTGGTGTACTAGGACTGCATGGGTGTCTGAGTGGCGAAGTGCACTGTTCTCTCATGGTGAAAGTTGGGGGTTCAAATCCGGCCGAGGCACCCCAGTCACCCAGTTGTAGAAATGGGTACCCGACTTCTTATGGAGTTGGGGAAGGAAAGGCAGTCAGGCGTGATACTGACCATATCACCCCCTAGTGTGCTGACAGGTCAAGGAAAATATGGGCACTAACACCATATCCCTATGTGCCTCTAAGGCATGACAGGATTACCATTACTAGGACTGCATGATACTAGAAGAAAAGATTCAGAAGCAAATGTGTTACAAGGTCATAAGTTTTCTGTTCAGAGTAAGAATCTAATCAAAGAAGTATGAACACAGACAAGAAAATTTCAAACACTGTTAAAGATCACTGGTCAATATTACATAAAGTACCACTAAACAGCAAGGACAATTGTAGGATATTTGAACATCTCAGACTGAGTCCTGCTAGCCCAAATCAAAGGACGACCAATGAATATAAATATTATACAAGTGTACGCTCCAACATCTGAAAGTTCTGAAGAAGATGTACAGCTATTTTATAATGACACAGAGACAGCCCTAAAACACACAAAGTCACATGAAGTTACTATAGTGATGGGAGATTTTAATGCCAAAGTTGGTAAAGGAAGAACTTCAGACATCGTTGGTGACTATGGACTGGGGGAGAGGAATGAGAAGTAGTATATTAATTGAATGGGCAAGAATACATAGCATGGTTGTAGGAAATAACTGGTTTAAACAACATCCCAGAAGACTGGCAACGTGGTGCAGCCCAGACAAAAAGACTTTTAACCCGGTAGACTTCGTATTAATCAACAAACGATTCCAGAATGCATTACTGACAACAAAAACCATGCCAGGAGGTGACTGCAATAGTGTCCATGACCCACTCTGTGGAAAAATTAGAATAAAGCTAAAGAAAGCATGCAGAAAAGTGAGAAACATCAAACTGAATACAGAACTCCTTAAAAATGACCAAGAACTGCGAGAACAATACAAAGTTATTATAACAAATAGATACAATGCAATAGCAAAGATAAATAGTATAGATGAACAATGGGCAATGTTAAGAGATTCTATCCACCAAACTGTTAAGGAGATAATACCATCGAAAAAAGAAGCCCCTAAAAATAAATGGACGACAGACGACATCTTAGGACTGATGGACAAGAGGAGGAGGAGTAAAAATAACCAAGAAAAATATAGCAAGATAAATAAAGAAATAAGATGCAAATGCGGAGAAGCAAAAGGAAGTGTGATTAAATGAACACATATAGAGGACTTCCATAATAAAGACAGCAAAAACATGCACAAATGAATTAGTGAACTCACAGACAGGAACAAAATATACCACAGGATGCATGAAATCAAAAGAAGCTAAAATGTTAATGGGAAAAGAAGACAATGTGGACAGGTGGACAGAGTACATCGGTGAGGTTTATGGAGGAGAAAGAGCAGAATTAACACCAGATACTGAAAACTGTGATGGACCACCAATATTTGAAGATGAAATCATGGATGCCATCAAACATTTGAAGAAAGGAAAAGCGACTGGGCCTGATAATATAACAACAGAAGAAATATAGGCATTATAGGAGACAGGAATAAAAATAATAACCAAGTTACTGAATGACATTTACAACAGTGGTTATATTCCCAGTGACTTGCTTAAATCCACGTTTATAGCACTACCAAAGAAATCAGGTGCAAAGGAATGTGATGACTATCAGCCTCTCATGTCACATAACGAAGCTACTTCTGAAAATCATTATGAGATAATAAAGATAAAAGATAAACAAGGAAAAAGATAAAAATGGAAATAGCAGATGAACAGTTTGGATTTGTTGAAGGAAAGGGAACACACAATGCCATTTATGCTTTATGAACACTAACAGAAAGAGCTTTACAAGTACAGAAAGATCTCTACTTATGCTTCATTGATTACAACTAAGCATTCGACAAGGTGAAACATAATGAAATTATTAAAATGCTTGAAGACATCAATATAGATGGCAAAGACCTGAGGATTGTAAAACATCTATACTGGCAACAAGAAGCAGCAATTCGAGTTGAAAATGGAATTGGAAAATATCAACCTATAAAACAAGGGGTGTGACAAGGATGTGTACTATCTCCAGATCTTTTTTCTCTGTACAGTAAGAATACTCTAAGAATGATCATCACAGAACCAGGCATAAAAATTGGAGGATAGAATATTAACAACCTTTGGTATGCTGACAACACAGTACTGACAGTGGAGAACCAACAAGACCTGCAAAATCTCTTGGATAAAGTCGCCAAAGAAAGTGAACAGAAAGACCTTATTTTGAACATCAAAAAGACAGAGACTATGGTTATATCTAAGAAACAAAATCCACCAACATGCAGTATAAAATTAAATGGAGCTATTCTAAAGCAGGTGCAGAAATTCAAATACCTTGAAGCAGTAATAACTTCAGATGGGAAATGCAGAACAGAAATTAGGAACAGAATAGGCCAAGCAAAGACTGCATTTCAGAGAATGAGAAACATATTAGCCAACGTATCCTTATCAACGAATGTTAGAAAACGAGTCCTAAAATGCTTTATTGAACCTATCTTGTTTATATGGAAGTGAAGAAAGGAACAAGTCACCATCTTCCGTCTCCGAACAGGACACAGCTGACTCCGAAGTCATATGTATACAAAGTTTAAGGTTGGTACTACTAATCTATGTACATGTGTCCAGGTGCCCCAAACCGTGGAACATATCCTCCAGAACTGCATCAACTACGAGACACTGAGAAATAATTACTGGCCCAGTGAAACCACTAAAGAAGATATGCTCTACGGTTCCATACATGAGTTACAAAAAACAGTGAAATTTATCCAAGAGACAGGACTGCAGATATAGACAGACAGTGCGAACGAAGAAGAAGAAGATATGGAAGTAAATCATGGACAATAGGCAAGTCTGCACAAAAATCATTGGAAACAGCAGAAATGTGGTTTATTAGAAGAATGTTGTGAATTCCCTAGACAGCAAAAATAACTAATGAAGAATGTATGAGAAGAGCTGGAGACACAAAAAAACCTTGTCAAAAAGATAAGAGAGAGACAATGTACTTTCATAGGACATGCAATGAGAATAGGGGGCATTGAAAATATTATAACAACAGGAAAAACAGAAGGAAGAAGATCAAGAGGAAGACCAAGAAAAATTATACTGGACAGTCTGACGGGATGGTGTGAGAGGAGATCATCAACTGAGGTGATGGCCTTCATGAAGGATCATGTACTCTGGAGAAGCATAATAGCCAACGGCAGTCGGCATGGCACCTGATTATGATGATGACCACTAAATAAACAACATTACAAGTCCACTGATATCAACATCATTCAGGTCTATGCTGCTACAGACAGCTCAGATAAAAAGGTCCATTGGAGCAGTGTAAATTATCTGAATTATTCAACTGAATAATTCAGATCTGAATGATCTGAGACTTTTTTGTCAAAATAGGAAACCAACCTGAAGATCTTGTGGTAGGAGCTTATCACCTTGAATAGTGTAACAACATAGAAGAAGGTTTTTGGATGGGCAAAAAGCCATGACTCAATGACCGACAATACTTATCAATACATGGGCGCTTGATACATTCAATAACACTATACAACTATCCCCTTGGAACAACTGTGTTAAGAACACACTTATCTTAACATAGTCTTTGAGACAGGGAACAAAGATCTGTTTGCTTAAAAACTCTGACATACTTCTGTAGCCAAGAAACCTGTAGCAATCAACACTAACTGTAGTTGTTATTTTTGTAAAATGTAATGTTAGGTTGGTGGATGGATGGGGACATGGAGATGGCTGGCGGGAATGAGGAAAATCTGGTGTGAAACCAATGAATCCAGGACGTGACAAGCCTATGGGTCTTTACAACAATGCCTATTAGAATAATGTAAACAAAACAGAGCCAGTAGACTATAGGTGGCGGAGAATGGATATTGCTGAGGCACTCACTGGAGTCCTCATCCCAAAGTCTCTCTAAAGTGTCTCTGTGGAATTGTCTCAAAGCCATCTAGATCTGGCACAGAGAAGGGGCTTAAGTACAGCCATCAGAGTCTGGAAAACAAAGTTTTGGTAAGCCCAGCCTACACCACTGTCTTCATGGCAGTCCGAGTAAGACCACAGTCTGCCCTAGCAAGGAAAGGTGTTGAAGTCGGTGGTACCCAGCCAAAAGGCACATCACAAAAATCAGGGTACCATTCATTATCGCTAATGAAATGTCTCTATCTGCAGTTCTCAAACATGATGCTCGCCCTGTAAAGACTAACCAGGCAGGTGCAGTGCCTCGAAAGGGTCCACCCAATGCTAATGAAGGTCCTCTCAGTTCATCTTGTGGAGCCAGGAGACATGAGAGTAGAGCTACTGGCCAAAAAATACAACATCAGAAAACTGCCAAAAAGCAAGAACTTAAAATAATGCAGTGGAATGCTGAGAGTGTCAGCAGTGTTAGAGATGGCTATAGCAAAAAGGTGGAACTAGAGAACATACTCTTTGCAGAGCAGGTATGTATATGTTGCATACAGGAGACACACCTAACCAAACATGCAGCCTTTAAAATCAGAGGCTACCAGTGTTTTGGATCAGACCAACAGGACAGAAGAAAAGGAGGAGTACTCACACTTGTTAAGAATAACATCAGCACATGTCAGGTGGGAGTGTACATGGAAGGAGCCGAATACCAGATGATCCATCTAAAAACCAGTAATACAGACTTCCACCTCCTTAACTATTACTGTCATAATGACCGCCCACTTGCTCTAGAAACAGTCCCACGCAAAGAGAGACTGATGGTCTGTGGAGATTTTAAGAGCCATTCCCAGAGCTGGGGGTATGACCACATAGACGAGAGAGGGGAGGAAGTTGAGAGCTGGCAGGATGATAATGGACTTCTCCTGATCAACCAGCCAATGGATCCCCCAACATTTTACTTAAGTGTTTGGCATACAACCTCAACACCAGATCTGGCATTCCACTCTCCAGACCTGAAGTGGAACATTACACATGAAGTTGAAAACAACTTGGAAGTAGCGACCATTGACCAGACTTCCTGACAACAGAAAATGAACTCCTTACCACCAGTAGCCTTCTCCCCAGATGGAACTATAAAAAAGCAAACTGGATAATGTACAGACACTGTACAGGTATCCTGGTGAGACAGCTGTCCATAGAAGGTAAGGATATTAACAGCATAGTGAAGGAATTCAATGCTTGTATCCTTCAGGCTGCCCGTGAAACCATTCCCAGAGGAGCTCATAGGGACTATAAACTATACTGGTCTAGTGAGTTAGGAAAAATTCCATGATGATGTGGAAACAACTTGAAAGCAAGCAGAAAATAAACCGTGCCAAGAACACCACAATAATTACAAACATGCTAAGGCCAAATTTCAGACAGCGAAGCTGCAAGCCAGATGGGAAAGTTGGAGACAGAAAACGGAGTCCCTAAACTTTGAAAAGGATGGAAGGAAACTGTGGAAACTAATCAAACAGTTAAATGATGAGAGCACTGGAAGAAGTACAAAGATTACATTAATAAAGGATGGGAAAGCTCTTACAGGTAAGCAGGTAGCAGATCACTTTGCTTGCATGTTTGCACAAGACTGCAACATTGACATTTATTCATAGAAAGAGCGTACAGTGTGCACTGACCCACAGAAAGAAGAGAAACAAGGCAGAAAAGTGGAGGTCATGGATGCACCAATCACACGCAGTGAGAAAGACCTAGCAGTCAGTAAACTGAAACCAAGGAAATCACCAGGACCAGATGGAGTGTCCGATGAAATGATCAAGAACCTGGGAATGGCAGCAATGGGAAAGCTGTTGGATATTTTCAATATGTGCTAGAGCACAGGTAAGTTACCTCAGATCTGGACGGAATCAAGCTTGGTACCACTGCTAAAGTGAGGGAAAAACAGTGATACGGTCTCCAGCTATAGGCCGATCAGTCTCACTAGCTGCGCCTATGCAAAACGATGGAATGCATCATTGACCTGAGGCTAAAATGGTATCTAGAAAGCAAAAACCTTCTTGCTCCACAACAAGCAGAATTTAGACAGTACTACCTAAATGTGTGAGATATGGCGAGAGGACACAAGCTTGGGGCAAAAGCTTTGGGACTCCTAACAGGATCTGGAGAGGACTGCAGGCTTTGCCATGTCGACAGATCAGGATCTGAAGTGACCAAAAACCTTGAATGCAGAAGAAGAAATAGAAGGCAGTACTACAGTACAGAAGATCATGTGACCTATCTCTCAAGAGATTGAGGACACAATCCAAGAAAAAACCTTGTACTAGTAGCACTGATAGACCTGAAGAAAGCCTTTGATAAAGTATGGAAAAAAGGTCTGCTGTGGAAACTAAGAAACTGCAATGTGAATGGAAGACTGTACAACTGGATAAAGTCCTATTTACACAATAGAAGAGCAAGTGTGGTAATGGATGGACACAAAAGCCAGAAAGTACTGCTGTGACATGGTGTATCACAAGGAGGAACCCTTTCACCTACACTATTCCTGGTATTCATTAATGATCTGGTCAAGGAACTTCCCTATGGAATCAAAGCGGCACTGTATGCAGATGATCTGGTCATGTGGTGTACAGATGAATATGTGACAGTTGCTGCACAGAGACTCCAAAGAGCAGCAGACATCTTGACATCATGGACAAACAAATGGTGTGTAAGTATAAACACAGAGAAATCAAGTACCACTCTGTTCACTCTCTCATCTAAACAGAAAGCAGGTAAGATCTTTGTAAATGAAATATACTTAAGGATGGACAACCAACCCACTAACTTAGGAGTGACTCTTGACTCAAAACTGACTTGGAAGCAACACATCAACAGTGCAGAAGCAAAAGCCAGAAGAAAACTAGCCATATTAAGAAAATTGAGCGGAACCACACGGGGAGCTAGTGAAAGAATCCTCAAGAATGTATATCAGCAAAGTATTCTACCACATTTAGAATATGGCTCAACATCTTGGTGCACAGCATCAAACACTACGCTGCATAATCTAGACAAGGTTCAAAATCAGTCACTACAGATTATCACAGGTGCCATGAGGTCCACGCCAATAGTAGAAATGCAGAAAATAGTTGGTGTTCAAGCGCTAAAGGAACGTACAGACACGAAGGTCATGACCTTGGGAGAGAAATTCCTTAGCTCTGAAAGCCATCCCCTGAAGGAGAGATTCAATAACTTGGCACTAAGATGGCTTAAAAGAAGCAGCTTCATTCACCAGGCCAAGTGTATGCGTAAGCTGATACCTGACCTTCCAACTGTAGCTGCTCCATTATCATTTGTACCAGAGCATACACCATGGAAAGAAGCAGGTTGTACGCAAATAACTATTCAGACTGAAGTGAAAGGTGTGCAGAATGGTGAGATGCAGAGCAGTCTTGTAAGATCAACAGCCACACTTAGTGTTCTAGATGATAAATATCCATGTGACACCTGGATACGTGTGTATACAGATGGATCTGCACACAATGCCATAAAGATTGGAGGGGCAGGAGCACATACTGAATATCCAAACAACAATACTGACAAGATTTCCATACCCACTGGAAAATACTGCAACAATTATGATGTAAAAGTTAGGGCAATTATTGCTGTTGTTGAAAAACTATCACACTCCAGAATTGATACATGCCCCGTAGTAATTCTCACAGATGCAAGATCAGTACTGGAAGCTCTTCAGTGCAATAAACTACCAGACCTTAAGGATGCCTTGTCAAAAACTGGTTTACAAAACAGAGTCATTTTGCAGTGGATTCCCTCCCACTGTGGGATACCAGGCAATGAGAAAGCTGACCGTCTGGCCAAAGGGGGCACTGAAATGGAGCAACCAGACATACCAATCACCTATAATCAGAAGAAAAGCATGATAAAAACATACAGGAAGCCACAAACACCACCACATGATGACTATCACATGCTAAATAGAAAGGAACAAGTCACCAATTTCCGTCTCTGAACAGGACACAGCCGACTCCGAAGTCATATGCATACAAAGTTTAAGGTTGGTAATACTACTCTTTGTACATGTGCCAAAGTGCCCCAAACTGTGGAACATATCCTCCAAAACTGCACTAACTACTGAGAACTACATACTGAGAAGTAATTATTGGCCCAGCGAAACCACCAAAGAAGATAAGCTCTACGGTTCCATAATGAATTACCAAAAACAGTGAAATTTATCCAAGAGACAGGACTGCAGATATAGACAGACAATGCGTACAAAGAAGAAGAACACTAATTTAATTGTTATTTTTGCAAAATGTAATGTCAGGATGGTGGACAGATGGAGACATGAAGATTGCAGGCAGGGATGAGGAAAATCTGGTGTGAAACCAATGAATCCAGGATGTGACAAGCCTATGGGTCTTTACAACAATGGCTATCAGAATGGTGAAAATAAAACAGAGCCAGCAGACTAGGTGGCAGGGAATGGATATTGTTGGGGTACTCATCAGATTCCTCATCCCAAAGTCAAAGTATCTATGTGGAACTGTCTGGCCACTTAGCTTTGCATGCTGGATCTGACATAGAGAAGGGGCTTAAGTACAGCCACCAAAGGCTGGAAAACAAAGTTTTGGCCAAGCCAGCCTACACCACTGTCTTCCTTAGCAAGGAAAGGTGCTGAAGTTGGAGTTACCCAGCTAAAAGGCACATTGCAAAAATCAGAATACCACACATCATCACCAGTGTGTGTACAAAGAAGAAGAAGACTATACGACTAAAAATGTCCACACAATAAGACACAAAACCTGATGGATTACACGTTTATCAAGAAATGCTCAAGCAGCTCCAGGACTGGATTGTCAGTGACCACAGATTAGCAATGTCAAAGTTGCAACTGAAAACTGAAGACAGTTAAAGTGCAGGAACTCTAAATTAAATAAGGATGTGCTAGCAATGGATCAGTCATCAGTCATTCACTTGCATGTCTCTTGCAGAACTTTGCCTCCCTAACAGCTCGCCTCTCAGTTGTAAGCAAGATGCTGTGTTGCTGATGCATCATTTGCAGATTATCAATGATGTCTTGGAGCCATCTTCGCCTTGGTATTCCCTCTTTCTTTTTTCCATTATGTATCCTTCCAAGATGGTCTTCTCTAAATTATCATGACGTTTAATATGTCCAAAATATTTAAGTTTTCTCTCTTTAATTCTCTTTACTAGCCAGCCTTCTTCAATATTAAGTTCTTGTAATATGGATATATTTGTTCTTTTTTGTGTCCATGATATCTGAAGAACTCTTCTATAGCATTTACATTCAAAGGCATTTATGTGTTTCTCAGCTGTTTTGTTAAGTGTCCAGGTCTCACAGGCATATGTTGCAATAGGAGAGATGCATGCCCTTAAAAATCTTATTTTTGTAGTTCTGTGTGTTCCTCTCCACAGCTTCTTTAGTTGTTTTACTTTCTGAAGAGCAATAGATGTCTTCCTTTTAATTTCCCTCATTGTATCTCCATTATGATGACATAACTCTCATCAGTAATAATGTGAATTTCATGCAAGAAAAAACAGATAGCCTGTCTTCACTGGCTAGCAAAATAGGATTTGAAATTAACAAGGACAAAACAAAAATAATGAAAATTCCCATTAATCAAAATGGAAAAATTCACATAGAAGGGACAGATATTGAAGACGTCAATTTGCATACCTTGGCAGCTACATAGACCAGGATGGTGACAACAGAATTGCAAAAGCAGCATCGATCTTCAAGAATCTTGAGAACATATGGAATTCAAATGTTATAAGCACAAAAACCAAGTTAAGACTATTCAATTCAAATGTATTATCCACCCTCATTTATGCATGCGAAAGCTGGAAAACAACTAAGGAAATAGACAAGAGATTAGACTCTTTTGAAAACAAATGCCTAAGGAAAATACTCGGCATCAAGTGGAACAAATTCAGGAACAATGCAGAGATAAGACAGATGACTGAACAACAACCATTCTCATGGGTGATCAGGAAAAGGAGATGGATATATGTTGGCCACTTGATGAGAAAAAATGATCAGAGAATCCCAAAACAAGCTATCAAGTGGAACACAACAGGCCAAAGAAAAAGAGGCAGACCGCATGAAGCTCTGAAGAGGACATTGTTAAGAGAGGCCAAATTAGCAGGCATAAAATCCCTTAATGAGGTTGAAAGACTCACTGAAGACAGGAAAAATTGGCGAACTACTTTGCGAGCCCTTTGTGACGTTTGACGTCACGGGAAGGACATAAGATCTCCATTATTAGTTAGTAATGATCCAAGATATTAAAAATTCTCCAACTCTTCCGATTTTTCCTCACTGATACATAATTCAGCTGCCTTATTTGTTTTGTCAATTGTCATCAAATTAGTTTTCTTCGCATTAAGATAGAGGTTTTGCTCTTCACTGTTCTTACACATTGATATAATCAGTTTTTCCATCCTTTCTGTGTGTGGACAGTAATACTGTATCATCAGCATATCTAATCTCTGGTATTTCATAACCTCCAATTGTTATGGCATCGTAATATTCTTTGTCTACATCTTCTCTAACATTCCTCATTATATTTTCAGTATGCAAATTAAATAAGTAAGACGACAATATGCACCCCTTGTTTTATGTCAAAGGATAAAGAAATAAAATGAGAAAATCAATACAGAAGTAAAACAGATATGTTGCATTATCAGATTATATATTATTTCAAGATGTAAATAATGGGGAAACATTAAACCAACATTCCACTAATCATTAGTGGCACCAGTGCCAAAGACACATGTGAGAAAAAGTAGATGACGGATTCCAGAAATGATGGAGAAGAAAAATAAAAAAAACAGTCAAACAATGTATGAAGATATTAACAAAGAAATATAAAGCCAGTGGAAATAAGAGAAGTAAAAGTGTTGTTAGAACAACACAATGTGAGTGAAAAATTCCAAAGCAGCAAAGACATATATACATTGATAAAAAGACTTGTAGGTAAAACAGGCAAAGAAACAAAGGAGGGTGAAGTTACTAAGAATGAGGAAATTACGGACATATGCTTAGAGGAAATATGCAGAGAATATAGTATTATGATCAGAGGAATATAAAATTTAATATCAACATTAACAACGAAGGGCCACCAATATCACAAATGACGTTAGAAATGCACCCAAACAGATGAAACAAGAAACCCACCAGGACCAGACATCAGAGTCTATAGACAGGATCATGGTCTTAAATTATAGTCATAGAAATTGTACCTAGTCTCATAAATACAGTCCATGATCACGTCTGTCCAAGTCATAGCACTTCCAAAAAAAAAAAAAAAAAAGCAACAACAAAAAACAAAAACAAAAAAGAAACTGGGAAAACAGAATGTGATCAGAATTTAATAATTGAAAATACTTTATAGATTCATTAAATGAAGAACATGAAATACGGATAAAGACAGAAATTATAGAAGAACAATGGAATTTTCTTCAAAGGTAAGAAACAAGTAACGCAATTTTGATATTAGAAACAATAAGAGCAATCACTTGAAATAAAGTAAGATTTATACTTCTGCCTCACTGATTGCATGAAAGCTTCTGATGAAATGAGACATGAAGACATGATACAAACCAAATCAAAACTTTATAGATAGTAGAGACATGAGAATTATTAAGAATCAAAGAACAGCAATAAGAGTGAACAATGATACTGGAGAGAATCAAGTTATAAAATGAGGTGTAAGGCAAGGGCATGTCTTGTCATCTAATCTACTCTCATTATATAGTGAAAACATGAGAGAGATTAAAAATCTGAAAGGAATGAAAATAACTAAAAATCTGAAAGGAATGAAAATAACAGCCATAATATCAACAATATGAGATGTGTGGATGATGCTGTGCTGGTAGCAGAAAGCAAAAGCAGTTTGAAGAAACTAGTGAACAAATTTATCAAAGAGAGAATTAAAAGACATTCAGAACTAAATAACAAGAAATGTGGTAAAAACAAATACAATAAATACATCAAAGCAAAGGGAGCCACAAAAAACAAACAAATAAACTCAATTATTGCAGAATAACAAAACAAGCACAAATGAAATCAAGTTATGAACATGAAGAGTAAAAGTAACTTTTACATTAACCTTGGTACTCGTTTTTTCTTGAGGCTGGGAGTTTTTGTGAGTCACAGTTGAAAATTGAAACTGGGTCACCTGGTTGGTGAGCAAGTGACTAATCCACTGCCTAATGTGGCTCCCAAAATATAGCAATGTATTGGCCAAATGGCACAGAGGAGAACAGCATTCTAACCAAATGGTAACATCAAGACAGCACAAGATAGAGAAGAATAACTGCCAACACACTTCAGCATGGCATATAATGAATGAACACTGCTGAACTCCAGCAGTGGTCACATCTTGCATAGTTTCAGGTGATTGGTTCAGTGACATTAGTGCTGCTACAGCTATTTTCCAAAGTAATTTTCATAAAGCAGCAAAATGTATGCCACACATTCAGCATATAAAACATGGTTAAATTAACTCGTCCCGTGCCCAAGAAAAAAACGCGGACGTTCCCGTTCGTGCCACACAAAAAGCGCGGTACTGATCTGTATAGTGGGTATAGTTGTAAAATGGAATGGAAAACAGTATTTACATGTACTTCCGTGTACTTATTATGTTTCAAAGTATAACTAAATGTATGAAAATTTCATAAATGCAGAGTTGTTTTAGGAAAAAAGAAGTAATGTGGTGTTTTTAGACAATGATTGTGCCCAGCTCATTATCGGCTAGGTCTAGATATGCACTATTTACCATCTGATCTACTTGTCGATCTCGTATTGTGATTCTATGTTGCATTCTCGCTAAATTAATGTCTGAAATAACATACTAACTATTTCTACAGTCGTCTAATATGTCTAAATCTACTTAGGAAACATTCAAGAGCAGTGGGGTGGTCACAGGCCATGTCCATACCCCTATCTACATCGTCAAAAAGTGAAAAATTTTCGATGTTTCTCTTCCTTTTTCTGCTCAGCATCGCTCGTAACTAAGGACGATTCCACCATTTTGAAAAATGTCACCGGAAACACGAACGAAATATGTACGATCTAAATGTTACAGCGGTTGGTTTTATTGAAACAAATGAATTGTCACTATAACGACTATGGCATGCAACTCAGTAACCGGAAATTCTCACTATAGTGACTATGGCACAGGAAGAGTTAAGGATGATCTTAACACATACCAACAAATCCCCACCAAAAACAAAGCAAAAATTTTAAAAAAAACTGAAAAACTGCCCACAAAAAGCACTTATATTATCTCCTGACCTCTTCTCCTTGTACAGCAAAACATAATGAGAAATATAGAGAACATGCCAGGAATATCAATTGGAGGGTACAACCTTAACAACTTAAGATATGCAGATGACACAGTTCTGATTGCTAAAAGTGAAGGGGAGCTACAGGCTCTTCTGGATGTTGTGGTTCGTGAAAATAAAAATAAAAGTCTCAGCCTGAACAAAAAGAAGACTGAAGTGATGGTCATCTCAAAGAAAAGAATACCACCAAAATGTAGCATTACCATCGATGGCACAAATCTGAAACAAGTTAATAGATTTAAGTACCTAGGAATGATTATAACAACTGATGGGAAATATCACAATGAAATAAAAAGCAGACACACTCAGGCCAAGTCAGCATTCCAGACAATGAGAAACATCTTGTGCAACAGATCCATATCAATGGAAACAAGATTCAGAGTACTTAAATGTTACATCGAGCCAATTCTGTTTTATGGGTGTGAAGCATGGTCTATGAATAAGTGAGAAATGGAGGCCATAGAAATGTGCTTTATAAGGATGGACAGCCAAGAAAACCAATGAAGAAGTCTTAAGAGAGGCTGGAGTTAAAAACCAAATTATAGCAAAGATCAGAGGCAGGCAAGCGAGATTTATAGGATATTTCCTGAGAAGAGGAAAATTGGAACACCCTGTGGCAAGTGGAAAGATTGAGGGAAGAAAAGACAGAGGAAGACAGAGAGAGAAGTTACTGGATGGGCTGTCAGTGTGGCTAGGAAGAAAGTCAGTGGCAGATCTTATAATCAACGCAAAAGACAGGGAATTGTGGAGAGAAATGATCACCTACGCCACGTGGCATGGCACTTAGATTAGATAATCTCAAAACACAAACAACTAAACAAATGTTTAAATAATAAGAAAAATACATTAAAAAAAGTAAATACAGCCCTATCATGACATAAAGGCAGCCAAGGGATTTGCTGTTGATGTCTATATTTTTATTTTCCTGTCGGCACACCAAAGTGTAGTCAGCGTCACTGACCTAGGATTCTTTCTCTCCCCAGCTCTAGAATTAGCCAGGGATAATGGTAATAGTAACCACTCTAAAACTAGCACTACCAGAGTTAAAATGCTCAGAATTAGCCAGGTACTCATTTCTATAGTTATGTGACTGGACTGCATTCATTCAGATCTGAATCACTGGCCACTATGCTACTGAGACTCCAAAGGGAAATTAACAGACTAAACATAAACTGCTGTATAATTCAAATAAGACCCACATGATGTAATATGTTTAAAAATTATCAAAAAAAGTGAACCAAACTTCAGTTCTTACAATGTTAGGTTAACATAAGAACAACTGCAAACGGAACAAAACTAACCATAAAGTAACTTGGACAAAGGAATGTTTGCTCTTGCTCTGCATTTGACATCATCTAGATCAGTGAAACTGTCTGGATTGATGATAAAATAGTCACAAGCATCATTGGACAGGCTAGTAAAGTCACAGGAAGTATCAGCCTCTGCACATGGTGGTTTCCAAGGAATGATGCATGCAACCTGACAAAAGATTTCCCCGTTATCATTTCTATTAATTATCATATTAAGGCAACCAAATTTTTTATGCAGACATCTTACATCCTTCCTGTGCCGTTAAAAGCCACACAGGGCTCGCATGATAATTTGCCAAGTTTTCCTGTTTTTTGGCGAGCTTTTCAGCCCATCAAGGGATTTTATGCATACTAATTTGGCCTCTCTTAACAATGTCCTCTTTCATGTGGTCAACCTCTTTATCTTTGGCCTGTTGTGTTCCACTTGATGGCTTGTTTGGGATTCTCTGATTGTTTCTTCTCATCACGTGACTGATATATGTCCATCTCCTTTTCCTGATCACTCATGAGACTGGTTGTTGTTTAGTCATCTGTCTAAATCTCTGCATTGTTCTTGAATTCGTTCCACTTGATACCAAGTATTTTCCTTAGGCATTTGTTTTCAAAAGAGTCAAATTTCTTGTCTATTTCTTTAGTTGTTTTTCAGCTTTCACTTGCATAGATGAGAGTGGATGTTACATTTGAATGAATGTCTTAACTTGGTTTTTGTGCTTATAACTTTGAATGCCACATGCAATCTGACAAGTCATGTAACAGTTAATAACAGTTCTCACCCAGCTAGACTCAAACTTCTGTAAATCCCATTAGTGTTTTACTTTTCCAAATGAAAGTCAGTTGTTCTATTTGAGCATCTCCTCTAAATGAACCAAGCACTTCATACATGACTTAATCTTACATTACAAACCTTAGCTTCACCCAGGTCTATTTTCAAGTTGATCAGAATCTTCACCACAGCGATATGGTCATCTCTGAAACTTAAAATATCTGATGAGAAATAGGGCACCAAGTTGACTGTGATGACCTCAGCATGCCAGCTCTTCTGTTTAGACACCACAGATCTGATCCAGCCTTTTGATTCTTCTGAAGTGTCACTGATTTGTCCTGTCAAGTTCATCTCAACTGAAAAAAACATGAACATGCCATTTAGGCTATTCTGTTTCCCTGGGAACAACTGTGTTAAGAATACACTTATCTTAACATAGTCTTTATGAGACAGGGGACACAGATTTGATTGCTTAACTGATTGCTTAAAAATTTTGACCTACTGCTGTAGCCCAGAAACCTGCAGCAATCAACACTAATTGTAATTGTTATTTTTGTAAAATGTAATGTCAGGATGGTGGACAGATGGGAATATGGAGATCACCAGCGAGGATGAGGAAAGTCTGACATGAAGCCAGTGAATCCAGGACGTGACAAGACTATGGGTCTCTACAACAAATGGCTATCAGGATGAGGTAAACAAAACAGAGCCAGCAGACTATAGGTGAGAGGGAATGAATATCACTGAAGCACTCATCTGATTCCTCATCCCAAAGTTAGGGTGTCTCAAAGCCGTTGGGCCTGATGTGGAAAAAGGGGTTAAGTACAGCCACCAGAGGCTGGAAAACAAAGGTTTGGCCAGGTATACCACTGTTTTCATGGCAATCTGAGCAAGACCACAGTCTGCCCTAGCTAGGAAAGGTGCTGAAGTTGGACATACCCAGCCAGAAGGCACATTGCAAAAATCAGGGTACTACGCATTATCGGTAAATGCATATGAAAAAGAAGGTTATTCTGTTTGTGAGTAGAGGTTACTATGTTAGAGGAACAATGCAGAAATCAGGTCCAGCAAATCAGAGATACTTTTCTATCTTTCATAGTGCTCTTAGAAATAGGCTGCTGCTCTCATTTGGCCTGACTAACAGGAAAGGGATCCACATGTTGCCCCTTCCTGCTGGAATCTGCTGAGATTCCTACTTTTAGGTCCATTCCAAGAATCAAGCAAGCCACCACAATCTTTTCCCTATCTAATCAGCCTGCGCTAGAAGATTCAGTGCTGGCTGTTGATAGCTCCTGTTCAGTTACATTCAGGACATTAGCATAACAACTAGGGTAATGTACTTGTTTACTATATCAGGGTTCACTAAAGTGGTTCATAATGAACCCCCCCCCCCCATACACACACACACATAAGGGTCAATGAGACTATCCACAAGATCAATAGATGGCCGGGGGAAGGGGAGGTTAAAAGGGATCAGTAAATGTTGGGGGGGGGGGTGCTTTGCCTCTACCTCTTGTCTCCTTTACCTCTCCTGTCCCAGGAAGGATATACATGTCATGGTTGTATTTATAAGGGGGGGGGAGTATGTGTGTGAGAGTGTGACTGAGAGATGTGTGTATGGGAGACATAAATGTGTGTGTGTGAGAGTGTGTGAAAAGGAGAGACTGTGAGAGAGACAGGGATGTGTGTGTGTGTGAAAGAGGGAGATATATCTGAGTGTGTGAGTGAGAGGGAGAATAGGTAAATGGCCACAGAACTGACTGTTCAGAAAAAAAAATGTCACATATGCAGTAAGAGCCATATAAATGTCAGCTTGTAAAATTTTAGTCAGCAAAATGCCAGGATATGATGCAGCATGAGAAACTGAAAAGCTTCTTCTCTGAAACAGAATAAGTCAACATACTGAAGAGATTTTGTAATGATAAACTGAAACACTGCATCTTCTTTATCCAATAAATCAATAAATTTCACCCACAGATGTCATGGTGTAGTATTAGTAAGATTTGTAACTGATGGTTAAATATGAGAAAACTTTCTACACTGCAAAGAGCTGCCCAAAACAAGAAACGGTCATGATATATTTAATGTTCTGATTCATATCTCGAGACAATCTATATGTCTTTGAGGTACTATGCTGTGTGCTGATGAGGCCCCATCTTTGGTTAGGTCTATGGAGTTTGCATAGTCTTGTAAAATAAGAAAATCATGACATCACAAAACACTGCATTCTTCATAAAGAGATGCTGCTGTTAAAACTCTTTAGGATGAAGTGGAGAAAGTTCTAGATGATGCTATAAAAATAGTTGTCACGACCTCGTTTCTTTCCAGGTGTCACGATCTCTCATGTCTGCTGAGCAGTTACTAAAGACTATGTCAACAAAACACCTTTTATGGGGTGCTAGTTGGCTAAGTCGATAGTACGCTGTTCTCTCGTGGCTAGACGGCTGCTCGTCCTACCGGAGTCCGTGTTCAAATCCCAGGTAATTCTCTTGTGATTTTTATTTCTCTCACGTCTCACTAAAGTGCTTTGTCTACGATTTTTTCGAGGTTTATTCCTACAATATTTGTTCTCTTACTATAAAAATAGTTAACCTTTTTGAATCAACTCACCCGAAAATGTTTAAAAAGTAGTGAAAACATAGATACAGAACATGGTAAATCTCCTTTAAGTATTCAGAATTAGGTACCCTAGAAGAGTTCTCAACAGGATGTTTCAACTGAAAGGTGAACTGTAGAAGTACTTCCAAGATAGGTGAACTGTAGATGTATTTTCAAGAAAGGTGAACTGTTGAAGTACTTTCAAGAAAGGTGAACTGTTGAAGTACTTTCAAGAAAAGTGAACTTTAGAAGTACTTTAAGCAAACCATCATCATCATGTGCCGTGCTGACTGGCGCTGGCTATTATGCTTCTCCAGAGTACACCTTCATGAAGGCCATCAGCTCAGTTGGTTATCTCCTCTCACACCATCCCGTCAGACTGTCCTGTATCATTTCTCTTGGTCTTCCTCTTGATCTTCTTCCTTCTATTTTTCCTACTGTTATAATATTTTCAATGTCCTCTCTTCTCATTGCATGCCCTATGAAAGTACACTGTCTCTCTCTTATTTTTTTGACAAGATATTTTGTCTCTCTGGCTCTTCTCATACATTCTTCATTAGTTATTTTTGCTGTCCAGGGAATTCGCAACATTCTTCTAATAAACCACATTTCTGCTGCTTTCAATGATTTTTGTGCATACCTGCCTACTGTCCATGATTCACTTCCATATAACAAGATAGGTTCAATACAGCATTTTAGGACTCGTTTTCTAACATTCATTGATAAGGATGTGTTGGATAATATATTTCTCATTCTCTGAAATGCAGTCTCAGCTTGGCCTATTCTGTTCCTAATTTCTGTTCTGCATTTCCCATCTGAAGTTATTACTGCTCCAAGGTATTTGAATTTCTGCACCTGCTTTAGAATAGTTCTGTTTAATTTTATACTGCATGTTGGTGGATTCTGTTTCTTAGATATAAAACCATAGTCTCTGTCTTTTTGATGTTCAAAGTAAGGCCTTTCTGTTCACTTTTTTTGTTGGAGATTTTATTCAGATTTTGCAGGTCTTGTTGGTTCTCAGCTATCAGTACTGTGTTGTCAGCATACCGAAGGTTGTTAATATTGTATCCTCCAATTTTTATGCCTGGTTCTGTGATGATCGTTCTTAGAACATTCTCACTGTACAGAGAAAAAATGTCTGGAGATAGTACACATCCTTGTCACACCCCTTGTTTTATAGGTTGATATTTTCCAGTTCTAATTTCAACTTGAATTGCTGCTTCTTGTTGCCAGTATAGATGTTTTACAATCCTCAGGTCTTTGCCGTCTATATTGATGTCTTGAAGCATTTTAATAATTTCATTATGTTTCACCTTGTCGAATGCCTTAGTGTAATCAATGAAGCATAAGTAGAGATCTTTCTGTACTTCTAAAGCTCTTTCTGTTAGTGTTCATAAAGCATAAATGGCATTGTGTGTTCCCTTTCCTTCAACTATTCATCTGCTATTTCCATTTTTATCTTTTTCCTTGTTCTTCTCATAATGATTCTTAGAAGTAGCTTCGTTATGTGACATGAGAGGCTGATAGCCCGGTGGTCATCACATTCCTTTGCACCTGGTTTCTTTGGTAGTGCTATACATATGGATTTAAGCAAGTCACTGAGCATATAACCACTGTTGTAAATGTCATTCAGTAACTTGGTTATTATTTTTATTCCTATCTCCTCTAATGCCTCTATTTCTTCTATTGTTATATTATCAGGCCCAGTCACTTTTCCTTTCTTCATGTGTTTGATGGCATCTATGATTTCATCTTCAAGTATTGGTGGTCCATCTCAGTTTTCAGTGTCTGGTGTTAATTCTGGTCTTTCTCCTCCATATAGCTCACCGACGTACTCTGTCCACCTGTCCACAATGTCTTCTTTTCCCATTAACATTTTACCTTCTTTCGATTTCAGGCATCCTGTGGTATATTTTGTTTTCCTGCCTGTGAGTTCACTAATTCGTCTGTGCATGTTCTTGCTGTCTTTATTATGAGAGCCCTCTATTTGTCTGCACTGTTCATTTAACCACACTTCCTTTTCTTCTCTGCATTTGCATCTTATTTCTTTATTTATCTTGCTATATTTTTCTTGGTTATTTTTACTCCTCCTCCTCTTGTCCATCAGTCCTAAGATGTTGTCTGTCATCCATGTATTTTTAGGGGCTTCTTTTTTTTTGGTGGTATTATCTCCTTAACAGTTTGGTGGATAGAATCTCTTAACATTGCCCACTGTTCATCTATACTATTTATCTTTGCTATTGCATTGTATCTATTTGTTATAATAACTTTGTATTGTTCTCGCAGTTCTTGGTCATTTTTAAGGAGTTTTGTATTCAGTTTGATGTTTTTCACTTTTCTGCATGCTTTCTTTAGCTTTGTTCTAATATTTTCACAGAGTGGGTCATGGTCACTATTGCAGTCGACTCCTGGCATGGTTTTTGTTGTCAGTAATGCATTCCAGAATTGTTTGTTGATTAATACGAAGTCTAACTGGTTAAAAGCCTTTTTGTCTGGGTTGCACCACGTTGCCAGTCTTTGGGGATGTTGTTTAAACCAGTTATTTCCTACAACCATGCTATTATTCTTGCCCATTCAATTAATTTACTACCTCTGTCATTCCTCTCCCCCAGTCCATAGTCACTAACGATGTCTGAAGTTCTTCCTTTACCAACTTTGGCATTAAAATCTCCCATCACTATAGTAACTTCATGTGACTTTGTGTGTTTTAGGGCTCTCTCTATGTCACTATAAAATAGCTGTACATCTTCTTCAGAACTTTCAGATGTTGGAGTGTACATTTGTATAATATTTATGTCTATTGGTTGCCCTTTCAGTTGGGGTAGCAGGACTTGGTCCGAGATGTTCAAACATCCTACAATTGTCCTTGCTGTTTGTTCGTCAAATATTATTCCTACTCCTCGTTCATATTTCTCGCTTCCTGAATATATTATTGTATATTTATCAGAGTTTATCTTCCCTGCACCTGTCCATCTAACTTCACTCATTCCTAATATGTTGATCTTCATCCTTTCCATTTCCCTCTTTACATTTTCTAATTTTCCAGCCTGGAATAAAGTTCTAACATTCAATGTTGCTATTTTAAGCAAACAGTATGCTGAATTTTGCCTGGTGTTTTGAAGATAAAGTATGTCTGCAGAGGTGTGTCTCTCTCTCTCTCTCCCTCCCTCTGAACATTAAGAGCCCAGGGCACATGGGGTTTCCGCAAGGGTTTTCCACAAATGCCTGTCCTTTGCCTTTTTTTTTCCACTTTTGCCCAAGTGAGCCCTCTATTGCTCAACATCCTCTCTGTTGTTCTTCTCCATGTCTCTTTTGGTCTACCTTTACTTCTGTTCCCCTGTGGTGTCAATTTTAGTGCTGTTTTTGGTAGTGAGTTGTCAGTCATTCGGAGCACATGTTCCAACCATCACCAGCGTCTTTCCTCAATACTTGTTGTCAGTGGGTTCATATACATTTCTGCCAACAAGATGTTATTTCTTATGGTGTTTGGCCAAAACATTTTTCTAATTCTTCGTAAACATTTAGTCTGGAAAGAATTCAACTTGTTTTCTATAGTTTTGGTGATTTTTCAACATTCACTTCCACAGAATAGTACACTTAGAACATTACTCTTAAATATCCTGATTTTCATATTCATGCTTAGTTTTTTAGATTTCCATATAGTCTGCAGCACTGTAAAAGCTTGGTTTGCTTTTGATGTCCTCTGTGCTGTCTCCATTTTATACTACTCTACTGCCAAGATATACAAATTTATTGACCTCCTAATTTGCTATCTACATTTCTGTTGTTCACATTTTGCTTCATTAACTTTGTATTTCCTACGTTGATCTTTAGTCCAATGCTGTTTGCATTATGAGTTAGCTTGTTTATTTTATCTTGTATATCTTTGTGGCTGCTTGATAGCAGACAAATGCATCCGCAAAGTCAAGGTCCTCCAGCACTGTATCAAGGGTCCATTGTACTCCTCTGCATTTGTGTGATGTTGCCTCGTTCATTAACCAGTCTATTGCCAAGATAAATAATGTTGGTGATAGTACACATTCCTGCTTCGCTCCTGTTTGTACCCCAAAGCTGCTAGGTATGTTCTCCACAGATCACTTTGCACTGCAAACACTCGTACAGGGCTTTGATTACATTCATTATCTTATGGGGGAGGCCATGCTATCTTAGGATTTTCCACAGTGCATCTCTGTTGACACTGTCAAAGTCTTTCTCAAAATCTATAAACAATGGATATGCTGTGCTATGCCACTGATTTTCCTGCTCTAATATTTGTCTAAGTACAAATATGTGGTCTATGCATGATTTCCCTCAAGTGCTGGTACAATTCTGTTGATGATTATTCTGCAAAATACTTTACTGGTGAGTGGCAGGAGGGTAATGCCTCTCCAGTTCCCACAATCTCTGAGGTCACCCTTCTTTGGTGGTTTTACTATAAGGCCAGTTTTCCACTACTCTGGAGCTTTTTCTAGATCCCAAATTTTTGTAGTATCTGGCAAAGTTGATTTGGTGTTTCTGTTTCTTCTGCTTTCAATGTCTCAGCAGTCACTTCATCTTCACCTGGTGCCCTGTCTAATTTTAGAATCTTTATTGCCTCCTTTACTTCACTTATTGTTATTGGTCCTGTATTGATGTTTAGTTCTGTTTTTGCTTCAGGTATGTCTATTGTTTGTGCTGTTTGTGTTCTGTTTAGTAGGGTGTTAAAGTGTTGCTTCCATATTTCAATTTTTTTTCTTTCTCCACTGACCAGTTGTCCCTTATGTGTCCTTACTGCACTCTCACATCTTGTGCTGAAGTTACCTGTCATCTGCATTGTGATTTTGTTAATGATTTTCATGTCATTTGCATATGCTGCTTTCTCTGCTGCTTCTGCTAAGTTGTCATAGTTTTGACGTTTATCTTGATGGCATGATTCCTTTACTTCTTTGTCTTTTTGTGCATAATTACTTAAAACTTGTTCTTTTAGTCTTTGAGATTTGGTGTTCAGTAATTTTTTCTTGATTTCCTTTCTTTGCTCTATCTTTTCGCATCAGGTCTTGCTTATCCATTCCTCTTTTCTCCATTTCCGATATCCCTGCTGTTTCCTGTAGTGTTTTATTGAACTCTAGTATGGACATTTCTGTTCATCTTGTAGGACGCTGAAGCGGTTCTTAAGTACTTTTGAAAATTCATTCATTGTTTGTTGGTCTTTCAATTTTGCTGTATCAAAACAAGCCTTTCTGTGTTCTCCGATTTTGGCTCTCCTTAATTTTAGTTTTATTTTTGCTACCAGAAGGTTGTGATCGCTTCCTGCATCTGCTCCCTTCCTTGATCTCACATCTTGTAGTGACTGTTGTTTATTAGTATGTCATCGATTTGGTTCTCTATGGTTTTATTTGGGGACCTCCAAGTCACTTTATGGATGTTTTTATGTTGGAAAATTGTCCCTCCAATGGTCATCATGTTTTCTTCACAGAAACTGCACAATCTTCATTTTCATTTATTTCTCTGATTCCTTCTCTTCCCATGATTCTTCTTCTATCTTCATTTCCCTGACCTACTTTTGCACTGAAGTCGCCTAAGGTGAGTAGCATATCATGCTTGGGTATTGTTTCTACTGTGGCTAGGAGGCTCTTGCAAAAATCTCCTTTTAATTCCTCTTCAGCTGCTTCTGTTGGTGCATAACAAAACTATAATAGACAGCTTTGTGAATCTTGAGTTGAAGCGTGCATATAATAATCTCTCATTTATAGGGGTCCATTTGAGCAATGCTCTGATGCTTCTTTGTTATAAAGAGGTGTGCCTATTTAGCAGATATTCTGCATTATACAGGGAGTTCGCAAACTCAGTGTGCAGTATCCCAGTACTACGATATCTAGACACATCTACCTGCGTATGTTTGCATGTTGAAGTCTGTTGTGTAACATTCACTGTATTCAGTCAGTCTTCTGCAACTGTGTATTCAGTTGTTAAGCAGCGTTTGAAGTGCACGATAGGTGAATTGTTTAAATCAGTTTATGATTTAACCACTATGAAAGAACCACTATGGTTTTTTCACCGGAGGAACATATTTTTCTTGTTTAATGTGTATTTCGAGAAGGCAATACATGCACCGGTTTAGTGTAGGAGAAGTTTGCTGAAACATTCCCAGGAATACCTGTACCTCATTGCAGTGCAGTTTATAAACTTATTGAGAAATTTCTTGAAACAGGCTCAGTGTTAGGCCTACACATAGTGGGAGACCATCTAAACTTAACAAGGAGAAGTTATTGAATATTTCTGACTTTATGCTTCAGAGTCCATCAAAGGCTTTGCAGAAGTTGGTACAACAAGAAGGTATCAGGCTTGCAAAAGGGCATAAAGTGGTCAGAGAAAATTTGAAACTCTTCCCATATAAAGTAACTGCAGCCCAACAATCTGCTGCCGGTGGATCATGAAAAACAACTCCATTACTGTGGATGGTTTACAAATTTCATTCAGATTAAAACTGCCAATATTTCTAATGTCACCTTTTTTACAGGTTATGTTAACACACAAAATACATGTACATAAGAAACATTTCACAAGCAGATCTAAGAAAAGTGTTTGCGAATAAAATAAACATTAAATGTGTTCAAGGTTGCATAGTGAATGAGAGACTGGTGTCTATATCTGAGCAAAGGACATTACTTACAACATTTGTTATAAGGTGTGTGTCTCATTATCTTATATTACATAACATTTTTTTTATCAGCATGCTTGATTGGTGACTCCAGACATGCTACCATACAGCAGGTAGATGTGCATAGATATCGTAGCCACTAAGATACCATTACAATACCAGAAATGATACTGGGATACTGCACACTGATTCTGAGAACTCCTTGTATAAATCAGCTGAGCAAATCTCTGCAAGACCCTGGAAAAAATGTTTTAACTTCAATTAGCAAGATTCTTGGATTGGAATGGAAACTGAATATGTTGGAGAATCTTGGTGCAAAAGGAAATCTTGAAATGTTTCAAGCTGAAAACTGGTGCAACAGACCAATGTGCCTGTAGCAAAGTGCAATAGACACCACATCACATCCTCCAGAGTTGGCAGCTACACAACCACCCAGGCAAAAGGACCTGACCACATCCTAACCTCCTTCAGGTGAAGCTCTATGGTGATGCTGAAAATCAGAGATGAACTGCTGCATTTGGACGAGAGGTTGGTGCCTATGTCTGAACAAATGACAAAGAAGAAGGTGAGATGTTTCCACTGTTGCTTGGGCTTGAGCAAAGATATCTGTAAGTCTGAAATCTTATTGAAAACCACCTGGAAGAACATAACTGAACAGTAGCTTCTCTTTCAACATACATTTATAACTGGGTAAGGAATCATTTACCTGCGTCTTCTGCAATTTCTCTTCAAGAACTGTATCAAATACGCTGAAACTGCTAAAGCAGGATAACAAAAGTGGCCATCATGTGACATGGATAGTCCATATGTTCAAACATACATCCTCATGTAAGTCAAATTTTTTAGACCTCATAAGCCACATTATAGCAAGGCACCAGTGTATTTGTAACAAGACTTTTAAGCTATCTTGGATTTGGTAAACCGAAATCTTCTTACATCCTTCCCGTGCCGTTAAACATCACATAGGGCTCGTATAGTTGTTTGCCATGTTTTCTTGTTCTCGGAGAGTCTTTCAACTTCATTAAGGGATGTTATGCCAACTAAACTGGCTTCTCTTAACAATGTCCTCTTTAGAGTTTCATGTGGTTGATCTCCTTTTCTTCGGCCCATTGTGGTCCACTTGATAGCTTGTTTTGGTATTCTCTGATTGTTTCTTCTCATCACGTGGCCTACATATGTCCATCTTCTTTTTCTGATCACCCATGAGACAGGTTGTTGTTTGCTCTTCTGTCTTATCTCTGCATTGTTCTTGAATTTGTTCCACTTTATACCAAGTATTTTCCTTAGGCATTTGTTTTCAAAAAGAGTCTAATTTCTTGTCTATTTCTTTACTTGATTTCCAGCTTTCGCATGCATAAATGAGGGTGGATATCACATATGAATTGAATAATCTTAAGAAGGAAGTAATTAACTATAGAGGTAAGGAGGTAATCTAGGAGGTAATTAAATAAGTAACCAATATGACAGTCTGAACAAATGTGCCAATTATAGTTTTAGCTCTCAGAATTCACCTGTTATACCAAATTTTCGTCCGTTTCTATGGCTCACACACATTGTATTGGCTTGCTCTTTGTTAGAAATGTCAAAACTGGAAGGAGCGATGAGTGTTGTGATGGTGTTCCAATTCCATAGTTGCACATTGGTCATACCATTGCTGAACACAAACACCTGTTATGTATACAATTTTAATGAAGTTGTGGTGTGGTTGAATATAAAAAAAAAAAAAAAACAAATCATAAGTTTAATTTTAATAATGATGTAGCTTGGGTAAATATAGTTACCTTTATGTGTAAAATATTAATGAATCTATACCATGAATGAATATAAATATCAGTTAAATACAGATAATTTGGTAAGATGAAATGAATTTAACATCATTTAAATATTCATAATTCAGTAACATGTACTTAATATAAACATCAGTTAGATGTAGATAATCTGCTTAAGTACTGAATACAAACACCACTTAAATTTAGATAACCAGTTTATTAGTTTATGTACTGAATATAAACACCACTTAAATTTAGATAACCAGTTTATAAGTTTATGTACTGAATATAAACACCACTTAATGTAGATAATCAGTTTATGTGCTGAACATAAATGGCAGTTAAATGTAGATAATCGGTTTGCTGAAAACAGAAATAAGTTAAAAGGTCAGTTTAATTGCATAATTCTGTGATTATGCCCCAGGCCACCTTTTTCTTTATATATATATTGTATACTGTATTTACTGTATTTATTATTGTATGATATTTTAATATTGTAATTATGCCCTGATGACAACTGATCTAATGACATAGGCAATCTGTCCAATAATGACATGAAATACCTGGACAAAAGCTAAACGCTAGCATTCAGAGCAGCCAGATAAAAAAAGGAATGGCTACTCAGCTACCAGCTACTACTGCTGGTCGAAAAAAAAAACCATTCCCAGAACAGTGCATACAGAATCATCATGATGCAGAACACTGATGACAAGCTACTGGAGAAAACTGTTGCACGTAAACTTGCTAATGACATGGAAGGGTGTAACACATTCCTACCCACACTTGGAGGTTATAGGAATAACAAAGAGACATGGCAGTCCCTCAATTACCATGAGGCTATTGCCTGCACTATTACTTTTTATTATCTTTGTTTTTTTTGTCTGTTAATAAGTAGTCCCAGTTTAGCTGAGTTCTTGCTTAAGATCTGAAGTTTCTCTTGCATTTGTGTGTGGCTTTTACCAGGAAATCTGATTTGCCTCTATGGTCGGGGCCATTGAAATGATTATTAGAGGCAAATCTGATTTTCTGGTAACAGCCATCAAACAATGTCATGCAGATGACACAAGCCACCTAGCGCTTGAGAACCACATTCAGGACTATGGGACACTGGAACCACATAGTTTGAATTCGTTATTCAGCTACACATAATCTTCCACAATCTTACTCATTCTCACTTGTACATAGTTTAGTACCCTTACGCATCATCACATTACTATTTCTCTACCACAACCATAATCATTCATTTCACCTTCTCCTAAATGGACTGCCATTCCTTCCCTAACATCATCTACTATCAAACATCACATATCCCTATCCATTCACTACCATCATCATCATCATCATCATTGTCTTTCACTCCTTTAAGAGCACCGGCCATGGATAGAAGCTCTCCAGTCATCCCTGTTCTTGGAATAATTCTCTGGTCATCCTGTGTGCATCCTTGTTTCTTAACATTTTCTACACTCAACCATGCACAATTTTGCACCTTTCAGAATGAACATATTGTTTACATAGTAACCAGTGCATATTGTTTATGCTCATCTTGACATAAAGGTGATTGTGGTTCTGTGCTGTTCCAGGAGGTGAGATAACTCATTTGCAATTTTTAATTAATTTGTTCATTTTTTACTGTTTGGTTAACATAAAATTCATGTGAATCTGTACTTTGTCTCCTCTCTCTGATTCTTCGTCCTGTTTGTTCTTGTTTGATAAAGGCTCGTGCTGAAGCGTCACAACTGTGCAATCGTTAAATAATAAAGCTGTTCCTACTTTTTTTCCTAGTTTATACACCAAAGAAAGACCAATACTTAGCAAACCTGGCACACTATTAACATCAAGTAAAAACCAAAAGCAAAGATGGGCTGAACACTTACAAGAAATACTTAATCGACCACACCTAAAAGACTTGACAGACCTTGAAATTAACTTACCATTCCCACAACTAAATGTCAGCCTAGATGAAATTACATTGCATGAAACTGAAATAGCAGTGAATCTAATGGCTAATTACAAAGCTGCAGGTGAAGATGAAATAACAGCCGAAATGTTAAAACTATTAACATTGACAACATGAAACAACTACAGAGAATGTATAATAAAGTTTGGAAAGAAGAAAAGGTCCCTTCTAAATGGAAAAAAGGAATCATTGTTAAAAATACCAAAAAAAGGCAACCTTAGTTAGGTACTCCTTAACTGGAGAGAGTAACCTTCCCATCAGTTGTGTTAAAAGTATTTTGCAAAGTTATTCTGAATAGGACTCCAAGATATAGCGGACGCTGCAATGAGAGAAGAACAAGCAGGATTTCAAAAAAGGAGAAGCTGTCTTGATCAGATCTTTACTCTAAGAATAATACTTGAAGAACATATTGAAAAGCAAAGACCATTAATCCTGAACTTCACAGACTTTAAAAAGGCATTTGATAGCAAACAATATGGAGAATTGTAAGAATATATGGAATACCATCTAAGATTGTCAACATCATTAGAGACCTCTACCATGGATATGTTTATGCAGTCAATACAGAAGAAGGAATGAGCGAATGGTTCCAGATTGAAACAGATGTGAAACAAGCATGTACATTATCTCCATTGCTTTTTGGAATTGCCACGAACATCATAATGAAAAAATGCTGCACAGGTAAAACAGGTATTGATTGATTTTATGAGACCCAACTGGAAGATCTTGATTTTGCAGATGACATAATTTTTATCTGTGACACTGTGAAATCAATGCAAGAAAAAACAGATACCCTGTCTTCAATGACTAGTAAAATATGACTTGAAATTAACAAGGATAAAACAAAAATAATGAAACTTCTCATTAACCATGAAGGACAAATATATATAGAAGGAACAGCTGTTGAAGAAGTAAACCATTTTGCATATCTCGGCAGCTACATATACCAGGATAGAGACACCAGAAAGGAAGTTAGAATTTGAATTGCAAAAGCAGCAAGAATCTCGAGAACATATGGCATTCAAAAGTTATAAACACAAAAACCAAGTTAAGATTATTCAATTCAAATGTAATATCCACCCTCATTTATGCATGTGAAAGCTAAAGAAATAGACAAGAAATCAGACTCTTTTGAAAACAAATGCCTAAGGAAAATTATCAGTATAAAGTGGAACGAATTCAAGAACAATGCAGAGACAAGACAGATGAGCAAACAACAACCTGTCTCAAGGGTTATCAGAAAAAGAAGATGGACATATGTTGGTAATGTGATGAGAAGGAACAATCAGAGGATCCCCAAACAAGCTTTCAAGTGGAACACAACAGGCCGAAGAAAAAGAGGTCAACCACGTGAAATTCTAAAGAGGACACTGTTAAGAGAGGCCAGTTCAGTGGGCATAACATCCCTTGATGAGATTAAAAAACTCACTAAAGACAGGAAATCTTGGCGAACTACCATGTGACGTTTAGCGGCACGGGAAGGATGTAAGGGCCAAACAGTAAAGATTTTTTTTGTGTGCAAATGTTAAGGTTTTTTTTTAGTTACAAATGCTGCATTTTTTAAAAAAGTTATAAATACTAAGGCTTCATTTATGTTGTAAAAACTGAGTTTTTTTTTTTTTTGCTGCATAAACTATCTCTTGGATAGTGCAAAAAAAAAAAAAACTAGTCTTTTCAGCACATTTAAAAAGAGGGTTTTTAAAAAAAAATTGCAAAGAGTTTTAGTGTAAAAATTAAGTCCTTTTTTTTTTTTGGGCAGATAGTAAGATTTTTGTGTGTGTGAATAATAAGAGTTTTTCTGCAGTGCAGATACTAAGGGATTATTTTTTATTTCGTGCAAATACTAAACTTCTCCAGTGTCAAAATTGTTAAAAACACCCAAGTTGTGCAGTTTAAAATTCACTAACATGTAAATAAATAATTTATTCTTTTGGATTTTAACCAATAAAAACAAATGTTAATATTTTATTAACATAATGTCAAAAACAGGCAAACATTTTTATCTCAAGACCACAGCCAAAACTGTTAATAATGAGCAAGATCAGTTTCTTATGCTGTATATTACATTACATACCTCTTTGTGTGTGCCAATATCTGTTGTTGGATATTTACAGTCATTTTGATCTGGGCAAGGGCAGTTAGAAAATACCCCTTCTCTACACAGAATTCCAGCAACAATATAAAGTAGCAGAAATGACAGATTCTGTTTCATTTTGAAGTCCACAATCTGGAAACACATAGGAAAAAGGAATTATTTACCTTGCCTGAACAACTATAAAGGACAGTCAAGTTCTTCACTATGACATCAGCAACCAAGAGTTTCTAGCTCACAGTAGCAGCGAGGTCTGCCACCACCACTATTTATCTTGCTACAATTATGCATGACAAAGCAATGGATTAAATATTTCAGTTGCTGACACAAAAATAAATTAAATATATTTTGGAAAGATTTTATGACTTTGGATTGTATTAAGATGTATTAAGATTACAGATGTATGGGAGTAAATTGAAGAAACTGTTCACGTGTGTACATATACCATAACTGAAGGACGAAAATATTTACAACAAAGTGTTTGCTTTTTGTTAATTTTGCAGAAAACGATGTGTGCAGTTATCTTTATTTTCAGTTTGTTTTTGTAGGACTGTTCTTTCTTAAGTTTGTAGCAAGAGAAAATCCACTGTTGATCGCTGGGTCTGTTGCAATTTCATGAGAGCCCCTTCAGGGTGACCAGAGCTGGCCTTCATGGCTATCATAGCAGCCTCATAGGATAAACCCACAACATACTTTGCCCAACCTAGCAACCCCTACAAGAGATGGGATAAAGTAAAGTAAGTTAGTAAGGCAACACTGTGCACTTAATATTTGTGCAAATATGTTGCCAGGTTTTTACATGCATATGTGAGTGAAAAATGGCTATTGTGTAAACATGTCAGGCTATTATGTATGCATGTCAGTTGTCAGTGAAAAATGGCTATATTCTGCTTAATGGTGAAAGTCTAACTGTCAGGCACTGGTTGGGCTCATTTCAAGATTGAAATGTTTTGTGGTTAGAAATATGTAAAGTAAGATGCAGACTTAAAAATGAGTCTGTTAAAAGTAAGAATGTTAACAGATCAACCAATTAATGTTTTGTCTCAAGTCTGTTTTTTTTCTTCTTTTATCATCCTGTTAGGTCAAACAGGAAACTGAATTTAAGTAACACATATGCAGGAAACTCTCTACTGTAGAGAGCAGAACAACAACACAACTCTTTCAGATCATCAGAGGAAGTACCCCTCCTCAGACAAGTGTTTCGGCCCTATTAAATTCCTGACACTCTAAGGGGGATGGGCCCCTCTGGGTCATGACTCCCAGAGGTCTTGTGAGTTGTTGCTTTTTTTTTCTTTCCTGGTCCTGGGATTGAACCCGCGATCTGCCAGTTGGCACTGCACTTTTGAAGTGCATCTTTAGCGATTTAGCTACGGAGGACTGGTATTGGTTGTGGCAAATGAAATTACTTATGTTCCCAATGCTTGTTTCGCATACTCCACAGCCAGCATGAGGCCTTTTCTGCTGTTTCTGAAAGGCTTCTCAATGCCCTTGCTTGTCCCTTTATGCCAAGTTGCTTACATAGGTCATATGCTGATGTTGCTACGAATCCTCTTGCTCCCACTTCTACAGCTATCACTTTTGCCCTGATTCCTGCCCCCTGCCTCAGTTGCTTGACCAGATCATTGTACTTCACAAATTTGAATAAATGCTGTTCCTCTATTCTAGTTTCATACGGGACCGTAAGCTCGATCATTGGTGTATATAAAACTAAGTACATAACTATACATGAAGCTACTGCAGTAAAGCTATAATAACAAACTATTAAAACTATTTAAGAAAAAAATAGGAATGGCTTTATTAATTAACAAGCACACATGAGTAGCTTGTTAATAAATCTGTTCCTACTTTTCTATTAGTTTTAACATTTTGAACTGAAGTGAATGTCTTGTCTCCATTCATGTACTAACAAACCTGTGTACAGTGTACTGATGTGTCTTGCCCTGCAGGTATATAATTTCTGTTCTCTGCTTCAGTTTCCTCAACATAAGTGTCAGGAAGTAAATTTTTTGTATTGTGGGATCTAGTGAAGCACTCCTGTCCAATCTTTGTAACCTTTTCACAAGAGACCTTTTCACAGCTTTACTGCAGTGGCTTCATGTACAGTTATCACAGCTTTACTGCAGTGGCTTCATGTATAGTTATTATCACAGCTTTATTGCAGTGGCTTCATGTATGGTTATCACAGCTTTACTGCAGTGGCTTCGTGTACAGTTATCACAGCTTTACTGCAGTGGCTTCATGTACAGTTATCACAGCTTTACTGTAGTGGCTTTGTGTACAGTTATCACAGCTTTACTGCAGTGGCTTCGTGTACAGTTATGATACTTAGTTTTATATACTTATACACTAATTATTCGTGTTTCATGAGAGGGCAACTACTGTTGGCTGTACTACTCCTTGCTTGACTAAAATATAACTTTATTTTTAAAATGCAACGTCCTACGTATGGTATTTAATAAAGACAACGGAAATAATCAAATACAGTACTATTGTCACCTGGGGGGGGGGGGGGGAAGGTGAGATTCCAGATCCTACAAAAGCATCGACAGAAAAATGCTGAAATGAAAACTGTTTGTGTTAAAAAAAACTGAATTAAAAACAAAACAAAACAGGTAACAGAAGCAGGTTTGATAGCAAACCATTCACGAACTTTGTACAAACTAGCATTTACCAGCTATCAGTCTCTGCAGTAAATAAAGACATTTCCATAACAGCCATCAAAATAAGAGCTACCAAACAATTACGAATAGAACTCTAAGTTCATTAAATACCTGATCTGTACTTTAAAATATCAATAAGCCATCAAGTGCAACAGGGAAAAGTCTTAGATCTTCACAAGATCTTGGCTCTTGACTTCGATGGTTACTTCCTGGACTTTTTTTGGTCACTCTCGACAGATTTTAGGCGATTACTGATCTGCTGGCCTAGTCAGATGTGACCGATAACTTGTAACATCATATAGGAGTGATTAGCTGAAGGAAACTTGTTCAAATTGAAAACTAATCTTTTAAAATCTTCTTCTTCTTCTTCTCTTTGGAGAGAGGTTAAGAAATAATGATGTCACTGAAATAAGTTTAATCTTTTCATCAAATAGTTCAGCATCGACTACGAGTAGTCGGCATCGATACCCGAGAAGTAAGACCGACACCAAAAAAAAAAAAAACTCACGTCATTGCAGTTTTGCTGGGAAACTACCGGTGCTATAACACTTGTTGTGGAGCTTACATATAAACCTTCATTAGCAGCTCGATGCGAGCGACATCGTTCCATTGTGTTGTGTGTTATTGGGTATGCGGAGAAAGTTAAGAGACAATTAACTCACGTCATCACCCCGTCCGATATCATTCTAGATAAGGACAACCAAAAGAGACAGGAAACAATGAACTGTATGAGGTATTTCTTTGCATCATGGACTGCTCAAGGAATCCATGGATTATTTTGCCAGTACTCCTAAGGTGTGCCCCCTCACCTCCCAAACCAACCCCAACATACAGTTTGTCACGAGAGAAGAGAAAAAGAAATACTGTTTTTTTCTGTAATAAAAATTTTTACAAATAAATTTGACAGTGCAAATTGTATGGTAGTGGTTCTCGGCCTCTGATGAGTGACCCATTCTGGGGCCACAGGGGTCTGAGATAAGACAGTGAGCAGATGCTGAGGTGGCTGTTTCCCAGTGTCCAAGAGGTGGACATTGAACACATGGATAACATACACATATATGTATTCACACTTAAAGGGGACATCTAGGGCATTGGAACAATTTTATATAAATAGGAAACTACGAGGTTTTGGTACGGTAAAGTAAGAGAACAAATATTGTAGGATTAAACCTCGAAAAAATCGTAGACAAAGCACTTTAGTGAGACGTGAGAGAAAGAAAAATCACAAGAGAATTACCTGGGATTGGAACACGGACTCCGGTAGGACGAGCAGCCGTCTAGCCACGAGAGAACAGCGTACTATCGACTTAGCCAACTAGCAACGAGGTCTGCCACCACCACTATTTATCTTGCTATAATTATGCATGACAAAGCAATGGATTAAATACTTCAGTTGCTGACACAAAAATAAATTAAATATATTTTGGAAAGATTTTACAACTAGTTGGCTAAGTCGATAGTAAGCTGTACTCTCGTGGCTAGACGGCTGCTCGTCCTACCGGAGTCCGTGTTCGAATCCCAGGTAATTCTCTTGTGATTTTTCTTTCTCTCACGTCTCACTAAAGTGCTTTGTCTACGATTTTTTCGAGGTTTAATCCTACAATACTTGTTCTCTTAATCTAGGGCATTGAAGAGTTTTCAAATGTTTTCTAGCAGAGCCATCTCCAGAAATCTGTGTTGTCATCTACATGTGCCATTGTTGCACTCTTACACTTTTCTGTGTTGTCATCTACATGTGCCATTGTTGCACTCTTACATTTTTCTGTGTTGTCATCTACATGTGCCATTGTTGCACTCTTACACTTTAATCAGAAGACTTTTTTTTTTCACACAAAGATTTTCAGATTTTTATGTATTTAAAAAATCTGTTTTCCAGCTTATTGGCTGTTTTCATAATTTCCTTTGATCAATTTCCATGAGATATCTTAGGTTCTAGAGCTCCATTTTTATGGGCTTGATGCTTTTAAACTGGTCATAAGGTGGATAAGAGACACATCAAAGAGAGGAGAGTGGTGAAGAAATAATAAAGTTTGCAGGGAGATGGGACCTGAACACAATGAAAAATAGTTTAGGTGTTAAAAGCATTCATTCATTTGCATGTCCCTTGCGGAACTTTGCCTCCCTAACAGCTCTCCTGTAGGCCTCTCGGTTGTGAGCAAGATGGCCTGCTGCTGATGCATCCATTTGCAGATCATCAACGATGTCTTGCAGCCATCTTCGCCTTGGTCTTCCTCTCTTTCTTTTTCCCGTGATGTACCCTTCCAAGACCGTCTTCTCTAGATTATCATGATGTTTAATGTGTCCAAAATATTTAAGTTTTCTCTCTTTAATCCTCTTTACTTAAAAAATGTTAAAAGCATTACATCAATTTGTGCTGAATACTTTTTTCATTGTGAATTGCATAATTGCATTATAACACTAAACATCATTACTTGATTTTACTCTTGACATATTTGATGTCTACATTTGTTGATCTTCTGTGATGGTTCTTCAGTGAACCCCCATCATGTACCTCATTCCACTGTATATTGATTATTGTTACTTATTCTTCTAATTATCTTTTTTTTGTTAGCCTATCATCACTTAGATCTATCTAAATGTGCAGATGGACATATGTAGGCCATGCGATGAGAAGAAACAATCATAGAATACCAAAACAAGCTATCAACTGGAGCACAAAAGGCCACAGAAAAAGAGGTCAACCACATGAAACTCTAAAGAGGACACTTAAGAGAAGCCAATTTAGTGGGCATAACATCCCTTGATGAAGTTGAAAAACTCACCGAAAACAGGAAAACTTGGCAAACAACTATGCGAGCCCTATGTGATGTTTAACGGCACAGGAAGATGTAAGATGTAAGAAGAAATGTGGCAAATTTGTATGTGAATATACAGGTCCCCCACCCCACCATTGCACCAACAGCCTGTGTATAATGTACCCTCACATGGCTTAACTGCAGGCAGATATTCTGTTTTAAAGCTTGTGTCAAATTCACTAGCCAAGAGATGAGAGGTGAGAATCATGGACTCAATAAATGTAAGATTTGAACCCATGGGCTTTTGCTCAATAAGTGGGCACTTAACCAAAACCTTTTATGATCTTCCATCATCACATCATGTTTTCTCTTTGATGATTACTCTCAAGGACATCCTCAGTCATGTAGCTTGAGGATCTCTTTGCAACTCTGGAATATTTTTCTTGAATGCTGGTATTTGTTGATGGATTGGATATTTGTTCTGGTCACACAAGCCATTATAACCATGGCCATATGAAGCATCTTTTGACTAAGGTCAAATTTTTTTTATTGCTGCTTATTGCTGCTGATAATTTTGCCAACAAAGCTGTATGACATCTTAACCAAATTTATTATATAGAAGATACTATAGTGCTTTTCACTAACACTCCATGCACAAATGCTAGTTACTCCGCTTGAAAAAAAGCATTATGAGTTCATTGGTTTTTGTTGCCCATCATTGAAGAGAAACAAATGTAAGAATTGTTAAAAAAAAATGCAGAGATGGAGAGTAAAAACAATGTGATGTAGAAAGCATCTATGATCATCAGGGAAATCCATTTTTCTAAAGTTGCTAATTATGAGAGGTCTTGTATGATTTATGTTCATCAATGATGTGATGAGAAAAGTTATAATTTTAGTGTGTGTGTGTGTGAACAATATTTAGAAGATCTCCAGTACAGTGATACCAGGGGTGATTGATAAGTTCTCAGTATAAGGTACCAGGGGTGATCGATAAGTTCTCAGTATAAGGTACGAGGGGTGACTGATAAGTTCTCAGTAAGGTACCAGGGGTGACTGATAAGTTCTCAGTAAGGTACCAGGGGTGAATGATAAGTTCTCAGTAAGGTACCAGGGGTGATTGATAAGTTTTCAACATAAGGTACAAATATTTGAAACACCATTGGTATTAGGCGCATTTGTAGATCAGGTTAATGTAAGATTAAACACCAAGTTTCAAGAAATTAACTGCAACCAATTTATTTTACAGGCTACTGAAGTGGTAAGGGGTGGCAGAAATTGAGAACATGGATAAAATTTTTCATCGAGCAGTCATTCGCTTCTTTAGAAGCTTCTTTACATCTAAAGAAAGACCATTCCTTAGCAAAACTGGAACACTATTAACATTAAATAAAGACCAAAAACAAAGATGGGCTGAACACTTCCAAGAAATACTCAATCGACCACACCCAAAAGAATTGTTAAACCTTGAAACTGACTTACCAACCCCACAACTAAATGTCAACCTAGATGAAATTAAATTGCATGAAATTGAAACAGCAGTGAATTTAATGCCTAACAACAAAGCTGCAGGTGAAGATGAAATAACAGCTGAAATGCTAAAAGCTATCAATAGTGACAACATGAGACAACTACAGAGAATGTTTAACCAGATTTGGAAAGAAGAAAAGGTCCCTTCTAATTGGAAGAAAGGAATCATTGTTAAAATACCAAAAAAAGGGCAACCTTAGTGACTGTAACAACTGGAGAGGAGTAACCTTAATATCAGTTGTGTCAAAAGTATTTTGCAAGGTCATTTTGAATAGACTCAAAGATACAGTGGATACTGCAATGAGAGAAGAACAAGCAGGATTTCGAAAAGGGAGAAGCTGTCTCGACCAGATCTTTACTCTCAGGAAAATACTTGAAGAACATATTGAAAAGCAGAAACCATTAATACTGAACTTCATAGATTTTAAAAAGGCATTTGATAGCATACACAGAGATTCATTATGGAGAATTTTATGTCTATATGGAATACCATCTAAAATTGTCAACATCATTTAGGACTTATACAATGGAAATGTTTGTGCAGTCAAGACAGAAGAAGGGATGAGTGAATGGTTCCAGACTGAAACAGGTGTGAAACAAGGATGTATATTGTCTCCTTTACTTTTTGGGATTACAATAGACTTCATAATGAAAAAATGCTGCACAGGTAACACAGGTATTGACTGGGTACATGGGACCCAACTAGAAGATCTTGATTTTGCTGATGACAGAACTCTTATCAGTAATAATGTGAATTTCATGCAAGAAAAAACAGATAGCCTGTCTTCACTGGCTAGCAAAATAGGACTTGAAATTAACAAGGACAAAACAAAAATAATGAAAATTCCTCTCAATCAAAATGGAAAAATACACGTAGAAGGGACAGATATTGAAGAAGTCAATCAATTTGCATACCTTGGCAGCTACATAGACCAGGATGGTGACACTAGAAAGGAAGTTAGGATCAGAATTGCAAAAGCAGCATCAATCTTCAAGAATCTTGAGAACATATGGAATTCAAAAGTTATAAGTACAAAAACCAAGTTAAGACTATTCAATTCAAATGTAATATCCACCCTCATTTATGCATGTGAAAGCTGGAAAACAACTAAAGAAATAGAAAAGAAATTAGACTCTTTTGAAAACAAATGCCTAAGGAAAATACTTGGCATCAAGTGAAATGAATTCAAGAACAATGCAGAGATAAGACAGATGACTGAACAACAACTAGTTTCATGGGTGATCAGGAAAAGGAGATGGACATATGTTGGTCACTTGATGAGAAGAAATGATCAGAGAATCCCAAAACAAGCTATCAAGTGGAACACAACAGGCCGAAGAAAAAGAGGCAGACCGCGTGAAACTCTGAAGAGGATATTATTAAGAGAGGCCAAGTTAACAGGCATAAAATCCTTTGATGAGGTTGAAAGACTCGCTGAAGACAGGAAAAATTGGCGAACTACTTTGCGAGCCCTATGTGACATTTAACGGCACGGGAAGGATATAAGATAAAAAGTCATTCGCTACCTCTGCATCAAGGGTTTATCATCAAAGGAGATCCATGAGGATATTGTAGAGAATCTAGGGGACAGTGCCCCTTCTTACAGCACAGTGAAGAAATGGGCAGCTCAATTCAGACATGGAAGGGAGAGTCTGGAAGATGATCCCTGTCTGGGAAGACCAAGAACGGTAACCACTGATGAAACCACTGGCAGAATCCATGACATGATAATGGAGGATCGACAACTAACTGAGCGGTACATTGCTACTGAGTTGGGCATCTCCCAGGAACGTGTTCATGCCATTATTCACAATGATCTTTAAATGACAAAGGAGTCTGCTCCATGGGTCCTGAAATTTCTTGGAGCTGATCACAAACAACAGCATCTCAACATGTCACGAGACAATCTTGGCCATTTTTCTGCAGATCCTGAAAAGTTTCTTTAGCAATTTGTGACTATGAATGAGACTTGGGTTCATCATTTTCAACCAGAAACCAAATAACAGTCAAAGCGTTGGAAACATCATGGATCCCCACCTCCAAAGAAAGCAAGGTTGGTTCTGTCATCAGGCAAAGTGATGGCTTCCATCTTTTGGGATTCAGAAGGTGTGCTATTGGTAGACTATCTTCAAAAGGGCAGAACAGTCACTGGGGCCTATTACTCTAATCTTGTGAAGCAACTGCGAGTCAAACTGAAGGAAAAGTGGTGGGAAATTGATGAGAGGAGTCATCTTTCAGCAAGATAATACTCCAGTTCACAAGTTGGTGGTGGCAATGGCTGCCATTCATGAATGCGGCTTCCAGCTTCTTGAATATCCTCCTTATTCCCCAGATCTGGTCTCTTCAGATTATTACCTGTTTATCAAACTAAAAAAGGAGCTCAGTGGTCACAAATTTGCTTCAGATGATGACGTCATTCATGCTGTAGATCACTTTTTACTGGCACAAGATGCTGACTTTTACAAAGAAGGGATCCATATGCTCCAGGATCGCTGGACTAAGTGCATAAACTTGCAAGGGGATTACGTTGAGAAATAACCCCAAAAAGTTGTCCACAAATAATCCATTGTACCTTAAGGCGAGAACTTATCAATCACCCCTCGTATATTGATAAGCATGCATTGGAAGACTATGATGGGGCAAGTAACATGAAATGATGGTAGCCATGTTCCCAAGCATGTTTTGTCTGGTGAACTTAAATGAGGGAAGTGTTTTGTACAGCTAACTTATGCAAGGAAGGAGGCCATGTGGCAAATCATAACTGAGATACAAAGATGTTTATAAGTCATTAATTTGAGATTTTTTTCCATCAACTAACAAGGTCTGGAAAGAACTTGTGAAAGACAAAGTCACATGGACAGCAACTCCGTCTAAGGATGCACCATCATGTGAAGGGGAAATGAAAGCCAAAACTGAAGTTAAAAGATGCAAGTGTATAAAAATCCTTGCAACAGAAATATTTCTTGCTATTTCCATGGCCAATTATGCAAATTCAACATTGGAAGAATCAGCCATGAGAGGAGATGCGGAGCATGATGTTTGTAAAAACCTACAGCAGCTGATATCTGCTTGGTTTAAAACTGTTTTCTTAGATAAAAATGTTCCAACCTGAGTCAGTCTGGTCACAGGACAAGCCATTAAGCCATTATATATGAGGAGTGAACTATACAGCATACAATAATGTCAGTCTGGTCACAGGACAAGCCATTAAGCCATTATATATGAGGAGTGAACTATACAGCATACAATAATGTCAGTCATATGCAGTTAAAACTTTTATACATCTTACATCCTTCCCATGCCGTTAAACGTCACATAGGGCCTGCATAGTTGTTTGCCAAGTTTTCCTGTTCTCGTAGAGTCTCAACTTCATCAAAGGATGTTATGCCCACTAAACTGGCTTCTCTTAACAATGTCTTCTTTAGAGTTTCAAGCGGTTGGCCTCTTTTTCTTTGGCCCATTGTTATCCATTTGATAGCTTGTTTTGGTATTCTCTGATTGTTTCTTCTCATCACATGGTCTTCTTTTTCTGATCACCCATGAGACAGGTTTTTGTTTGTTCATCTGTCTTATCTCTGCATTGTTCTTGAATTTGTTCCACTTTATACCAAGTATTTTCCTTAGGCATTTGTTTTCAAAAGAGTCTAATTTCTTTAGTTGATTTCTAGCTTTCGCATGCATAAAATGAGGGTGGATATCACATTTGAATTGAATAATCTTAACTTGGGTTTTGTGCTTATAACTTTTGAATTCCATATGTTGTCAAGATTTTTTAAGGACAATGCTGCTTTTGCAATTCAAATTCTAACTTCCTTCCTGGTGTCACCATCCTGGTCTGTGTAGCTGCCAAGGTATGAAAATTGGTTTAATTCATCAACAGCTGTCCCTTCTACATATATTTTTCCTTCTGGATTAATGAGAAGATTCATTATTTTTGTTTTGTCTTTGTTAATTTCAAGACCTATTTTGCTAGCCAAGAAAGACAAGGAATCCGCATCGATTTCACGTTGTTACTGATAAGGGATATGTCATCTGCAAAATCAAGATCTTCTATTTGGGTCCCAAGTACCCAATCAATGCCAGTTTTACAGCATCTTTAATTATAAAGTCTATGGCAATTCCAAAAACAACTGAGATAATAAACATCCTTGTTTCACGCCTGTTTCAATCTGAAACCATTTGCTCATTCCTTCTTCTTTCTTTATACATATGTAACACAAAATAATTTAAATAACTGTAATACAGTTATAATAATAATAATAATAATATTATTGAATGTCAGGGTTGTGTACAACAGTTTTATCACTTCATATTAAGACAGTGCTTTGGTGCTACGATCACCAACTCTCCTTTCCTTCTTTTGTGGCTCCATGACTTGGGATTGATTACTTGCTATGATACAATCTGTTACAGAGGATGCACTTAATTAACTTGGATAAAAGCAAAGTCAATGCAAAAATGTGATGAGTGCAGACCAAGAAGGATGCATGAACACTGAGATAAAACGAGAAGCTTTACTTCTAGTAAATTATCATAGTCTGATATTTTTGGTTTTTGTTTTGTGAATGCAACTATGGCTGTTATTGAACGTTTCTCAAAAAAAAAAAAAACACACACGTAAATATATACACACACAAATAATAGAGGCCATATAATTGAAAACTATTTACATGTATTATGTATTCAAGACAATAAAATTTATGCTATATGTAAATGTGTACGTGAAATAATTTTGTGAAAAAAAAAAAATCAGGAACAGCCATTATAACTACTATAAAAAGCAAAAAAAGTTAATTAAAAACATTAACTTAAGCCAGGGAACAATGAATCAAACACAGCAATATACAATCCATGAATGGCAAATGTAAAATATAACAAGAAAAAAAAACACAACACATTCAGAGTGCTCCCATATTATACAACATACTGTCATCTATAGAGTTTATTATTTTCCAGCAAATTGAAAAGAAAAATAAACGTGACAAAAGTAATGGGAACAAAACAATACAGTAAGATTCTAAAAGCATTATTAATGCAGTTTAGCAGCATCAAATTAAAAAAAAAAAAAGAAACATAACACTGTTAAAACTCATAACATTTCATAACACTATCTTGCATCATCAATGAACATCACCTTGAGTATATACATACTGAAAAGAGACACATATGAATAGGTACAGGTTGACAAAAATCAGATCGGTTTGAGAAAATACAACCAGTTAATGCCACAAAAATTCTGTTTATGTTTTCATATCATTCTGCAACATAAAATTTTTATATGTTCCTTATCAAAGACACCATCTTGGCCATGATGAGCACTCCTCTTAAAATCAAAACATGCCCATACTTATTAATCTTAGATGACCATAAGCTAACCACTTTAGAATGATGGGAATTCACCTAGACTTTATATTACACTTGTCACCATTCGCTTATTATCTTAGAATAACGATAAATCTCTCTCCTTGTTGCAGTTAAATCCATCTCACCACAGAATTCTGACAATTTTAACAGTAGATCCTTTCCATCAACAGCTAGTTCTCTCCTGCATTGTCAGAAGCTTAAAAAAAAAAAAGAAGACAATCTGAAATGAGAAACTGCACAGTCCTGGATACATTACACTTAAACCAAAACCTACATAAACACAGCCATATTTTATAAACAGAGACACTATATACAGAAAACCTGGTGAATCCTTTACCAGGAAACATCTTGAAAATAATTCACTGCACTATACACAGAGACTAGGAAATTACTGTTTGTTTAATTCATTTTGTTGTTATGACATGAGATTAAGTAAAGGGCTGTAACCCAGCAAATGTGGCAAGAATAACAAAAGAGAAAGAATTCATTCTTGTTTAAAACATTCCAGATGTTTTCAGATTCATTTTTAACTGGTCACTGTATGTAATTTATTAACAACTGCATACTGAATATCACAATGTTTTCAGAAGTACATATTAAGGAACCTCTTCAAGAAGTCATACTACTGCTATCATTTAATATTCATATCAGGCTGGTTTGAATGAAGACAACAGATGAACATTGTGCAAAGATCCAAACAGAGACAGATTCACAAGAGGGAGATGACATACAGTTATGAGTTGTAACAAAAATTTGCAGGTACAGTACCCTACACTATCAGAGCTAGCAGCCTCCACTATCAGAGCTAGTACCCTACACTATCAGAGCTAGCAGCCTACACTATCAGAGCTAGTAGCTTACACTATCAGAGCTAATAGCCTACATTATCAGAGCTAGCAGCCTCCACTATCAGAGCTAGCAGCCTACACTATCAGAGCTAATAGCCTACACTATCAGAGCTAGTAGCCTACTCTATCAGAGCTAATAGCCTACACTATCAGAGCTAGTAGCCTACACTATCAGAGCTAATACCCTACACTATCAGAGCTAGCAGCCTCCACTATCAGAGCTAGTACCCTACACTATCAGAGCTAATACCCTACACTATCGGAGCTAGTAGCCTACAATATCAGAGCTAGCAGCCTACACTATCAGAGCTAATACTCTACACTATCAGAGCTAGTACCCTACACTATCAGAGCTAATAGCCTACACTATCAGAGCTAATACCCTACACTATCAGAGCTAGTACCCTACACTATCAGAGCTAGCAGCCTCCACTATCAGAGCTAGTACCCTACACTATCAGAGCTAGCAGCCTCCACTATCAGAGCTAGCAGCCTCCACTATCAGAGCTAGTAGCCTACAGTATCAGAGCTACTTTTGGGGTATTAGGATGGGATCAGGAGGAGGGATTTGTTTAGTGAAAGGTCTAGTTTTATCAAAGCCACTGTCAAGGCAATCACAGGCAACAAATTACTGAAAATATAAATATACAGAGATTCACATACATAAATTAGCTACACAACTGAACTCAAGCACAATTAATTATCAAATGTACTTTAAATGTGTATGTATTTTTAAAATAATAAATAAAAAGCAACCACAAACAGTTCATGAGCTTCTATTGCAAACATAATAGAAAGTGTGATATGACGCTGTACCTAAATAATGTTAAATATCAAAATAGCAATGGACTGCTGGGGCACTATTAGTTTTTTAGCCATCCTCATAACCACAACAAAATGCAATGGGAACACCAGAAACAAACTGATAGAAACATAAATTGCTATATGCTTATCTTTCTAGTTATTATTTTAAACTTTTCTAGCCAATAAAAAAAAAAAAGTCACAATTTCTTGTCAGCTTATTTCTTTATATCTTCATTTGCTGAATTTTGTTTCCATTATATGTAACTTCTGCATCTTATTTTCTGATTGCTAGGTGACATTTACACAAAATAACATCACATATAAAATGACAACTAACTTGGTTAAATTATTATTTTTCCCTACGTATAAATAAAATAATATTAGTTTTTTTTTTAGTATATGATAATTTTGACGCAAGATTGGAATGTCAAGTCTGGTTTATCTAAGATATACTAGATGAAGGACAGGGAAAAGTTTATTTAAAAAATTCTAAAATTCATTTGGCAATCCTGCAGATCAGAGTGAGATAACAAATGCTTGGGTGGAATATGACAATGATTCTCATGTTATTCTTCAAAGTGGTTAGAGACAAATTTTGTTTACCTTGAATGTACTGACCAGATTACTGATTTATTTTTTTTTAAAAAGTAAGAGAAGAATAGCATTAATCAAAAGTCAGTTCAACACTTCTCTTGACCATCAAGGGTTAACTATGCAAATGAATGAATTAAAAAAAAATGCATCTACAATTTGTAGCTTTCATCAATAGGCCATCTGATAATAATAACAAAACAAAACAAAACAAAAAGTCTGTTGCACAGGTTACATACCATCTACATAGCTCCTCATAAAGCATTATGCCTATTGTTATAAATATATATACACTGATATTAACCTATTTTCATTATGTCTAGTGATATTAATCTATACATGTGTTTGAAGTTTATGCTGTTTTCTGACTAGTGCTTGCTCATGCACAAGGAAGTAGATAACAAATCATGCTACAAAGCATCAGATTAATGAAACATAAGCTGACAATGTCTTCGTGTTAGATGTCTACATTTTACCGATGAAATTAAACCTTTGATACTGAGTTATTACAAAACTGAAATGAACAAATGTAGTCCTAGTTCCAAAAATCCCAACTTCATCAATCAGATAAATACACACACACACACACAAAAGTTTATCTGAGTTTTGCTCTAACTGAAAACAGAGCACTCAGATAATTTTGTGTGTGTGTATGTGTGTTTATCTGCAAGTTTGTGTGTGTGTGTGTGTATTTATCTGTAAGTTTTTGTGTGTGGGTGTATTTATTTGTAAGTTTGTGTGTGTGTGTGTATTTGTATTTATCTGTAAGTTTTGTGTGTGTGTATTTAAGTTTTGTGTGTGTGTATTTATCTGTAAGTTTGTGTGTGTGTATTAATCTGCAAGTTTTTGTTTGTGTGTATTAATCTGCAAGTTTTTGTTTGTGTGTATTTATCTGTAAGTTTTTTGTTTGTGTGTATTTATCTGTAAGTTTTGTGTGCGTGTGTATTTATCTGTAATTTTTTCTCTCCTTTCCTTCCTCTGTTTTTTTTTAAAACTGCACCACACACTTTTATCTAACTTGCTCTACTAGGCTGCACCTATCCTAGGTCTACAATTACTGCAGCTGTCATCACACCTATACTAGGTCTACAATTACTGCAGCTGTCATCACACCTATCTTAGGTCTACAATTACTGCAGCTGTCATCACACCTATCTTAGGTCTACAATTACTGCAGCTGTCATCACACCTATCTTAGGTCTACAATTACTGCAGCTGTCATCACACCTATCTTAGGTCTACAATTACTGCAGCTGTCATCACACCTATCTTAGGTCTACAATTACTGCAGCTGTCATCACACCTATCTTAGGTCTACAATTACTGTGACTATTATCACACCTATCCTAGGTCTACAATTACTGTGACTATTATCACACCTATCCTAGGTCTACAATTACTGCAGCTGTCATCACACCTATCCTAGGTCTACAATTACTGCAGCTGTCATCACACCTATCCTAGGTCTACAATTACTGTGACTATTATCACACCTATCCTAGGTCTACAATTACTGTGACTATTATCACACCTATCCTAGGTCTACAATTACTGTGACTATTATCACACCTATCCTAGGTCTACAATTACTGTGACTATTATCACACCTATCCTAGGTCTACAACAGAACTGTTTGATTAGACTATTTAAAACAATGTATTCTTTAATAAGGAATTCACAGTTTAAAATCAACTATTTGATGTCAGACTGATGGCACAGTATTTTCCATCCCAGGATTCTAGTTTTGACTGCAATACGATTTTCAAAGGGTTAAAGTTCTATACATATCTAGACATGACAAACTTCATATAAAACCCTATTTTCCACTAGCTGCGTTATCATTATGAGCTCAATCTGAAGTCTGAATGACCTCTTGTATGATAAATAAAATATAGCAACAGGTTAAATGGCAAAGCATAGGGCAAATTTCTCATGTTATCTGAACCAAATGTGGATATATATATATATATATATATATATATATATATAAATAAAACATAGCATACATGAAAAATATGCAAGTGATGAAAAAGGAAACATGAACAAGGTACACTGATGCTATGTTGCTAACCCCCCTCCATCTGACCTGATGTCTGTGCCTTCTGAGTGTTAGAATCAAAGAATTAAACTAAAGTTATCACTGAAGTACAAGAACAGAAGCAATGCAAAGGATTATTGAGTCGGGACTATACAGAAGATGAGCTTCAACAGCTTTCTGTACTGAGGCTGTCAGAAGATCAAAAACAAGGCCCTGGCCAGGGGTAGCTAGAAGACATGAAACACTCACCAAATAACTGCCTGTGTACCTCTCACAAACTATCCAAGAACTATAATGATTCTCCTAATATTTAACAGAACAGCAGGGAAGAAAGGACAGAAATGTAACAATTTGATTTCAAAAAGGTGAGAAACAGCCCCCTCCAGTATAAAAGAAAAAAACTCCTTGAGAATTATAGTTAATTTGTTTTCTTATTTCATAAGAACATGAAAACACAAAAGAAAAATCTTCCTATTTCAAATGAACATATGAAATAAAATCTTTGTACTTAATGTTTAAGCGTTACCACACAATTCAGATAAATGAGGATGAATTATCACTCTTGTTTGAGCAGGCTAAGGGAAAATGGCATCTATTGTACTGAGCAAAACACTAACAAGATTGTAATGAAACTTGTGGCTTCAGAGTGTAACAACATGTCTGCAAATATATAGAAGATTATTCAAGTAACTTTACATCATCAAAAACAGAAACAAGTGTTGAAATAAGATAATATTCTGAAACATTCCATTTGTCTGAAATGTATCCAGAAAAAAAAAATATGAAGAATATTTCATATCTCCATTTGTCCCCCAGATGTATATGATATCTCCATTTGTCCCCCAGCTGTATATGCAGAACAGGCAAAAGATAAAATCCCCATTTCCACGCCATTAAGGCACAGTGATGGTAAGGTGTTAGGCCCGTATTTCCAAGACCTTCGGCACATGAAAGTGCGATGTGGTCAGTATCATGGTTGGTAGCATTTACCCTCCCAGATTTCTCTGGCATTTTTTTTTTTAGGCTGAATGGACCCCGGGGCCTTTTTGGTGTGGGTGGTATCAGAAAAAAATCCCCACTGCTGGGACTTGAACCCAGTACCACCGAATTAGTAGATTGAGAGCCTAATCACTCAGCCAACCAGGCCACCATATGCAGAACAAGCTTACAAAAATTTCTCCAAGGCCTGCCTGCACCCACCTAATTCTATTTATAGCTTCACTGCTTTCTGACTCTCTTTGTTTCCTTCATCTCCTCTTGGTCACTCTGAAATGAGAATTGTTTTGTAACATGGATTGATGGGTTCCTTACCCTTTGGTCCAAATCATTAACTACATATTCTGCATACGTTGCTATACTGGTCTCATTGCATGGGTGGAATTAAAATATAATAATGAACATGTCTGGTGACCTGTGAACTACACATGCAGAAGAACAATACAATAAATATACAGTACACCAATAAAAATCTCACAGCCAGTTCTTAGTTCAGTTTTACTAATTCTTTCTGGTTACTTGAATACACAGCCTCATTCTGTGGGCATGACGCAGGGGAAGCTAGTTTTGATGAATGTAAGCATGAAGATGTGGACACAAAAGCACATAGTTGAAGAAAAAAAACACTGGCTTTGTCATGACAAGTGCAATAAATATATTTACATCAACAAATTGTTCCACTGGGTAAACATTTCTGTAGCATTTTATAGAGGATGAGGGAAAGTATATAAAAGAAGATGGCAAATAATACAAGCAAAGGATCAAACCAATTCTCATATTTAGAAAAAAAAACACTGCTGCATTGCATCTGTTAACTATATACACTGTGTCATGTAGCAAAACACAAGTCACATATGATTTGATTGCAATGAAAGAACTTAAAAGGTTATTATGTTGATGTGTATGTTTATGTAAAAACAGAAATATATTTCTTATGTGTATGATTCTGTAGACTGGACTCAGCTCTTAATATTTAATCTATCATGTATGTAGGTACTGAAATTTTGACTGTGGTCACATTAAGTAAACTTTCAAAGGGTGAGGCTTTATTTGTAGGCAACTTCACATTGTCTGTATACATTTTGAGAAGAAATGCATCACACACAGTGGGCAGATATTGTTGGCAGTACTCATATATTAAATACAACAGAACATATTCTTCAAGTGAGACCAGACTATACAGATCTATTTCCTCAAGCATGATCACAGTGACTTGGCTGGAGGCAGATGGCAGAGAACTGCCATGAAAATTTGGTAAAACTGCAGACTCCATCACACATTGAAGAAGAGACTACAGAGTACTGTCAACCATCCTTTATTTGCCACCTTGATGATCTAATTCTTTCAAGTAAGTCCAGATTTAGAACTGTGTGAGATTACTCAATGAGAATCGATTCCCTGGAGAAGCCTCTTAGTTAGCTGCCATTTTTGTCATATTTTTGGTGGACAAATTATCCTAATCCTGCACCTTGGCAAAAATGTCAATAATAAAGAAAGTAAATTTGTGCTTATGCAAATTCACAAAAAAAAAAAAAAGTAACCCTCTACACCCTATGAATTGAACCCTGTGTCACACTGTGCTCTTATGCATCTCTTTAACACAGAAACAAGAACCACACTCTGTATTACACATACTGAACTGTTTCATAATTAATTTTCTACAGCATATTTCATTGTTTTGCAATTAATTTTACACCGTGTTTAATTTTTTTCATAATTAGTTTTATATCACAAATGTCTAGGTATTTCATAATTAATTTCACTTGCAAAAAATCTTTTGGTAAATGCTTTTTTTTTTTCTGACATTTCTGTTCTACAGGCAAAACTATGAAAAGTTTGTGAGGTAATCATGTTATATTTTATTAATTTTCAAATAAACCATCTGTAAACATGACCATTTCTTTAAGTAAACCTCTGTATCTGACGGCTTATGAAGCAAGAGTGTTGATTCAAGAGATGGACAGCATCTAAGTTAGAAGATTGATCAAGTATTAGAGTTGGATCCCATCTAAGTTAGAAGATCGATCAAGAGTTTTATAGTTGGATAGCATCAGATTGATCAAGAGTTAGAGTTGGATAGCATCAGAAGTCAGAAGAATGATCAAGAGTTGGATAGCACCTAAGTTAGAAGATTGATCAAGTATTAGGAGTTGGATACCATCTAAGTTAGAAGAATGATCAAGAGTTGGACGGCATCTAAGTTAGAAGATTGATCAAGTATTAGAGTTGGACACCATCTAAGTTAGAAGAATGATCAAGAGTTTTATAGTTGGAAAGCATCAGAAGTTAGATTGGTCAAGAGTTAGAGCTGGATAGTATCAGAAGTTAGAAGAATGATCAAGAGTTGGATAGCATCAGAATGAAGATTGATTCAAGATAGCATCTAAGTTAGAAGAATGATCAAGAGTTGGATAGCAACTAAGTTAGAAGAATGATCAAGAGTTGGATAGCATCTAAGTTAGAAGAATAATCAAGAGTTCAAATGAACATATGAAATAAAATCTTTGTACTTATGTTTAAGCGTTACCACACAATTCAAATAAATGAGGATGAATTATCACTCTTGTTTGAGCAGGCAAGGGAAAATGGCATCTATTGTATTGAGCAAAACTCTACAAGATTGTGATGAAACTTGTGGATAGCATCAGAAGTTTGATCAAGAGGTAGAGCTGGATAGCATCTAAGTTAAGAGAGTGATCAAAGTTAAAGCTTTATAGCATCAAGAGTTAGAGTTGGATGGCATCTCAGAAGAATGATCAAGAGTTAGAGCTTTATAGCATAGAAGAATAATCAAAAGTTAGAGATGGATAACATCTAAGTTAGAAGAATGATCAAAAGTCAGTTGGATAGCATCAGAAGTTAGAAGAATGATTAAGTATTAGAGTTGGATAGCATCCAAGTTAGAAGACCTGATCAAGAGTCAGAGATGGATAGCATCTAAGAAGAATGATCAAGAGTCAGAGATGGATAGCATCAGAAATTAGAAGAATGATCAAGAGTCAGAGCTGTATAGCATCAGAAGAATGATCAAGATTCAGAGTTAGATAGCATCAGAAGTTAGAAGATTGATTCCAGAATTAGAGTTGGATAGCATCTGAAGTTAGAAGAGTGATCAAGAGTTAGAAAGTGGGCTTTTTTAAAAACCTTAATTAAAATAATGAAAAGTATCTTTTTAAAAGTAGGAAGTTCTGAAGTTTTAATCAGAAACACAAGCCTGGCATGCCTCCTTGTGTTTGAAGTACAATAAAGTGACACGAATTATGATGTCACATTTTTGAAGAAGTGAAAAAAATTCCTGGACCAAACTGACAGTTCAGTTAGGAAGCAGCTGTGGTGCAAAAGTGGTTTCTTGTTGTAACACTACGAAGTATTGAAAAATAGTACACAAATTAGCAAATATGCCAGCTGCACTTCCTTCAAACAGCATCTACAGGTATAATTCTAGGATGCATATATTTATATTTCTAGAGTATATGTGTGCCTTTTAATCCTTAAAAATTCCATGTTTTTCAGTGTTTTTATTACTCTAACAGATATGTGCTTTCATAGCAGAATTTTCCCTATACCGCTAGGATCAGTTGCTCATTCATTCATTTGCATGTCCCTTGCGGAACTTTGCCTCCCAAACAGCACTCCTGTAGGCCTCTCGGTTGTGAGCAAGATGGCCTGCTGCTGATACATCCATTTGCAGATCGTCAATGATGTCTTGCAGCCATCTTTGTTTTGGTCTTCCTCTTTTTCTTTTTCCCATTATGTATCCTTCCAATATGGTCTTCTCTAAATTATCATGATGTTTAATGTGTACAAAATATTTAAGTTTTCTCTCTTTAATCTTCTTTACTAGCCAGCCTTCTTCAATATTACGCTCTTGTAGTATAGATATATTTGTTCTTTTTTGTGTCCATGATATTTGGAGAACTCTTCTGTAGCATTTACATTCAAAGGCATTTATGTGTTTCTCAGTTGTTTTGTTAAGTGTCCAGGTCTCACAGGCATATGTTGCGATGGGAAAGATGCATGCCCTTAAAAATCTTATTTTGTGGTTCTGTCTGCTCCTCTCCACAGATTCTTTAGTTGTTTTACTTTCTGAAAAGCAATAAATGTCCTCCTTTTAATTTCCCTCAGTGTATCTCCATTATTAGTTAGTAGTGATCCAAGATATTCAAAACTCTCCACTTCTTCCAGTTTTTCCTCACTGATACATACTCAGTTGCTAGTTGTTATGTACACGTAATGTTATTTTCATCTTTTTATTCCTCCTGTCATTTCATGCTGTGTCATAACTTTGTGCAGAACTTTGCCTATGACAGAATAAAATTATTCCAGATTTATTTCCCTCTGAAATGTACAACATGATGTATTGTTAGCTAAAAAGGTGTAGCCAAAATTATTTTCTAAATGATGAAATTGTAAACCGTCGCTGCAGTTCTGAGAGGCTAGTCAAGTACTATTCCTTTCCTGCGAACTACGAATCTGGTACAGAAAGGGTTTAAAAGCATTTGTAAAAAAGAAATCACGAGATTTTATTAGTTTATTTTAAAAAAAAAGGGGGGGGGGGAAGAAATGGTGACACTGAAATTTGCCTTTACATTATACATAAAGCGTTTAAAAAAAAATTCACATGACAACTTCAAAGAGTCACAATCCAAAAATCTTATAATATCAACAGAAAAAGTCTTTACTAGCCAGTCAACAAATTTCTTTACATTATACTTCACACACAGATAACAGATGATGATGTCTGTAAACTATGAAGGACAGTAATCCCAATCTCTGTGTCCACTATGCCAATTATTTTTAAGGACAAACAAAACAAGATGCTGCTAACAAACTGAACTGTCATGCTGTAGCAGGTATTTACAGCTGGGAGTCACCTAACACTTTGTGTGGATGGACATGTCTAACAGGAGAATTCAACATTGCCCAGCTAAATATAGGGATGCCGAACCTTGAAGCTGTAGAATATGAACATTCCAAACAGAAAATGCCAGCCACTATAATATGTATACATGTATGTACATACGTTCACACACACAATGCACCTATAGTGTATTAAATGCTGCCAACAATCAAGTTTTAGATAAAAAGTTCTATTTTTGGGAGTCCTGAAACAAAATGTGCTGATACAAAAATATTGATCATCTTTAAGCTTACTTTATTGCTTGTACTTTGTATTCTATTTTACTTTCTCTGTCATGTCATGGCCCTCTCTGCTTGAATATGTCGTGTATTCTGTTCTCCTATGCTCATTTATCATGTCCTGGTTGTTTATGTTCATTTATATTATTTGTTTTAACCATTACTGTTTATCATGTCTTAGATATTTGCTCATCAAATTATATATTATGTCCACTCCTCTCGAGGGGCAGGGGAAGATGATGTAGCTGCACTCATCACACACTAAAGAGGTTCAGATAGCAAAGAGTAGTGTTTTACTATTTTTCAAAACATGAAGCACAGCATCAGAGGTCACAGTAAATTCTGCAGCATGAATTTTATATCAGGACAGTAGACTGCCAAAAAAAAACATTTATCACATGCTTAACCAATATGTGTGACAACTCCACGTATGTCACATATCATTTACACTCTTAGAACACCATGAAAAGATCAAAACTGATGACATTCTATGTGCTCTATCACTCTGTGAAATACCTAACTTTTAGGAACCACATGAAAAGCCAGAATCATCTCTCACTGCTATATGTAAGTAGTCAAATAGTAGACTAGGAATATACAGCATAAGTTTGCATCTGCTTGTAGGTTTCCCCATCCTATTAGAGTGTCAAATCTAAATCTTAATATTCTCTTGCTTGTGAATGTTTCTGAGATTCCCATCCTTGTTTCATTAAACACTCACAGTTATAACAGCTAACATTTTACAGCAATTAACACTTTAGACAAATAAATGGACGTGTCATTTAATAATCCATAACATGTTTATTATTTCTATTTTGAAAAAAAAAAGAACTGGACATTAAAATATATTGAGAAATGAATAAAAATATCTATAAATCATTATTTTCAAGACATTCATAAAGCAATAGTATCTAGGATATGGAAACCATTTTAATCCCTCATCATATAAATGTGAATGTAAAATTAGACACTAACATTTTCAAATAAAATGACATCATCTAATAGTTTAACTTCTACATACATTATATGTGTTTTCACATTGTCTGAGGACCTGGGATAAGATTGGAAGTTATAATGGTTTTATGAGGTTTGAACACTCATTAAATTATGATATCTGTAACACTACTGCATACTAATCACATATATTTAACTCCCATTATAAAAGTGTAACGAGCAGATGTCGGTGATACTATCTTAAGTTTTTTAACTAGCATATGGAATGGAGCCACCACAACCTTTCCTTTTTGTTCTTACTGATGCAAAATAAATATTGCAAACCATTTGAATAAGATATACCAGTCAGAGATTTCTTATCTAAAGCCTAAATCTCTAAAATGGAACTTTTAACTTTGCTGCAAAATGAGAAAGATGCCAGAATAGTAAGGGTGCCAAATTGAAGTAAAAAAGATGCCAGCCAAACTGAAGTCAGGATGATCCCAGAATAGTAAGGGTGCCATACTGAAGTCAGAAAGATGCCAGAATAGTAAGGGTGCCATACTGAAGTCACAAAGATGCCAGAATAGTAAGGGTGCCATACTGAAGTCAGAAAGATGCCAGAATAGTAAGGGTGCCATACTGAAGTCAGAAAGATGCCAGAATAGTAAGGGTGCCATACTGAAGTCACAAGATGCCAGAATAGTATGGGTGCCATACTGAAGTCAGGAAGATGCCAGAATAGTAAGGGTGCCATACTGAAGTCAGGAAGATGTCAGAATAGTATGGGTGCCATACTGAAGTCAGGAAAGATGCCAGAATAGTAAGGGTGCCATACTGAAGTCAGGAAGATGCCAGAATAGTATGGGTGCCATACTGAGGTCAGGAAGATGCCAGAATAGTAAGGGTGCCATACTGAAGTCAGGAAGATGCCAGAATAGTATGGGTGCCATACTGAAGTCAGGAAGATGCCAGAATAGTAAGGGTGCCGTACTGAAGTCAGAAAGATGCCAGAATAGTAAGGGTGTCATACTGAAGTCAGGAAGATGCCAGAATAGTAAGGGTGCCATACTGAAGTCAGAAAGATCCCAGAATATTACTGGTACCATACTGAAGTCAGAAAGATCCAAGAATAGTAAGAGTACCGTACTGAAGTTAGAAAGATCCCAGTAAGGTCACCATAATGAAAATGCGAAAGATGCCAGAATAGTGAGGGTACCATACTGTGGAATGAGAAAAATGCCAGAATAACCAAAGAGTAACCTCATCAGTTATAAGACAGGTAATGCTATCTTTATATTGCAGACTCAATTACACTGAGCAATAATGAGATGTTTGTGAACAGTGAGAAGGCAAGGAAAACACTTAAACAAACATGTTCTATACTTAACATATGTAATGGTTAACACTTCTTAGTCAAAATGTTTAATGTAAATACACACAGGTTGTTCATTATCATAAAGTATTTGGCTAATATAAACAGATGACCATGTTCTAATCATGTCTAAACCTACTTCCATGTCGTTTGCTCAGCTTGTCAATGAACGACATATTTTTTTACTGTGTTGTCGGCAAGCTTTTCAACCTCATCAAGGGACTATTAATTTGGCCTCTCTTAACAATGTTCATACTTTACATTATAACATCTGAGATTACTGATCCCATTTAATTTATTTCAAGGAAAGAGAGCTACAGACCCTTCTGGACATTGTGGTTCGTGAAAGTAAAAGTAAGGGTATCAGCATGAATAAAAAGAAGACTGAAGTGATGGTCATCTCAAAGAAAAGAATACCACCAAAATGTAGCATTACCATCGATGGCACAAATCTGAAACAAGCTGATATATTCAAGTACTTAGGAACGATTATAACAGCTGATGGGAAATGTCACAATGAAATAAAAAGCAGACGTGCTCAGGCCAAGTCAGCATTCCAGAAGATGAGAAACATCTTGTGCAATAGATCATATCAATGGAAACAAAATTCTGAGTACTTAAATGTTACATTGAGCCAATTTTATCCAACATGTGAAGCATGGTCCATGAATAAGAGAGTACAGCAAGAAATGGAGGCCATGGAAATGTGGTTCATAAGAAGGATGTTGAAGGTACCATGGACACCTAAGAAAACCAACGAAGAAGTCTTAAGAGAGGCTGGAGTTAAAAGGCAAATTACAGCAAAGATCAGAGGCAGACAAGCGAGATTAGTAGGACACTTTCTGAGAAGAGGAAAATTGGAACACTGTGGCAAGTGGAAAAATTGAGGGAAGAAGAGAGAGAAGTTACTGGATGGGGTGTCAGTGTGGCTAGGAAGAAAGTCACAGGCGGATCTCATAATCAAGTCTAAAGACAGGGAATTGTGGCGAGAACTGATCGCCTACACCACATGGCATGGCACTTGATTGATTGATTTTTTTTTAACTTTCTCCTTATGTTTTTACCACACAGGGAAAAAAGCTGAAGAATTTATTCTCTTGTCTTACTCTGCAATTATTTCATAGTATTTATCTAATAACATCTTGTTGGCAGAAATGCAGATGAAGCCACTGACAGCAATTATTGAGGAAAGACGCTGGCGATGTTGGGACATGTGCTCTGACTGACTGACAACTTACTACCAAAAATAGCACTAAGATGGATACCACAGGAGAACAGAATTAAGGGTAGACCAAAAGAGACATGGAGAAGAACAACAGAGAGGATGTTGAGCAATAGAGGGCTCACCTGGGCAAGAGCAGAAAAAAAGGCAAAGGACAGGCATTTGTGGAAAACCCTTGCGGAAGCCCCATGTGCCCTGGGCACTTAAGGTTCAGAGAGAGAGAGAGAGATTTATCTGTTCACTGGTCATTCTCTGTATTTCTCACTGATTTCAGCACAAAGTCTTAATAAATCTCAGGTTTTTACAATCTGAAGTCAGGAAGATGCCAGAATAGTAAGGGTGCCATACTTTTTAGATCATCATATCACATTTTTATGCCTTACTAAAGCTTGTGTTAAACTGGAAAGATACAAATACATTCCTGCAGGTCTGTAAATTTAAATACAAACCCACACCACTCACCCATGGCAAATATTGTAAATGTCTTTGAACCTTGTGCTGAAATATTTTTAACAATTCCTTGAACAAGGGTTGTCTTCAGAAATGTGCTCTTGTATTTCACACAGAAATAAAAAAAAAAAACACTATGAAAAAGTATAGGTGATACTGCATTTTAACATTTGAACCTGTACCTTATCCAGCAAAACTCTAGTATGTTGTGGAACTTGTGACAATATTACACATAATGAAAAAAAATTGCTATATACAAAGCTTCATCAATTATAAATTAATGTCATAACCTCAGTATACCTCATGATAACATGCCAGATCTTGAAGCACTTTCAACAAGAAAAGATGAGATGAGCAAAGAAAAGATGATGATAAGAGTACCATATCCTGGAACGAGGAGAAGAGGACAGGATAAATGAAGATTCTCGAGGGCTGTGGAAACATCTAGCCCTACCTTGGGTTAAATTAAAGAAGTCACTGAATAAAACAATCCCAATGCACAGATAATTCTATTTCCATGTCATTTCTATAAGCTGATTGAATAATTTTGTTCTTTGTTCTTCCTGCTACAGAACAATGTAAGAGAGTTGTGCTATTCCATTATGCGGCTGGAACATGTACAAACCCTTTTCTGTGATAATAGTAGCAGCAAGAACTTCTCTAAACATCCTTAACTAAAGAAATGTCCAGAGTGTTTAATGCATGTTATTAACTTATCATGCGCTGTTTACAGGAGATAGCTGTGTGGGATTCATGACTGCAGCACTTGGAGCTGCTGCAAGACTTAGTGTTGAACTAAAAATATTGGTCATTTGTGGACAGCTCTGAAATGATATGGCTAATGTGATATCTTTTCCCTTCAGTCAGCCTAAAACTACTAATTAGATCATGCTGCAGCAGTTACTCTTTACAGTTTGTTAACAGTTAAGGTTACTTAGATGCATATTATTTGGATTTGGATGAGGAGTCTTGCCAGACTAGTGGGTAAGGCTGGCATGCCCACCTATGATCTCCTTGACAGTGAGGTCAGCTGCTTGTCATACACTTCGGACTTCATCAAAGTTGTCCTTAAAAAAAAATCTCCAAATAAAAAACTTGTTGTTTGATTTGGTCTGAAACTCTGCAGTCAACATACTCCTTCTTTCACTGAAAAGTTTCTGAGATGACAGGACATACTATGCCAGGTTTTTAAAAATAATTTCTAGCTGATTCTTAAAGAAAGCAAGACAGCGAGCATTTTCAGTTAAATTATAAAATGTACTGTGATGATAGTGTGTTTAAGCTGTTTTCTTTTCTTGTGATTCAACATTTTTTTTTCATGGACTGCTGTCGCACTTTGAAGGGTCCTGCACAAAAATCACATTATTTAAAAATATAAGTTGGGTGTAAATTAAGTTTCACTCATTTGCATATTAAAAGCAATGAACACTCACAGGATGAAATATAGCAAAATATGTCATATTTACAGTACAGCAAATGTTATATTTACACTACACCAAATGTCATGCTTTACAGTACAGCAAATGATCTCATAATTGCTGTACAGCAAATGCTGATGACATGATAACTTCATGCAGATTGTTTCAAATCTTTAATATTTACAAAAACAGAGAACACAACAGAATATACACAAATAATTTATCTTTTCTTCACATAAAAGGCATTTATTTAAAAAATTGCTAAATGTCAACAGTGAATCTGACTAACTCATTCTGCCATCAACAAATTGAAAAAAAAAAATGTATCCATGCATACGAAAAAAAAAATATATACAAAGATAAGAAATGATGATTTTTTTCTCCCACGAAAAATACAATGATATCTGAGTATTTGTGAAATATATACAGGATCTGCTTGTAATAAATGAATTCAGTTCACAGACTTGTGGCGTAAAATTCTTTATGAAACAAACCAAATAAAAACCAAAATAAGCAGAGTGAAAGAGCAAGTAATAACAAGCTTTTCAAAATAATTAATGACAAGGAGATTGCACAAAGTTCTATTTACTAAATTACTTGATTTCCACTCAAAAGTGGAATTTTTAAATTTCTAACCCTGTATTTGACAGATATATTCATACTCAATACCAAAACTACCTCAATGGTTACAAAAATACAATTGGCACTACTGTTTTTCTACAATCTGCCAATGACAACATGCGCAAACAGCTCTACGAAAGTTGCATTTTTTTTTTAAAGGGGAGGGGACCTCAAACATCATTTTAAAACAATCTTCATCGTTCATCTGCCCACAAGAAAGGGTAGGACTGGCATCACTTTTAACCTTCAGGATAAATTTCTTCATAAAAAAATCTGATAATAAAAAAATCTGATATTAGACATTTTAATTACATCAAAACATGAACCCTTTTCTGTTAATTTTTAAAAGTAAGGATCTGCTACTACAAAATCCAAGTTATTCATAGCTCTAACTGCCATTTTTTTAACATTTGTTATATTCTGAAATTTATAAAGATAAAATTTAATATACAAACCCAATAACTCACTTACATGAATTATTTTCTTAAATCAGTAATAACATTTTCAGTTTCAAAATGGGCTATTTGCATTACGAAACTGATGCAGGAATAAAGTGCAAAATAAATAAATAAAGGAAAAAAAGAAAGAAAATAATGGTATACATTTGTAAGTCAGAAATTTTTGTCTTTGTTCTAAGAAATCTTTGATACAGGATACAGAATTGGTTAAGAAAGTCTTGGTCACTTTAAAAAGCTGCATGGTGTAACAGACCACTAGCTACTTTGTAATAATTATTATACTATGTGCAAACTAATGATAAGGTTTGCATTTTGTCTTAGTACTTCACTAAACATATTTCTTAATCACAAATAAAGTCACATATTACTTTGTTTAAATGTAAAAGTTGGGTGTTTTCAGAATTCAATGTTACCATCTCAAAACAAATTAAACAAGCCTGTCGGTGTTTTAATTAAGCCTCAGTTGCTAGTGTATGTACCTCTTCAAGAACCAATGACAAAAGATTAAACAATACAATGCTAAGATAGATGCAACAATGTCTTTTCTGTATGATTTCTGTATGATCACATTAGCAAGAGATATTCAGAGACAGAAATATTTTGGAGACATGTCAGTGACAATGACATGATATTAAGAAAAAAAAAAAAAGAATATTTGTATTTTTTTCATGTTTTCTTGTAGGCAAGACCTTGTCTTTGTTCTCATCAAAACAGAATCTTGTTCTCTTTTTTTTTTTTTTCATCTGACAATTGATGATTGTGATGAATAACTTTCAGGTGAACAGTTCTGTAAGTCTTTCCATCTAAACATTCAAGTCACCAACAGCTTTAAAGGTGTTTGAAATTTCACTCAAGACATTAGAAGACCTGCTCAAGCTACTGTCTTTATGTGCGTAAGTGAGAATATGTCCACATGAATATCACTTTATCACTCCCTTTGTATACAGCCTTGAAGCTTATCCACCCAATCAATTGCTGATTTTGCATCTGCGGCCATGAAGTTGTACACTCTCCGAACAGTGCGAATCTAAAAAAGGACAAAAAATGAAAAAAGATGAGAAAAGATAGCAAAGTCAGTAAAACTTGTGCTTTCTGAAATCAAAATAACAATCAACCGTGGTACATTCAACTAAAGACATACAAATCTTTCAAGGAAAACTCATGTAGATCAAAGAAGTATCTATAAATAGTGAAGAATGCAGTGGAAAAAATACCCAAGTACAAGGAGTGAACCTGATCAAATCTACTAGTGCACCAACATCGTAGTCTAGCAATCTAAAACAAAGTGAAAGTCCTTGTGACAGTGGAATCCTCAACTTCAGATCATTTACTTCAAGAATGTTCCACCCATTCAGTACCATGACATCAAACCTAGTCAGAGGACTGGACAGAAGGTAGAAGTTACTGCTAACAGCAAAAACCTGGAGAAAACTATCAAACCTAATCAGAGGACTGGACAGAAGGTAGAAGTTACTGCTAACAGCAAAAACCTGGAGAAAACTATCAAACCTAGTCAGAGGACTGGACAGAAGGTAGAAGTTACTGCTAACAGCAAAAACCTGGAGAAAACTATCAAACCTAATCAGAGGACTGGACAGAAGGTAGAAGTTACTGGTAACAGTAAAAACCTGAAGAAAACTATCAAACCTAATCAGAGGACTGGACAGAAGGTAGAAGTTACTGCTAACAGCAAAAACCTGGAGAAAACTATCAAACCTAGTCAGAGGATTGGACAGAAGGTAGAAGTTACTGGTAACAGCAAAAACCTGGAGAAAACTACTCATTCTGCCCTGGGCTGAACTTCAAGAATTTATTATGGCCAAAAACACAAGCTGGATACTTCTGGCACATTATGTCTTCATCATTTTTACCACATAAAAAAACTATATAAAAAAAATTAACTTTTAATCTGCATTTGTTACTTGTATATATTCAGTGATTTATTCTGAAACATTCTAGTTTCTGCAATTTTTGGATCACTGAATCTAAAACTGCCTAACTGTCCACATTACTGAATGATTGGTGGTAGTAACAAACCATAGAGTGAAATAACAAGACAAGATGACCCCTCTTTCCCCCCCCACACCCACACCCACACACACACACACACACACACACACTTTACGGCACTTTGCTTTTACAAAAGACCTATATTAGTACCTGTTTTAGTGAACTGAAAGAAAACAGAAGAAGCTTTTCACTTTACAACACAAGAAGAAATGTGAAAATGGCTTTCAGTGTTTGCTTTGCAGCAACCTTCTCCTCCATGAACTACACTCAGCATCAATCCACCACAGCTTTGGACTGTCTGTGAGTATAAGGTGGCTATGTTTGTGGAAGTAGATGATGACACTGAAGAGGTTCTGGCACCCTATGAACTGACAGATGATGAGCTGATGCATTTTCAGGAGCAAATAAAATTCATGCAATGGCAAATGACCTGAAAGTGGAGTTATCCAGGAACTGAATGTGAAGCATCTGCATATGACTGACAGTGATGCAATGGTCGCAGAAAAGCATAACTTTAATTTTGAAAGGGCACATAGGTTTAGGGCAGGTCTGCAGGATATCATGAGTGCCTACAAGGAAATGTATGACAGAAAAATGTGCAAGGTTAAACAGTCAAATATGCTACTGTATTTCAAGCCTTCCACGTCAGCCACAGCAAATCTTCAACCTTGGACATCGAAGCAGGCAGACAGAAGTAGGTGCAGACAGTAGTGATCGCCTGACTTGATGGAATTAGATTAAAATGAAATGCTAATAGACGATACTCTTCCTTTCTTCTTCACTGTTGCCGTGTATTTATCATATCATTCCTGCTTTACCATATGTTAGAGTTATATTTTGGCCAAAAAAATATTTTGGCCAAACACCATAAGAAATAACATCTTATTGGCAGAAATGCAGATGAAGCCACTGACAACAATTATTGATGAAAGACGCTGGCGATGGTTGGGACATGTGCTCTGAATGATTGACAACTCACTACCAAAAACAGCACTAAGATGGACACCACAGGGGAACAGAAGTAAGGGTAGACCAAAAGAGACATGGAGTAGAACAACAGAGAGGATGTTGAGCAATAGAGGGCTCACCTGGGCAAGAGCAGAAAAAAAAAGGCAAAGGACAGGCATTTGTGGAAAACCCTTGCGGAAGCCCCATGTGCCCTGGGCACTTAAGGTTCAGAGAGAGAGAGAGAGAGAGATATGTGTTATTTGGCATGATTTGGTAGTATTTTTTTGGGGGGGGGGGGGTCTCAGATCACTCAGAAATTTTTTCCATAGTAATTCATACTCTTGCTTTACGCCATCTTGATGTATGAAAGGTTTCATAGGAACATGCTACTTTCAGAAAGCAAGGGCCAAATGTATCAACACTTTCATGAGCTCACAGCTGAACTACTTAAGCATATGCATTACCTCTATAAATGAGTTCTCCTCAGCTCTCTTTAGTGCTCCAGGAACATTCTTGATCAGATTAACCGACTCTACCTCAGCCAAGTCAATGGATCCCTTACAGTTGGGGTCATCACGAGTTTCATAATAGCGGAGCTTATGAGAAATAAATAAGCAAAATATAGGACAAATATAAATCTAAGCTTTCAAGTATCATCAATCATAAATTTCATTATTTTCTTCCTCTGTTTTATCTTTGTTGCCTACTGATACATGTCACAGGTAGTTTGATCAACTGAAGTCCAGTCTAAAGCATGTGATGCAGTTTGACATGTTGTCACATTATTTATTTTCAAGATATTACTCTCCTGATCCACCTTCTTTGTCTGGTTCCTGGTGTTTTTATGTAGAATGTTTGTGGTGATGGATGACTGAAGTTCATTCTTGTACGACAGGGGAAAAGTGAAAATCTGTAACCAGCTCATATTTCATGGGTCCCCTAATGTGGTTATTGTTCTGTCTTGGGGGCAAAGATGTCTGATTTGGCAGTTGGTGAACCACAGCTGACATGCTAGTGCCAGGGCTGATGAAACACAGCTGACATCCTAGTGCCAGGGTTGATGAAACATAGCTGACATGCTAGTGCCAGGGTTGATGAAACATAGCTGACACACTAGTGCTAGGGCTGATGAAACACAGCTGACATGCTAGTGCCAGGGTTGATGAAACATAGCTGACATCCTAGTGCCAGGGTTGATGAAACACAGATGACATCCTAGTGCCAGGGTTGATGAAACATAGCTGACATGCTAGTGCCAGGGTTGATGAAACATAGCTGACATGCTAGTGCCAGGGTTGATGAAACATAGCTGACATCCTAGTGCTAGGGCTGATGAAACATAGCTGACATGCTAGTGCCAGGGCTGATGAACCATAGCTGACCAAGACCCTGTTTCACCTCTCCATTGGTACCCCCAATGACAGGCTAGTGGGGCAGGGATTGTCACAGTCCCCATGGTGGTGGAGCCTGCTAAAGAAGTACTGCACAACCACTGCTCTTTCTTTACATTCCACTCAAGGACAGAAAAAAAAAACAGCTGCTGTAACCTGCTCCCAATAGGACATAATGCTGTGCTTCAACACCTTCACCGCTTTGGCTGCAAAGAACATTAAGGTTACAGTTCTGGAAGATAGAAGGTTGTTCTAAAACTGTAACAGGACTAGCAAGCCAATGGTGGATATCAAAACCACTCAAGAAAATAAAGTTTGCATCATCTTCTGAAGTCAATGCAATATACTCTGTTCTCTGTGAATTGCTGATTTTTTTTTTCCTATGTAGCAAGATTTAAATTATGAAAATCTTCATTCAATCATCTGGTACAGCATAGATGTTGTCAAGTTTTATATTATTTTTTTCCATGATTTTGTAGAAAGCATGCAGAAAATTTGTAAGGAGTAAAAACAAGTTGAAGAAATGCCCCATATATGTCAACATCAATAAAATATAATTGTATAATTTTAAAATACTGAATGTTTTTCAAAATAACAAATTTACTAACTGGGATTTTTTTTTAAATATAGGGACAAGCTGACAGAAGACATTTTTAAAGGATGGGAGTGGAAATCAAGAGAAGACCAGCAAAAAGCACATTTCAGATAAATTAAGAAAAATCCTGCAAACAACAAATAAAAACCACAGTAAGAGTCTTCAATACAAACTGCTACACTACCTCACGAGGGAAAAATAACCCAGGAAAAGAATGATGTAGTAATGTGCATATTTAGAAGTCTGAGACACAGTTTGTGAACAGAAAAAAAAAGAATACACACACACACACACACTGGAACAAATGAGAAAAACAGAAAACATCAGAAAATATCTAAGTGGGTATAATAATAATATATTGAAAAATAATGCAACGTTGAGAATCATACTAAGGATGAAGGTGAGGATCATACTAAGGGTAAAGCTGAGGATTTCACTAAAGGTAAAGCTCAGGATTATTTATGGGTAAAGCCCTGGGCCATATTAAGAGTAAAACCCAGGATTATATTAAGAGTAAAACCCAGGATTATATTAAGGGTAAAGCCCCGGGCCATGTTAAGAGTAAAACCCAGGATTATATTAAGGGTAAAGTTGAGGATCATACTGAAGAAGACAAAAATGACAATAATGGTGATGGACAATATTAGGATATAAAAATAAAGCAGTTTGGCATGGTATATCTTCAAGGCAAGAGACAGAGAAGTCTGTGGATAAACTGCAGCTAATATGTACCACTATGAAGCGGAATAGGATGATGATAACTTTGCATGAATACATCATATTCAGGGGACAAAAAAATTTTTTTTAAATCAACCATTTCTGCAGATGAACAAGAAACCTCTATTTTGATTTACTGAATTAACTCGTCACTATTTTAGCAGCAAATACAAGTATATTTGGCTATATCACCCTCTAGTGCCAACAGATCAAGTAAAATATGGACACTAATGCCATATTTCCTAGGGGCTTTCATGACATAATAGATGAAACCTTTACCTACAATGTTCTGAAAAATACAATTATTTAATTAAAAAAAACCCTTTATATAATAAACAATGTACTAACTGCCAAACTCACAAATACCTGATGTTTCATGGAATCCAGAACAAACCATCGCTGCTTCCATTGTCTGAAAAGTTGTCCCTGCTTAAATAAATACCCATCATGAGTCCTATGTTCTGTAGCTGGAACTTTAAAGTCATCGAAATGTGACACTGGGGCTGAAAGTTACAAAGTTTTAACAGTTGACTCCTAGTTATGAAAGCTGATGTTTGGTTAGATGATGCTGTATACAATGTGTTATAATCTAATTATGAAAGCTGATCTTTGGCAAGACGACGCTGTAAGCAACGTGCCATAATTTATGACTGAAGCTGATCTTTTGATGAGATGATGCTGTAAAAAATGTGCTGTAATCTAAAGTTGATCTTTGGTGGGATGGAGTGGTAAACAATGTGCTGTAATCTATGATTAAAACTGATCTTTGGTGAAATGATGCTGTACATGGAGCAGTTGAACGTTGGGTTCAAGGTCTCAGTAAGCATCACAGTGGGTCTTTTGACACAGTAATATATACAGATGGCTCACTGACTTGGAACAGCAGAAGTGGTTGTGGCTCTATTGTCTATCGAAATGGAAGAGTAGTGGCACAGGGTTCGGGAGCCTTTAAAATCACCACTTCAAGCATGCGAATGGAAATTGAAGCTGTGTCGGCAGCGATGGAATGGTTAGATGCTCATGTGGTTAATGGTGTCATTGTGATGGATTCACAGAGTATGGTTCATAAGACTGAGAAGAATTTGCTTCAAAAAGAATGGGTTTAAGGCCAGTCACTTGTGACAAGCCTAACCTTGCTTTACTGTCCAGGGCATGTGGGAGTACATGGCAATAATATGGCAGACAGACTTGCTGGACAGGCTAAAATAAATGGCAGACTGACAATGGACAAGGGGGACATTGCTAAGGCTGTACTGGACAGGTTGCAAGAAAATGAAGAATGGGAATGGAGGAATAATGTGGCTGTGAAGTGACTGCTGGAGCTAGGACATATTAAAGGTGCTGGCAGGAAATCTGAACTGTGTGGCAGAAAACACATCATAAACAACCAACATTTGACAGGAACTATTAGCAAACATACTCTTGGATGGATGCTGCAGTATCCGGCGAAGCATTTAATTGGCTGTTCCAAATGCAGTCAAACTGGAGTATGAATTTTGAACTCTGAACTTTGCTTACAAAATGTGCTGTTAATTAAAAAAGCTGATATTTGGTGAGATGACACTGCAAACAATGTGCTGTAATAAAACTTTTCAGAATTAAGTGGAGATGAAATAAAAAAAATCCTGAGAGGATGAGAGGATAAAATAAAGAACACAACTTTCTGTCAGAATGATGACACAGTAGATATAGGCTGTTCTTGGTACTCATGTTTTTCTAGATCTTATCTCATAACGCATGAAACTATTTGAGAAAAACACAATCAAAATCATGACTTATACCAATACTGATGAATCATCTACTGTATCAAAGTCTCTCACGATGAAGGCTGATGCTTCATTTCTTAGCAGCGGGTATCAAAGTCAACCCAGCTGCAGAAATGGGTACCTGACCACTACTAGAACTGGTGAAGGAAGGCAGTCAGATGTGATACTAATTGTATCATTCTGAAGTGTGCTTAACCGTTCAGGGAAAATTAAAGACACCAAAACTATTAAAAAAAAAACTATGTCCCATGGCATCTGAATGCCAGAAGGATGTGACATGTTAGTACCTTTACATTTCTAGACCACTACAGGACTGTGAGGTTTATGTGAGGCTAGGGCTAGTCCTTGCTGCCTTTCACAGGAGAAACCTCAGGTTTCTGTTTCTCGAGGCTGTGGCACTGTCTGAAAAAATGTCTGCCTCAGCACAGAATTAACTCAAGGACATTACACCCACTGTGGCACTGTCTGCCTCAGCACAGAATTAACTCAAGGACATTACACCCACTGTGGCACTGTCTGCCTCAGCACAGAATTAACTCAAGGACATTACACCCACTGTGGCACTGTCTGCCTCAGCACAGAATTAACTCAAGGACATTACACCCACTGTGGCACTGTCTGCCTCAGCACAGAATTAACTCAAGGACATTACACCCACTGTGGCACTGTCTGCCTCAGCACAGAATTAACTCAAGGACATTACACCCACTGTGGCACTGTCTGAAAAAATGTCTGCCTCAGCACAGAATTAACTCAAGGACATTACACCCACTGTGGCATCGTCATCACTTTTCCCACTATATATCTTAATGGCATGATGTGAAGGTATCTTTTACTTTTTTTTCTTTCTCACAATCATTTTTGTGAGATTTTTTATACAATCTGCTGTGATACTACAGCATGGTCTACACTGCAAAGATCAATGTTTCTCATGCTGACAAATTCTGCTGAAAAGACTTTTTTTTTCTACAATGCTGACATAATCTGTTCATGTTTCAACTATTTTTTTTTCTGTGTAAATTTTCTTTCATCATTTCAATTCATAATAGTTCTCCTAAAAGTGACTACATTTTAAGAAAATAAATTTCTCCATATTTCCTCTACTGACTTTACCTGTTATGCTGGTGTTAGATGCCGGACCTCCGTTGCCTTGCAAATGCGGAGTGTTCAACCCTGGGTCCCCAACAGCTTTCAATTTCTGGCAATTTCTGGGAACAAACGACTGGCACTTGTCATGGCAATTGTAGCCACAGTCTGCACAGTGCAAGCCTGAAATATTCAATTTGGAGAAAACCTACTCAAAACTGGAAAGGAATAGACAAAATGTACAATGAAAAAACCATAGCAACCATCATCACTAAAGTTGGAGTATGGAATATGAATCAGCTGTAAGTCACTAACATCCGCTATGAAACTGTTTTTCTGAAAGCAACTGGACTGAATGGTTTGCTCTTATGTCTTATGCCCAATGGTGGTGACAAAATTTGATAATGACAAGTGATCAAAATGGCTTTCTTCCTATCTTCATCATTCACTAAACACTGATGCCAATCTTTTGTAGTTACGGCAGTTCATCTCTAGTTGTCAGCATCACCAAACAGGTTCTCCTGTTGGGAGTTAAGGTCTGGCCAGATTTTTTGCCTGTGTGGATTTTACAACCTGGCATCTCTGGAGGACATGTGCCAAGAGTTATACACAAGAACAAACTTCATCTGCAAAGGGTGAAGTACTAGGCATGCATGGCCATCTATGTTCTGTCCTTCATCCTGCAACTTTCACTCTACCCAAACACTCAGCTTAATATAAGCATACTAAATACATGACAAGCAAAAGTAAAATGTAAATGAAGAAGATGGGAAGTGTTTTTCTAGTGACCCCGCACACCTGGCTACTCAACCCTGATGATTCTACTAATTAACCAGACAGTTGCAAGAGAGCTTTGCTAGCAAATAAACTAGCTTCTTTGCTGGTCATAATTTGTCAGATTTAGGTAAGTCATCGCCATTCACCGTCACTCACATCTTAAACTACCTTGACTGAAACCTTTTGAAAACTGATATGTAAAAATGAAAACCCTAAGAAAGTATACAAACTATTTTTAAAATTTGTATATAAAAAGTAGTAACTTGAATAAAATATTTTACCAGTCTTTGAAAGACCCCATAACATCTGAGAGCAGTAGTCACAGAATGTGGATGTGGTATACGTGTGTTTCTCAAATCTATGTGGTTGTGAGAACATGCGCGCTGCATCGCCAAGAATTTTGCCTCGAACAAGAATTTCTAGCGTTGATCTTTTGTGGATGGAGCGGCCATGTGAGCGAACCAGCTGTGTGTTCACAGATACCTGAAATAAAAATGCGCTGTCAAAGATGGCTCTAGGACAGAGCAAACTGACAAAACCTTTTATATAACTTCAGAACAATTCCAGCACAGAAAATATAAAAATGGACAAAACACTACCCAAAAACATCTGCTTACTAACTGGTGTTTAAATGAAAGAAGCAGAAACAAACATAACATGTTACTCTGATATATCATGAATATAAGAGTTAGTCTTAATATATACTTCCTACAAAATGACTCAGCTCTTGGATATGAAAAAAAAAACAACATAGATTTTTCTCAGAAGAGGACACTATACAAAAAAAAAAAATCAATATCACTCACAAATGACAGTCAACATGCAGGCATTTTGGGAAAATTCTGAGACATGGGAAGCATGGCCATAAACTCAGATGATGTCTAATTTACAGGATCAAAGTGTAATTTTATTTTTCCAGTAGCAGCAGATCTTGGACTTGTAACATTGGTGCAGGAGAACTGATTAAATGTTTTACAGTGTTCTACAAAAAATGCTGAGAACTATAAGCATGAATACAGGAGAAAATGACAGGTCATAAATAAATCTTCAGCCTAATAGCACAGATATAAGAATGGCAAATAAAGCATTAAGTCCTTCATGGCAACTCTACAGTTGAGTGAAGGAGATTATTTTAAGTCATGAGTTCAATAAGAGTTGCTCCTCATCCCTCAAGCTGGGTCTTCACAGATCCACTAGAGTCCAAGTCGACCAATTTATTTGCAGATTTAGCAATATTTTAATAACTAATATACTTTGAAAGAGAATTCTGCCAGAAGCAGTGGTGAAGTGGTACACACAAAAATTCTGTCACTGAAGCATGTGTTATTAATATTTTACATAAGGCTGTTGAGTCAGATGGTTAAAAATGGTAAGTCATGAATCAAGTCCAAGTTAAAGTTAGGTCTTCAAGTAGAGCCAAGTCATATGTTCAAGAAGAGTCAAGTCCAAGTCAGATCTTCAAGGAGGTCAAGTCTAAGTTGAATAACTGGAGCTTACAACTCCAAATAATAGATACTTTTGTCATAATGAAACTTATTTCCCACCTGTCGATGGAACTGATCCCTTCCTGGACACTCCAGTCTGTCAAATATTGCTCTCCAAGGAGATGGTTTAATGCCAAGTTCAGACTCTAATCGATGAATCTCCTGCAAAAATTTACAGTGAGATAAATGTTTACAACTTCTGTGTTGTTTCAAGTTCTCTGCAGCATAAATACAATTTTCTTTTTTTCACTGAGTTCTTCAATATTTGTCTGCAGGTTAAAAATTCAGACTCCAGCTTCACTGCATTCAGCACAATCCCATATATGCTCCGTCGCATCCTACAGCATCCATCCAAGAGCTAATAGTTCATGTCAAATGCTGGTTGTTTACAACATATTTGCCATACAGTTCGGACTTCCTACCAGCACCTTTAATTTGTCCTAGTTCCAGTCTCACATTCTTCTATTCATCCTAAAGAATATGTCATGACAGAATAGTGAGAAAACAGAAATATGTTAAAGAAGTTTAGCTTCTAAAGATTTCTACATTACTGCTGTAAAACACCCATAATCCTTATAGACAATCCAAAACACATCTGCAATAAAATACCTTATTATAAATACTATAAGTACTATATCTTTGCTCTACAGCAACTTCTCTTGTGAATACTAATATTAAACCTTTCTACTGCATTTATCACTTCTCCCCTTCTGTTTACCAACTCTAAAAGGACATTTACCATTCGACTATATCATTTTTGCAGTATATCAGCTTGGACATAATGTACTGTACTCTCAATTTTCAAATTTAAGTAAGTGTCTTTCATTGAATACCAGGTACTATATCCTGTATGTAAACTTCTCTAATTGCTGTATGGCCAGAGAGTTTTAACTGTTGGTAAGTTATTTGTAGCAGCATCGATCTTCAAGAATCTTGAGAACATATAGAATTCAAAAGTTATAAGCACAAAAACCAAGTTAAGACTATTCAATTCAAATGTAATATCCACCTTCATTTATGCATGCGAAAGCTTTATAGACAAGAAATTAGACTCTTTTGAAAACAAATGCCTAAGGAAAATACTCAGCATCAAGTGGAATGAATTCAAGAACAATGCAAAGATAAGACAGATGAACGAACAACAACCAGTCTCATGGGTGATCAGGAAAAGGAGAAGGACATATGTTGGTCACTTGATGAGAAGAAATGATCAGAGAATCCCAAAACAAGCTATCAAGTGGAACACAACAGGCCAAAGAAAAAGAGGCAGACCGCATGAAACTCTGAAGAGGACATTGTTAAGAGAGGCCAAATTAACAGGCATAAAATCCATTGATGAGGTTGAAAGACTTGCCGAAGACAGGAAAAATTGGCGAACTACTTTGAGAGCCCTATGTGACGTTTAACGGCACAGGAAGGATATAAGATGTAAGATAAGAAGTTATTTGTAAATTAATATCCAGGTGAAGTTGTGCTTACAAAATGTTTATTGTTTCCCATTATATATATCTCTCTATATGCTCCCAGAAAATAGTTTTTCTTGCTACTGGAAGACCCTTAAGCAGCACTGGAAAAGATTTCATGTGTCATTGAAGATTCTCTTACTATGAGAAATTGTCAACTAGTGTAATAAACCGTGAAATGAGTATTTCTGAATAAAAGTATATTTTCATTAGTAACTACCTTCAAACAATAACTACCCTCAACTAGTGACAACTATCAAACAATAACTATCCTCAATTAGTAACCACCCTCAAATATTAACTACCCTCATCAATAACCACCCTCATACATTAACTTTAGTGGAGGAGGTCAATGAATTTGTATATCTTGGCAGTAGAGTAGTAGAAAATGGAGACAGCACAGAGGACATCAACAGCAGACTTACTAGAGCAAACAAAGCTTTTGCAATGTTGCAGACTATATGGAAATAAAAAAAAAAAAACTAAGCATGAATATGAAAATCAGGATATTTAAGAGTAATGTTCTAAGTGTACTACTCTATTGAAGTGAATGCTGGAAAATCACCAAAACCATAGAAAACAAGTTGAATTCTTTCCAGACTAAATGTTTACGAAGAATTAGAAAAATATTTTGGCCAAACACTATAAGATATAACATCTTGTTGGCAGAAATGCAAATGAAGCCAATGACAGCAATTACTGAGGAAAGATGCTGGTGATGGTTGGGACATGTGCTCCAAATAACTGACAACTCACTACAAAAAACAGCACTAAGATGGACACCACAGGGGAACAGAAGTAAGGGTAGACCAAAAGAGACATGGAGAAGAACAACAGAAAGGATGTTGAGCAATAGAGGGCTCACCTGGGCAAGAGCAGAAAAAAAGGCAAAGGACAGGCATTTGTGGAAAACCTTTGTGGAAGCCCCATGTGCTCTGGGCACTTAAGGTTCAGAGAGAGAGAGATACATTAACTACCCTCAATCAGTAACCACCCTCAAACATTAACTACTCTCAATCAGTAACCACCCTCAAACACTAACAATCCTCAATCAATAGCCACCCTCAAACATTAACTATCCTCAATCAATACCCACCCTCAAACATTAACTACCCTTATCAATAACCACTCTCAGACATTAACTAACCTCATCAATAACCACCCTCAAACATTAACTACTCTCAATCAGTAACCACTCTCAAACATTAGCCATCCTCATCAATAACCACCCTCAAACATTAACCACTCTTAAACATTAACTACCCTCATCAATAACCACCCTCAAACATTAACTACCCTCAATCAGTAACCACCCTCAAACATTAACTACCCTCAATCAGTAACCACCCTCAAACATTAACTACCCTCAATCAGTAACCGCCCTTAAACATTAACTACCCTCAATCAGTAACCACCCTCAAACATTAACTACCCTCAATCAGTAACCACCCTCAAACATTAACTACCCTCAATCAGTAACCACCCTCAAACATTAACTCCCCTCAATCAGTAACCACCCTCAAACAATAACTACCCTTAATCAGTAATGACCTTCAAACAATCTAAACACAAAAAAGATCATTTATGATGTGATTTTTTGTTAGTAATCCTGATTCTGCTGCACATGACAGGCATGACATCCAGGCATGACAAAAGTCCTGAGTGACTGTACTTCAGCTGCACATCAAGTTGAAAGGATTAAGAAAGTAAATGACTTTACCTTTTTCTGGTGTTATAAACTTTGTCAGTGTGATAGCCTCATGGAGAACTAAAGACAGTGGTCTGTGATGTTGCTCTCAAGTTTACTAGTCTGCAGAAAGGACTAACAAAAACATTCCAACGTTTTAAAATGTCATAAGCACCTGAGGCCCAAAACGTACCATGCCAACAGTAACATGTAACATGTTAACAGTATTGACACGGATTAACAATATTAAGATGACTTTACACAGCAACAGCATCAAAATAACTAATATCATGCAGAAGGAAATGTCTGATACCTGTATCCTCGACCAGAAAAAGTCGGGCTGCTGTAAGAATATGGTATGATAACAAGCATTATCGATCCGCCTCCTGCTGCCAGCAATGGTCTCCACCTCAAAATCCTCTCCCTGTGCATCCCCTTCCTCTATATCAAGGTCATACAGGGCTCCTCGGCACAGATCCTCCGTGGTAAAGAAGTCCCAGATCTTCAGGTTGGACACATTGGTGAATGGTCGTAAAATCTAGTAAGACAAAACAATATATTCAGCTTAAAAATGTCAGTGTCTCAGAAAGAAATAAGAAGTGGATAAAGTGGATGAAGAGAGAGAGAGAGAGAGAGAATGAGATGGGTGAAAATCAATAATTAAAATGTGAGTATAAAGAATGGAGGAGACTACAATTATGTTACTAAGATGGCATAGTCATTTGGTCAAGATCTCCAAACTCTTAACAACCTGCTGTGGCACTAAAGCCTGGCTAAAGATTACAGATTGAGATGATCTCCTTGCGCAGAAATATTTCTTAGATCCAATCTGGGACTTAAAACCACTAAAGTTCAGTCTGTATCTTGTGTTACAAGACCTTCGCAACAGCATCAGCAACCAAAAGTTAACAGTTATGAGTTACAATCAATCACAATGATCAGAAGGAATTCTTATGATGAACAGAAGCAAATATCTCTCTGAACCTTAAGTGTCCAAGGCACATCTGGCTTCTGCAAGGGTTTTCCACAAATGCTCGTCCTTTGTCTTTTTTTCCCATTCTTGCCTAAGTGAGCCCAGAAGCAAATATAAAGCATGATAAATATACAAATACAACACTTTTCTCACAGTTTGTTTGCTTTCTCATATATCTATTCACCCATTTTCTCTCCATCTCTCACACATACACCCAGAGAAAAAAAAAAGAGATGAAAATGACAAAATAAAACAAATATCAGATCTCTGATATTACCTCAGCAGCTACATAGACCAGGATGGTGACACTAGAAAGGAAGTTAGATTTCGAATTGCAAAAGCAGCAGTGACCTTCAAGAATATTGAGAATATGGCACTCAAAAGTTATAAGCACAAAAACCAAGCTAAGATTATTCAATTCAAATGTAATATCCACCCTTATTTATGTATGCAAAAGCTGGACAACAACTAAAGAAAGAGACAACAAATCAGACTTTTGAAAACAAATGGCTTTCGCTATTTATACTTGGTATAAAGTGGAGCTAATTTGAGAACAATGCAGAGATAAGGCAGATGAGTGAACAACAACCTGTCTCATGGGTGATCAGAAAAAGCACATATATCAGTCACCTGATGAGAAGAAACAATCAAAGAATCCTCAAAACAAGCTGTCAAGTGGAACACACCAGGCAGAAGAAAAAGAAGTCAACCACATAAAACTCTAAAGAGGACACTGTTAAGAGAGGTCAAATTAGTAGGCATACAATCCCTAGAAAAGATGTAGACAAAGAATATTATGATGCCATAACAATTGGAGGTTATGAAATACCAGAGATTAGATATGCTGATGACAGTGTTACTGTCCACAACACAAAAAGGAATGGAAAAACTAATTATGTCAGTCCGTAAGAACAGCGAAGAGCAGAACCTCTATCTTAATGCAAAGAAAACTAAATTGATGACAACTGACAAAACAAATAAGGCAGCTGAAATATATATCAGTGTGGAAAAATTAGAAGAAGTGGAGAGGTCTGAATATCTTGGATCACTGCTAACTAATAATGGAGATACAATGAGGGAAATTAAAAGGAGGACATCTATTGCTCTTCAGAAAGTAAAACAAATAAAGAATCTGTGGAGAGGAGCAGACAGAACTACAAAAATAAGATTTTGAAGGCCATGCATCTTTCCCATCGCAACATATGCCTGTGAGACGTGGACACTTAACAAAACAGCTGAGAAACGCATAAATGCCTTTGAATGGAAATGCTACAGAAGAGTTCTCCAAATATCGTGGACACAAAAAAGAACAAATATATCTATACTACAAGAGTTTAATATTGAAGAAGGCTGGCTAGTAAAGAGGATTAATGAGAGAAAACTTAAATATTTTGGACACATTAAACGTCATGATAATTTAGAGAAGACCGTATTGGAAGGATACATAATGGGAAAAAGAAAAAGAGGAAGACCAAAACAAAGATGGCTGCAAGAAATCGTTGATGATCTGCAAATGGACGCAGCAGCAGCAGGCCATCTTGCTCACAACCGAGAGGCCTACAGGAGTGCTGTTTGGGAGGCAAAGTTCCGCAAGGGACATGCAAATGAATGAATGAACAATCCCTTGATGAGGTTGAAAAGCTCACTGAAATAAGGAAAACTTGGTTTGTATGCAACCCCTATGTGACATTTAATGGCACAGGAAGGATGTAAGAAGTAAACAAGATATTACTGGAATAATGAATTAAAAAAAAAATTACTGATATGATAATGAGATGAATGTTGTACTCACTGGATCTTGATCTTCCATAGCATAAGCAAAGTTGAAGAAGACAGGAGACTGTCTGCTTAGTTTGTCAAGGTGTTCCCACAGAGAAGCTCCACTAGACTGATGTTTACTCTCAGCAGAGTTCTGTCGCCTGGAGATGATAATGTGTACTGGATCAACAGTTAAAATTTGGTGGGTGAAGGGTGATGTATAACTGTCAGTGGAAGTAATTTATATTGAGAAGTTTTATACCTGTGTGTAGGGGTGTGTATGGCAAAGCAAGCAGAGGCCACCTACCCATGCTCCAAGAGACTTGGTATATGTGACTGGTGAGGATGGTGCTTGCCCACATGATAGTCCAAGCCATCTTCACTCTTGGAATCAGGACTCATGGTGCCACGCTGCTCTTCCAAGAGCCAGCCTGAGTCCACACGTTCAAGCTCGCTGTCCAGCATAAAAGTTCGAAACCTATTGCTGACACAGTGGTAGGCCAAATAGCGAAGGAAGTACTGGCTGAACTCAAAGGACAACGGAAACTGGCGGTGAATCTGTCAATATTAACAAAATAAGTTTTGTTTCATACATTTTCAACTATGACAAGGACTGATGATTTTCATTTTACTGAATTGCTGATTCTGATTCTACATGAAACTGGCTGCTGGTTTTGCCTTTAAAATCCAAAATAAGTTATTTGTCTTTTCCTTGTAAAGCCTACAGCTATACTGCTTTGAAAATATTGGTTCTCGTCTCATCACCAAAGTCAAGCAATGCCAGGCATGGTTAGTACTTAGATGGGCGACCACTTTGGAACACCACATGTTGTAGGCATTTCTTTAAGGAGCTGCGTTTGCACAGTGGATTAGACACTGGCTTACTGACCAGGCGATCTGGTTTTGGTTTCCACTCAAACAGTGGCTGTCAGACCGTGGCTTACAAACAAAATTCTCAGGGTTCACCCAGCCTCAAGAAAAAAATGGGGACCAGGGTTAATAATGCTCTGGGAAGGAAGAGGAATGACGCTGCTAGCTTGGGAAGGAAGATGAATGACACTGCTAGCCTAGAGCTGGTGCTGATGGTGACACTAGCTGGTGGTTTCTGGTCAGCTGCTGGCTAAGCAGCAGAGCACTTATGATATGATCGTGTGCAATGACTGTGACTCACAGCACATACCTTTACTTTTTACCTTTCCTTTTAAATATAATTTATTATAACATTTTATCATCCTGCAGTTTTCCTTGACCATAGCATAATTGGTAGCAAGATGAACAACTGAACAGAAAAAAAGTACTGTCTTGGACCCTATTTGAAAAGTTAAAAGACTTAGGATTTATGATACAGACCATACAATGGTACCTAAAATGATACCTAAGATGAATCCTGAATATCAAAGAGAACATTGGATAACAGACACAAGGTTAAATAACATTAATGGTGAAATCAGGAAGAGAGACTGAAATGGCTTGGATATAAATGAAAGATACAGATAATAAAACATCCCCCCCCCCCAATCTTTCCTTCTCAATATCGAATGGAAAAAGACAGACCAAAACACTTTGATATTAACTGTTTAAAACTGGAAGCATGAAAAGTTAGGAAAATATGAAATCAGCTGTGAAAGTTTACCAAGAAAATTATGACTGAAGTGTACTATTTACACATTATGCTGTAGAAGAAAATACAGAAAAAGATAAAATTCTGTATTCATGAAATTCTGCATTTAATTATCACATGTATGAGAGAACCAATATGAAATAAGACCTTGTAACAGGAGACTACTCAGTATAAAGTGAAATGAATTCAAGAACAATGCAGAGATAATGCAGATGAGTGAACAACAACCAGTCTCATGGGTGATCAGAAAAAGGAGATGGACATATGTTGGTTATGTGATAAGAAGAAACGGTCAGAGAATCCCAAAACAAGCTATCAAGTGGAACCCACCAGGCCAAAGAAAAAGAGGTTGACCACATGAAACTATAAAGAGGACATAGTTAAGAGAGGTCAAATTAGTGGGCATCTTCTTCTTCTTCTTCTTCGTTCGCACTGTCTGTCTATTATCTGCAGTCCTGTCTCTTGGATAAATTTCACTGTTTTTTGTAACTCATGTATGGAACCGTAGAGCTTATCTTCTTTAGTGGTTTCACTGGGCCAGTAATTATTTCTCAGTGTCTCGTAGTTGATGCAGTTCTGGAGGATATGTTCCACGGTTTGGGGCACCTGGGCACATGTACATAGATTAGTAGTACCAACCTTAAACTTTGTATACATATGACTTCGGAGTCGGCTGTGTCCTGTTCGGAGACGGAAGATGGTGACTTGTTCCTTTCTGTTTAGCATGTGATAGTCATCATGTGGTGGTGTTTGTGGCTTCCTGTAGGTTTTTATCATGCTTTTCTTCTGATTATAGGTGACTGGTATGTCTGGTTGCTCCATTTCAGTGCCCTCTTTGGCCAGATGGTCAGCTTTCTCATTGCCTGGTATCCCACAGTGGGAGGGAATCCACTGCAAAGTGACTCCATGTTGTAAGCCAATTTTTGACAAGGCATCCTTAAGGTCTGGTAGTTTGTTGCACTGAAGAGCCTCCAGTACTGATCTTGCATCTGTGAGAATTACTACAGGACATGTATCAATTCTGGAGTCTGATAGTTTTTCAACTGCAGCAATAATTGCCCTAACTTCTGCATCAAAGTTGTTGCAGTATTTACCAGTGGGTATGGAAATCTTGTCAATGGTGTTGTTTGGATATTCAATATATGCTCCTGCCCCACCATTTTTTATGGCATTATGTGCAGATCCGTCTGTATACACACGTATCCAGGTGTCACATGGATATTTGTCATCTAGAACACTAAGTGTGGCTACTGATCTTACAAGACTGCTCTGCATCTCACCATTCTGCACACCTTTCACTTCAGTCTGAATAGTTATTTGTGTATAATCTGCTTCTTTCCATGGTGTATGCTCTGGTACAGATGATAATGGAGTGACTACAGTTGGAAGGTCAGGTATCAGCTTACGCATACGCTTGGCCTGATGAATGAAGCTGCTTCTTTTAAGCCGTCCTAATGCCAAGTTATTGAATCTCTCCTTCAGGGGATGGCTTACAGAGCTAAGGAATTTTTCTCCCATGGTCATGACCTTTGTGTCTCTACGTTCCTTTAGCGGTTGAACACCAACTATTTTCTGCATTTCTACTATTGGTGTGGACCTCATGGCACCTGTGATAATCCGTAGTGACTGATTTTGAACCTTGTCTAGATTATGCAGCGTAGTGTTTGATGCTGTGCACCAAGATGTTGAGCCATATTCTAAATGTGGTAGAATACTTTGCTGATATACGTTCTTGAGGATTCTTTCACTAGCTCCCCATGTAGTCCCACTTAATTTTCTTAATATGGCTAGTTTTCTTCTGGCTTTTGCTTCTGCACTGTTGATGTGTTGCTTCCAAGTCAGTTTTGAGTCAAGAGTCACTCCTAAGTAAGTGGGTTGGTTGTCCATCCTTAAGGGTATTTCATTTACAAAGATCTTACCTGCTTTCTGTTTAGATGAGAGGGTGAACAGAGTGGTACTTGATTTCTCTGTGTTGATACTTACACACCATTTGTTTGTCCATGATGTCAAGATGTCTGCTGCTCTTTGGAGTCTCTGTGTAGCAACTGTCGCATATTCATCTGTACACCACATGACCAGATCATCTGCATACAGTGCTGCTTTGATTCCATAGGGAAGTTCCTTGACCAGGTCATTAATGAATACAAGGAATAGTGTAGGCGAAAGGACTCCTCCTTGTGGTACACCGTGTCGCAGAAGTACTTTCTGGCTTTTGTGTCCATCCATTACTACTCTAGCTCTTCTATTGTGTAAATAGGACTTTATCCAGTTGTACAGTCTTCCATTCACATTGCAGTTTCTTAGTTTCCACAACAGACCTTTTTTCCATACTTTATCAAAGGCTTTCTTCAGGTCTATCCACGCTGCTAGTACAAGGTTTTTCTCTTGGAATGCAATTAGTGGGCATAAAATCCCTTGAAGAGGTTGAAAAACTTCCTGAAAACAGGAAAACTTGGTGAACTACCTTGAACTATGTTGTGATGTTTAACGCCATGGGAAGGATGTAAGAACATGAGAATAATGAATCTAAGTACATAATGAATCTAAATACAAGCTTCACAAAACAAAAGACAATATCAGACAAGATGAAGGTGTATAGGACATATACGAGTTGGCAAAAGAAGTAGGAAGTTAGGCTAGAATTAGAAAACATAGCTTTCATTCTTTCATATTTTTTTCCTGTGGACACAATTTTCTGATATTCTCACCTGGTGGACTACATCTAAAAATTGCAGAAAAATTGGAGCAAAGCCACTGGTTTGTGTAGCTGCTGTCTGATTGTTTCTATGGCTGAATCGATGACCAAAGCCTAACCACTCCTTCTCTATTAGAACCTTAAAACCCTCTATTGTGCGGTAGTATGGATCCATCATCACTTGGGCTACAGCAACTACCTGGGAAACAAAGAAGCGGAGATAGTTATTGGTTTAAAATAAGAGTTTATCACCTAAATCAGTGACTGAAATGTTAACTATAACAAATAAGTGGAACAGATTTTCTTAATATAATGAACATTTCCTTAAAAAAAAAAAAAAAATGACAGATGTAGGAGTGATGTATCCATACTTCAAGAACTTAATATTGAAGAAGGCATTCTAGTTAAGAAGATTAAAGAGAGAAAACTTAAATATTTTGGACACATTAAACATCATGATAATCTAGAGAAGACCATTTTGGAAGGGTACATAATGGGAAAAAGAAAGAGTGGAAGAACAAGGTGAAGATGGCTGCAAGACATTGCTGATGATCTGCAAATGGATGCATCAGCAGCAGGCCATCTTGCTCACAACCGAGAGGCCTACAGGAGTGCTGTTAGGGAGGCAAAGTTCCACAAGGGACATGCAAATGACTGAATGAATGAATGAATGAAGGAGTGTGGGTAACTTAGAGGTACAATACTGACTTATTTATCGCAAGATTACAAACTCAGATCTCATTAAATTTCTATAAATTCTTCAAGCCCAGAATTTTTTTGTGGTGGCACTAGAATTGTGACACTGAATGATGCAGCAGAAAAAAGAAAATGTCTGCTTCTATGTGAGTTATACTTAAACAGGCAATACATCAAGCTATCAGCTTACTCAGGGTTCATATAAAGCATCTCATGGAAATGATACAATGAACAAACTGACAGCAAATGAACACATACAAAAAAATGCGAAATCCCGTACAAGGGCAAAACTTTAATAAAACAGAATGTGACAATCAATATTTTCAATTAAAGGTTTTGGTGAAGAAAAAACAAATTAAAACATTACAAACATTTTTTTTTGGCCATTATAACATAACTCAATAACATAAGAAAAAAATGCTGGAAATAGATTTGACATGTGCTCTGAAAAGACCCCAGCAACACTGCTAACAGGAGAAAAAGAAAGAGGCCAACCAAGGACCTGGTAGAGAACTATAGAAACAAAAATGAGTAGCATGCAGCACAGTTAGGGCACAGTACAAAGGCTGGTCACAGACTGTGAGAGGTGGAAAGAATTTGTTGCTGCCCTGCAAGATGCCTCAGAGTGTACTGGATGGTCATTGCATAGCCAATTGCTGATGAAGGACATGGATGGACAGATTACAAAAATGATGAATGAAACTAATGAAGCTACTGTATACTTATATCCTTTCTGTGCCGTTAAATGTCACACTGGGCTCGCAAAGTAGTTCGCCAATTTGTCGTGTCTTCAGCGAGCTTTTCAATCTCATCAAGGGATTTTATGCCTATTAGTTTGGCATCTCTTAACAATGTCCTCTTTAGAGTTTCCCGTGGTCAGCCTCTTTTTCTTTGGTCTGTTGTGCTCCACTTGATAGCTTGTTTTGGGATTCTCTGATCATTTCTTCTCATCACGTGACCAACATATGTCCATCTCATTTTGCTGATCACCCATGAGACTGGTTGTTATTCGCTCATCTGTCTTATCTCTGCATTGTTCTTGAATTCGTTCCACTTTATACAGAGTATTTTCCTTAGGCATTTGTTTTCATAAGAATCTAATTTATTGTCTATTTCTTTAGTTGTTTTCCAGCTTTCGTATGCATAAATGAGGGTGGATTTGAATTGAATAGTCTTAATTTGGTTTTTGTGGTTATAACTTTTGAGTGCAATATGTTCTCAAGATTTTTGGAGATCAATGCTGCTTTTGCAATTCGAATTCAAACTTCCTTTCTGGCATCACCATCCTGGTCTATGTAGCTGCCAAGGTATGCAAACTGATTGACTTCTTCAACAGCTGTCCTCCCTTTGGAACAACTGTGTTAAGTAAACTTTGTGAGACAGGGAACATAGATATGTTTGCTTATAAACTTTGACCTACTTCTGTGCCCCAGAAAATTGTAGCAATCAACACTAATTGTAATTGTTATTTTTGTAAAATGTAATGTCAGGATGGTGGACGGATTCCCTGGGAACAACTGTGTTAAGAAAACACTTATCTTAACATTTTCTTTGTGAGACTGGGAACATAGATTTGACTGCTTAAAAACTCTGACCTACTCCTGTAGCCCAGAAACCTATAGAAACCAATGCTATTTGTTACTGTCATAAAATATAATGTCACCCTCTTATAAGGCAGAATTTTTAGGGAACAGAACTTTCTGTAAAAGAAAGAGGGAACATAGAACTGAGAAATCTGCTAATAGCTTCTTGTTTATTATAGGAGTGTCAGATAACTCAGACAAAATGCTATGTACGCTAAGAAAACCCACTCGCCTGTGGGAAAAATGACGAGCACAAACACCCCTCCTAGGATAGATGGCCCTCCAGCTTTTGACATTGCACACCCGTCAATAGGTGGAGCTGAGATCTTGGCCTGGGGCAGCACTGGGGTGTTCGGGATGGTGGATGGATGGGGACACAGAGATCACCTGCGGGGATGGGGAAAGTCTGATGGAAATTGATGAGTCCAGGTCTGACAAGCCTATGGGTCTCTACAACAATGGCTATCAGAATGAGGCAAACAAAGCAGCCAGCAGACTATAGGTGGCAGGGAATGAACATCATTGAAGCACCATCAGATCCCTCATCCCAAAGTCAGAGTGTCTCTGTGAAACTGTCTCAAAGCTGTCGGACGGACCAGTGTTGCACTCAGCCTGATCTCAGCTTCTCACTGGAAAGGCCTCTTGGGTATGAAAGAAAGACTGGGACAAAAACCCCAATATGAAAATGTCAGAAACAAAAAGAAAACCATTCGAGCCCAGACGTCGCCTTGTAAAAGGTCCACGGCAGGTGGTTCCCCCCCCCCCCCCCAAGCAGCTACCCTGAGTGAAAAATCAGCTGGGGGGGGGGGCACACTAAACATTCTTCAAACCAACATTTCTGGACTTAGGCCAAAGGCCTCAGAATTAAGCAGACAGCTGAAAAAAAGTCAGCATCCATATTGCAATCATACAAGAAACCCTTCTATATGGAAAAGACCACTCAGTGCCTAGATACACCATGTAATAAATGTGAATGTGGTAAATGCAGGGGTATTGCCACACTCTTGAGAAATGACATCCAAAGAGAAGTTAAAAACAGAAAATGCAGTGAGAATGATATCCAAGAGATAACAGTATGGCATGATGGACTGCAGTACACTCTGTATAATGTTTATTGTCCCCCAAATTCTAATAGTCAAATCAACATTGACAGAATAGACATGCAGAAAACTATCATTGCAGGAGATTTTAATGCACATCCACCATCACTAGGATACAAAGACTGAAACCCTATGGGAAACAACATTGATGAGTAATGCAACACCAGCAACATGATAATATTGCAAGACTCCTCCTCCCCACCAACACTCCTCCACAGAGCCACTGGATGCACATACAGAACTGACATCACCATTGTCTCAGCAGACATCCACAACGATTGTACTCTGCTTGATGACATAGGAAGCGACCACTGCTCCATCTTACTACAAATCTCTCACATATGAAACCAAAGACCATACAAACTCCCTTGCTGGAATTATAGAAAAGCAGATTGGAAAAAGAATATTATGATGCCATAACAACTGGAGGTTATGAAATACCAGAGATTGGATATGCTGATGACACAGTATTATTTTTCACAACACAAAGAGGAATGGAAAAACTAATTATGTCAGTCCATAAGAACAGTGAAGAGCAAAACCTCTATCTTAATGCGAAGAAAACTAAAGTGATGACAACTGACAAAACAAACAAGGCAGTTGAAATATGTATTAATGATGAAAAATTGGAAGAAGTGGAGAGTTTTGAATATCTTGGATCACTGCTACTAATAATGGAGATACAATGAGGGAAATTAAAAGGAGGACATCTATCGCTCTCCAAAAAAAAATAAAACAACTAAAGAAGCTGTGAAGAGGAACAGACAGAACCACACAAATAAGATTTTTAAGGCCATGCATCTTTCCCATGGCAACATATGCCTGTGAGACCTGGACACTTAACAAAACAGCTGAAAAACACATAAATGCCTTTGAATGTAAATGCTACGAAAGAGTTCTTCAAATATCATGAACACAAAAAAGAACAAATATATCCATTCTACAAGAACTTAATATTGAAGAAGGATGACTAGTAAAGAGGATTAAAGAGAGAAAACTTAAATATTTTGGACACAATAAACATCATGATAATTTAGAGAAGACTATCTTGGAAGGGTACATAATGGGAAAAGAAAGAGAGGAAGACCAAGGCGAAGATGACTGCAAGACATCATTGATTATCTGCAAATGGATGTAGCAGGTCACCTTGATTACAACAGAGAGGCCTGCAGGAGTGCTGTTAGGGAGGCAAAGTTTTGCAAGGGACATGCAAATGAATGAATGAATGAACCTTATGCCGAGAACTTATCAATCACCCCTTGCAGCTTGGCAAACATTTCACTTTTTGAGGAAAATTTTACCATCCATGAACTCCAGAGTGCTATGGGTAAGCTACAGCTAAGAAAAGCACCAGGACCAGACAAAATATCAAATGAAATGATCTTTCACCTGAGCCCTGTAGGAAAGTCCACATTGCTTAACTTCATTAACAAGACCTGGCAAAGTGGAGCACTACCAAAATCTTGGAAGTCAACCATAGTTAGACCTATCCTGAAAAAAAGGAAAATCAGAAGATGACCTAAAAAGCTTTAGACCAATCTCACCGACTTCCAACATTGGTAAGCTTGCAGAATGAATGCTTAACAATAGGCTGTACTGGTGGTTAGAATCCTCGGGTCCTTCATTAACTTTCAGGCAGGCTTCTGCAAAGGATCAAGAACTGAAGACCAGCTATTTCTTACCACTCAAAAGACAGTTTTTTTTACACAAGAGAAACTCTGTAGCTGTCTTTGTGGACTTCCAGCAAGCATATGACAGGGTCTGGTGAAAAGGACTACTGTTAAAGATGCAGAACATGGGCATACATGGAAAAATGTATCAACAGGTTAAAAACTACCTGAGTACCAGAACCATAAAAACTCAGGTCAATAACAGACTGTCAAACAAATGTATCTTGGAGGAAGGTCTGCCACAAGGTTCTGTTCTTAGCTGCACCTTGTTCCTAATATTTATAAATGACCTCCCCGACCTGTTGAACACCCACAAAGCGATGTTTGCTGATGACCTGTCACATGGACTAGTGGAACAGACCTGCAGCTGGCTGCTGAGAGACTTAACTCTTTCCGTACCAGACGTGAAATATTTGACGCTTCTGGTTTCTCACGTGGATGCCAGACATAAAAAATTTGATCACTGTTAAGTCTCAGTATTAATCCAAACCACCTTTTCATTCGCATGTTAACTGCGCATGTCAGAGTTGACCTTCTACCTATTCTTTGAGCATGGGCACGCCAAGTGGACATATTCTGAAGTTTTCTGTTAAATTTTTGTGCAATTTTCGATAAATATTCAAAGAACGGACACGCCCTCTGACTTGATAAGTGTTACTGGATGTATCCCAAAAGTAGTTATAGACCTGTTAGAAAGAGTACAATAATTTGTAGAGAGTTTTTTAGGACAATATCTAATGGAAAAATCAAAGTCAAAGGTTGTCCCTTTTACGTGTATTTTTCCATTTTGATTACTGGTAAGTTTTATTATTTTTGTTTTGTCCTTGTTAATTTCAAGTCCTATTTTGCTAGCCAATGAAGACAGGATATCTGTTTTTTCTTACATGGAATTCACATTATTACTGATAAGAATTATGTCATCAGCAAAATCAAGATCTTCTAGTTGGGTCCCATGTACTCAATTAATACCTGTGTTACCTGTGCAGCAATTTTTCATTATGAAGTCTATTGCAATTCCAAAAAAGCAAAGGAGATAGTATACAACCTTGTTTCACACCTGTTTCAATCTGGAACCATTTGCTAATTCCTTCTTCTGTTCTGACTGCACAAACATATCCATTGTAGAGGTCCTTAATGATATTGACAATTTCAGATGGTATTCCGTATAGACTTAAAACACTCCACAATGAATCTCTGTGTATGCTATCAAATGTCTTTCTAAAGTCTATGAAGTTCAGTATTAGTGGTTTCTGCTTTTCAATATGTTCTTCAAGAGTAAAGATCTGGTCGAGACAGTTTCTCCCTTTTAGAAATCCTGCTTGTCGTCTCTCATTGCGGTATCCACTATATCTTTAAGTCTATTCAAACTGACCTTGCAAAATACTTTTGATGCAACTGATACTAAGGTTACTCCTCTGCAATTATTGCAATCACAAAGGTTGCTTTTTTTGTGGTATTTTAACAATGATTCTTTTTTTCTATTTAGAGGGAACCCTTTCTTCTCTCCAGATCTTGTTAAACATTCTGTTTTATGCTGTCACTATTGATAGCTTTTAGCATTTCGGGTGTTATTTCATCTTCACCTGCAGATTTGTTGTTAGCCATTAAATTCACTACTGTTTCAATTTCATGCAATGTAATTTCATCTAGGTTGACATTTAGTTGTGGGGCTGGTAAGTCGGTTTCAAGGTTTATGAATTCTTTTGGGTGGTGTCGATTAAGTATTTCTTGGAAGTGTTCAGCCCATCTTTGTTTTTGGTCTTTACTTGATGTTAATAGGGTTCCAGTTTTGCTAAGGATGGTCTTTAGATGTAACTGTTAGCCTTTTTTGTAGGTTATATAAAGTTTTCGTGTCTCCTGTTTTTTCTGCTTTCTCGGCCTCCTTTCCCATATTGTCTATGTATTCTCTTTTATCCCTTCTAGCTGAACTTTTTACTTTATTGTCTATTTCTTTGTATGTTGTTTTCATCAGATCTTGGAAAAGATCTGTCTTTACATTCAACATGGCTAATTTGGCTGCTTGTCTTTCATGTATGTACTTCCATGTGTTTTCTGATATCCATGCTTTTCTATTTGGTTTTTTCAGTCCAGCGTTTGATTTTGCTGCTATGATTATGGCTGTGCTGTTAAAATTCCATAATTCATCTATACCTATCTCCTCTACTTCACTGAGTATTGTGGAATGATTGGCAAGTTCCTGATTGAAATTACTGTTGGTATTTTCTTCTTGTAGGCAGTGGCTGTTTATCTTTCTGGGTATTGATTTCTCGTGTTAGCTTTTCACTTTTTAGTTTTATTTTCTCTATACACAGAATGTGATCACTGCTGATATCTGCACCTCTATATGTCCTTACATCTTCTTCGTTCACCTCCACCACCAAGACCGCCCCGTGATCCTACTGAATTTACTCCTGTGGTTCTCGATAGGTCCTCCTGAAAGGACCACATGAGATCCTTGAGAGGACCACAAGAGTTTCAGAGTATCGCAGGGCTTGGGCTTGTATTCTCGGTAGGTCACAGAAGTGGGATTGCACGATACCGTGGTTTTAGTTGCACCAGTTTAATCTAGAGTTGGACTTTCTCACCGGAAAACCTCGACGTGTTTTGGATATCAGTATATCTCCGTTGTGTGAGAGGTGGTTGCCCATCCAGCCTAGAGTTGGACTTTCTCAACAGAAAACCTAGACAAGTTTTGGGATATCTGTGTATCCCCACCAGGTGAAAGGTGATTGCCCATCCAGTCCAGTGTTTGACTTTCTCACCGGAAAACCTCAGTGTGATTAGGACACGCATACATCCCTGTCGGGTGAAAGGTGGTTGCCCATTTAGACTGTATTGGTCCAGTGTCTCCGACTTCAGCATTTTGTAGCTGTGGTCACTACCCTTCCTAGTTGTGACCAGGATGGTGCTTATATCCAGGAGGACGAATCCTCGCCACTAGTAAGTTTCACCCCCGGGTTAAGTCAGTTTAGGAGTATTATCCCAGTATGGGCATGTTTAGAACGTGACTGACCTCTAGAGCGGAGGTACCATGTTGTGAGTAGTCATCAAGTTTCACCCCTGGGTTAAGCCAGTTTAGGCATATTTCACCAGTATGGGTGTATATCGGACGTGGCCAGCCTCTAGAGCAGAGGTGCCGTGGTATGAGTAGCTCTTGCTGCGAGACTACAGGACACACCGATTAAACTTCACTATATTCTTTCTATCACCTTTTCACAGCAGCGCGGTCTGGCAACCCGAGTTGCATTTTCTTCATTGGCTGGGAGGAGTTTCGCTCCACGTGCGGCAGCTGAAGAGTCTCGCCAGCAATGTCTTGGTTTAACCCCTGGGTTAAGCCGGTTTAGGCAATCTGCCCCAGTATGGGTGTGTATATAGGATGTGGCCAGCCTCTAGAGCAGAGGTGCCGTGATTTGAGTAGTCCTGATATCGAGACTACTGGTCACTTCACTTAATCCTTTCCTTCATCTTTTCCACGACGGTGGTGTACAGCAACCCTATTTGTGTTTTCTTCATTGGCCAGGAGGAGTCTCACCCCACACAAGGCAGCTGAAGAATCTCGCCAGCAGTGGGAGATGAGCTACCAAACATGACTCATCTACCCGAAGCGTCTGGTTTCAGGCGCCAAATATTCGCCTTCGCCCCTTCTCCTGTCAGTTTTAACAGTTCTGTCACGAGAAGGCCAGGAGCTGGACGTAGACTGTCAGAGGCTATTTGAGACACATGCCTTGGAGACATTTAATAGGGGTGGAGAGCGTATCCCCCAACCCACCGGCTATAACAGTCCTCAGAACCGCCCCTACATCTATCAGAGATGTTCTGTATTGCTTTCTAATACAAAAATGATCTATCTGGTTTCTAGTTCTATCATCTGGAGATATCCACGATGTTTGATGTATCTCTCTGTGTGGAAATATTGTACCTCCAATGACCATGCCTCTGTTAGATATATTTCAATTAATCTTTCTCTGTTCTGATTTACCATGTCAATTCCTTATTTCCTCATTACTTTTTCAACGTCGATATTATCTTTCCTTATCTTAGCGTTGAAGTTGAAGTTCCCCATAGCAATTAGGATGTCATGTTTAAGGACTTTGTTCATGATTTGTTGTAACTGATGATAGAAATCATCTTTTACCTCATCATCTGCATTGTTCGTGGGTGCATAGCACTGTAGTACTGTTATTCTTCTGTGTCTTAGGGTGTATCTTGCTCTTATTATACAACTGTTCACTGGTTCCCATTCTACCAGGCTCTTTGCTGCTACATTTGACATAATTATACCTACCCCCTCTTGATGTTTCCCGTCGTCTCTGCCTGAATTTATTATTAACTTACAGTTTTCCGCTGACCTTTTCCCTGCTTCTGGACATCACATTTCACTGATGCCCAGTACGTCTAGGTGGCATCTCTCCATTTCTCCGATTACCTGAGTAGTTTTTGTTGGTGCTGCCACTGTTCTTCCGTTCCAGAATCCAATCTTTGTCACATGTTCAGGGCTGACGAATGTACTCTTTGTCTGAGCTCTTCGGAGTTGGCATCCCTGATGCTTGGTTGACTTCGTTGTGAGTTTTTGTAACAAGTTCTTTTTTCTCCATCTAGAGTCGCCTCTTGATAGGTACCAGGATAAGGCTGTTAGTGTTATGCCCAAATCCAGATATAGGATATGTGACAGATCAAGTGGAATTCCGCTGATATGCATGCTGGCAAGAGTGTTAAAAAGTGCCCGCCATCTTGCACGTCACACCGGAAGTTACTGTATACTACAGAGTACTGTATACTGGAGGAAACTAATTCATGTTTATGAAATAAGGGGAATCATGCCACACACTGGACATTATATGAATGTGAGAATAGTACAGCTAGAGTTAACCAACTTCTCATGTGAAGGTGGTGGGTTATAGAACAGTAACTGTTGCATCCCAGTTAATCCTGCTGTAAAATGGATACCTGATATACTTGTGTGTGGGAAACTGTCTCTGAAATTGAAGAATGTCTGCAGCTAAGTGATGTTCATCTGAGTACACTGCTGTCAGTGCATACAAAGATGAACAGATGTTCACTTGAAAAAAAAAAAGCCCTCTATGTTCTTCTTCTTCTTCTTATATCCTTCTCGTGCCGTTAGACGTCACATAGGGCTCGCAAAGTAGTTCGCCAATTTTTCCTGTCTTCGGCGAGTCTTTCAACCTCAACAAAGGATTTTATGCCTGTTAACTTGGCCTCTCTTAATAATGTCCTCTTCAGAGTTTCTATGTTCACAAAGGGGAAAACAAATGCATGTGTGTGGATACAAGCATACATGCGCACGCACACACACACTCACTAATCAATGTCCAAAATATGCACATAAAAAGATCTAAACAAAACAAATCACTATGTTCCTGTATATTTTTATGTATAAGAAAAGAAATCATTTAATGCTTGTATTACATGTACAAGTAATAAGTTTTAGTGTTCACTTACTTGTGTTGTAATGTCCCAGCCATCCTCTAGACAAATCATTACAGATGATCCCTGAACATCTAGCAAGTCTACAACAGCACCAGAAAGCTGAAGTATGCTTTTCAGCTGTGGATACAGTAGTTTAAACTCACAAAACACATTCTCATATTGGTATTCTCTTTACAATTACTAAAGTTTACATTCTCTGTATGCTACCTGATGCTGATATTCTCTGTAAGCTACCTGATGCTGATATTCTCTGTATGCTACCCGATGCTGATATTCTCTATATGCTACCTGATGCTGATATTCTCTGTATGTCACCTGATGCTGATTTTCTCTGTATGCTACTCAATGCCGATATTCTCTGTATGCTACCTGATGCTGCTATTCCCTGTATGCTAAGTGATGTTGATATTCTCTGTGTGTTACCTGATGTTCTCTGTATGCTAACTGACACTTTCTGTATATTATTTAATGCCATGTGATATTGTATTTTTGGGAGTAGGAAAACGTCACAGGGAGCGGCATCAGGTGAATATGGTGGCTGCTGGGCCTGTGGAATGCGGTGCTTAACAAGAAACTCCTGCACAAGTTATGATGCACAGGCAGGCACACTGTCACAGTGAAGTTGCCACTCACCACTCTAATGCAATGTCGGCCTTCTGCGACAAATTATGTCCCTCAAATGCCGCAAAACTTCACAGTAGTATTCCTTGTTGATTGTCTGATCTGATGAGTGTACTCAGTGTACTGATGATGCACAATTCCTTTGTAATAAAAAACAAACAAACAGCACTGTCTTGAAATTGCTGTGGCTCTGTCTTGCTTTCTGGGTAAGGAGGTGTTGGGGTCTTCCACAGCGAAGACTGGGCCTTATTTTCAGGGCCATACCCATAAACCCATGACTGTGTTCACATGACTGTGAACCAGCTGTGACTGTGTTTAGAAAGTTTTCATTGTTTTCTGTGCATTCATGCATGTCATGAGCAGCTGAAACTCGGGTAAATTTGTTGATCCCGTTTTTCCGATATGACAACTGCGATGAACAGATTCAGAGATGTTAAGAACAAAGCACTACTGTAAATAAAGCAAACTGGGGAGACTATGCCACATGCGAGGATATGCCAAATTCATAATATGCCTTTCCCCTTCCAGTTGTGTCAGTCGGTTCTAGACTTATGCCCTTAGTCTGGATACTTTCTGATCACACCATGTATATGTTTGCTGTTGACTGATACACATTATATTCCTCACAGTTAATGTTATGCTATTCTATAAAACAACAAAGAAAGCCAGAAATGTGCTTCATTTTTCTGCTATGAGACACATGAAGATGCCACAAAAATGAAACTAAATCCTGAATTTCTTTGATACAAAGTAGTGATACACTAAAAACGTGTTAAAATAACAGATATTCACTTAGATGTTGACAAGCATAATGAACACTGCTTCATCAACCCATGAGTTTCACTGTTATCAGCACTACCTCATCTCTGAGTTAGTACAGTTTCAGCAAGTAATTAAGAGAAACTTTCTTAAACTAATCTTTTGAAATGACTGTACCAAACAACTAATGTGAGACTGAAGTTACCTGTAAAAGCCATTCTGAGTCTTCAACAGCCTTGTGAAAGCTGTGATCAGGCCCAGTCAGTGGACTACTGGGTACACATGCTCTCATTAGTTTTTTAAAGCTGGCCTTCACCTGACGAACTTCATAGAAGTCAACTGGGATAAAATCACATTTTGGGAAGGACTCCACTTTAATGCCCTGTTAAATATTCATAGTTCATACAACTGTCAGTAATAATAAATGCCTTTTAACATATTCATTACATAACAAAATGCAATAACTCATCATCTGTGTATTTCATTCTAAAAAAAACAAAAAAGCCGTTAAAATACGGATGTGCTTGCCATGTTAAGAAGGAAAAAAAACTGAAAACTGTGCTGGATGAAAAAGTTGAAGTAAAAAAAAAAAAAGGCAAGAAAACAATAAATAAGAAATGATAACACCAAGAGATGAGGAGTTTGCATGGTTTGGTGCAAGATGGAAGGAGGAGTTAAGATCCTTTACAGTCAACCTTCTCTGGAGAGATGGCACATGAGAATGTTGATTTCATTCAATAAAGGATATCTTCAACTGCTTCTTAAGTGGCATTTATATGTATATGTATGTAAATATATATATGTATATGTATCAGTCACCCAGCTGTAGAAATGGGTACCTAACTTCTTCTGAAGTTGGGGAAGGAAAAGACAGCCAGGCGTGATACTCACCATATCACCCTCTAGTGTGCTGACAGGTCAAGGAAAATATGGGCACTATATCCCTATGTGCCTCTAAGGCATGACAGGATTACTTTTATCTTTACTTTTTTATGTATATGTCAGACCGTAAGAACAGCGAAGAGCAAAACCTCTATCTTAATGCGAAGAAAACTAAACTGATGACAACTGACAAAACAAACAAGGCAGCTGATATATGTATCAATGAGGAAAAACTGGAAAAAATTTTGAACATTTTGGATCACTATTAACTAATAATGGAGATACAATGAGGGAAATTAAAAGGAGGACATCTATCGCTCTTCAGAAAGTAAAACAACTAATGAATCTGAGGAGAGAAACAGACAGAACTACAAAAACAAGATTTTTAAGGGCATGCATCTTTCCCATCACAACATATGCCTGTGAGACCTGAGAAACACACAAATGCCTTTGAATGGAAATGCTACAGAAGAGTTCTTCAGATATCATGGACACAAAAAAGAACAAATATATCCATACTACAAGAACTTAATATTGAAGAAGGCTGGGTAGTAAAGAGGATTAAAGAGAGAAAACTTAAATATTTTGGACACATTAAACATCATGATAATCTAGAGAAGACTGTCTTGGAAGGGTACATAATGGGAAAAAGAAAGAGAGGAAGACCAAAATGAATATGGCTGCAAGACATATTAATGACCTGCAAATGGATGCATCAGCAGCAGGCCATCTTGCTCACAACTGAGAGGCCTACAAGAATTCTGTTAGGGAGGCAAAGTTCTGCAAGGGACATGCAAATGAATGAATGTATGTATATGTATATATATATACACACACATGTCTAATGTAAAGTTCCCAGACAGTAAGTGCCATGACATAAGTATTTGTCCTACTGGAGTGAAAATTTGTAGTTCTAAACTCCAAAGTGTGCCAACTCAGTGGGTTCAGTCATAATGCTGCCTAGACGTTTTCAGTTTTTACACACGATTATGTGACCTTGGGTGAAGGCTGCTCTAAGATGATGAAGATGGCTGAAAGTTCAAACAAAGTGTTTGCATCAAATTTTGCATGAAACTTGACAAATTTACTACTGAGGCCCTAGAATGCTTGAGCAGGCTTTGGCAAACATTGTTTAGGTCGAACACAGGTCTTTGAGTGGTATGCAGTGGAAGTTATCAAGACCAAAGAAGACACGACAAGTCCAAAGTGAAATGAAAAGCATGAAGATCATTGTTTCTGATATCAAAGGCAAAGTTCACCTAGAACCAGTGCTATGGTGAATTCTAACTTCTACTATAATGTTCTATGATGCTTGAGAGAAGATATGCGGTGAAAAAGACCTGAACTTTGGTGCAGATGTTGCATCATGACAGTGTGCCTGCTCACACATCCCTCAGAATGACACAGTTTTTTTTATGGAAAACAGCACTGTGATTGTCCCTCACCCTCCATATTCACCTGACCTAGCCCCTCCCCCCCCAACTTTGCAGGCATTGATCCAAGAAATGAAACTGAAACTAAGGGTGTGCCACCTCAATGCTTTAGATGACATTCAAACAACATCACAGGCAGCACTTCCAGCCTTGAGAAAAAGGACTTCTGCTGTGGTTTTGAGCCATGGAAGAAGCACTGGGATTGCTGTGTATGTTCCGAAAGAGACTATTTCAAAGGTGACGGTGACCTAATTTAAATACAATAAGCCTTTTATTCTTTTCTGATGTAATCCAGGAACTTTCTGACAGATCCTTGTTTATATATATAAATATATACATATTAAATCTAGTAACCGTGGAAGTGTCTTTCTTCAGAAAATATTTGTTAAAAGTTGTGCTACAAAAAAAAATCTGACCTCTAAACAGAAGAGAGAGGTCATAATTTTATTGGTGACACTTCAAAGAGGTGATCACAAGCAGACAGAAATAAAGGTAAGCAAACATACAATAAAGCAGAAGAGGTGATCACAAGCAGACAGAAATAAATATAAGCAAACATACAATGAAGCAGAAAATATATACCTACCTTCATTTGAGCCTTCTCTCCAAGAACATACAAAGCCACATGGTGCAAATTATTGATGCTGTTGTTGATCAAGTCTCCATGGCTTCCATCACGTTGTGTCTGAGATCTTTGATTCGGGGACCTTTCTCGCATACTTCCCATTCGGTTCACAGCTGAGAGAATGAAATCAGTCTGTTAGCACCAGATGTATCATTAACCTATTCTGTCACTGATACTGGAACACTGTCATATTTTATCATCACTATTTAAAAATGTTCACTATTAAAATCTGTATTAATCTCAATCTCTTCTACTCAAAAATTATAATGATCTTGCTGCAGTTATATTATAAGTACTGGGGGAAGAATGGGTAGGGCTACAAAATTTCCGAACTAAAAAAAAAAAAAAATGTTCACTTTCATTACAAGCCAAATTTTTTCAAATTTATCTCTTGTTTTTGCTTAAAGTCAGAAAACAGGCAAATATTTATTTCTGATCATTGACTTTTCACCAAATGAAACATAATTATCCTGTGAGCCTGTGAAGAATCACATAACCCTTAACTGCAGCTGAGTAATATATAAACTGTCTTGTTTTATGTGATTCTGTGAATGCAAATTTATGTGTCCAAACTTATTTTTTAAGCTTTGTAAGTCCCTGCAAGGTCTGTTGCTCCAATAAAAATCTGCTCACAGAAAAATCTATTTTACTGGTATGGAAAAAATTATAATGTAACCACTACATGCTGTAATAACAAACATATTCTATCTAGTTTGATCAGTAATGTGTATTTTTAAATATCATTTTGTTAGTTGCCTCAGAGATGAGAGCTCACAGGAATCACAGCATGTGAATGTTTGTGATAGCAAGTGTGAATTAAAGTACAGAATAGCATGCTCTTGCTGCCTGCTGCTGCTGCTGCAGCACAACAGACTTGTAGGAAGTTAGGTAAAGGATCTTTCATACAAACTATTAGTTACATACCTTGTACTTAAAAGCAAAAGTCAACAAGTACACGCTTATAAAGTGTGTTAAATAGGAATTTATGAAAGAAGCATACATGTGTGTATGTGCTCATATGTATTTATGACAGTGATGACACAAAAGAAAAGATTTTACACAAGAAAAATGACATCAAGTACGTAGCAGAGTGTATGAACGGGTGCTGATGTGAGATGGGAAAGAAGCTGTGGCAGTATGTCAAGGTCAATAGTCATGATGGGAAACAAGCACTTTGGTTATGGTGTCTGGTCAAAGGTTTAACAATCCTCAAAACCTTTAGGTTAAATGTATTGTCAATATAAGTTAGGAAATGTTTAAACAAATCATTAGCATGACATGCAATGTGAACAGAGAATGTGGGACAGAACTTCTTGGTGGCTATCATTACTGTCAGCATCCAGAATGAATGAGTGAGTAGCAATTTACTGTAGGTTCCTGACTTGAGCATCATTATAAAAGTAGATTGTGGAAACAATCTCAGCAGCAGATTCAATGAATTACAAAAGTGTCTTTTCCCTTCATCCACTTATCCATCTACCAGGTCAATGACACAGTGAATCAGGTTAATTTGTGGCAACAGTTGTTCAATTATTTCACTGAATGAACAAGCAAAATCAGTCTGAGATACTCAACAAAACATACACCTTCATCACAGAAATGTCCTAAACAGGATATAACAGTGCAGGAATTAAATAAACAAAATAACTTTCTATACAAACATTATTTTCACATTTTTCTAAATTATCACATGCTGTTATCAAATTCTTGAAATAAATCCTGATCATTATACTGTTCCTGACTGTCAAACAGATGCATTCGGCAAAAAAAACAAAAAAACATAGTGAGTTTAAAAGAAAACATGCATATACTGTCTGATAAATTTGCTATTGGCCAACCAGGGTAAAACTACCTATGGCAAACTGGGATACAAATGAAGCTTTACTAACATATTTATCATGCCTATTTTTGTTCAGTAAATGAATGTATTATCTCTGATACTTTATATGAAACTGAAAGCATAACTGAGATCTTGTGTCAAAACCTAACTGTTCCACAAGCCTATTTTAATGTTTCTTTCAACAAATATCTTTCACAGAACTGTTTTTAAATAATTAAATTGACTAATTTTGTTGTTGTTCCGTGTTCCATCATGCAAAAAGAACCTTCTAAAATGTTACTCTTGAACTTTACTGGTCACTGTTCTAAAATGAATTTACCAGCCAGAAACAATAATCACTCAGTATGTGATGTAAGTATAACAAGTATGTTAACAATCTGACAGCAGAACTGCTGGGATAAAGGACCCTCAATCAGTTTGTTAGAGCAGTTTCCTGGGCTCAGATGGTTAACTATCACAAATACACGAACAAATTCAAATGGGCCAAATGTGCTATTTTGCATGAAGCAACTCATTAAATACATCAAACAAATGAATAGGATAGATCCCCGTCACACATAGCCAAAGCAGCTGCTGTTATGACGTGAGGCATGCTGTAAGTTTGTCTGTATCATCCAGGTAGAAAATAAACAAAATGCTGAACAACAACAAATGCTTTACGTTGCCATAATCTGTTTGTACGTCTTGGCAGAGTCAAAACTGAAAATTCAATGACAAACAATTCAGTAACAAATAAAAATGCTAAGAATTTAAGCATATTAAACTGAACATTATATATATCCATCCAGAACTAATCACAGTAATTCATAACAACAAATAGAAAAAAAAAGTGCACATGGTAATATACAGGCCATTCACAAAGTCAGTGTGCACTAGTCCAGTATTGATTCTGGTATCGTAGTGATATCTTAATGGCTGCGGTATCTAGCCACATTTACCTGCATAAGTTAATATGTTGAAGTCTGCTGTTGTGTAACATTCAGTGTAATCAGTCTGTCTTTGTTATTTAGATGTTAAGCAGCGTTTGAAGTGCACGACGGGCGAACTGTTTAAATCACTATGATCTCACTGGAGGAACACATTTTTCTTGCTGAACACGTATTTCGAGAAGGTAGTACATACACCCATTTAGTGCGGGAACAATTTGTTGAAAAATTCCCAGGAATACCTGTACCTCAATCCAATGTGGTTCGGTTTATAAACTTATTGTGAAATTTGGTGAAACAGGCTCAGTGTCAGAGGCACACCATGGTGGGAGACCATCTAAACTTAACGAGGAGAAGTTATTGAACATTTCTGACTCTATGCTTCAGAGTCCATCAAAGGCTTTGTGTAAGTTGGCACAACAGGAAAGACTTGCAACAGCACATAGGCAGTCAGAGAAAATTTGAATCTCTTCCCATATAAAGTAACTGCGATCCAACAATTGCTGCCCGCGGAGAATGAAAAACGACTCCGTTACTGTGACAAATTTCAGTTATATTATGTAACATTTTTAATCAGCACGCTTAATCGGTGATTCAAGTCATGGCAGGTAGTAGCTAGATACTACAGCCACTAAAATATCACTACGATACTGGGCTAGTGCACACTGACTTTGCAAATGCCCTGTATAAGGTCCTCTATGTATTTCTGACAGTACCGAGGCAGGTGGATAGTATGCCCCTCATATAAATTATTAAGAATGTATTTTTTTAAAAGATAGATTATTTAAGATTCTTACTCCAAATGCATGTTTCTTAGCAGGTCGTTACTGTATCCATATACACTGTCTGAAAGGAGTTGTATGAAACTGAGAAAGTCATTTATTAATTCTAAATGCTGCAGATACAAAATTACCACTTCAAAGCCAGCTTCTCAGTGCTCTCTTTAATAAGTGAGAGCAAATCAAACCACCCTCTCAGTGCTCTCTTATAATAAATAAGAGCAAATCAAACCACCCTCTCAGTGCTCTTTTTAATAAACGAGAGCAAATCAAACCACCTTCTCAGTGCTCTTTTTAATAAACAAGAACAAATCAAACCAGTTTCTCAGTGCTCTTTTTAATAAACAAGAGCAAATCAAACCTCCCTCTCAGTGGTCTCTATGAGAGCATATCAAACCAGCCTCTCAGTGCTCTCTTTAATAAAAAAAGAGCAAAACAAACCACCTTCTCAGTGTTCTCTTTAATAAACGACAGCAAATCAAACCAGCCTCTCAATACCCCTTTATTTAAAAAAATTTTTAAAAATTTATTAAAATGGGAGTAAATCACTCAAACATGTTTTTTTTAAAATCTGTGATGAAGTAAACAAAACAGATGGCAAGGTAATCAAAATGAAAATGTTGTATCACTCAGCTTTAACATGTTTGTGAAAAAGTGATTCATTTTTTTCCCTTTTGATTACCTTCATTATTTTCAGCTTTCTTCTAATCAACTTTCTCTTTTTAAACATTGTTTTTATCCAATTAGGTCAAATTGTAATTATTGTATTTTTTTAACTTGATAAAACTGTTCTGAATTTTTATTTCATTAATCACTTATTTTGTGTAAATATCTTTGCATTTGCTGATACTCAATAAAAACTTATTATAATAGTGGACAATATTATAATAATTTGGATGAGTGATTCTATTATTGTATCACAAATGTCAAGTATATATAAAATAATCAAACAGAGGAAATAATATAAACTATTAACACAAATAATTACATTTTCTGTGTTTTGTGGACAGAAATAGAGTAAAAACAGTATGCCTGAAACTCTCTACTGTAGAGAGCGGAACAACAACACAACTCCTGAGAGCTGAAGGAGTTGTGTTGTTCCGCTCTCTACAGTAGAGAGAGAGATATATACAGTGAAAAATATACAGATATAGATATCTATATACAGATATACAGTATACAGACACAGAGTGACAAATAAAAAAACACTGAAATAAGTCTACAAAGCACCAGGAAAAAGAATAAGATAATTTTTTTTATCTTACATCTTACATCCTTCCTGTGCCGTTAAACGTCACATAGTTGTGTTCCATTTGATAGCTTGTTTGGGGATTCTCTGTTTGTTTCTTCTCATCATATGACCGACATATGTCATCTTCTTTTTTCTGATCAACCATGAGACAGGTTACTGTCTGCTCATCTGTCTGATCTCTGTGTTGTTCTTGAATTCATTCCATTTTATACTGAGTATTTTCTTTAGGCATTTGTTTTCAAAAGAGTCTAATTTCTTGTCTATTTCTTTAGTTATTTTCCAGCTTTCACATGCATAAATGAAAGTGGATATTACATTTGAACTGAATAATCTTAACTTGGCTTTTGTGCTTATAACTTTTGAATGCCATATGTTCTCAAGATTCTTGAAGGTCAATGCTGCTTTAGCTATTTGAACTCTCTTTTCTGGTGTCACCATTGTGATCTCTACAGCTGCCAAGATATATCTACTGGTGATGAAACTGGATGTGAGGAAACCAAAGACTCTTTGAGAAAAAACCCCCCACTATATTTTAAAAAAAAACAAAATACAACCAATTATCATCTTCATACGAAGATGCAGGAATATAAACAATTCATTTATGATATGCCTGTAAGCAATTAAACAAAAGACTAACATTAAGGGGGTAATCTTGTACCTCATTTAGATTTGAGTTTTTTTTTCTGAAATATATCTGGGGTTAAATTATATCTGGGCTTGCCAAAGTTGAAATATTAAAATGTTCACAATGGAAAGATGCTTTAACAAATTTTAAATGGGTTGCAAAATGAGACATAGTCAATACCGTGAAGCTAATACCACCGTATCAGAGATGGCATCTTCATCAGTGATAATAAATCAAAGTTGGTCAGGATCTACGAGGTGATCCTGGCAGTGGCTGTAGATAAAAGTGAGAATAGTAGCAGGGCTTCATGGGAATTTTACTTCTCAGGTCAACTATAGGGAAGCCACTCCTTGTCTAAGTTTCTGTCTTTATCCCTAGATCTTCATCATAACACCTGCTGGTAAGAGCTTTTGCTTCATAGATACAGGCTGAAACAATAATGGCAAGCTTCTTCCACTACAGTGAAGGTGATCTATGCAAATGTCAAAAAGCCTTAAAAAAAAAAACCAAAAAGGTCCTTGAGGGACATGCTTCAGAAAACAAAATACCAACATGAAGGTGAAACAAAATTAAAATAAACATAAAATCTAAGAAATAATTATTTTACTATGACCTTACCTTTTAAAACTGTAAAATAACACAAAATAATAAATGTATCTTGATTGGTTACTTCACTACAAAAGATTATCTAAGTATTCATATAATTAATATTTTAAAAACCATTACAAAATGACTTAATGGCATTAACTCATTACATGACAGACTAGAGAACTGTACAGAAACATTTGATTAATTCAGTATTTTTTTTGCCTAAATGGCTAACCATTTAAACTGAAGTCAAGTGTTCATTCATTTATTTATTTCTTTCTTTTTTTTTTGAATGACAAAAAGACAGAGGTATGCATTAGTCTAATTATCTTGTTGATGGTGAACTCTGTCAAATTAGCTGCACCTTTTAGCAAGAATGGTCTCATTAGGTTTTTTTTAAAGCCATTCATTAAGCAAACAATAACTTCATTACAAACTCTGCTAACATTACATAAACATATTTGTAACAAGAAGGTAATAAAATGCATGGAAAAAACAGAAGAACATCAAGTATAAAATGTTCTAGTTAGCAACAGCAGATGCTGCAAATAAACACCACTGAAACTGAATGAATGCCACAAAAATAGACACAATGAAGTGGTATGGGATGCAAGTCCTTACTGTTGTCATTAAGCATCTTGTAAGATCTATGCTTAACTGACTTCAGGCATGTCCTAATATGAAGTGGATGTTAATAGAGTATTAACAACTTTTTGTCTGGCGGCAAATCTGCACCCTACACAGCAGTAACATTCTGACCTATGAAACGTCATTGTAGTAAAGTTTTCTTCATCTTATCAATGACAGTTTCTGCTATGTGTGTTTTTAATTACTTCGAGTATATGAATCTTAATCTGCAAGGAAAAAAAAAGACTTTCAGAGAAGCAGCTTCACTGAGTAAAGAAGAAATGGATGACAGCAGAAAATAATGAGGAGACCACTTGGGATTGAAAGGAATGATTAAGAATTATGACTGCAACAAAAAGTCTAAAAATGGAGCAACATGAAAAAGATCAAGTATAACAAAAGAATACAACATAAGTAAGGTTAAATGGGGAAAAAATTCCAAAAAGCAAATATTTTATAATTTAAAAGCAAAATTAATTAATAACTTCAACACTGGTATACACAGATGAGTCAATACCATAAAATGTAAAACTGCTCAAAACATGTATGACTAGCAAGTAACTGGTGTAAAACTGTCCCCAAAACATGTATGACTTGCAAGTAACTGGTGTAAAACTGTCCCCAAAACATGTATGACTAGCAAGTAACTGGTGTAAAACTGTCCTCAAAACATATACAACCAGAAAGTAACTGGTGTAAAAAAAAAAAGAGAATCAATGTTTGTGGAAAGAAACTTAAAAAATTACTAAACAAGACAACAATATACAGGGTGTTCCAGAAGTAACTGTGCACTAACTCAGTAACGATTATGGTATCGTAGTGATATCTTAAAGTCTGCGGTATCTAGCTACCATCTACCTGCCACAGTCATTAAGATACCACTATGATACAAGAATCAATACTGGGTTAGTGCAGTTATTTTCCGAACGCACTGTATTATTTCTACTCTTGTGTTTTCCCAAATGATAAAGAGAAAGGAAGGTGAATAAATGATATGAGAAATGAATCAGATTAATAACCATCAATAAACAACTTGCTCTGAATAGAACAGCACATATCTCTTTGTGCACTGAAAAAAGCACTGTGTTAAGGGCAGATAATTTGTCAGGTTTGCCTGCTTCCACATGACAGTAAGTGGTACTACCAATCTTTGTCACACCCACTGCCTTGTGGATGGCTTGGGGAGAGACCCTATGGCATTTGGTGGTGAGATTCTTCTGACATACCTTGCAACCCTGCTAGATTTTTAGATGTATGGATCTTGTCCTCCTCTAGAGCTGACTGGCAGAGTCAAGAGGTGGAAAATGCAACACTGGCATGGCCCTTTTTCTGGACAAACTGCCAGGCAAGACTTGATAGGTACTTAATGAAGATGTCAAACTCCATCCTTGTGTTAGGTCGGATACACAATGAAAAGTGGCAGTTATGGGTTACAAGTCCTTTAAAACTGGTGAGAGGGAGGCACTTTTAGTGGTGGGAGCAATTTTTCAATGTGCTTAGCATACTCTTTAAGGGTCTGAAAGAACTGACAATATTTTCAAGGCATGCAAAAAAACAAAAAAAAAGAAACTTTGCTGCCCCTGTCCTTGCAAAATAATGAACAAAGTAACGAACTTGAGGTTTTGCAGCATGCTACATTTAAGCTCATGATGCCACACTAAGCAACACGAGATTTGGATGGTTGGGGGCATGTATCAAAAATGCATTATAGTGTATCCTCAAGCAGGCTTTGAATGCAAACTTGCAGACAGATTTATGTGGTAGATGAGAACTAAGATACAAAGTATCTATAAGTAATACATCAATCAGCAACAAGGACTGAGTAAAGGGGCCAGTCAGTTAGTCATTTGCACATCCCTTGTGGAACTTTGCCTCCCTAACAGCTCTCATGTAGGCCTCTCGGTTGTAAGCATGATGCCTTGCTGCTGATGCATCCATTTGCAGGTCATCAACAACGTCTTGCAGCCATCTTCGCTTGGTCTTCCTCTCTTTCTTTTTCCCATTATGTTACCCTTCCAAGATGGTCTTCTCTAAATTATCATGACGTTTAATGTGTCCAAAATATTTAAGTTTTCTCTCTTTAATCCTCTTTACTAGCCAGTCTTTTTCAATATTAAATTCTTGTAGTATGGATATATTTGTTCTTTTTTGTGTCTACGATATCTGAAGAACTCTTCTGTAGCATTACATTCAAAGGCAATTGTGTGTTTCTCAGCTTTTTTGTTATGTTGCGATGGGAAAGATGCATGTCCTTAAAAATCTTATTTTTGTAGTTCTGTCTGTTCCCTTCCACAGCTTCTTTAGTTGTTTTACTTTCTGAAGAGCGATAGATGTCCTCCTTTTAATTTCCCTCATTGTATCTCAATTATTAGTTAGTAATGATCCAAGATATTTAAAACTCTCCACTTCTTCCAATTTTTCCTAATTTTTCAGCTGCCTTATTTGTTTTGTCAGTTGTCATCAATTTAGTTTTCTTTGCATTAAGACAGAGAGATTTTGCTCTTCACTATTCTTACGGACTGACATAATTAGTTTTTCCATTCCTTTTTGTGTTGTGGACAGTAATATTCCAGGATGTGATGAGATAGCAGCTGAACTTATTAAAGCAGGAGGAAAGGAATGTGTAACAATCTATCATGCACTATGTAAAAAGATATGGCATTCAGGTATTTGGCCAAAAGAATGGAAAAGAACTATATTCATACCAATGCCAAAAAAGGGTAACCTGAAATTATGCACAAACCACAGAACTGTTGCCCTGATTAGTCATGCCAGTAAAATTCTGTTAAAAATCATAATGGACAGACTTCATAAGAAAATAGAAGAAGTCAATATGGTCCAAGTTGGTTTTAGACAAGAGATCATATATTCAATATAATTAATAATAGAGAAATGCAGAAAGTTTAATGTGAATCTATATTTATCTTTTATAGACTACTCAAAGGCATTTGATTGTGTACAACACCAGAAACTTTGGGAAATAATGGAAAAAATGAGATTTTCAACACATTTGATACAATTAACATCACTGATGTATCTAGACCAACAGGCAGCAGTAATAATAAATGATGAAACAACAACTTGGTTTGACATAAAACATGGAGTCCGTCTTTGCTGCATATTGTTGCCTTACTTAACTTGTATATTGAAATATAATGAGGAATGTTAGAGAAGATGCAGAAAAACAATATTACGAAGTCATAACAATTGGAGGTTATGAAATAACAGATATGCTGATGACACAGTATTAATGTCCACAACACAAAAAGGAATGGAAAAACTAATTATATCAGTCCATAAGAACTGTGAAGAACAAAACCTGTATCTTAATGTGAAGAAAACTAAATTGATGACAACTAAGAAAATAAATAAGACAGCTGAAATATATATCAATGATAACACATTGGAAGAGGTGGAGAGTTCTCAATATCTTGGATCATTACTAACTAATAATTGAGATACAATAAGGGAAATTAAAAGGAGGACATCTATCGCTCTTCAGAAAGTAAAACAACTAAAGAATCTGTGGAGAGGAACAGACAGAACCACAAAAATAAGATTTTTAAGGACATGCATCTTTCCCAATGCAACATATGCCTGTGAGACCTGGACACTTAACAAAACAGCTGAGAAATACATAAACGCCTTTGAATGTAAATGCTACAGAAGAGTTCTTCAAATATCATGGACATAAAAAAGAACAAATATATCCATACTACAAGAACTTAATATTGAAGAGGGCTGGCTAGTAAAGAGGATTAAAGAAAACCACCATTCTGTAAAACTGAAAGAATGAAAAATGGAGAATAAAACTGAAAAACGTGAATGAAACTAAAAAACGTATATAAAACTTTCAATACAAACTAGAAGAAGCACATTCAATGACCTACAGAAAGCCAAGGCAAACAACAACTCTACAACAGTCTCTGACTAGTGCAGTAATGTGAACATTTATATTACTTGTGTTGCTTGAATTCACATCAGATTAAAGCTCTTACAACAACAAATGTGGGTTGTGGCTCACAAAGTTCACATCAAATTAATGCAACTACAAAAATAAAAACCTGAGTTGTGACTCATGAACCAGATTTTCACTTCTACTGCAACAAGTCTGGTTGTGACTCATAAACTCTTCATCAGACTAAAGCTTTTACTATGACAAATCTAGGTTGTTTCCTTAAACTTCACATCAGATAAAAAGTTCATTCATGGATATCACTCTCAAAATATTATGTACACAGATTCTGTCAGTTTTGAATTTTCTGTAACCCTATCAAAATTAGTGATGATTTTAACACCACATTCCCATCCGTCTATTCCCATGTTAGCAATCTGATGGGTTCTGATTCTATATTCATTTGTTACCAAATCCTTCTAACTGATGACAAAACCTTGAAGACAGCTTTACAAAAAGTATTGATATCTATAGCTGATCATTATTAAAAATGAAAGTACTTGAAGTATGAGACATTCTCTTGCTGTAGTGTCAAAGAGTCTGAAAACCTGATGAAAAATGATGCAAAGCTATGAAGGTTCAAGATATTACAGCTGTAACAGTCTGTTTTGTTAGTTCAAGAACTGGTGTAATTGCTGTGTTTGACAATGACTGAGTGTGCAACAAACATCATCATCAAACTGCAAGAAAAAAGGCTTCTACCTGGTAGTGGAGCCTGTCCAAATACCTGAATCGTGGGTCCATTTCAGAAATGAAAGTAAATCATCTTACCTAACTTAATGACCCAATGTCTGCGTTTCAAGATCTATACAACAACACTGGCTGCAAGCAACTCACATTTGTTAATATAAGAGATCAACAATCGACCAACCAATAAATAAATATAATAGAAGTAAACACTTACATGCATTTTTACTCTTAGCAGTTGAGGCAGCTGAAGGGGCAGGTGCACTAACTCGCTTGTCTGCTGAATCTCCTCGAGTCCCTCTACGAGCCAGTTCTGGCGTAGTGGGTAAATTGATTGGATCTCCACCCATTCCCACCATCATAAGAGAATCAAGGGAGGTCAAAGAGTCACTGTTTGTATGCATGAGGGCATTGCTGCGGTAGCTACTCGGTGTGGCTGCTACAAGAAGTGATAAATATTTTCTTTGCTCTAAAGTTGATGAAGATTCACCACCACTGGAAGCACCTGTACAAGCAAAGCAAAATATGTACCTCATCTGCTTGTTTATAAGATGTGCTTTCTCCGCTTTTAAAGCTGTTGCAAAAAGGGGTGTGTCTATTATAGGGAAAAACCTGCTAGTCTATGTCTATATATGTACAATGTGCAGTTCTCGCCCATTTGTCATAGTTACTTCTGCAATCTTTCTTCATTTAGAGATGAAACAGTTTCTGATTTGCTTCTTCCTTACTACTATGTGAAAGAGCTTCCAGTTAAGTAATGCTCAGGACATACCACTTTGCTTAATTACTGCAAGCAGAGACTATTACTATGACATCAATATTCAAGTTCAGTGTAACTGAATATACAAAGAAGCATGCCAACAGCGTGGTAGAGCTGAATTCTGGGTGCCAACTGAAAAAATATTTACTAATCCCTTGAAAATTACTTTAAATTATTTTAATAATAATGTAACTGTGTATTTTATGAGATGTACTTAAATTATTTTTTTGCCCAAAATGGCCATGGAAAATAGGGTGCATTTTTATACTGTTCAAAAAAAAAAAAAAAAAAGAAATGCAACAAATATGATGTTGTGATTTAAACTGAAATTTGCTGGTCAGACAAGGGCAAATTGCCTGAAAAGTTCACTTGGACATCAACTTCACGTGCTGACCTGAATAGTACTCAGTAGATGATTTTTTGACAATAACTCATGACAGGTTCACAAGAATCCTGTGAAACTTACTGAACACAAAACTCACTGATCATGTTTATTGAATGCCTATAAAAGAATGACGCTCATCGAATCAATTATTTGAAAATTCAATGCGCAAGTATTGCTCATCTCACTACAGAACGACTCATCATCATTGGATGTTTACAGACTCGACAGTCACAAAGTGTAGTGGTCAGACAATGTGGTTAGAACCACCATTAGTCACCTTTGGAGACGATTTCAAGAAATTGGCTCAGTTGCAGACCGGTCGTGCAGTGGAAGACCCACAGTCAAAACTCCTGCCAAAGACCGCTTCATACGGCTGCATCACCTCAGGAATTGATTTGCGTCTGCTTCCTCAACCAGCTGCACAAGAGGTCTTTGGGCTTAGAAGACTCTACAGAGGTCCCGTTCTTACGGACTGGCATCGCCAGAACCAACTGCAGTGGGCAAACCAGCACTGTCAATGGACCATTGTGAATGATTGGAAAAAGGTTTGGTTTAGTGATGAATCATTCTTTCTGCTCCAGCGACACAATAGACACAGAAGAGTTTACGGCATAGTCCATGAGCGCTACGCTCTGAGCTGCGTGGATGAGGCTCCTTCACATGGTTGTGGAGGTGCACTGGTGTGGGGGAATGATCAACTTCATGAGAAGAAGTGACCTGGTGCAAATTGAAGGATGCCTGAATGCCCAAAGATACGTCGCTGAAATTCTTTGTCCTCACCTGGTCAATTTTTCAGCAGGATAACGCTCGACCTCATGTGGCACAACTCACCACCCAGTTTCTCGCTGACAACAATGTCTAGAGTATTCCATGGCCATCCATGTCATCAGACATGAACCCAACAGAACACTCATGGGATGAACTCAACAGACAAGTCCGCCAGCGAGACGTGGCACCAACCAATCTCCAACAGATGTCTCTTGCACTGCAGGAAGAGCAGGCAGCCATCCCACAACAACAGATCCAACGGCTAATCAGATCCATGTCAAGGAGATGTCATTCTCTAATACAGGCCAGAGGAGGCCATACACCTTACTGAAACAGAGGCCTCAGTTGCAAAGAATAAAAGTCCAAACCAAATTTAATGAACATCATTTCATTGTTAAAGTCTTAAAGTTTCTTCATGCCAAGATTGAAACATTAATTCTGTAAAATAAAATTTTGATACAAGTTTGAAATTTGGCGTCCATTATGACTACAGTAGTGTTGATAACAACTGACAAAACAAACAAGGCAGCTGAAATATGTATCAATGAGGAAAAACTGGAAGAAGTGGAGAGTTTTGAATATCTTGGATCACTACTAACTAATAATGGAGCTACAATGAGGGAAATTAAAAGGAGGACATCTATCGCTCTTCAGAAAGTAAAACAAATAAAGAATCTGTGGAGAGGAGCAGACAGAACCACAAAAATAAGATTTTTAAGGACATGCATCTTTCCCATCACAACATACGCCTGTGAGATCCAGACACTTAACAAAACAACTGAGAAACACATAAATGCCTTTGAATGTAAATGCTACAGAAGAGTTCTCCAAATATCGTGGACACAAAAAAGAACAAATATATCTATACTACAAGAACTTAATACTGAAGAAGGCTAGCTAGTAAAGAGGATTAAAGAGAGAAAACTTAAATATTTTGGACACATTAAACGTCATGATAATTTAGAGAAGACCGTATTGGAAGGATACATAATGGGAAAAAGAGTGGAAGACCAAAACGAAGATGGCTGCAAGACATCGTTGACGACCTGCAAATGGATGCAGCAGCGGCAGGCCATTTTGCTCACAACCAAGAGGCCTACAGGAGTGCTGTTAGGGAGGCAAAGTTCCGCAAGGGACATGCAAATGAATGAATGAAGCGCTGCATTTCTTTTTTTGAACAGTATATATCCCAGAGTATCTTATAGGCTGGCAATTATAGTACACATTTATACACATACAGGAGTTTGCTCATCTAACCGGAATATCAGGCTCCACTCCTAGTTTTTCTCTTCTTTCCTTCATATGTGCACTTTGTCAAGATGTTTATGGACTCATAACTTCTTCACTTTCACAGTCTTCCCTATTTAAGCCTCAAGATTTCCACCTCTTTGTTATCACTGCACCAACAGAGATTTCACATAACGTTTTTCTTCCTTTTAATGGACTAATACTTGGTAAGCTTCTGACTAGTTGTAAGTTTGTTGTATATTTCTTGTAAGTAATCTACAACTCATGAATCTATCAGAATGATACTGCATTAAAAAAAAACAGGAAAACTAATACTGATTTGACAAAATTCTGCATTCATTTCTGGACTTCAGCACAGTCTCCTATTCACTGGACTGATCTTCTTGTGATTTCCTATTTTCAATCATTTGCTGACTGAGGCAGACATTTTTTATTTCCAGATAGCACACTTGTTTGTTGGGTTCTAGTTTTTACAGCTGGGCTGAGACTAGGGGGCTGCTGGTGGGGCACACACACAACCTACTGGATGAGAAGACAAATCACCATCATCTCATGTCATCTCATGCCCACCTCTGCTACTCAGGAAGAAAATATCCCTCCACTAACAGTCTGCACAGAACATACTGAAGACAGAAGTATACAGGAAAAAAACATCAACATCTGGAGAGGTGACAAAACAAACAATATCAAAATTACAATTTGAAGTAAGATGGAAAAAAAAAGACTTGAGATAAAAGATAAAGATAAATGGAGGATTGCTGCATGAAGTATAAATCTGCAACATTTCTGAAAGCTTTTAAATGGAAGAAAATGTTTTAACTGAAAATATCTCTTTTATCTATATTGACATGACTGAACACAACAAACCTGGACAAGTCAGATGATAAACTCCTCAAGCAACATGACAGGTGACACTCATCAGGGAATACCCATGATCTCTAGCTACACTGGAAAAAAAAAACAGTACTGTTGCTGCACTGCAGCCTTCAAGCTTTTTGGTACCTGTTGCCATGGTGAAAATCTTGTAACACAAGTATCAGATGAGGTGGAGGACATGATGGCTTTCTTTGCTTCTCAGAATGGACCTAAATGCAGCTGTTCTACCACCATGCAGATCATGCTAGTCAGGGGGGTCAGCCTGGAGCAGGGCAGGACCTTGGTTTGCTGGTACGTGACTTCATCTCTCAAACACACTCATCTTCTCTCTCCCAAGAAAAACACAAACAGAAGATACAATAACACAGGACAAAATAATGAGACACAATCAGAAGAGATTCAACATTCTAAGGCAAAGTCTGGAAAGGAATTGCTTCCAAAGCTGTGGTGAATAACTTTGCTAACAATTCCTACCTGCTGTGGTGTTATGGGGTCGCAACATACCCATTAGACTTCTTGAATGAAATCCACTGGCCCTGAGCAGCAGGGCCCGCGTTTTTGGATGTCTCCACGTGATCACTGGAAATCTGAACAAATGTACAAGACCGTGAAGTTCGCAAGACTTAGAAAATTTTATACCATAAAAATAAAATCTGATGACATGAAATAAGCAAGTTGTGCTACAAAAGTAATAATAGAAGCCAGTGAAATAACTGAAAACAGCTGAAGTTGATTTGTTGTTTGAGGATCTCTGTGTAAGTGCAAACTTCAGTTCTTTGTTGCCAGCACCATCACAAATATCCAAACAGAAAGGCATCACTATAGACTTAAATGTATAAACTAGGAAAAAAAGCAGGAACAGCTTTTTTATTCAATGATTACGAAGGTGTGATGTTTCGCCGCAAGCCTTCATCAAACAAAAACAAACAGGACGAAGAATCACAGAGAGGAGACAAAGTATAGATTCACATGAATTTTATGTTAACAAATATTAACAGTGCTTTGTGTATAGTTATATACCTATATATTAATTATTGTGTGTCACCACAGAAGAACAACAGTTTGTTTACAAGAACCACCAAGAAGATATAAGATAAGTCTTGGCCAGTTTTGGTTTAGTGATCTTAATAACAACTAAGAACCTGAAGGTTTACAATTCAACTTCTTACATTACACTTTTCAATTACGAAATGCACAAAGTTGGGCAAGCCTCATGAGCTAATAATGGCCTGCATCTGACATGACCATAACATGAAATAAAGCTTCTGAACTTTCTGATAAGACTTCTGAATTTTCTGATAAAGGAAATGTATGAACTGTACAAAGCCAACAAAAGATCATCCAAGGAAACAGACACAAAACCTCTGGTAATAATTAGAATGAAATAAGAAACTCTGCATGAACTGAGATTTCTGGGTTGGCGTCATGAAAGTGATAGCAGGCAACAAAAGACTGCATTTATCACAGAGTTTTTTTCTGTTTCAAAACACACACATACATTATATGCCAGGCTGTAATCATGCTTCTCCATCTTGTGTGATCCTTGGTATTTTAAATCAATTCAAATGCTTTTTTTCATGCCACTTGGTCTGTCGAGCAAGATATTTTTCCCTTGGTCTTCCTCTCCTTCTTTTGCCCCTGAAATTTTCAACTTATTACCCTTTGACTTCTCATGATATGTCCAAGAAATTTTGACTGTCTTTTTCTTGTAATTTTAACTGCTTTTCATTGTTCTGAAACTTCCTTGAGGACCTCTCCATTTGTTTTTCTGTCTATCCAGAGTATATGTTGCATTTTTCTCCAAAACTACACCTCTGTTGCTCCCATTTTCTTTATCATCCATTTGGTAACTGTTTTAAGTTTCACAATTATACAACACTGTAATACTCTATCTCATTTTTAGGGACATAACTGTTAGTATCTTTTTCATGTCATAAAAAGTTGTTCTTGCCTTTTTCTATTTATGATATAATTTATTTACCTGCCTTTAAGCAGTTATTGCTTTTCCAAGGTAAATGGTGCCTTCCTGTTTGAAAAGATGTCACACTGATATATTTTTTTATATTATCACTATTTCTGTCTTGTTGCTGTTTAAACCTCTCTCACTGCTCTCTGTAATAATCTTGTTCACAAGTATCTGCAAACTGCTTCACTTTCTGCTATTAGAATGTCATCCACATATCTCAGGTTGTTGATACTATGGCCTTCTATTTTTATTACTTTCAAATTTGTAATGCTTCTCATGTTTTCACTGTATAATAAGAATAGATCAGGTGACAGTACACATCCTTGTCTTATGTCTCATTTTATATCTTGATACTCACCACTGTCATTGTTCACTCTTATTGTTGCTCTTTGATTCCAGCAAATATTCTTAATTTTCATATCTTTACCATCCATATGAAGTTTTTTTTAAGCATTTGTATCATATTTTGATGTCTAACTCTGTCAAAAATATATTAGAAGAATACTAGCAAAAATGAGTAGTTTGTAATGCTTAAAGTAAAACAGATAAAGTACACACAAAAAAAATAACAAGCAACCTGAGTTCATGCCAAACGAAACAGTAGTGCTAACCTTGACTGTCTATTGCACCTTGAAAATTTGCGTATACTTTCATCAGACACTGCTTGCGGCACTACCAGAAGACCTGGGTAACTGATGAAAACAAGAAACTCTTGCTAGCTCACAATATCTTTCATTAGAACACAGTCACTAAATTAATGTGTCAAAGCTAAATGTTTACAGCTTACAGGCTAAGAGAGAACCAGCTAAAAATGGCCACAAGATTACCAACAAAAAAAAATAATAATAATGATATTATAAATATTTACTTTAATGATCCTGCTGCATTTGATTAATAAATAAAAACAGCCCCTAAATATATATATACTGCCGTCACATATATTCACATGTTAATTAATCAACTTTTGTTTTTCCTGTCTGTAGATATATATGTATAACTGGAATGGTGTAACCTTACTATCAGTTATGTCAAAGGTGTTCTGTAAAGTGATTCTGAATAGAATTAAGAATGTAGTGGATACTGCAATGAGAGAAGAACAGACAGGATTTCAAAAAGGGAGAAGCTGTCTCGACCAGATCTTTACTTTAAGAATAATACTTGGAGAACATATTGAAAAACAGAAACCATTAATCCTAAACTTCACAGACTTTAAAAAATGCATTTGATAGCATACATAAAGATTCACTGTCGAGAATTTTAAGACTATATGGAATACCATCTAAAATTGTCAACATCATTAGAGATCTCTACAATGGATATGTTTGAGTAGTCAAAACAGAAGAAGGAATGAGCAAATGATTTCAGATTGAAACAGGTGTGAAACAATGATGTATATTATCTCCATTGCTGTTTGGAATTGCTATAGACTTTATAATGAAAAGATGCTGTAAAACTGGCACAATATGATTGGTTACATGGGACCCAAATAGAAGATCTTGATTTTGCAGATGACATAACTCTTATCAGTGACAATGTGAAATTGATGCAGGAAAAAACATATACCCTGTCTTCCTTGGCTTGCAAAATAGGTCTTGAAATTAACAAAGACAAAACAAAAATAATGAGACTTCTCATTAATCAAGAAGGAAAAATATACATAGAAGGAACAGTTGATGAAGTAAATCAATTTGCATATCTTAGCAGCTACATAGACCAGAATGGTGACACCAGGAAGGAAGTTAGAATTAGAATTGCAAAAACAGCACTGTCCTTCAAAAATCTTGAGAACATGTGGAATTCAAAAGTTATAAGCACAAAAGCTAAGATTATTCAATTCAAATGTGATATCCACCCTCATTTATGCATGTGAAAGCTGGAAATCAACTAAAGAAATAGACAAGAAATTATACTCTTTTGAAAACAAATGCCTAAGGAAAATACTTGGTATAAAGTGGAACGAATTCAAGAACAATGCAGATATAAGACAGATGAGCAAACAACAACCTGTCTCATGGGTGATCAGAAAAAGAAGATGGACATATGTAGGCCATGTGATGATAAGAAACAATCAGAGAATACCAAAACAAAGTATCAAGTGGAGCAAAACAGGCCAAAGAAAAAGAGATCGATACATGAAACACTAAAGAGGACATTGTTAAGAGAAGCCAGTTTAGTAGGCATAACATCCCTGATGAAGTGAAAGACTTGCCGAGAACAGGAAAACTTGGCAAACAACTACACGAGCCCTATGTGACATTTAACGGCACAGGAAGGATGTAAGATAAGATATATATGTAAGTCTTCTACTTCCTCTTGTACAGACTCTACAATGTAAGGACTATGGAAATAATCTTAAGATAAAATTTGAAATAAACAATTATAGCTTCAAACTAACAATCATTGCATTAAAAATGTCAGAGGCATAACAACGAAACAAGCAGGATAAATGAAAATGAAGTAAGAAAATATCAGAAAAATCATGGAATTAACAAAATGGGATTGATGTTATAATGAATCTCAAACTGCAAAAGAAACTGAATAGGACCTAAAAAAAAAGCAGGAACAGAAAATGAATATTGGTCATGCGACCATCAATCCTCTGATAAACTTTCACAACCCCACGAAGACAAACTTAATCACCTCCTGCTCAGCTGGTAGTTTGCATTGACTATGGATACCCGGAAAGGCTCAGAACGTGCAGCGCGTTGACCAGGCACTGATACACTGCCCAGACCCAACCTCTGGTAATCCTGGTATGCATGTCGCTCCATCAGTCGCTCCACATTTTTTGGGTCACTAGAGTAGGACGGTATCATCTCATTTTCATCTATCACTGCAGGAAGAAAAATAAAAAACATTTTCTTTTCAATTACAGCAAGTCAGTTTTCATGAATCTTGAGACTTGAAGAACAGGAAAGACCAAATTGAACCCATCAGGAAAATATTCATGTCAAGAAGTCAGGGCCACAAATAACAGATACAACTCAGGTTTGTTCAACATACAAAGACCTGTACAGCCAAACCCAAACTGAGAATCTGCATCTAAGACAGAGGCCAATGTCACCAAAACTTCATCATGACAACAGGGTTTCAGACATAACAACCTACAAGCTGAATGCTAAATAAGAACAAGAACACATGTCTGAAAACCAGCTACACTCCTGACAGAGAGTGAAGCCTATGTTGGCTCAAATGTTATTAGAGAAGAGTACTGATAATGCACTAATCTTGCAAATTCAAAGTTCTGGCCTCTTCTGAATATAAACAATCTTATTTCTGAATACAAACAATTTTCTGCAATGTTGCATTTGTAGAATCATATGAATATATAAAAATAATAAATGAAAAATGATTAGATATCATCTGTTTAAATGACGGTGTGATATAAAACTGAAGACATTTTTTAATGACTTTTTCATGAAGCAAACATTCATGGTATATGACACATTCATGGAGTACACTGACTCAAATATTTCACTGAGCATCATCACCATGAGTCATGCAGAAGGAACTGGCAACTAATACTAGTACATTCTATGTGAGCCTTAATCTTTATCATCAAATATTATGCTCACTCCTGGAACATAAAAACTGTAATATTTATAATGATCCAAGATATTTAACTTATTATTTAACTTTCACCTGAAAGATCATCATAATGAACACTGCTTGTACATTCTGATTCGCTGTCAGATGAACGTGGAGAATGGTTGCCTCCAGTCCTTCGACTGGTTGGAGGACTTGTGACAGAGTGTTTTGACTTATTCCTTGACTGTTTCTTAAGGCCTGCTTTCATAGCTGTCTTTAAAAGTGTACGCTTGGCAAATTGTCTGAAAATGGTAATAATGGGCATATATTAGCACAAAAATAAAACTAAGACAATGTTCATTATTTTGCATATTCACATTTGCAAGCAGATAACTAAGAGTTCATGACAAAATATGACATATGCTTCAAGAATTGCCAATCAGTTGCAATTACAGAGTGTAAGTTATACGAAAATAATCTTAAGACTAAAAAAAAAACAAATATTACCATAATCACTGGAAAGTTAGCAGATGTTCAAGAAATGAACAGCAAGAACAGCCTTCAAATCTAACTGGAGTAAGCTTAAATAGTTAAAATAACCAGAGCATGACTGATACTTGCACATATTAGAAGGATCTCCAAATCAAGAACAGGCCTAACACTTGAGTGACTTTTTATGCAGTCTTCCTCATCTTACATCCTTCCTGTGCTGTTAAATGTTACATAGGGCTCACATGGTAGTTCACTAAGTTTTCCTGTTTTCTGTGAGCTTTACAACCTCATCAAGGGATTTTATGCCTACTAATATGGCCTATCTTAACAATGTCCTCTTTAGCATTTCACATGGTCAACCTCTTTTTCTTCTGCCTGTTGTGTTTCACTTGATAGCTTGTTTTGGGATTCTGCTTCTTTCATCACGTGACTGACGTAAGTCCATCTCCTTTTTCTGATCACCAATGGGACAGGTTGTTCGGTCATCTGCTTATCTCTGTGTTGTTCTCAAATTCGTTCCACTTTATACTGAGTTTTTTTTCCTTAGGCATTTGTTTTCAAAAGAGTCTAATTTCTTAGTTGTTTTCCAGCTTTCACATGCATAAAAGAGGGTGGGTATTACATATGAATTGAATAATCTTACCTTGGTTTTTGTGCTTATAACTTTTGAGTCATCCACAAGAAACTATTTATTATTGCTAAATCTGAAAAATGAACTCTCCAGCTCCATAACTGAACCATTAAAGCTGAAAAATTTTTATTCTACATAAATTTCTGCTGCATGTTTTTCAAGATTTTGTATTCTTTATTCAATGAATACCCTCAACATAAGACACTATTTAAGTTTTCAGATAGTAATCTGACCTAAAATTAAATCTGACTGCTCTTAAACCTGTACTCTCTGACTTCTTGCTATACAGCATTTTCTCCTCTGTTAACAAATCAAGTTGAGTTTACTCAGTTTTTCTCTCATGAAAGCAGAACGCTGATAATGTGCATGCATAGTTTGCTGGTGCTTGTTAGCTGATGTATCAATGAATTTCACGATTGAGATTTATGCCGAAAAACTCCAAAACAAGACATGAAGTCAGAACGGATGGCTTTATTTAATTGTCAGTGAGAAGAGACTTTTTAACAAACACAGAAAGTATGTCAGCCCCTAACCTACTGATCAGACTGAAACATAACAACAGTCTGTTTAAGAAACACCATGGGGAAAGGAAGAATGATAGAATGAAGAGATGTGTATGGCTCTATAGCTCTGTTGACTGTATTAACCTCACAACATAGTCACTACCATGGTTATGACAACACAACTGTCATTCTAGTACTTGATAAGCTAAATTCTGATACCTTAAAGAAGCATTCTTTCCTTGGCCTTCTGCATCTGTGTGGAGGGATGTACTGTGTGTCCGCTGAAGGCAAAGGTGGTAAATATAGTTGCTGGATTCCGAACCTTGTTAACGAGCTTTCGGAATGTTTCGATGTTGTCAGAACCAACCTCCTCATCAAATGCTATTTTCAACAGCTGTATGATAAACACATTATGACTAGCAGTACATGACAAACTTTGTACCTATCTACCTCATAACAAACAGCTTGTGAAAATAATAATAAGCAGCTTTCATCTCTTCTAAACAATTTTCTATTCACTAACAGCCTATGATGAATATGTATATCTATCTTAAAGTCCAAACACAGCTCTTCTGTCCTCCTTATCTCCTCCCAAACTAGCATACCTGGAAGCAATGAGGCTTGTGAACACAAATTGTTAGAGTGAAACAGGTATGATATGATCAACCTTGAAAAAAAAAAAAAATGTAGATAAAGTATTGTTGCTAAGCTGACTGTGTGTTGTTTCTTCATGGTTAGGCAGCTGCTCATCCTACCTGAGCCAGGAATTCAATTTACTGTCTCTCTGTTACCTTTTTTTTTCTCTCTATCATGTCTATAGTGCTCTTCTTACAATCTTTCAAGGCTCATAATACCCTAATTGGATGTAACACTTTGTTGCTTCTCCTAAGCTAGAATAAATACATTAAAAAATCAAATAAATCAAAGCTGGAGAACATTGCTGACACAGTCACAGCAAACTGGGAGTTAAAAAGTACAAAAAAAGTAAGTTACTGACCAGTTACCATCCAGCTCCATTTAAGGCAGCTGTTAATATTGGTACTTGTTACTTTGTGTTTGGGAAACTGCTTCTGAAGTGATAGCCATCTGAAAACAGACTGAGGTACTACTGTACACACAGTCGCCCACCACTTAAATACACAGCACTAAGCCCCATACTCATTCAGGTTAGTACTGTGCTGCCATATAGTGAATGAAATGAGGTCAAGCTTCTAAAAATAATTAAGGGATCTCCTTAATTAATATTAATGAGCTGGCAGGACAATGTTTTCTGCACATTTTGTTTTTTTTTCACCAGAAACTTAATGCTAAAGAGGGTAAAAACTTGTTTCTGCTTGGTTGTGAGAATTACCTGAAACACTGTAGAACGTAACTGCAGGCCCTCCTGCAAACCCTGGTCCAGGTGAGACAGGTAGTGCTGAACACTTATTTTCTTCTCCTTGGTCAGTGATGAAACTGGAAAACTTCTTATCACATTCTGTTCACATGCTGAAAACAAGTGCTGAGTGAGTACCCACAGAACATGCAGTGACCAAACTAACTTTACATTACCAAACAATCTATTATGTTTATCAGTATATAAGGTACTAATCAACTGCTAGATTTAGAAGATTTGCAAAATTAAACTCTGCTGCTAGTTAATGCAACTTTCAAAATAAATGACCTAACAATAATTTTAGAACTGTCTAACAAAAACATGACACCTCAGTATACTGGTAACTATTTTATGGTCACTTCTAGAATAAAAGCTGAAAAAAGGTACACTTTCATAGTTACTAATGATTCTATGCCAATAATAGTATAACTTATATATAATTCTACAATAATAACTTAACCACATAAAACTGTATAAATGTAACATAATCTTTAGTAAATAATAAAGGAGTCTTACCAAAAGGATCACAGGGCATGCCTTTGAAGATAATTCTGTATGTTGTAAGGAAGACAGCACCCTCAGCGGGGAGCAGACAGGGGCCTCCCATGTTGCCACCTATTCCCTCCTCACGTCCATCTGGCAAGAGGTACACCCTTAGGCCTTCCATCACGATCTCCTCTCCTGGTAATAATGCAGGCTGGAGAATCTTTGGCTGGAAGTTGAAAGAATAAATTTACAGCATTCTTTTAGTGATCCGCAGAAACAGCAAAGACATTATACTAACGCTGGACTTTTCTTTCTACTGTAGGATGTCAATTAGCTAATGAAATGGAAACATGAGGACAATTTTAAAATAGAAAGATTTATCTTAACTAGATATTACTGGCCACATTTTTGCAACAGTTTAAGCAGCCTAGAAGCGGGAACTAAACTCATGTGATGGAAGAGAGGGATCACACACTGCTAAGCTAGAACTATTAAAGTTAATGAACCAGAGTTGATCCAGATCCTATTACTCCTCTCTCTGATCACTCTAAATGCAGACCATTTGGATTCATCAGCCTAGATAATAATGGGGCAGACTTAGATGTGCTCCTCTTGGTGGTACAAATCTGCAGAAAAGCTAGATTTTTAGCTCATTTGTTGGTCAGGTGCGAGTCTGCTTCTTCTTCTATTTCCCTAGAGCTGCAAGCTTGATGTTCTTGACTGCTGATACACTGAAGGTGTTGAGGCACACCACCATGTCAGACTGGGACCTGGCAACAGTGGCTATTTTTTTCAGTCCCTGGGTGGTAATAAAAGAGTAGGGGGGTATCATCTTTAAAAGATTCCATCACCATGGAGACTATGGCGATCTCTATTCTGTTAGCCAAGCTAGCTCTACTACTGGGAGTATCAATAGAGAGGTGGGACAGGGTCTTTGGCAGCTGTGGTTTGCCAATCCTGACACTGACATATCAGCTATGGGACGATGGCTATCAAATCTGACAGCATTTTTGCATCGGGCCATTACCTGTACTAGATTCATAGTGATGTATACAATCTGTGACTGGGTACTGCTTTCTTTAAATATTTCATGTTAAAGACTGTAAAAATTGTTCTAGAAGAAAAGAATCACACAACCCACAGACATTCTTTATTCCTGCATGTAAGACTGGCTCACAATTATCTTTTCTATCTGTCTCAAACATTTTAATACAAAAAGCTCACATGATTTCATTTGTTCTGGGTTTGTATCATCATGTTGTACTGGCCGCTATCTAAGATATTTTCACAAGCCAACATTTGTTTTGCTCATGAGAAAAAAAAATACAATTTAAAAACCACATTACCAAAACAACTTATCTTCAGTTAAGAAAAAAGGATGTAAAATGCCCTGATATGGCATTTTCTTAAATAGTATTTTAAAAACATCTATTTTGTATAACAGAAGATAAGCAAGAAATCAGGCTCCTGAACTTGGATGTTTGTTAAGCCTACCTTCTGTATCGGTGGCAATCGTTTACTTTCTCTGTTCACAGCCTCCAAAGTTTCAATATGCATAGCAACAACACCTGGAATATTGGTAACATGATATGTCCATGCTGTAAGAGATACTGAATTCTGTCTAAAGTACCATATTTATACTAAAGGAGAGATACTGAATAATTTATTTTCTAAAGTAACATATTTATGCTGAGGAAGAGATACTAAATAACATGTCACAAGAAGGTAGTTTAATGAGAGAAAAAAAAGAAAAGAATAATATTTCTATTAGAATAAGTTCAAGTAATAAATTTACATTAAATAATTTCAAGAATGAAAAAAGCACAAATAACCAAAAGTTGAATCAATGTTAGGTCATGACATCAAAGTGTTCTTGGATATCCGAGGTGAAAATAAGTAAGTTATATTTTTTAAATGAAGGAGGAAAACTAGGAAATTTTAAGAATAGTTTTTGTGATCAAGCTGTGCCTTGATAACTGGCAATATTGCATTTGAGTTATGCCCACACTGCTCTTTATGCTGCCCAGTATTTGTCTTCTGTTATCTATGAATGTAGATGTCAGTCTCTGTGAACAAATCATTTTTTTTATTTCATCATGGCCAGAAGTCTTCACTGTTTTGGAAAGAATGATTCTGTTTGGGTTGATGGCATGTGTGTAGCAATCTCTCACTTTCCTATCTATAGTCTAAACTGTTTTGCTGTTTACAATCTGTGATGTACAAGTGATGCTAGGACAGTGATAATACATCTAAATTTGGTCTTACTACAGTTGATGCTACAAGATTCTGGCAAAACTAGTGCTAAAACAAACATCATTATACATGCATCTGATGTAAAACTTTCAAAAACAGAAGTCTTTCACTTTTGTAGTCAGTTTAAAAAAAGCAAGCACAAGATAAACACACCTGGAATCATTTGATGCAAAGTTTTGACATGCTCTTGTGTGACTCCGCTGTCATTGCATACTTTGTCAACAAAACGAGACACAAATTTAGTAACCACAGCTGCGACGTCAGTTTGTTCAGACTCATCAAAACCACTTTCTGCATCTAAGCTGTCACTCTCTGCCACGCTGAATCCAGGATAATCAAGAAGTTTTATAAAAGTATACTGTTACATTAAAATGTGAATTATGCTTACAAGTCTTAATTACAATCAGAAATTTACTATGCAAACAATAAACAGCAAACAAAATAAGGATTTAGAAATAGGTAAATTAAAGAGATGAAATATTACAGAGTTATTTCAGACCTGCTTTTTGTTTATAAGGATTCTTGGAACAGTAGGATTTGTTATTTACAGATAATGTAAAATATATGTTATCTTACATCAATGGAAAAAAGATTCTGAGTACTTAAATGTTACAATGAGCCAATTTTGTTTTATGGATGTGAAGCATGGTCCATGAATAGCGAGAAATGGAGGCCATGGAACTGTGGTTTATAAGAAGGATGTTGAAGGTACCATGGACAGCTAAGAAAACCAATGAAGAAGTCTTAAGAGAGGCCGGAGTTAAAAGGCAAATTACAGCAAAGATCAGAGGCTGACAAGTGAGATTTGTAGAACATTTTCTGTGAAGATGAAAACTGGAACACACTGTGGCAACTGGAAAAATTGAGGGAAGAAGAGACAGAGGAAGACAGAGAGAGAAGTTACTGGATGGGCTGTCAGTGTGGTCAGGAAGAAAGTCACCAGCGGATCTCATAATCAAATCTAAAGAGAGGGAATTGTGGAGAGAAATTATCACCTACGCCATGCGGCACACCACTTGATTGATCTTTCCCATGCTGTTAAATGTCACATAGGGCTCGCATGGTAGTTCGCTAAGTTTTCCTGTTTTTAGTGAGTTTTCAACCTCATCAAGGGATTTTATGCCCACTTAACTGGCTTCTCTTAACAATGCCCTCTTTATAGTTTCACATGGTCAACCTCTTTTTCTTTTTCATTTGATAGCTTGTTTTGGGATTCTCGGATTGCTTCTTCTCTTCATGTGACCGATATATGTCCACCTCCTTTTTCTGATCACCCATGAGACACGTTTTTCACTCATCAGTTCAAATATCTGTGCTGTTCTTCAAATTGATCATTATACCAAGTATTTTCCTTAGGCATTTGTTTTCAAAACAGTCTAATTTGTTGTTTATTTCTTTAGTTGTTTTCCAGCTTTCACATGCATAAATGAGGGTGGATTTTACATTTGAACTGAATAATTTTAACTTGGTTTTTGTGCTCATAACTTCTGAATGTCATATGTTCTCAAGATTCTTGAAGGTCGTTGCTGTTAAACAATGCTATACAAGCTAAATATTTGAGACACTTGGTGCTTACAATCTTATATATACATAACAAACTTTTGTATTTTTGTACCAGAAACAATTTGTTTTCAAAGTTTCTTTTAAAAGGATACCGGACATAATTCTGTTACAGAAACTGAAATGGTTTTGCTTGCAAGTTTACTTGATTAGACTGTTCATCCAACTGCTGGTGTATTAAGAGAAAACAAAAACATTCATGTAAAAATCAGTTTTATGTTTGGAATATAACTGAAAAGGGAAGCGATGGGTTAAAAAAAACCCCCCAAAACAGCCTAGCACCACTGTAACCTTACCTGGGTGTAACAGTGCTACTGTTCTCCTCCATGGACATATTTTTGAAAGACCTGGACACATCTAGGGTGACCCTCATATACACCATCCTATATGCATAATGAATGGCCTGGCTGTAGACTGTTGATTCCTCATTGTTGATCATTTCTTGCTGCTGTTCGTTGGTCATAGTTGGCCATATTCTCAACTGTGTACCAGGAAGTTATGGGTTAACACAACTTTACACACAATATTTTAATGTCTTCTGTTACAAAGTACACTCAATGACTGAAACACAACAGCAGTAACACATAGAAAAAAATCAAATTAAAACCATCTTAATCTGTATATCTGACACTGAATATCTGAATGATTTTTTCCAAGGTGTAAAAAAATTGTTAATTGCATATATATATATATATATATCTTGTTCATCATCAACATCATCACTAGGTGTCAGTTTCAGGAGAAGCTAATCAGATTTATTGTTTGTTTTTTTCAAATGGCACTTCATCAAGTTGCCCAAGTACTGTTCCATGATCTGGTCATCTTTTCTACTTGAATACTCCCATGACTGTTATGTTTACTAATTGATGTTTTCTTATAAACATGCCAAAAATAATATTCATTGCTTTTTGGTCTTTATTATAACACGTAATGTTTTACAATATGTTTGAGAATATCTTCTAGCTGTTCAGTTTGAACAGTATCTTTCCAAAAAACCACATCTATACAGCTTCTAATTTTTAGTTGCAACTGGTCATTTATTATACGTCTCAACAGCACAGAGCAAGTTCTTTGTTGTTAAACACTCTTTTATTTGTCAGTATCTTCCTGACATTGTTAAAAAGCTGCTTTTGCATGTGCTATTCTTGATATGACTAAACTATGTAAATGAAGCAGGAATTAACTATAAACTGAAAAGCCAATCATTTATCTTTGTATACAGAAAGCAAAAGGCATTAATATGGTTAGCAAATCAAAACTGGACAAGACTGTATCCTACCTCTGCCTGGTGCTTCTGAAAACAGGCTGTATTTTACTTTTTGTTGTGGAGTTTGCAGAGGTATATTTCTTGGATAACTCTAGGAATTACAGCAATCCATCACAAAACAGCAGTACAATTTTAACCACTAAAGAGAAAATCTGGCCACTAAATGGCTGACTTTGTGTGGGTTGTAGGCTATAAAACTTCACTTGTTGGTACTTGCCTGTTCTGCTGCTATTTCTAAGGGTCCAATTTGTTTGGGCCTGAGTGTTGAAGATCTGTCATTGTCCATGTTGTCTCTGGATGTGTCTTCACTGCTGTCTGTTGACTTGGACATTAGCACCATATGTTCCTCATACTGCAGAGAAGACAAATGTTTACAAATTTGCTAAAAGTGTATTCCTCATACTACAAATAAAGCAAATGTGAACCATCTATTTGCTAAAAATGTTTCTCATATTACAAATAAAACAAATGTGTATCATCTATTTGCTACAAAACTAACAAACTGTACACACTGCCTTGCTATACTAAAATATTGCTTCAATTCCACAAAGTTCTTCAAACTTCCTTTCTAAATAAACTTCTCTGAAAGTGATCTTCTGTCACACGCTACCGCACATAATATCATCATGGAGAAGATGTACTGTTAGAGTAACATTATCTAAATATCTCAAGTAGACACTTTTTTTTATCAAACTGATATCTTAAAATGAACAAAGAAACTAAAAAAAAAAAAAAAATATTGAAGTGCACAGACATGAAATAATGAAGGAACACAGAAAGACTATGACTGAAATCTGAACACTGTAGTTCGTTAAGACTAGCAAATATCTTTTTTCTTGCTTTTATCTTGTTGCTGTAAGTGAATTTTTTTTGTTGGTTCTGCAACTGCTTTTAGCCACTTGCCACCCTGCTCAAGTCCCTAATGTTTCCAACTGTTGCTTACTTTTTGAAGACTGTACTTTATTTGTTTCTGAGATAAGCATGGAGCACCTACCGACGGTAAGTAGAGCTGTCGTATCTGTAACTGCACATCCTGATAGAACGCCTGCTCCCAGAACTGCAAGCTGCCCCAGACGGCATGTTCTTGGATAAGGGTGTAAACAAACTGAATTACACCTGTACACAGTTTCTAGGTGGAAGAAAAGTTCACAAAATGAATTGTCTATACACAATTAACACATGGTAAATCTGGTGCAACATAATGTGTCTTTTTAACGCTTTAAAATATGCCGGAATTTCATACTACAGAAGAATAGCAGGTATCTGAACTAACTGTAGTTGGTGCCTCACAGATTAAAAAAAAAAAAAACTTGATATAAAATGGTGCTTCACATAAATGACTCTATCATTAAATGTGAGCTCATGCTGTCAACATTACAATAGTAACCCTAAGTTAAGTTTACTTTATACCAGAGCCATACTTCAAAATGGATGCTAACACAGCCTATACTATTCATATTTGTATCTGGGCTGAACAACCAATGAAGGCCTTGTAGGTATCCCAGGAATATGCAAATATAAATTTCTGACAAACAATCATAATCCAGCACAATACCAAATCACCAAATGTGTGGTACAGGCTGAGGACCTTGGGCTGTCCCTTAATTCTTTGGAACAGACAAAGTTCCAAACAGACCTTGACCTACACACTTTAGATCTGAAAACTAAGTCCATGACTCCACTTCAGAAGATTGTTAAGTTATTTGGAATTGGCTGCAGAAAAGCATGAGCTCTGAAGTACAAGAAGTCTTGAGACAACTTGTCTGATTACTAAAATAAGATAATCTTAAGTGATCTCCACTTCAACGCTGTACATTTGTGGGTTATCAAAAGACTGCTTCTCTCAAGTTCAAAGCTAAGATCAAGCAAGTAAAACTTTATTTCCTATTTCATTCAAGTAGATAAATAAGAAAATATTACTTACTCTACAAAAGGCTGTAGCCAACGGTAAAATGGCTGCAGCCACACCATTCTCATCCAAACTTGAATCATTCTGTGAAAAATAAGAATACATTTTTCACTGTAAAGTAGTCACTTCATGCATACTTGCTCATATAACAAATATTCAGTTTTTTTGCTGATTTTATTTATTACAAGTAAATGTTTCACAATTTCTTACGTACTTTTACTTTATAAGTAAATTTTTCACACATTTTAGTGCACTGACTGCACACCTGTGGGTGGCAGTGACTAACATTTTACTGTTCATGACAGTCTTGGTGCCAGCATGCTATAACAAACTTCACTGTGTGTCAGATTCAAACAGTAAACCATTATCCACTGGTGGACTTATGTGTCATTAATTTTGTTCAAAGCATACAAGTCTGATGAGTACATCAGATAGGTAGCTACAGATGTTAGTTTTATCAGTCATGATTTTTGCTGACAGTCATGCCGGCATTTTTGTCATTTTGTTCATCTCTTGAACACAAGATGCTGACACAGTTTTACTATATTACATGATGGTTATAGCAAAATTATTTGGTGTTTTAACTTGTCACTGACCTGCTAATCTATTTTGTAGTAATATCATATCTAACAAGACAAGAAATAAAATTCTGGCAAGCTTCCAATATATTTGTTCGTGTGATTTTGCTGTGATTTAAAAAAAAAAAAACTTTGCTTTTTATAGTTTGTTGGTCTATTTTTGGTTCTCAAAAAAGTGCTACAAAATATTAAAATTTTGTATGCTGTAATCATAAAAAACGTAAAGTTACTGCTGACTTGCCTAGAACTTCTGAAGATCTCTCATTACTCGTGTTTGTCAATAATCTTCAGATTAATGTCTAGTTACATAATGACTGACAAATCTGTCACAACAAATATTACCCACATCCTAGCATTCCATTACTTTAGTTTTGGTCTTCTAGAAGTACACCAGGCCTCCCGTGTCTACTAACAGCACTGTTTTATGTTGTATCCACTGATAGCACTGTTTCTTGTTGTGTCTGCTGATAGCAAACCCCTGTAGTGTCCACTGCTAATGTTTCATGGTTTGTCCACTGATAACACTTTGTGTCTACAGATAATGCTGTTTCATGCTGTGTCCACTGATAACATTGTTTTTTGTCTACTGATAATACTGTATCCACTTATAACAGTGTCCACAGATAATGCTGTTTCATGCTGTATCCAATGATAACACTGTTTCTTGTGTCCACTGACAACACTGTTTCTTGCTGCGTCAGATGATAACACTGCTTCTTGCTGCGTCAGATGATAACACTGCTTCTTGCTGCGTCAGATGATAACACTGTTTCTTGCTGTGCTTACTGAAAAATTGTTTCTTGCTGTGTCCACTGATAACACCGTTTTTTGCTGTGTCCACTGATAACACCGTTTTTCTGCTGTGTCCACTGATAACACCGTTTTTTGCTGTGTCCACTGATAACACCGTTTTTTGCTGTGTCCACTGATATCATTTCTTGCTGTGTCCACTGATAACACCGTCTCCTGCTGTGTTCACTGATAACACTGTTTTTTGTTGCATCTACTGATGACACTTTTTCTCGCTGTTTCCACTGATAGCACTGTTTCATGTACTGGATATCATTCTATCTGTTGTTTATTCAGGATTACAGTCTAGAAATAAAAACAAAAACACTTACCAAGAGGGCACAGTTAAGTAACTTGACCACCAAATCAAACTGCTGATGTTCAAGCATTGCTCTGTTGCTCCTCACATGTTCTGCTAGTTCATGCGTCAGTGCTAGCCGAGCCGCACTGGATTTCAGAGCTCGCAGAACAGCAGGAAATATCTGCCAAAATAAGCTAAACTTTAACTTTGTCTAAGCACAACATTCATGCAATAAAAAAACAAAACAAAATATGAACAAATTCTGTTCACTAAAAATTGTGTGCAAGATGACTCTAAGAATAAATGCACTGTAGAAGTCAAGATTTTCTGCAAATATTTTCTATTTATAAACTGTTATATGTGTTTAGTGAAAAGGTTGTGGCCATCCTTCGGTGTGTATTGGTTCTCTCTTATTTTCTCATGTCAGGTACTCTTGAAGTACCACTGGACTGTGATTTGATTTTATCACTGATAAGTGAATATGCAATAAAAGTATCAAATAAATTGATCTGCTTGGCCTAAAAGTTATAAATTACTCTCACTGTATAGTGGTGCATATTTTTACAATTTGTTTGTGGCATATATTCTACTTGGCTATTTGTCATAAATAAGAAAAATGACAGATAAAAGTAAATTAAAAACCAAAACAGATAAAAAGAAATTAAAAACCATTTCAGAATCAATGTAAAATACTTAAATTTAATTTTTTTCTCTTTATAATCTGGAACATTTAACTTAACAAAGCTTAACCTGATAATGCTTACAGCTCCTATTTTTGTTATTTGACAACTGAATTACTTGAACGAGGGGAAATAACTCTAATGTTTTTGTGATTTCTAGAATGGGTGCATCTGTGAAAATAATCACCTTTATGAGTTTCACATTTTGTGGTAATAAATGAGATCACTATTTATCAATTTCACATCTTTCTGTAATAAAAGACAATCAAAATAAATGACATATCTTGGTTTGGATCATTATTTATGAATGACATATTTCACTGTAGTAAATGAAGATTACTAATCTCCATAGATAGACTTTTCACTTACACTCCATAGCAAGGCTACTCCCAGCCACCAATACCAATATGAATAAAGTTACAGCACTCACTATTCTTGCATCTGATATCTTGTTGTCAAAGATAAAATTCACACAATTCTTCAAGACCTCCAGCCTCCGAGCATTATTTTCTAATGTCCTCTGCAAGCTCCACAAGCTGTGAGGCAGCCTCATAGGAACAATCCTCATCTGCTGCGGCCGCACGCAGCCCAGCCTGCATGAGACAAGAAACTGATAATAAATTTCAGCCACAACTGCATTTCTCAGATTTCAAATAAACATCTATATTTTGTAACATAAAACCAGCACACCAACTGTTGTCTTCAGCATCAAGACAACGGCTAATGCTGCTACATTTCAACTAAAAAACTATCAAGACAACGGAGGAAAATATGATCCATGTAACAAGGGAAAATATAACAACAGGAAAAATATGATCAACATAACAACAGAGGAAAATATAATCAATAATACAACAGTTGAATCATGGATAATAGGCAAGTCTGCACAAAAATCACTGGAAGCAGCAGAAATGTGGTTTATCAGAAGAATGTTGTGAATCCCCTGGACAGCAAAAATAACTAATGAAGAATGTAGGAGAAGAGCTGGAGAGACAAAAAACCTTGTCAAAAAGATAAGAGAGAGACAATGTACTTTCATAGGACATGCAATGAGAAGAGGGGGCATTGAAAATATTATAACAACAGGAAAAATAGAAGGAAGAAGATCAAGAGGAAGACCAAGAGAAATGATACTGGACAGTCTGACGGGATGGTGTGAGAGGAGATCACCAACTGAACTGATGGCCTTCATGAAGGATCGGATACTCTGAAGAAGCATAATAGCCAACGCCAGTCAGCACGGCACATGATGATGATGAATACAACAGAGGAAAATATCATCAACATAACAATAGGAAAATATAACCAACATAACAACAGTAAGATATAACCAACATAACTCCAGGGGAAAATGTAACCAACATAAGAACAGGTGAAAATATAATTAAAACTCATTAAATGTGTACATCTTAAACGTGAAGAGTTCTGTCAGTGCTAGATTTGAGAAAACAGAAAATTTTATTGTACTTTATTTTTCATCTGTGTAAACTGTTTGATGAAATAATTTTAATGGATTCTTATTTGCTTACATTCACAACATTTTATAACAGAGACCTCTTAGAATAGTCTTTACTTGCACATTTTACAACGGCCCTCCACTCAAATCCTGTAAATCCATAACTAACTTCATGGCAATGAGTCTGTGGTAGAATCAGAAACATGCACAATAAAGGACTTTTATGAAAATTTCAATCTCTCTTCAGTTTGTTACTACAATCTATTTTATCAGTGATAAGTTGCAGAAGGAGCAGTTTTATGATATAATGTCTAACAAAAGTAAATGGTAAACCATCAATAAAGAAAGCTTACCATATCTTACAGACTTCCTGTGTACCACAATCTTCTCAAATCTTTGAAGAAATTGACATGATGACACATTACAAAATAACACTCTCATATTTCACAATTTGGCATTCCTTGAGAATGTGCTCAGAACTCGCATTTCTTGAAAGACCTTTCTGAGTTGACTCTCATCATATACTTTTTTTCTTTACAGAACCTAACATGTAGATACATACAAAATATCAGAGCATAAAGCTCATGGGTCATGCTAGTTTGCAACTCTGCCACCACCTAACCCAAGCCCGGATGAGAAAGGAGGAGGGTTGGACATTGGCCCAGCTGCCCAATTCTGTAAAAAAAAAAAAATGCTTCATCTATGAAAGCATCAACAAGAGCTCAGCATGAGGAAAAATTAATAGAGGAAGGAACTTCATGAAGGTCTTTGACGTGCTGTGGTGAAAGGCATAAATGTCTGGAAGCCAAGCAGCTGACTCCCCTTAATGGTCTTGAAGCAGAGATACAAAAGATGGACTATATACCTGGAGATGGATCGAAGAAACAGCCCAGAACTGAAATAAATGAAGAGCCTTTGTTGATGGCCTATGCTAATTTGAGCTTATACAAAAATCAGAGCATAAAGCTCATGTATATCTGCTAAGAGCTTACCTTTTTGAGTTATTACTGTAAAGGCCCTCATCAATCATATCCTGAATGACTTTGCCATCCAGCGTGGGAAACTGGGGTTGGTGTATTCTGGTATATGCACCTTCTGTTGGCTTTGGCACTTTGGGCACATATGACTGCTGGTTTGGGAACTCCTGGAGATTGTTCACACAATCACAGTTATATTAATAAATTATTTAAATTTATTTAAAGCAGACTGTAAAATTTCAGATAATGTAAAACTCAGTCAATATTTTTAATTTCTTTCCTATATTTTACCTTTATGTGTATTCCCCCCCCCAAAAAAAAAAAAGATTTTTAAGGGCATGCATCTTTCCCATTGCAACATATGCCTGTGAGACCTGGACACTTAACAAAACAGCTGAGAAACACATAAATGCCTTTGAATGTAAATGCTACAGAAGAGTTCTTCAAATATCACAGACACAAAAAGAACAAATATATCTATATTACAAGAACTTAATACTGAAGAAAGCTGGCTAGTAAAGAAGATAAAGAGAGAAAATGTAAATATTTTGGACACATTAAACGTCATGATAATCCAGAGAAAACTATCTTGGAAGGGTACATAATGGGAAAAAGAAAGAGAGGAAGACCAAGGCGAAGATGGCGGCAAGACATCACTGATGAACTGCAAATGGATGCATCAGCAGCAGGGCATCTTGCTCACAACCGAGAGGCCTACAGGAGTGCTGTTAGGGAGGCAAAGTTCCGCAAGGGACATGCAAATGAATGAATGAATGTGTATCCCCTCAAGTCAAAACTATGACTGGTATCAGCAAACAGTTCAACAAGTTATAGATAATGTAATGTTTATAAGTATTGCTTCCATCACCTGCTACCTGTCCTGAACCTATTGTGATGAAACTTATTTATGATAGGTATAGAAGTATAAACTATATTTAAATTGTATGCATTTTATAGTTCCATGTCAACTGAATTTCTGAGTAATTTTTTTATGAATAAAATATATACTGTGTATCTGAACTTGTTAAAATCAAAAAGGTTAAAACTTGACATAAACACTTACACATTACTTACAGCTGCCATAAAACTTACATTTAGATAAAGATGATGGGCTATTTCTTTGATATTTTCCATCATTCTCTGTGGGTCATGGTGCTCTTCTTGCAGTTGGTCTTGAATTGTTGCAGACACCTGAAGACAGTGAACTGTGTTAAGTTTTGGGGGTTTTGTACCACACATGAGTTGTTAGAACCTGTTATTTGTCAAATCAACAAACTTCTCAGTTCATGCCCAAGGTCATTCTCATAAGCAGCAAAGTTCTCTGTAGATGTTGGACTAGGTGACACACACAGTATAAAAAGCTCTTCTCAAATAATTGTTCTGTGGCGTTGGATGATCACTTTGATATATGCAGTAATTATACAAGTCAAAACCTGTCTCCCTGCCAAACCTGTCTCCCTGTGCTGGAGTCAAGCAAACACCACCACAAGAAACAAAACAAAAGACTAAGAACAAGACCACATATTTCAGTCTAGCCACTAACTCCTTAAAGAAAAACCCCAGTCAATAGAGTCTTATAAGATCCGAAGCCTTCAAATCTTGTTGCAGTGCTATTTTCTGGAGCAATCATCATCTTTAAAGTTGTACTATGTAATGGGCCAACATTTACTGTTCTGTATATGCATATAAATGTAACCGTGTAAAGTTAAAGTCTGATATTTCATTGCTTATTTTTTTCATAAAACTAATCCTGTGAATAGATTTTTATTTTCTTATTTATATGGATATTTATGCACAGAAATTCTTTCATTCTTAAAGGTTTTAATATAACTTAAAATGATAACCAATGGTCCATCATTGTGCATCATTTCTTTTGCAAACCTTTCTTTATTCAAGTTCTCATATCTCTTTCAATCAGACCAGAAGCAATAGTCAATCCAAATATAAAAATGACTTTCCCTGAGGTTGAGGAAACAACAGGTAACCAGCTGTGATCACACCGTTCTCTGTTGTGCTGACTGGTCATGGAAAATATATACATTAAAATCATATCTTGTGCATGCATCAAAGACATGGAATGGCTCCTTTTTCTCTCCATTTCACATTCATTGTGTATGTCTTCTTCTTCTTCTTCGTTCGCACTGTCTGTCTATATCTGCAGTCCTGTCTCTTGGATAAATTTCACTGTTTTTTGTAACTCATGTATGGAACCATAGAGCTTATCTTCTTTAGTGGTTTCACTGGGCCAGTAATTATTTCTCAGTGTCTCATAGTTGATGCAGTTCTGGAGGATATGTTCCACGGTCTGGGGCACCTGGGCACATATACATAGATTAGTAATTGTGTATGTAAAAATGCATGATTTTGTTTTAACTTACCTCATCAAATATATCACAAACTCTATATGGTGGACCCCTCTCTGTCACAAAGGCACCAAATGCCATTCCATCCAACACCTTGCACAGAAATTCATCTTCCACCATTCCCCTTTGTCCCAAGAAATGGGCCTGCAAGAATATTTTTTGTTACAGATGTACATCTCTGTGGTGTGTATAATAAGAACATAGAAACATGCAGCTGCTTACTGAATCAGTTCCAGCACTCTCTACCCCTTCAAACTATTCTCATCTTTATCTCCCTTCTCCTGCAGGCAAAGATTTCTATGTCACAGACATGACTAGTTCAGCAAAACTCAATCCTACCTACAACCAATGCAGCTCATAAACAGGTTGTAATAACTTTAAAGGTGGACAGGTGTATGGCTCTGTTTTACAAAAAAAAAAAAGCAAAGTTAGGAGAGTGGCAGAAAGTAAAATGAACATTTAAAAATGAAGAATGTACAACAATATTTTGTCAAATGTCTTCATCAAAGTCCATGTTTTTTGTTTGTTTGTATTTTTATCTGATGTACTGTTTTTGTATATGGTCCCTAACAAAGAAATCTGCTGAAATACTGGAATGTTGTATGTTATTCATTTCTACATGCTCATCTTACTTTCTGTCACTATCATCTTGGCCCACTTTCCTCATTTTTTTAAAAAAATAGAACCGAACCATACACCTTTGTCTATTTTTATTACTAGTACCAGCTTTACTGCAGATGTCATTTCTCTCAACTCTTTCTGTTACAATACCAATACTGCCCAACATGAAAGAAACATAATTTTCAAGGTGATGGAGCCTGCTGAAAAGCCTACTAATTTGATTCTCTGTGGAAACCGGAAACTGCCAGCTCATTAGAAACCAGTTTTATAAGCTTTTCACTACAGCACCACCTGCCATGAACTTTACATTCACAAATATATAATAATCCTGGTTACAATGTTGGAACAAATGTGGTTTAATATTCAGGGACTCATAGACAAAATACACATACTAGATGATACAGTTTTACTACAGAATAGCTGGTACTACATGTCTTAATGCAGGACAAATGTCATTATCCACTTTCTGAAGCAGAATTTCCACTCATCTTTTCTAAGTTTATGCTTGAGGTCAGTCTGGCAGGTAGCAAAAGTCTTCCCTTGATGTTGGAATATTTTCAGTGTTTCTATATCTTGTTCACACAGACTTCTAGAGCTGTGACCACTGCTTTGTCTTATATTGATCATCTATAAAGAATATTTTCTGCTGGTATCTGTCTTCTAATTGGTGGAATGACCAAGCTAGTGTAGTCTACACTCTTTAAAACAGTTTACAAGTTTAATGGATAAATAATTTTGTCAAGTTTTTAACTGGCTGAACATGGGACTTTAACTTTTTAAATGACCAAATCTCACAGTGAATTGTGATGGCTGGACTCTCTCTCCTTTTTAAAAATCTACATCTGGCTAAAGGCAACCAAATGTACAATGAAGAGAAACACGGTTCACAGACTGAAGACCAAATGATAATTTCAGGACTGCTGAAAGGAGTCTTTTGGACTCAAAAAATTTTGATAATGATATATTTGAATGATCATGAACCATCCAAACAATAGCCATAGATGTGAACCCTGTGTTTTGTGTTTATTAAACATCAGCAAGGACCACAGTTTACCTTGTGAAATGTAATAAATGGATTTGGATGTATTCTGACCACAGCCAAACTGGACCTGTATCCTGAAAACAGCTCTGCAAACATTCTGATGAACACAGCTCTCAGCTCTTTGTCCTAAGAAAGTTTTTCAATAAACTGTATTAGCCAAAAAGTGAAAATTACTCCCAACTGAAAGCCTTAATTGCTACCTGCTGTAGTAATACAGAAGAAGCTAACAGGTGCTTTTACCTCCAGAGAAAGACTAGTCTTTAGCAAAACAGGCAACCTACTAACATCAAGTAAAGACCAAAAGCAAAGATGGGCTGAACACTTCCAAGAAATACTTAATCGATCACACCCAAATGAATTAATAAATCTTGAAACTGATTTACCAGTCTCACGATTAAATGTCAACTTAGATGAAGTTACACTGAATGAAACTGAAACAGCAGTGAATCTAATTGCTAACAAAGCTGGAATTGAAGATGAAATAACAGCTCAAATGTTAAAAGCTATTAACAGTGACAACATGAGCCAACTACAAAGAATGTTTAATAAAATTTGGAACGAAGAAAAAGTCCCTTCTAAATGGAAAAAGGGCATCATTGTTAAAATACCCCAAAAAGGCAACCTCAGTGACTGCAATAACTGGAGGGGTGTAACCTTACTATCAGTTGTGTCAAAGGTGTTTTGTAAAGTGATTCTGAACAGAATTAAGGATGTAGTGGATATTGCAATGAGAGAAGAACATGCACGATTTCAAAAAGGGAGAAGATGTCTTGACCAGATCTTTACTCTAAGAATAATACTTGAAGAACATATTGAAAAGCAGAAACCATTAATAGTGAACTTCATAGACTTTAAAAAGGCACTTGACAGCATACACAGAGATTCATTGTGAAGAATTTTAAGACTATATGGAATACCATCTAAAATTGTCAACATCATTAGAGATCTCTACAATGGATATGTCTGTGCAGTCAAGATAGAAGAAGGAATAAGTGAATGGTTTCAGATTGAAGCAGACGTGAAACAAGGATGTATATTATCTCCATTGCTTTTTGGAATCGCTATAGACTTTATAATGAAAAGATGCTGTACAAGTAAAATCGGCATCGATTGAGTACATGGGAACCAGATAGAAGATCTTGATTTTGCTGATGACATAACTCTTATCAGTGACAATATGAAATAGATTGAGGAAAAAACAGATTCCGTGTCTTCATTGGCTAGCAAAACAGGTCTTGAAATTAACAAAGACAAAACAAAAATAACGAAACTTCTCATTAATCAAAAAGGAAAAATATATGTAGAAGGAACAGCTGTTGATTAAGTAAACAAATCTACATACCTTGGCAGCTACATAGATCAGGATGGTGACACCAGGAAAGAAGTTAGAATTTGAATTGCAAAAGCAGCATTGTCCTTCAAAAATCTTGAGAACATATGGAATTCAGAAGTTATAAGCACAAAAACCAAGTTAAGATTATTCAATTCAAATGTTATATCCGCTCTCATTTATGCATTTGAAAGCTGGAAATCAACTAAACAAAAAGAAACAAATGCCTAAGGAAAATACTTGGTATAAAGTGGAACGAATTTAAGAACAACGCAGAGATAAGACAGATGAGCAAACAACAACCTGTCTCATGGGTGATCAGAAAAAGAAGATGGACATATGTAGGCCATGTGATGAGAAGAAACAATCAGAGAATACCAAAACAAGCTATCAAGTGGAGCACAACACAGGCTGAAGAAAAAGAAGTCGACCATGTGAAACTCTAGAGAGGACATTGTTAAAGAGAAGCCAGTTTAGTGGGCATAACATCCCTTGATGAAGTCGAAAGACTCACCGAGAACAGAAAAACTTGGCAAACAACTATGTGAGCCCTATGTGACATTTAACAGCACGGGAAGGATGTAAGATGTAAGAAATAAAGAAAAATGGATGAATGAAGAAATTCTAACTAAAAATAAAAGAAAAATGAGCAAAATGTGCCACAGTGTAACATCACAGACAAGGAAATATGCATGATGTGTAACAAAGAAAAAGTAAGATGACCAGGAAACATGCATGATGTGTAACAAGGAAAAAGTAAGATGATTACAGAACGACTGTAGAATTATAGAGGAACGACAGAAAAAAGAACATGAAAAAAATGCATTAGGAGACAGATAAGATCAGTAGTTAGAACCAAAGGGTGGACATGGAGGCTGCAAGTAAGAACAACTATTGATGGACAACACAGATGTAAGTAAAGACAGAATGCATGAGTGAACTTTTTGACAATGTAAGGAATAGAGACACCCACATGGATAATGTGAATGCCCCAAAAATCCTAAAAATATACAGATACAGAAAATTAGTAACAGACTTTTTTTGTTTTGACAGTGCATCCTTTCTGCTTACCCTTTGTAACACTGGTGATAGCTTTCTTGGCACTGGGGAAAATGCATAGTCTGCACAGAGAAGATCTGGATTCAGAATCTGAAATGTTGATAAAAGAATACTTGTCTGCATCAATGGTTATATTAGTGCATGCCAGCAAGTGGTGCAAGTCATCCAACAGTGCAAGTCTGCAAGAAGTGCAAGGTAAGGAGATTTCCAAAGCTACGACGGTCATATTGAAAGTTGTGAGTAAAATTTTTTTAAAATCAGAACTTATAGATAGAGAAAATATAAATGTACCACCTTAACCTGCACCCTTTTCTTCACTTTTCAACATGATTTCTATTTCTCTGCACACATTTTTCTCATTGCTCTGCAAGTTTGAAAATACCCTCCCAGAAGAATTCCATTCCAGCTGACTGACGGCACAGACGCGTTGCTTTCTGGACATTCTCTCCTGCGGGACCCAGTGGGCACAAACTTTTCTGTAACCTAGGGTTTCATGGAAAAAATGTAATACTAGAAAAATATCATGGAAAGTTGACCATGATGCAGACCAAAGTATAAGGCATTTAAATCAGTCATGAGGACTGGGAAGAACTTTGTAAAGACTGACACAGAAGATTGACTTTGAATAACAGTGCTGTATCATTTTGGGAAGAAACAGCTTCATTTGAAGGCAGGTTCTAAGGACTGTTATTGCCGGAGGTGTGGTGGAGAATTCGCTCTCCACTCCAACGGCGTGTGTCTCAAATAGCCTCTGGCAGTCAAGTCCAAATCCTGGCCTTCTCGTGGCAGAACTGTTTAAACTGACAGGAGAAGGCGAATATCTGGCGCCTGAAAACCAGACACTTAGGGTAGATGAGAGGCACGTTTGATAGCTCATCTACCCCTGCTGGCGAGATTCTTCAGCTGCCGTGTGTGAAGCGGTGCTCTTCCTGGCCAATGAAGAAAGGTGCAAATGGGGTTGCCGCGCGGCACCACTGTGGAAAAGCTGGTAGAAAGGACAAAGCAAAGCAAACAGTCAAATCACAGCACCTCTGGTCTTGAGGTCAGCCACATCCTTAGTGTACTCATATCAGGTGAAATGCCTGAACTGGCTTAACCCAGAGATTAAGACACTGCTGGCAAGACTCTTTGGATGCCGCTCGTGGAGTGAAGCTCCTCCCGGTCAAGGAAGAAACTGTGGAAAAGAAGTAAGGGTTGCTGTGCGGCGCCGATGTGAAAAGGTGAAGGAAAAGATAAGTGAAGTTTAATCAGTATGTCCAGTAGTATCGTTGCGAGAGCTACACATACCAAGGGCCTCTGCTCTAGAGGCCGGCCACATCCGAAATACACCTACACTGGTGAAATATGCCTAAACCGGGATACACCAGGGGTGAAACTTGATGGCTCGGCATGTCATGCCACCTCCGCTCTAGAGGTCGGTCATGCCCGATATACACCCATACTGGTGAAATATGCCTAAACCGGATCACACCAGGGGTGAAACTTGAAGGTTACGTATGTCACGGTACCTCTGCTCTAGAGGTCGGTCACATCCCAAACACGCCCATACTGGGATAATATGCCTAAACCGGCTCAACCTAGGGGCGGAAGTCACTAGTGGCAAGGATTCGTCCTCCTGGACAAAAGCTCCGTCCTGGTCACATTTAAAAAGGGTAGCGGCCACAGCCACAAAATGCTGAAGTCGGAGACACTGGACCAGGGCAGTCTAGATAGGCAACCACCTCTCACCCAGCGGGGATGTGTGCGAATCCTATTCACACTGAGGTTTTCCGGTGAGAAAGTCCAATGCCGGACTGGATGGCCAACCACCTCTCACCCGGCGGTGATACATGGGTATCTCAAAACACGTCGAGGTTTTCCGGTGAGAAAGTCCAACTCTAGACTAAACTGGTGCAACGAAAACCATGGTGTCACGCAATCCCGCTTCTGAGACCCACCAAGAATACAGCCTCAAGCCCTGTGATACTCTGAACTTCTTGTTGTCCTTTCGGGGACCACACGGGAGACCACAGGACTTAATGAGGACCACAGGCGTAAATTCAGTAGGATCACAGGGCGGTCTTGGTGGTAGAAGCGAACGAAGAAGAAGAAGATTTAAAGGCAGGGGATGAAGGCAAAAGAAATTTTATCTTGCAACACAAACATGGTGTGCTGTTACCAAGACCTAATACTCCAGTCAAATACAGTTAGAATCTGATCTTCCACAACTTTCACAAACAGCTAATATCTCAGTCAGTCAGTCATCTGCACGTCCCTTGCAGAACTTTGCCTCCCTAACATCTTTCCTGCCTCTTGGTTGTAAGCAAAATGCCCTGCTGCTGATGCATCAACTTCCAGATTATCAACGATGTCTTGCGGCCATCTTCGCCTTGGTCTTCCTCTCTTATTCTTAACTCTCTGAAAATAAAGTCTGTTTGTTCGTTGATTCTCTTTCTTTTTCCTATTATGTATCCTTCCAAGATGGTCTTCTCTAAATTCTCATGATGTTTAATGTGTCCAAAATATTTAAGTTCTCTCTCTTTAATCTTCTTTACTAGCCAGCCCTCTTCAGTATTAAGTTCTTGTAGTATGGATATATTTGTTCTTTTTTGAGTCCATTGAAGGACTCTTCTGTAGCATTTACATTCACAGGCATTTATGTGTTTCTCAGCTGTTAAGTGTCCAGGTCTCACAGACATATGTTGTGATGGGAAAGATGCATGCCCTTTTTGTAGTTCTGTCTGTTCCTCTCCACAGCTTCTTTAGTTGTTTTACTTTTGAAGAGTGATAGATGTCCTCCTTTTAATTTCCCCTCATTGTATCTCCATTATTTGTAATGATATTCAAAACTCTCCACCTCTTCCAATTTTTCCTCTTAATATCTACCTTCTTTAAATTGTTCTGTGACAAAAAGAGCTACTATCACTGTGACTGGCACAGATGATGAGCCAGATCTTTGATGTTTGAGCCAACAGACAAACTACAAAGACATAAAATATACAAATCATATATTTTCTTATAAATCTATACAAAATATACAAATCATATATTTTCTTATAAATCTATACCAAGTTTACAACTTTTATCTAGTCTCTCTCGAAATGTCTCTCTCTTGTTCTTTATCTCATGTCTATGTCATGGAAGCACTGACCATTGTCAAAGCTTGTTTGACTCGAACTAGGATGTCCTCTGTTACTGATGGGATGTTCACACACTCTGGAATTCGGACACTGCCTCCATCCAAGTCTACAATGATAACATCAAGCTGGGAATGAAAAATTATAGATCTGTTATTTTATGTATTGATTAACATGATGGTTTTAGAATTTCATCCTATATCTCAACTGCCAGTAAGTAAAAAAAACTTCTATCACAAGTACTGTTACTGGGATATGTTTTGCAAATCTCTAGTTCTCATTATTTATCAACGTCTGAAGACTGATTATTAGCATAAGGATTGAAAGGCTGGCAAATGCTGAAAGAAAGGCAATCTTAAAAGACAACTACAAGATATCAACCAATGTTACTGAATTTAACTCTCACAAGCTGGTAAGTGATGTTCTACGAGTTAATTTTCATCATCCTATGAATTTTAAACTTTTATCAATCCTTTAGTGGGGATTAAACAAACAAAAAAACTTTATCAACCACAAAAAAAGAAAAGAAAAAAAATAATCAAACATTATGCCAACAAATGACGGCAGCAAAAGTGATGATCTATGACCTATGACATCAAATTTGCAGTCCCATAAATATACACTACACACATTAAATTCTGCATCCAATAACCTGAACATGAATTTCTGTGACCAGTGTAAATTTATGAGCAACAGAAATAACTACATCATGCTCTCAGAACAAAGAGAGAGAGAAAAGAAAAATTTAGAAGCAAAGTCTTATTGTACAATGTGAAAGTTTCAGAACAGTATAACCGGTCATGTGAATCAAGTGGGTCACAGAAAGTGGTGGCATTCAACGCTGTGGACACAACAAGCGAGGGAAGCAAATCTGTGAACAATCGTGGGTAACTTAATAAACGCACAGAAATAAACCAGTACTTAACTTACATTAGTACTATGCACATTAATATACTGCTTCTGCAACAGCTGCAAGAGTAAATATAGGTGCTGTATGCATCTTATTCAAATCCCTACATATAACATGTAATATAAACAACATTACATATGCTGGATTTCAAGGAAAAATTTCTTTTCACTAGTAATGTAAAACTGTTTTGTCAGTGTTATGGAGCCTATGAACTCTTTTCTCCCTCCATTTCAAGCTGTATAGCGATACCTGCTACTGTATTTTAACTTTACTCTTTGCATAACGTATTTGTCTAACTATGGCTGAAGAAGAAAAGTCTGATACTGTTGACTGACAGACAATCAAAGTAATGATGGTGGTTACAGGTTGTTTTTTTTTTATTATTTCACACAATAATCATGGAAGAGGATGATATGATCTTCGACACGACAGTTTAGTGGTGAATGTTAGTCAAAATACAGGATGACCATGATGTCTTTCCATATCTTAAATACTATGCTAGACAGAAACACAAATGTTGTTACATTATGTAGGCTGATTCTTTGTTTGTTTTTGTTTTTTTTTTTGGGGGGGGGGACACCCCACATCTTGTGTTAGATAAAGAGAAGGCAAGCCCAAAAATGAATGTTGGGGATATACTAAAGACAAAGTATTCAGTTCACCAGTTCCTGATGTTGGGATACATTAAAGACAAAGTATTCAGTTCACCAGTTCCTGATGTTGGGGATATAATAAAGACAAAGTATTCAGTTCACCAGTTCCTGATGTTGGGGATATACTAAAGACAAAGTATTCAGTTCACCAGTTCCTGATGTTGGGATACATTAAAGACAAAGTATTCAGTTCACCAGTTCCTGATGTTAACTCTGAAGACAAGGATAATGGAAGCTTCAGTGATAGGGACTAAAGTGATGTTGGCGAACACAGTGCAAGAAACTGAGTGTCCCTCAGATGTTCTACAGTCAACAAATGAAGCACATGTTGAAGTGCACAAAGAAAGTTTTTAAAAAAAAAACTTTTTGAGTTTAGCCAAAATTTGCAAAAAAAAAAAAAACAAAGTTTGCCTGCACCAAGCAGTTTCTGTGTAATAAATGAATGAAATCAGGGAAAGACTTCATGCTCATCCCATATGGGGATGCAATCCTTCTGTCAAAATCCTCTTCTTATGATATGAGTTTTGACTGAACCTGATGTTCAAGAATTATGGCATCAAAATTTGCAAAAATTGGATACTACTTTAGTCTTAAAGAATAAATTAAACAACATAAAGGAAATTGGTTGTAACCTATCAAAAATGATGGGAAAAGAAAAAAAAAAGGAAAAAATATTTTTGCTAGTTGAATTCTTTAGTTTTTCCTATGTAAATTTTACCACATCCCATGGAAGTCTACTTATGAAAACATAAAATAAAACACCACCTTCAGGCTGCAAACAATATAACAACAGTGCATCTGTCTTACAGGCCACTTACCAGCTCTGACCGTTTACTCTTTATGATTGGCATGGGAGTTCAAAAGAAAAATACATAGAGACAACCTACAGGTAGGCATATGATCACTGTAACTTTAAGGACATTTCCATAATACATTCAGAATTTTACAAAAATAATGAATCTCTAACAGAATTTCAAATATCAGCTGTTAAAGCTTAGGAACAGAATAGATGATTTAAAAGAACTATGACCGAGGCACTGTTTATGTGAAGAAAACAAAGTCCAACAAAGACATTAAAAACAGATGAACTAATAATCTGCAAATTTTGACACAAAATACAGTAAAAAAAAAATCTAAAACTTTGTTACAACCCTACAGATACAACTGATGAGTTCGTCTGTTTTGAACTGTCCAGGCTATATGTGATCAGCATCATTCTGCTGTTCCACATTTTACACAAAATTTTACCATGACTGTCCAAAAGAATGATTTAGTTGTGCTCATGAATTGTTTTGTTGAAAGTAGAGATGGTTATGTCAGTGGTGCTCTACCACCAGGATATGTAAACTACATCTAGTCAAAATGAAGAATGTCCATGTAGAGCTGCTGGTACCAAGCTGCTGGATTACTGCAGACCAACCAACAGAATGGAGATCAATGTGGTACAGAGTATGGAGCAGCTTATGAGAAGCCTGTTCTGGTCTAAATAAGTAAACACTGCTACTCTGTACTACCCTTCACGGGATATGATGTCTTCGTTACACATTCTTCTCCATAGTCAAAGTCTACTTTACAATTTCCGGGAGATCATTTATCAGCAAATTTTAAAAATTCAATTCTGAAAATGAACTATACCTCTGGAACACATATCTAGTTTACTCAAAACTTGTTCAGAATGAGAAGTATTTTCCCTTACCAAGTCAGCAATATCATTCTTAAGAGTTGCATGAACTCCAGCAATGAAAGGGGTTGGTGAGTTGAGCACTTCTAGCAGTGAGGTTGGCAGGACTGGTATGAATACATAGCTGTTGAAAAAAATAAAAGGACATTTTCTTCATTTACCGGTTCTTCTACTAATAATATTCTATGAAAACTGCACAATCTGAGAATTAAAAATTCTAATGTGCCACATGTTTTATCTAACAGCTAAAATGGTGGGAAACACTGTTCTTGGTAACTGGGTTAAACAGCAAAGAATAACTTCAGTTAGGAAACATCAAATACCATCCTGTTACGAGTACTAAGCATGCAGAAAACAAGTTATTTGCAACCTGCCTTCATTCAGTTCTGTTCTGCTTTATCCTACCAATTATCTGCTCTAAATTCTCACAGGTCTTTCTCTCTTCATTATTTCTCCTTTATTTTGATTGGTCCATAGATCTTTTTCTCTGTTTATGGTTTTGCCATTTTGGTTTTCCAGATGTCCTATTCTAGTAAGCTTCTACTGCTAAGAAAGTCACAATTAAGAAAACAGTTGTAATTAACAGAACTTTTTGCAAACCTGCAAACTCTTTTTCTGCTGCTGTTTATTTCCTACTGCGTATATTATTATCCTCAGTAGATTCTTATTTAGGTTTCTACACTTCAATGTCTGTGACAATAAAAGAAGATACTGAGATGTCAAAAAGAAAAGATGAAAGCAGATAAGCACTGAAATGGCAGAAAAGATGAAAGTAGACAAGTACTGAAATGGGAAACAGATGGAAGTATCAAGAAAATATATTACCTCCATTTGTGTCTTTTTACAAAGAATGTTTAAAAACACTGTTGGAGAAAAAAAACTTAGTTCTTTTTATCTACAAAAGCATGAAAGCTACAATACTTACGTGTACTTTAGAGGATAATGCAGAGCAGCCAGAGCCCGACTTGCATCACAGAGTCGAGAACAACTTTCAGAGTAGAAAAGAATCTTGTGGTCCGTCAATGCCGCTGAGAAAACTGTCAGAGTGTTGTTAACTCCTGAGGGAAGACAAAACAGAAAGTTGCTGAAAAATGGCAGAGAATAACCTCATATATAAATATTTATAAACAGGCATCATTACTTTGTTATTATAGCCCACACGTAATTGCGAAACTCATGTCAATTTTATGCAGAATTTATATAACAGTTTGATCATAAAAGTGGAAAGTATTCAGTCTCTTGATGAAGATATATGCTGCTTATCTATATGTTATTTCCTTCTGTTTTAGGTATATCTGTGGGTGCTCTGCACATTACATCCATCTAAAGGCTATATTTGTCATAAGGGTCAATAAAATATTCAGCTTCATACGGTCATACGGTCTCAATGTAACAAGATGTAACTTGAGTTAATCTGACCAACAGAATCAGTTTCAACTCTTCAGTTGCCATAAGTATCAGTGTACAAGTGTCGCAAGTAACAAATGAAAATGGCAAGTGGCAAGACTGTGAAAATGGAGAGTGTAGCTATACTGCAGCTATCTGTAGGTAACTAAAGCGACCAAAGTGAAATTCATTCTCTGCATTGTACAAATATATTGTAAAGAATGGCCATGTCGAAGCCCACATCAAAATAAATAATGAAATAAAGGTACAAATCTTGAATTACAGCACAGCAATCATTCATAACATACATTGTGATTGAGCTTGTGAACAAAGTTTCAGCAAATGTTAAATGACATTTAAATAGCAACAGATTCCTGATGGACATAGAAGCAAGAGTAGTAAATAAATCTTCACCCTGAACGTATACATATAATGTAACTTTTATGAATCTTCAGTCAAAATGTAGGTAACTACTTCCTGACATAACAGAGAACTTTGATGTCATCAACTAAAGCTGCTGAAAACATGAGGGATTTGTGTTAATAATGTTCTTTTAAATATAAATACACTGATATAATCTATCATAATAAAACTATGCTAAAAAGATCATTAACATTTTTGCTGCTATATATTTCTCGAGAGCCAGTCCCCACTGTGTTGAATATTTCACTGGCCTACTTCCACCCAGTGTGGATTTCTTTTTGTCATCTCAAAATCTAAGATGCACTGGCTGCTGACAATTTTTTATCACCAGAAAATATAAACATATTGTAACTCTTGGATTCTCCCACTCTTGTCTCATTTACATCACATTATATGATAGTTTTTAAACTGCGGCAATAACTGTCATAACTTCTATATCATAGTTGCTGCAGTATTTTCCAGTTGGTATGGACATCTTGTCAGTGGTGTTGTTTGGATATTCAATATGTGCTCCTGCCCCTCCATTCTTTATGGCATCGTGTACACACATCTACATACACATATCCAGGTGTCACATGGATATTTGTCATCTAGCACACTAAGTGTGACTGTTGATTTTACAGGACTGCTTTGCATCTCACCATTTCCTTTCACTTCAGTCTGAACAGTTATTTGTATACAATCTGCTTTTTTCCATGGTGTATGCTCTGGTTCAGATGATAATGAAGCAACTACAGTTGGAAGGTCAGGTATAAGCTTATGCAAATGCTTGGCCTGATGAATGAAACTGCTTCTTTTCAGCCACCTTAGTGCCAAGCTATTGAATCTTTCTTTAGATTTATCTCCAAAGGTCATGACCTTTGTGTCTCTACATTCTTTTAGCGCTTTAACACCAACTATTTTCTGCATTTCTACTACTGGTGTGGACCTCATGACACCTGATAATCTGTAGTGACTGATTTTGTACCTTGTCTGGATTATGCAGCGTAGTGTTTGATGCTGTGCACCAAGCTGTTGAGCCATATTCTAAATGTGGTAGAATACTTTGCTGATATACATTCTCGAGGATACTTTCACTAGCTCACCATTTGGTTCCACTCAATTTTCTTAATATGGCTAGTTTTCTTCTGGCTTTTGCTTCTGTACTGTTGATGTGTTGTTTCCAGGTCAGTTTTGAGTCAAGAGTCACTCCTATGTAAGTGGGGTGGTTGTCCATCCTTAAGGATATTTCATTTACAAAGATTTTACCTGCTTTCTGTTTAGATGAGAGAGTGAACAGAGTGGTACTTGATTTCTGGGTGTTGATACTTACACACCATTTGTTTGTCCATAATGTCAAGATGTCCGCTGCTCTTTGGAGTCTCTGTGTAGCAACTGTTGCATATTCATCTGTACACCACATGACCAGATCATCTGCATACAGTGCCGCTTTGATTCCATATGGAAGCTCCTTGACCAGTCATTAATGAATACAAGGAATAGTGTAGGTGAAAGCACTCCTCCTTGTGGTACACCGTGTTGCAGAAGTACTTTCTGGCTTTTATGTCCATCCATTACTACTCTTGCTCTTCTATTGTGTAAATAGGACTTTATCCAGTTGTACAGTCTTCCACTCACATTGCAGTTTCTTAGTTTCCACAGCAGACCTTTTTTCCATACTTTATCAAAGGCTTTCCTCAGGTCTATCCACGCTGCTAGTGCAAGGTTTTTGTCTTGGAATGAATCCTCAATCTCTTGAGAGAGATAGGTCACTTGATCTTTTGTACTGTAGTACTGCCTAAAACCTGCTTGTTGTGGAGTGAGGTTTTCACTTTCTAGGTATCATTTTAGCCTCAGGTCAATGATGCGTTCCATTGTTTTCCATAAGCAGTTAGTGAGACTGATTAGCCTGTAGCAATGTTGCAGTCTTGTGCGAACATGTGAGCAAAGTGATTTGCTACCTGCTTACATGTAAGGGTTTTCCCATCCTCTATTAGTGTAATCTTTGTACTTCTTCCAGTGCTCTCATCATTTAACTGTCTGATTAGTTTTCAGTTTCCATCCATCCTCTTCAAAGTTTATGGACTCTGTCATCTCTCTCCAACTTTCCCATCTGGCTTGCAGCTTGACTCTCTGAAATTTGGCCTTAGCATGTTGGTAATTATTGTAGTGTTCTTGGCATGGTCTATTTTCTGCTTGATTTCAAGCTGTTTCCACATCATCATGCAATTTTTTTGGCTCATTAGACCAGTATGGTTTACAGTCCCTATGAACTTCTCTGGGAATGGCCTGTAGGATGCAAGCACTGAATTCCTTCACTATGCAGTTAATATCTTTACCTTCTATGGACAGCTATCCCACCAGGATACTGTACACTGTCCAATTTGTTTTTTTATAGTTCCATCTGGGGAGAGGGCTACTGGTGTTAATGGGTTAATTTTCTATTATCAGGGAGACTGGTCGATGGTCACTACCTCCAAGCTGTTTTCCAACTTTGTGTGCAATGTTCCACTTCAGATATGGAGAGTGGAATGCCAGATCTGGTGCTGAGGTTGTATGCCAATCTCCTGAGTAAAATGCTGGGAGATCCACTGGCTGGTTGATCAGGAGAAGTCCATTATCATCCAACCAGCTCTCAATTTCCTCTCCTCTCCTGTCTATGTGGTCATAGCTCTAGCTCTGAGAATGGCTGTTAAAATCTCCCAAACCATCAGTCTCTCTTTATGTGGGATTGTTTCCAGAGAAAGTGGGCGGTCATTTGGACAGTAATACTTAAGGAGCTGGAAGTCTGTATTACTGGTTTTTAAATGGATCATCTGGTATTCGGCTCCTTCCATACGCTGTTGGCGAGATCTTCAGCTGCTGTGCGTGGAGCGGTGCTCCTCCTGGCCAATGAAGAAATTTGCAAATGAGGTTGCCGTGCAGCATCACTGCGGAAAAGGTGGTAGAAAGGATAAAGCGAAGCAAACAGTCAAATCACGGCACCTCTGGTCTGGAGATCGGCCACGTCCCGAGTGCAGTCATATCGGGTGAAATGCATGAACCGGCTTGTCCCAGAGGTTAAGACACTGCTGGCGAGACTCTTCAATTGCCTTGCATGGAGTGAAGCTCCTCCCGGTTAAGGAAGTAAATGCGGAAAAGAAATAAAGGTTGCTGTGCGGTGCCGATGGGAAAAGGTGGTGGAAAGTGAAGTTTAACCGGTATGTCCAGTAGTATCGCTACGAGAGCTATACCATGGCACCTCTGCTCTAGAGGCCGCCCATGTCCGAAATACATCTACACTGGTGAAATATGCCTAAACCGGCACACACCAGGGGTGGAACTTGATGGCTAGACATGTCATGCCACCTCCGCTCTAGAGGTCGGTAACGCCTGATAAACACCCATACTGGTGAATTTTGCCTAAATAGGCTCATACCAGGGGTGAATCTTGAAGGCTATGCATGTCACAGTACCTCTGCCCTAGAGGTCGGTCCCGTCCCAAACACGCCCATACTGGGATAATGCCTAAACCGGCTCAACCCAGGGGTAGAAGTCACTAGTGGCGAGGATTTGTCCTCCTGGACAAAAGCTCCATCCTGGTCACAACTAGGATGGGTAGCGGCCACGACTGCAAAATGCTGAAGTCGGAGACACTGGACCAGGGAAGTCTAGATAGGCAACCACCTCTCACCCAGCGGGGATGTTTGCATATCCTAATCACGCTGAGGTTTTCCGGTGAGAAAGTCCAACCCTGGACTGGATGGGCAACCACCTCTCACCCGGCGGTGACACACGGGTATCTCAAAACACGTCGAGGTTTTCCGGTGAGAAAGTCCAAGTCTGGCCTGGGTGGGCTACCGCCTCTCACCCAGCGGGGATGCACTGATATCCTAAACACGTCGAGGTCTTCCGGTGAGAAAGTCCAACCCTAGACTAAACTGGTGCAATGAAAACCACGGTGTCACGCAATCCCGCTTCCGAGACCCACCAAGAATACAGGCTAAAGCACTGTGATACTCTGAACCCCTTGTGGTCCTCTCGTGGATCTCGTGTGGTCTATTTTGGACCACACAGGGGACCACGGGACCTAACGAGGACCACAGGCGTGAATTCAGTAGGTTCACAGTGCGGTTTTTGGTGGTAGAAGTGAACGAAGAAGAAGAAGAAGAGGCTCCTTCCATGTACACTCCCACTTGACAAGCACTGATGTTATTCTTAACAAGTGTGAGTACTCCTTTTCTTCTAGGACAGAAGAAAAGGAGTACTCGACAGGACGTCGGCCTGATCTGAAACACTGGTAGCCTCTGATTTTAAAGGCGGCATCTTTGGTTAGGCATGTCTCCTGTATGCATCATATGCCTGCTCTGCAAAGAGTATGTTCTCTAGTTCCGCCTTTTTTTTTTTTGCTATAGCCATCTCTAACACAGCTGACACCCTCAGCATTCCACTGTATTATTTTATGTTCTTGTTTTTTTGGCAGTTTTCTGCTGTTTATTTTCTGACCAGTAGCTCTTCTCTCATGTCTCCACAAGATGAACTGAGAGGACCCCCAGTAGCATAGGGAGGACCCTTTTGAGGCACTGCACCTCCCTGGTTAATCTTCAAAGGGCAAGTTCCATGTTTAAAAACTGCAGATACGGACATTTCATTAGCGATAATGCGTGATACACTGATTTTTGTGATGCGCCTTCTGGTTAGGTACCTCTGACTTCAACACTTTTCCTTGCTAGGGCAGACTGTGGTCTTGCTTGGACTGCCATGAAGATGGTGGTGTAGGATGGCTTGGCTAAAACTTTGTTTTCCAGCCTCTAGTGGCTGTACTTAAACCCCTTCTCCCAACGGCTTTGAGATAGTTCCATAGAGACACTCTGACTTTGGGATGAGGAATCTAATGAGTGCTTCAATGACATCCATTCCCTGGCCACCTATAGTCTGCCAGCTCTGTTTTGTTTACCTCCTTCTGATAGCCATTGTTGCAGAGACCAATAGGCTTGTCACATCCTGGATTCATTGGTTTCACATCAGATTTTCTCATCCATGCTGGCAATCTCCACATCCCCATCCGTCCACCAACCTAACATTACATTTTACAAAAATAACAATTACACTTAGTGCTGATTGCTACAAGTTTCTGGGCTACAGAAGTAGGTTTGAGTTTTTAAGCAAACAGATCTATGTTCCCTGTCTCCCAAAGACTATGTTAAAATAAGTGTGACCTTAACACAGTTGTTGGCACAGGGGCTACATCTGTGAACTTGCTGGAAAGCCTGCTCTTAGGTTTGCTCTGTGAAGTGAGGACAGTCACTGCACTAAACTCCCTAAATGACACGGTGCTTTTATTTCAAGCTCTTTGCATCATTTATCTAGTTTCCAGTGTGCTGCTGAAAGAGACTGTAAAACAGCATTTTATCTATCTCCTATATTCATACAAACTTAAATGTTTCTCACACATAACTGTTATCCAACATTAACAACTTTTCAAACAGCTCAAAAACAATGGTACATTTAGTTGAGCTCCTACCTAGCTGTTCAAAGAGTATGGCCACTGATGTACTGCTGATTGGTAAGGTTGCACTAAGAGGGGGTTGTAAGGCCTGCCTGTCCCCAGCACCTATGGAAAATCTAACTTGTGGACCACCTGAAACAGAAACAGATGTGACTGTGTGATGATTTACATGTAAAACACATTCTCTGATTATCTACTTTAAAGTTGCAAAAGACTATAAAAAAGAAGACTACTTTGCTAAGGGCCAGAAATCTTTGAAGCACATAAAACTAAAGAACAAATTATATTCTTACTGAAGTAAGTGAATATTCCTTCAAAATCTCATTATACAAATCTTATTTTGTCATTTACAATATATATCTAAATTAGAAATCACACTCTAAAATCTAAATAAAACATTTTTAAGACTAACTTTCTTCACCATTCATCAAATCACTCACTTCTATACAAGTACCACTAAATTTTGAAAGTTCTGTATTACACCTCCAGCTGTTTCCCTATACTTTTACCTGCAGGTGGCACCTGAACACATCCCAGTATATTTCCCACAAGTGTTTCTATCTTCACTGACAAATTTTCTATATGTACTGTATAAATGATTCCCAAGCAATTCTGAAAAGGAGGAAATCCAATTCTTTATACACAGGTACATGAATATGATATTTTGATATCAGATGTTAACAGATTACCTGTCAATCAGTCAGTCATTTGCATGTCCTTTGTGGAATTTTGCCTCCCTAACAGCTCCTTACCTGCACTGATAAGGCTCTACATCAATGTAAACATGTTAATACACAGTATTTATACTATTCCATAAGTTCAATACTTGAATTGGGCAGACTACAATTTTTAATAAAGGAATTTTTAAATAAAATTAACCAGTATACAATCTGAGTCTATAGCACATGACAAGTTATAGGGATCAACCGTAGACAAAGTAGTTCACATTCCAAGGAAATGAAGGTGGTTAGACTATAAGTTTAAGAAAAATGGCTGCTACCTCTCTATGACAAAGACCTAGATTGAAATTCTCAAGAAAAATACAAAACAGCCGACCATAAACAAATGGTGCCAGTTAACAAAATGGTCAGCAGCTGACAATTTTTAAAAAGTGATATGCAATTTTTCCTACAAAAGTATAACATTAGCACTGTGGAAGATTTCAGGTAACACAATGGTTCTTTCAGATCAAACAATACTCTCATGGCCCTGAATTCACAATAAAAAGCTGCATTCTTCTGAACTCAGAATAAAAGTTTACTTTTCATTTCAACATTACTAACATGATCTAGCAGGCTGTATCAACAAAGCAACAGATCCCACTATGAGTGCCCTGTGTAGAACAGGACTAAGTTCTCTTTCTCACTGTAGGAATTTAAATAAGTTTGTGGTTTGTATTGTAACATGAGAAACAATTTTGTTTTTCTTTCTGGTGATAGGAAAAGAGTAAACCTGAGAATATATCTAATCTTGCTCTGACAGCTCAAGACCTATAATATCCCCATTTAAAATTTAAGAAAAGTTTATACTGTATCACTTCCTGCCCAAAGACAGTATTTACAATTTAAAATCCAAGAAAATCTTTAAACTTGCTCTAACTAACCCATGTCTTATAAAGATATCTGCAGTCTAACACAACCAATCACTGCCCTTCTCAGAAATAACAATGGTCAAGCATTAAAAATAAATGTTATGTCCTTCCCGTGCTGTTAAATGTCACATAGGGCTTGCATGGTGGTTCACAAAGTTTTCCGCGAGTTTTTCCAACCTCATCATGGGATTTTGTGCCTACTTATTTGGCCTTTCTTGACAATGTCCTTTTTAGAGTTTCATGTGGCTGACTTCTTTTTCTCTGACCTGTTGTGTTCGCTTAATAGCTTGTTTTGGGATTCTCTGATTGTTTCTTCTCATCACATGACCGATATATGTCCATCTCCTTTTTCTGATCACCCATGAGACAGTTAGGTGTTTGCTCATCTACCTTATCTCTGCGTTGTTCATGAATTCGTTCCACTTTATGCTGAGTATAGGCATTTGTTTTCAAAACAGTCTAATTTGTTGTTTATTTCTTTAGTTGTTTTCCAGCTTCCACATGCATAAACGAGGGTACATATTACATTTGAATTGAATAATCTTCTGCTTATAACTTTTGAATGCCATATGTTTGAACGCCATATGTTCTCAAGATTCCTGAATGTCAATGCTGCTTTTGCAATTCACATTCCAACTTCCTTCCTGGTGTCACCATCCTGGTCTATGTAGCTGCTGAGATATACAAATTGGTTTACTTCTTCAACAGCTGTTCTTTCTATGAAAAATTTTTCCTTCTTAAAAATATTATTAAATATTATTAAAAATAAATACATTACCCTAAATGCTTCAAAATAATCATGTCTTGATACTAGAACCAGAGATTTGGGAGCAAACATTGATGAATGGTGAACGATGCTGCGTTCATGCTCATCTTCTTCATCATCAGGTTTGCTTGGTGTCATGGATATCATTTCATAGAAGGTGAACACTGCACAATAATGCCGCTCTCCATCCATGTCAGTGAGAACAGCCACATAAAATGACGGCTGCTGCCGCTGGCTTGACAATGCCCATCCCATTGGCTGGCAAAACTAGTAAGACAAAAGATGAACATAAATTATAATAAATGAAAAAAAACATTAGAATAAGAGAACATTGAAATTTTGGTATCCTGTATTGCAGTTCACTTGAGAATACTTAAAATGTGGTTTCTCAATGCAAGGTATATCTGTCTGTTCTTATTTTAGATGCTACTCAAGAGGTGTTACCAAGGAAAACCCCTGTATCAAACTAAAAAGAAAAATAAGAGTAGGAACATGGAATGTAAGAAGCATGTATGAGGGAAAATATCAAGTAATAAGTGACGAGATGAAAAGAACGGGAATACACATTTTGGGAATCTGCGAACATCGATGGAAAGGATCAGGACACTTTAAGAGCGTTAATGATAATATATTTATATATTCTGGCGGAGAAGTAGGAGGAAAGAACGGAGTGGCTTTTTATTTGGACAAATCAACATCAAAAGCATTACTAGGCTACAATCCAGTAAGTGATAGAATCCTAACAATCAGACTTAAGGGCATTCCTAGAAATGTAACAATCATCCAGATATATGCACCTACATCGGCAGCAGAAGAAGAGGAAGTAGAAAACTTTTATAACACACTGCAAACAACAATAGACCAGGTACGGAAAAATGATATTGTATTAATAATGGGGGATTTTAATACAAAGATTAGTACAGAAAGAGCAGAAGATGAAGGACATGTTGTAGGGAAATTTAGCATAGGACATAGAAATGAGGCAGGTGACAATCTAATGGCGTTTTGCATGGAAAATGAGCTAACACACTTTTTAAACAACATCCAAGAAGACTTTACACATGGACATCACCTGATGGGAAAACCAGGAATCAAATAGATTACATTTTAGTGCAGAGAAGGTGGAGATCAAGCATAACATCAGCAAAAACTTTACCAGGTGTTGATTGTGACACGGACCATGAGTTATTAATAGCAGACATGAAGATAAAGATGAAAAAGATAGTTATGGGATCAAGACCACTCCGCTTTGACCTTACAAATATACCAGAGCAATACGGTACAGAAGTGAAGAACCGTTTCGAAATCCTGATGGCTGTACAGGAGATGACACCAGATGAATTGGCTATGCAGGCCAAAGATATCTTAGTAACAACAGCTAAAGACATGGTTCCAGTAAAGAAAACACAAAAGAATAGATGGATCACAGCAGGTACACTAGAACTGATAAAACAATGTAGAGAAATGAAGACGCAATGGAAAGTGACAACCAACAACAAAGATAAATATAAAACTTTAACAAAAGAAGTACGAAGAAACATAAGAAAAGACAAAAAACAATACATACAAGATTGTTGTGAAAGAATAGAAGAACATCAGAAGTGTGGAAGAGATAGTGAAATGTTTAAAGAAATGAAGACATTGACGAGAAATGTCACACCTAAGCTAAATGTAATTTGTGATGAGATGGGGAATACCCTGACAGAGACAGAGGAAATTCTAGAAAGATGGAAGGAATATTGCAAAAGAATGTATGAAACACACGACTGTGGAAGCAGAAATCAACAGTGTGAATTATTATTGGAGGAGAAAGAACCCGAACCGACAATGGAAGAAGTTTTATGGGCAATAAAGAATCTGAAAAATGGTAAATCACCAGGATGTGATGAGATAACAGCTGAATTTATTAAAGCAGGAGGAAAGGAGTGTGCAACAATCTATCATGCACTATGTAAAAAGATATGGCATTCAAGTGTTTGGCCAAAAGAATGGAAAAGAACTGTATTCATACCACTGCCAAAAAAGGGTAACCTGAAATTATGCACCAACTACAGAACTGTTGCCCTGATTAGTCATGCCAGTAAAATTCTGTTAAAAATCATAATGGGTAGACTTCGAAAGAAAATAGAAGAAGTCAATATGGTCCAAGCTGGTTTCAGGCAAGGAAGAGGATCAAGAGATCATATATTCAATCTAAGATTAATAATAGAGAAATGTAGAGAGTTTAATGTGAATCTATATTTATCCTTTATAGACTACTCAAAGGCATCTGATTGTGTACAACACCTGAAACTTTGGGAAATAATGGGATTTCCAACATATTTGATACAATTAACATCACTGCTGTATCTAGACCAACAAGCAGCAGTAAGAATAAATGGTGAAACAACAACTTGGTTTGACATAAAACAAGGGGTCCATCAGGGGTGCATATTGTCACCCTGCTTATTTAACTTGTATACTGAAAATATAATGAGGAATGTTAGAGAAGATGTAGACAAAGAATATTACGATGCCATAACAGTTGGAGGTTATGAAATACCAGAGATTAGATATGCTGATGACACAGTATTGCTGTCCACAACACAAAAAGGAATGGAAAAACTAATTATGTCAGTCCGCAAGAACAGCGAAGAGCAGAACCTCTATCTTAATGCAAAGAAAACTAAATTGATGACAACTGACAAAACAAACAAGGCAACTGAAATATGTATCAGTGAGGAAAAACTGGAAGAAATGGAGAGTTTTGAATATCTCGGATCGCTACTAACTAATAATGGAGATACAATGAGGGAAATTAAAAGGAGGACATCTATCGCTCTTCAGAAAGTAAAACAACTAAAGAATCTGTGGAGAGGAGCAGACAGAACCACAAAAATAAGATTTTTAAGGGCATGCATCTTTCCCATAGCAACATATGCCTGTGAGACCTGGACTCTTAACAAAACAGCTGAGAAACACATAAATGCCTTTGAATGTAAATGCTACAGAAGAGTTCTCCAAATATCGTGGACACAAAAAAGAACAAATATATCTATACTACAAGAGCTTAATACTGAAGAAGGCTGGCTAGTGAAGAGGATTAAAGAGAGAAAACTGAAATATTTTGGACACATTAAACATCATGATAATTTAGAGAAGACCATATTGGAAGGATACATAATGGGAAAAAGAAAAAGAGGAAGACCAAGACGAAGATGGCTGCAAGACATCGTTGACGATCTGGAAATGGATGCAACAGCAGCAGGCCATCTTGCTCACAACCGAGAGGCCTACAGGAGTGCTGTTTGGGAGGCAAAGTTCCGCAAGGGACATGCAAATGAATGAATGAATGAACTCAAGAGGTTTTTTTTTTTGTTGCTGCCAACTCCCTCCAAGTTCCATTATAATTGTAGAGATCTCTTAATGTTGTCAGCAGCGTTGTGATTTCAGCTCTGCTCCTAGATTCCAAAGCAGTCATCCACCAGTAGCATGAGTGCTGAGGTCTGGTACTATCATCATCTGCCAGGTTTTCAAGGTGAGTATCATTCACTTATTGTGATATGTAGGTGTAGGTAAAATCTCCATTTCCATGCCTTAATGGCATATTGGGGATATGGTGTTAGGCCCATATTTCCAAGACCTTCACCACATGAAAGTGTCATGTGGTCAGCATCACATCTGGCCAAATTTACATTCCCAGATTTCTCCAGTACCAATTTTTAGAGGCTGGGTGGACCCCAGCACCTTTCTGAGTGTGCCAGCAAAAAAATCCCACTGATAGGACTTGAACCCAGTACCACCAGATTACTAAACAGTGCCTAACCACTCAGCCAACCAGGTTGCCGCTGTGATTTGTGATACACCATAAAATGAATATGTGGTACTGTGTTACACTGCACTTGGCTTGATGCCTCCAACTTCAACATTTCTTGATCATATTTTACAAGATTCCTGAGCTGGTGCATACTCATTTATTGGATACTCATGGACAGTTATTAGCAAGAAACCTCCCTTCATCCAGCACATAGTGAACATGCTTGGAAGGAGGACAAGTTCCTCACAGGAAGAAAAGAGAGAAGACAATAACATAATTAAGTGTATGACTATTTGAAATTTTAGGATACTACTCATGTTCCATTCAAAGGGGTTGCTGGGTGTAAAAGGAGTTAAGTAATCCTGTAACAATTATGTCCGACTTAATCAAACATATATCATCAAGACAAAATGAAGTGATAAAGTTTTTGTAAACATTATTTCATCAGCAAATATTGACTGCATACAAAAAGAAAGATTCAGTTATGTAGATGCTATGTAGTACACATTGAAAACATTTTCTTCACAAACCAGTGGAAGGCCAGACATAAAAGGAACGTCATCCCAATCCTTTTCAGGAAACCGTTGAAGGATTTTGCCACAACTGGCACCACTGCCTGTGAACAAAAGCAAACAATCACATATTAATAATAGCTGGGGAAAACCTCAGAAGCAAAATATTAAGTTAAAAATAGCAACATACGAGGGGTGATTGATAAGTTCTCAGCATAAGGTACAAATACTTGAAACACATAGCTGATATTAGGTGCATTTGTAGATCAGGTTAATGTAAGATTAAACACCAAGTTTCATGAAATTAACTGCAACCAATTTTTTTTTACAGGCTACTGAAGTGGTAAGGGGTGGCAGAAATTGAGAAAATTGATCAAATTTCTCATCGAGCAGTCATTCCCTACCTCTGCATCAAGGTCTTATCATTGAAGAAAATCCATGAGGATACGACAGAGACTCTAGGGGAGAGTGTCCCTTCTTACAGCACAGTGAAGAAATAGGCAGCTCAGTTCAAACATGGAAGGGAGAGTATGGAAGATGATCCATGTCCAGGAAGATCAAGAACGGTAACCACTGATGAAACCACCAGCAGAATCCATAAAATGATAATGCAGGATCGATGACTAACTGAGTGGTACACTGCTACTGAATTGATCATCTCAAAGGAATATGTTCATGCCATTATTCACAATGACTTTCAAATAACAAAGGTCTCTGCTCCTTGGGTCCCGAAACTTCTTGGAGCTGATCACAAACAACAGCGTTTCAACATGTCAAGAGACAATCTTGGACATTTTTCTGCAGATCCTGAAAAGTTTCTTCAGCAATCTGTGACTATGGATGAGACTTGGGTTCATAATTTTCAACCAGAAACCAAAGAACAGTCAAAGCAGTGGAACATCATGGATCCCTGCCTCCAAAGAAAGCAAGGGTGGTTCTGTCTGCAGGCAAAGTGATGGCTTCCATCTTTTGGGATTCAGAAGGTGTGCTATTGGTAGACTATCTTCAAAAGAGCAGAACGGTCAAAAGGACCTATTACACTAATCTTCTGAAGCAACTGTGGGTCAAACTGAAGGAAAAGCGTGGAGAGAAATTGACGAGAGGAGTCATCTTTCATCAAGACAATGCTCCAGTTCGCAAGTTGATGGTGGCAATGGCTGCCATTCATGAATGCAGCTTCCAGCTTCTTGAAAATCCCCCTTTATTCCCCAGATTTGGCCCCTTCGGACTATTACCTGTTTATCAAACTCAAAAAGGAGCTCAGTGGTCGCAAATTTGCTTCAGATGATGACGTCATTCATGCTGTAGACCACTTTCTACTGGCATAAGATGCTGACTTTTACAAAAAAGGGATCCGTATGCTCCAGGATCGCTGGACTAAGTGCATAAACTTGCAAGGGGACTATGCTGAGAAATAACCAAAAAAGTTGTCCACAAATAATCTGTTGTACCTTATGCAGAGAACTTATCAACTGACCCTCATAACAAGGGTAGTCTTTTGCATAAGAAAATGTCCATATTTTCTGACCATAACTATCGCTCCAGTTCAGAAACCAACATTTTCAGTTCAAACACCGTGTGGTATTGCAGTTGAGACTTTACTTATTTCTCTCTCTATGTCTCTACCTTTCATGCAGTCTTTGTTGACCATAATCAAGTCTACTGGCCTTTTTTTTCATATGCCATTTGGTCATTCTGTTCACATATATTTTTCTAAATCTCTATCATCTTCTTTATTGTCTTTACCTGTCTAGTAAAGAGGATTAAAGAGAGAAAACTTAAATATTTTGGACACATTAAACGTCATGATAATCTAGAGAAAACCGTCTTGGAAGGGTGCATAATGGGAAAAAGAAAGAGAGGAAAACCAAGGTGAAGATGGCTGCAAGACATTGTTGATGATCTGCAAATGGATACATCAGCAGCAGGCCATCTTGCTCACAACCGAGAGGCCTACAGGAGTGCTGTTAGGAAGGCAAAGTTCCGCAAGGGACATGCAAATGAATGAATGAACCTGTCATCATCTTGTCTTGGTGCTATTAATCTTTAATTCTTTTCTAGATGCTTCTCTTTGTGATCCAATTTAATTCTTTCATAAAATTATGACGCCTTCACCTATCAGTACCACACAAATAATTTGTGTATGAGTATACAAAACTAAGTATATAACTATACAATAAAACTGTGATAACAAAATATATAAAGCAGTAAAAAAGTAAGAACAGCTTTAATTACTTAATAAGCGCACAGTTGTGACGTTTCAGTGTGAACCTTAATTGTACAAAAAACATCCAAGACAAAGAAATACAGAGAGAAGATAAAATATAAATTCACATGAATGCTATGGAGAAAATAGAATAAAAAAAAATAAAATGAATGGAGCACTTAGCTGTGACTTGTAAGAAACTGTGGCTTGTAAGAGGCTGTGTTCAGAAGTGCGCATGATGGAGTGTAGGGGATGTTTAAATGTGTTTTAATGTGTGATACATGGGTCATAAATAAGGAGGAGGGAGAACTGTGGAAAGAGGAGAGAGGGATACAGTGGTAATCTAAACAGGAGAAGGTGGAATAGGTGATTACAGCTGGAGTAGAGGGGTTGTAATCTGATGCTGTGAGGAGGTTCTGAACTACATGTTACAGGTGAGAAAGGAGTGGAATTTAGTGCAGAGGGATTATGATTTTCTAATTTTCTAGTAACAGCATCAAACAATGTCATGCTGATGACAAAAGCCGCCTAGAGCTTGAGAACTGCTACATTCAGGAATATGGAATGCTGGAACCAGAACCACATGGTCTGAACTTGCTATTCAGCTACACCTAACATTCCCCCTCCTCCACAATCATAATCCCTCTACACTAAGTTCCACTCCTTTCTCACTTGTAACATATAGTTCAGAACCTCCTCACAGCATCAGATTACAACCCCTTCACCCCAAATATAATCACCTATTCCACCTTCTCTCTGCTAGAAGGACAGGGATCATAAACGTTTTGTATCACTCTCTCCTCTTTCCACAGTTTCCCCCTCCCCTCTCCTTATTTACAACCCACATACCACACATCAAAAGTCTCCATTTAAACATCCCCTACACTTCACCATGCACACTTCTGAACACAGCCTCTTACAAGCCACAGCTTCTTACAAGTCACAGTTAAGTGCTCCATTCATTTTATTTTATTTTATTCTATTTTTTTTCCATTCGCATTTTTTACAAAGCATTCATGTGAATTTATATTTTATCTTCTCTCTGTATTTATTCATCCTCTGTGTTTCTGTATGATTAAGGTTCACACCGAAATGTCACAACTGTGTGCTTGTTAAGTAATTAAACCTGTTCCTACTTTTTTTCCTAGTTTATACATTTTCTCATCTATCCATACAGCATCATCCACATACTTCATATTATTGGTATACTGTTCTATGACTGCACTACATTCTTTTCAAGTTTTTAAAAAAATTCCTCCTAAGGTCCTTTCAATGAAGACTGAAGGGTTGGGAGACATGACACAATTATGTATAATTGTGCTTTCATTTCTTAGTATTTAAGCTATTATCATTCTTAGTACATTAAGGTAATTTTTTTGTGATGCTCTGGCTGTTGATACACATCTAGCCAAGGCCATCCCACACTTCCATGAAGTTCTCTCTAGAGACAATGTCACAACAGATGGGTGAATGATGCTGAGATAAATTTGGTCAACATGAAGATTACTGAGACATTTGTACAGCAGTCAGCATGGAAACATTGTCCGCTTCAAACCACATTTGTGGATCTAGCAAATTCTGGGTCATTTCCTTTTGACATTATTCACACAGGGTCCTCCCTGAGTCTTGTGTCCAAGACCAAGGTGTAGAAGGATTTATGCCCCATTTTTATCTGTTTGTCCAATTCAAGAATTTAATAACTTTTACAGAAGATTGCAAGTTGGCCACTGCAGGCTGTTACCCAAAATAAAGCACAAGTCTGACAGCAGATTTTAACTTCTTGAAACATTCCCTGTTTACTTCTTCACTGTTAAAGTGTTCTGCATCATCAAAAATTAAAACTGCATATTTTATGAGAACCTATGTGAACCTGTAAATGACTAAAGTGTTTTACTGTAAGAAAATTGCATAGAAATAGGTTTACTGGTCTGGGCTAGGAAAAGATGGTCTACAACACCATACTATACTGAGTGCCCTGTCACTCACTACTTACAAAAACAAAAAAATGTACATGCTCATCATGCAAAACTAGTAATATTTAAAAACAAAACATTTATTTTTAGCTGGCAAAACAATTTTAATATATGTTCATTATGTAATTATTTAGCCTGAGGTACCAATGACAGAATCTTATCATGCTTTAAGATGACCAGCATGATAACACCAGACACCTGTAATAGGAAGTATATCACCTGATTAAGAGGGATATACATACTTAACAACTGCAAGGTATTTTCCTGTAGTTATTACAGCCACTGTTATTCTTACTGCATAATACTGCAAACTATAATAAATTAAACAATGACATAACAATTCTGTAGTATATTTTTATTTATACCTTCACAATATGGAATGTGTTATCTGTGTTTCAATGACTATAAAACATTAGGTTATCATTTGACTTCAGTATAGATATTATGTTACACTAATCTCGTGGTTTCACATGCAGGTTTAATTCTCTGAATTCACTGTCTTCTTTAAAGCAACGTTATGTGCCCCTCCAATCTAAAGAAATCAACTGCATCTATCTCCTCTTCCCTTTTTCACCTGCGATCAGACGCCTATTCATGTCAATTAAGATGTAGTTTTATTACAGTTCATAAATTAAAATAGTCAGATTCCGAAACGAGACATGGGTCACTAGCACTAGCCCAACCCATTCGAGTACACCCTGATAAGGAACCTAAAGAAAGTCTGATTTTGATATTACTTAGGACCCACCCGGCAGGGCTACTGTCAGTCATGAGTCAACAGGTCAGTTCAAAATCAATAGCATATACGTTTTAAATGCAACATTCACGAACACAGAAAGAATTAAACTTACGGTCTTTTTCATGAGCATAGCCAACTACAACAAAATAGTCAGCAAGGCGAGACATCGCCAAATTTCCGTAGCTTCCTACTTAAACCGCATCTATATTCTAGCTTCGCTATGTAATCTAATCGCCGCCATTTTGAATATCGAAAACTATGCTTTCTGGTTAGGAAACATTGCTTGCGATAATAAAATTCCGATCTCGATTACTCAAAATTGTAAAATGTATGACTGAAGACTCAACGGATTTATTTAACAAGGTCTGATCCAACGAAGTATCTCAGGACGGCCAGCTTTAGGGTCAAGAAAAAAAACCTTGCATACTCTGCGGTCCAACTCTGGAATTCCCTCCTCTACCATTTAAAAGCCGTAAGCCGTAATTTTTCAAAAGGCACGCCACTGTGTAGCGAGAGAGTAGAAGTGTGCCGCTAGATTTTTTAGAGTAACAAATATTTTTGACCAAGCTAACACGGCATTTTTGCTTGTTTATATGATAAATACCAACCAATTAGAGAACACACAGCAATTTACTTATTAGTCCTAGTTCAGCGAGAGCTGAAATGGCGAGAGATTTGTTCCTCCAAGCAGGCTCACATTTTACATTGGAAAGAATGTCTTGTGTAATAAAACTGATAAAAATTTGAATAAAGTTAAATGTGGTGTGTAAACAGTGATCACAATATGTGTATAGGGAAAATAAGACCAAAACTGAAAAGCCAACACGAGAAAGCAATACTAAGAAAGATAAACAGTCAAAGTCTACAGGATGAAAATACTAAAAGCAATTGTAGTCTGAAACTTACCAAGCAGTTTCAGTGAGGTAGAGGAGACAGATACAGATGACTTATGACATTCTTACAGCACAGCTATAATTACAGCAGCTAAAACAAGTGCTGGACTGCAAACAAACAGAAAAGCATGGATATCAGATAACATATGGAAATCCATACAAGAAAGGCGGGCAACCATGTTGAATGTAAAAACAGATCTTGAAAGAGATTTGGCAAAAGCGACATACAAAGAACTAGACAATAAAGTAAAAAGTTCCGCTAGAAGGGATAAAAGAGAATACATGGACAATATGGCGAAAGAAGCAGAGAAGGTAGCAAAAACAGGAGACAGCAAAACTCTATATAACATACAAAAGAGGCTAACATGTACTGCTGCATCCAAAGAAAGACCAGTCGTTAACAAAACTGGCACATTATTAACATCAAGTAAAGACCAAAAGCAAAGATGGGCCGAATAATTCCAAGAATTACTTAAATCGACTACATCCAAAAGAACTGATAGACCTTGGAACTGATTTACCATTCCCACAACTAAATGTAACCTAGATGAAATTACATTTGCATGAAATTGAAACAGCAGCGAAACTAATGGCTAACAACAAAGCTGCAAGTGAAGATGAAATAACAGCCAAAATGTTAAAAAGCTATTAATATAGATAACATAAAACAACTATAGAGAATGTTCAATAAAGTTTGGAAAGAAGAAAAAGCCATTTTTAATTGGAAAAAGGGCATCATTGTTAAAATAAAAAAATAAAAAAAACACAGCAACCTTAGCGATTGCAACAACTGGAGAGGAGTAACCAGTTGTGTCAAAAGTATTTTGCAAAGTTATTCTGAATAGAATTAAAGATATAGTGGATGCTGCAATGAGAGAAGAGCAGGCAGGATTTCAAAAAGGGAGAAGTTGTCTCGACCAGATCTTTACTCTAAGAATAATACTTGAAGAACATATTGAAAAGCAAAGACCGTGAATCCTGAACTTCATAGGCTTTAAAAAGTCATTTGATATCATATATAGAGAATAATTATGGATGATTTTAAGAATATATGGAATACCATCTAAGATTGTCAACATCATTAGTGACCTCTCCAATGGATATATTTGTGCAGTCAATACAGGCCAAGGAATGAGTGAATGGTTCCAGATTGAAACAGGCGTGAAACAAGGATGTATATTATCTCCCTTGCTTTTTGGAATTTCCATAGACTTTATAATGAAAAAAATGTTGCAAAGGTAGAACGGGCATTGATTGGGTACGTGAGACCCAACTAGAAGATCTTGATTTTGCAGATGACATAACTCTTATTAGCGACAATATGAAATCAGTGCAAGTAAAAACAGATACCCTGTCTCCAGTGGTTACTAAAATATTACTTGAAATTAATAAGGATAAAACAAAAAAATGAGGTTCTCATTAACGACGAAGGACAAATATACGTAGAAGGAACAGCTGTTGAAGAAGTAAACCATTTTGCATATGTCGGCAGCTATATAGACCACAATGGTGACATCAGAAAAGAAGTTAGAATTCGAATTGCCAGGAGTCTTGAGAGAATGTGGCATTCAAAAGTTAAAAGCACAAAAACCAAGTTAAGATTATTCAATTCAAATGTAATTTCCACCCTCATTTATGCATGCGAAAGCTGGAAAACAACTAAAGAAACAGACAATAAATTAGACTCTTTCAAAAACAAATGCCTAAGGAAAATACTTGGTATAAATTGGAATGAATTTAAGAACAATGCAGAGATCAGACAGATGAGCAAACAACAACCTGTCTCATGGTTGATAAAAAAAAAGAAGAAGAAGATGGACATATGTCGGTCATGTGATGAGAAGAAACAATCAGAGAATCCCAAAACAAGCTATCAAATGGAACACAACAGGCCGAAGAAAAAGAGGTCGACCGCGTGAAACTCTGAAGAGGACATTGTTAAGAGAAGCCAATTCAATGGGCATAACATCCCTTGAAGAGACTGAAAACTCGCCGAAGACAGGACATCTTGACGAACTACTATGCGGGCCCTATGTGACGTTTAACTGCACGAGAAGGATGTAAGATGTAAGAAACTTTGAAAATGCTAAAAATATATAATGAGCTGCGTGAGAGCCCAGTATTAAGAACACAAGCGTGGGCCGTGACAGAAATTTGCATTACCAAGTGTACCGCAGTCTGAACAAGTTTGGGAACCCCTGCCATTAGCAATATTTAATCTTTTAACTCCATTTTGTTTCAGTATTCTGATATCCTAAACACGTCGAGGTCTTCCGGTGAGAAAGTCCAACTCTAGACTAAACTGGTGCAATGAAAACCACGGTGTCACGCAATCCCGCTTCTGAGACCCACCAAGAATACAGGCTAAAGCCCTTCAATACTCCGAACCTCTTGTGGTCCTCTCGGGGATCTCGTGTGGTCCTTTCGGGGACCACACAGGAGACCACGGGACCTAACGAGGACCACAGTGATAAATTCAGTAGGATCACAGTGCGGTCTTGGTGGTAGAAGCAAACGAAGAAAAAGAAGAAGTTTCATTATTTACTTGACTGTAGTTACACGCCTCCTTAAAATATTTACTCACCTCTCTTCAGTTGACTCGCTAGCCGCCAAATTTTGCTATAAAAACATAGTTCAATACATAGCTTGTTTAGAAATGATCTTAATGTGAAAGTATGCATTGAAAATAATTGCGTGGGCGTGTATGTTACCGTCTTATATTAGTTACCTCCCATGTAGTTCATTATCTTATATTTGTGAATGTACTAGTCTCATTTTACTTTTAATATATGGTATTGTGTAATTTATATAGCTGCACTATATGTAGTAAGAATGTGTGGTAAGGATGACAGATGAGCGAAAAAAGGACAGATGTCAGATCAGCTCAGTCCTTCATCTTTTGAGAATAATATCCATTCATTCGTTCGTTCACTATCCCCCCCCTTTCTAAAATATATAGACTAGAGAAAAAGTAGGAACAGCTTTATTAATTAACGAGCACACAGTTGTGATGTTTTGGTGCGTGCCTTAATCATACAAACACATACATGGCGAATAAATACAGAGAGAAGATAAAATATAAATTCATATGAATGCTATGTAAAAAAATAGGAATGGAAACAAATAATAAAATAAAATGAATGGAGTATTTAGCTGTGACAAAGTATTACTGTCCACAACACAAAAAGGAATGGGAAAACTAATTATGTCAGTCCATAAGAATAGTGAAGAGCAAAACCTCTATTTTAATGCGAAGAAAACTAAATTGATGACAACTGACAAAACAAACAAGGCAGCTGATATATGTATCAATGAGGAAAAACTGGAAGAAGTGGAGAGTTTTGAATATCTTGGATCACTGTTAACTAATAATGGAGATACAATGAGGGAAATTAAAAGGAGGACATCTTTAGCTCTTCAGAAAGTAAAACAACTAAAGAATCTGTGGAGAGGAACAGGCAGAACTACAAAAATAAAATTTTTAAGGGCATGCATCTTTCCCATCGCAACATATGCCTGTGAGACCTGGACACTTAACAAAACAGCTGAGAAACACATATATGCCTTTGAATGTAAATGCTACAGAAGAGTTCTTCAAATATCACGGACACAAAAAAGTACAAATATATCCATACTACAATAACTTAATACTGAATAAGGCTGGCTAGTAAAGAGGATTAAACAAAGAAAACTGAAATATTTTGGACACATTAAACGTCATGATAATATAGAGAAGACCGTATTGGAAGGGTACATGATGGGAAAAAAAGAAAGAGAGGAAGACCAATGCGAAGATGACTGCAAGACATTGTTGATAATCTGCAAATGGATGCACCAGCAGCAGGCCATCTTGCTCACAACTGAGAGGCCTACAGGAGTGCTGTGGGGGGGGGGGGGGAAGTTCCGCAAGGGACATGCAAATGAATGAATGAATGTAAGAAGTTGTGGCTTGTACGAGGCTGTGTTCAGAAATGCCAAATACAGATCGTGTATTTCCATGGGCTGAGAGTCTGTAGATGATGATCTTCAGTTTTGCACCTGTAAAAACCATTGAACCTGACTGCGATTCAGTCATATTTACCGAATGAAAAGGAGGTGTTCATAGCCCCACCCCGGAAGAGAATGGGCACAGATTTTTAAAAAAAACTGCCATTGTTTCTTTAGCTTCTAGACAACCAGTCTAGTCTCTTTCTTGTACTTGTTCTTGTTCTTCGTTGAACATTCTGAAACGTCAAGCCGAATATCCTTGAAAGACACAGCAGTCCGCCTTCGGTTATCAGCGTCGCCCTACAGTTTGGTCTGGACTGGTACTGATAATGCCCATGTGTTCCTCTTTGCTCCTCATATGCAGAGAAGTAACACAACGGATACTTGGCTGTCACTTTTCCAGTGCCACAGGTGCACCCATTAGTCGAGTCTATCTTCAGCTTGTTATAGATGCGGTATCCCAGTCTGTGTGTCAACTCCTGAGTCTAAAATTCTTGACCTGCTTTTTTCTGTCCAACTGATAATGGGGGATCATTCAATTGATAATTTTGTTGCTGTCTTTCTCAGCTGGTTTTGATTAGTATTTGGCTTCGTCATACAATCTGCTTGAGGTTAGTTGCGGTAGCTGCCCGCCCTTTCTTGTCAGTGAGCCAGCATCATCGTTCTCTGTAATGGTGCACTGTGACGGTATCCACTGTATGATGACTTTTTTTGGGGTTTTTTTTTACAGAATTGAGTCATATAAGAGAATCTCTTGCAGTTCATCGACTTTTGTATTTCTTCCAGTCATCAGTACTGTTATAACTGGAGAGAGTATCTGTGAAGAAACAACTTGGTTACCCGCATCCTCTTCTGCCATTAATAGTTTTTGCTGCTACTTTTAGTGCATCTACCCGAAATCTGAAGTTTGCTGGAGTACTTTCGTGTTGCCACTGACATTTTGCTTTGGGCTCACTGCTGAACTTCAGAAGGATGCCTACTCCGCCATTCGATTTTACACTGGCTGCTGATCCATCTATGTATGTATAGGTCCAGTAGCCGGTTGAGAACTGCTGTTCTATGTATTGTTGTGCTGAGGTTTTTCTATCTTCCTTGGTTTGATTGTCCTTTTTTTTGTTTCTTCTATATAACTATTCTCTTGCATTTTCTTAAACTGAACATATGAACAGTCATATATTCTAATCTGTACTCAGAGACTGGCATCTCCTCACTCCGGGCATTCCCATATGTGCTCCGCCTTCCGTTCCAACACCCACTGAAGAATACACTTGCTGATGGAGTCAGTCACACCGTAACAAAGAAAGGAAAATAGCACGGCAATCTGCTTTGCCCGAGCCCCTGTCCCTACTAACGAACTGCGTTGTTCGTTAGTATACTGTTCTCTCGTGGCTAGTCGGCTACTCGTCCTACTGGAGTCCATGTTCGAATTCCAGGTGTTCTTGGGATTTTTCTTTCTCTCACGTCACACTAAAGTGCTTTGTCTAATGATTTCTTCGATATCTAATCCTACAAAACTCTGTTCTTTTACTTTACCATGCGAAAGCCTCGTTTCCTATTTATAAAAAAAAAATTGCTTGAGTACCCCAGAGTTCACCTCAAAGCCCGATTCTCTAAATCATTTAGTTCTTCTTCATCAGCTTTCCGAGCCAGTAAGGCTCATTACTGCAGATAAAGTTCGTCCCCATTCCTCTCTGTTTCTAAGCTTCTCTCTCCAGTTGGTGACACCATCTAAATCGGTTATCTTTTCTTCTTCAGCTTTCTGAGACATTAAGGCTCATTGCTAAAGTTCGCTTCCATTTCTTTCTATTCATAATCTTCTCTCTCCAGTTAGTGACACCAATCTCTTTTATATCCTCTTCTTTGTTGTTTGTCCATCTCTGCCTTGGTCTACCCCCTGGTCTTGTTTCCTTCATCTCTTGTGCATACATATTTTTCGTTTGCGTGTTCTCTTACATTATCTCTACATGACCCAACAAGTATAGTCTGTTCAGTTTCAAGACATTTATTATTCGTTGAGATTTAAATAAGCTATTCATTTCAGTGTTCTTTCTAGCTCTCCATTTTTCACTCTTGGTATCCTTTATGGGCCCAAAGATTCTTCTTAGGATATTGTTCTCAAGGATCTGCAATTGTTGTTCACCTTTATTTGTTGTATTCCACGTTTCTTATCCATACATGACGGCTGTTCTTATTATAGATTGTTATTTTGGTGTTTTGGGATAGGATTTAGGATTTTAACAGACTTTGCAAGACGAAATATATTTTATTCCCTATCTGTACTCTGCTTTTTAATTTCCTCGATTACTATGTTGCTTCTGTTGAAGGTTGTGACTAGATGCTGTGAGAGAGAACACTACTCTTTTTTTTAAAAATAAAATAATATCCATAAAAGATCATTTACAGTTTTTTTTTTTTTTGGGGGGGGGGGGGGCTGCAAGGAGATGTACATTTTAAATCAGTTGTGAGCAACTTGTTGTTTTTGTTTGTTCGGCGGTCCCAAAAGACTTTGTCAGCTTCATGCGGGCCACACACTTTAAAAATGTCAAATTCATTGAAAGAAAATGTAAATATGTTGCATAAAGTTAATGGCAAACTTGAGTTTGAAAAGTTTTTATTAAATTGTCAAGATTTACTATAATAGATGTCACAACTCTCAAATTGTTTTCTAAGTGTAAATTCGCTATCCTTGATATTGTTTTAGATTTGATGAATTTCAGTCTAGAAAATAACTATGTTCACATTTGTTTGTACTTTCAAATACTGAATATAAAATGAATGTTGTTAACATTTGCAGCATATTATACGGCTTTTAAAAGAATCTAATTAGATTGGATGCATGCCATAAAAAAGAAGAATGTTGTGTGGGCCAGATATAACCTGCTGGCCTAGGGTTGCTCGTACATGCTCTAAATCTAGCTTGAGATTTCCAGGACTTTCTAACCTGGACAGAGTACTTCGCAGTTCTAGAGCCGGATTATCTAACACAAACTTCTGTAGGCTACTGTATATTCCTTCCACCCACCCCCCACCCCCCACCCGTTAACGGTTCGATTTCATGTTTCAAATAGCAGAGCGTTAAAAATGTATAAAATCTTATATATATTATATATATATCTTATATCCGTCCCCTGCCGTTAAACGTCACATAGGGCTCGCAAGGTAGTTCGTCAGTTTGTCCTGTCTTCGGCGAGTCTTTCAACCTCATCAAGGGAATTTATGTCTATTAATTTGGCCACTCTTAACAATGTACTCTTCAGAGTTTCACGCGGTCTGCCTCTTTTTCTTTGGCCTGTTGTGTTCCACTTGATAGCTTGTTTTGGGATTCTCTGACTGTTTCTTCTCATCACGTGACGAACATATGTCCATCTCTTTTTCCTGATCACCCATGAGACTGGTTGTTGTTCAGTCATCTGTCTTATCTCTGTATTGTTCTTGAATCCGTTCCACTTGATGCCGAATATTTTCCTTGGGCATTTGTTTTCGAAAGAGTCTAATTTCTTGACTATTTCTTTAGTTGTTTTCCAGCTTTCGCATGAATAAATGAGGGTTAATATTACATTTCAATAGAATAGTCTTAACTTGTTTATCCTTGTTGTATAAAATACATGAAAGAAAAAGAACAGAAATTCTTAGTCAGTAACAGTCAATGAAACATCGACAAGTATACAGTCAACAGAAAACAAACCACTGTTTTGTGAATCGTGTGCCAAATCGCTAATTGAACCAGGCTGCTGGATAATTGCTGGTAATTTATTTAAGTGGTTTTTGCTGCTACTGGATATCCGTCATTTTATAAGCTTAGTGGATTTAACGGAAACACTGGAAGTGGTACACACAACTCAAGAGTCAAATCTATGCAACAGTGTAGAGCAGTGGTTCCCAGTGGGTGATCCGCGCTTACTCATTAAAGGTTACTCACATATTCTGACAAAAAAATTATGTTGCATTTAAAGCACATAGCTACTATACGTAACATATCGTATAGATATGAAACTTTTCGAAATGTGGAGATCGATGGCTGGGATTTTGAAACAGCAAGGGTACCGTGGACTTCTGCTAACGGGGAACCACTGATGTAGAGAATTAATTTTGCCAGGACGAATGTTGATGTTATAGCTATGTAAGTCGTTAGAGAGTAAAGCTATTCCTACCTTTTTAAAAAGTCAGATTGTTTTGTTATCACAGATTTACTGCAGTAAGCTCATGTATATTTATATATTTGGTTGTAAATACATCTTCTTACATCATTCCCGCGCCGTTAAACCTCACATAGGTAGTTCGCCAAGTTTTCCTGAGTCCTCACAATGGATCGAAGAAGTGAACTTATTGACAAGCTCCACCACGTTCATCCTTGTAATGTTAATCAGATTGGAGTAACTCATTTGCCTGTTTTTAGAAGCACACGGGTGCAGGAGGAGAAGAGGAAGGGAGAAAGTAGGATAGAGTTACGGTCAGATCTAGTTCATTAGCCCAGATTTTTTGCTTGTACTGATACAATCATTGTTGTATCACAATGCTGTGTGCATTATCTCAGTAAATCTAGCGAGTTTTGCATGATATAAGTGAATTTACACGTTTTTTCTTACATATATTTAATTCATGTTTCAGAGATAGGGGCTCGAGTTGATTCAAGTGCAGCTCAGTTCACTTAATCACTTATAATATTCATCTTGGACTCAGTCTGAAGATGAAGAATAGCAATTCGAAGCTGACTTGCAACTTGACACTATTTAGTCAGTGAACTTGATGGCTTTACCACAGGTGGTATCAGTAAGACAACTCATACTTCAATGATGCTATTGCCTTGCATGTTGTCAGAAATATCTAATTTGAATCTACATTCTGTATAGTTTGCTTTGTGGATGTCCAGTGATTATATTGTCCTAGAATCTGTAAATTTTGGACAGTAATGGTGACAAGAACAAAGGTGTGTTCAACATGATTTCAAAAAGGAAGAAGCTGTCTCGACCAGATCTTTACTCTAAGAACATATTGAAAAGCAAAAATCATTAATCATGAACTTCATAGATTTTAAAAAGGCGTTTGATAGCATTCAGAGATTCATTGTGGAAAATTTTAAGAATATATGGAATACCATCTAAGATTGTCAAAATCATTAGAGACCTCTACAATAGACATATTTGTGCAGGCAACACAGAAGAAGGAATGAGTGAATGGTTCCAGATTGAAACAGGTGTGAAACAAGGATGTATATTATCTCCCTTGCTTTTTGGAATTTCCATAGACTTCATAATGAAAAAATGCTGCATAGGTAAAATTGGCATTGATTGAGTACACGGGACCCAGATAGAAGATCTTGATTTTGCAGATGACATAACTTTTATCAGTGACAATGTAAATTTCTTGCAAGAAAAATCAGATACCCTGTCTTCAATGGGTAGTAAAATGAAATTAACAAGGGTAAAATATAAATAATGAAACTTCTCATTAACCACAAAGGAAAAATATACATAGAAAGAACAGCTACTGAAAGAAGTACACCAATTTGCATATCTCAGCAGCTACATAGACCAGGATGGTGAAACCATAAAGGAAGTTAGAATTAGAATTGCAAAAGCAGCACTGTCCTTCAAGAATCTTGAGAACATATGGCATTAAAAAATTATAAGCACAAACACCAAGTTAAGATTATTCAATTCAAATGTAATATCCACCCTCATTTATGCATGTGAAAGCTGGAAAATGACTGAAGAAATAGACAAGAAATTAGACTCTTTCGAAAAAAAATGCTTAAGGAAAGTACTCGGTATATACTGGAACGAATTCAAGAACAACACAGAGATAAGACATGTGAGCAAACAACAACCTGTCTCATGGTTAATCAGAAAAAATAAGATGAACATATGTTGGTCATGTGATGAGAAGAAACAATCAGAGAATCCCAAAACAAGCTATCAAGTGAAACACAACAGGCCGAAGAAAAGGAGGACATTGTTAAGAGAGGCCAGTTCAGTGGGCATAACATCCCTTGATGAGATTGAAAAACTTGCCAAAGACAAAAAATTTTGGTGACCTACTATGCGGGCTCAATGTGACATTTAGCGACATGGGAAGGATGTAAGATGTAAAAAGAAGAATAGATTTAATACTGTTTAAAATGTTTGAAAAAAGTTAGTTAATTATTGCTAAGATCAAATCACCAAAGGCTATGCCCAACTCATGAAGGTAAAATAAATATACAGTCTGGTTTTGATGAATTTTTAGCAGTTTGAGATCCTATAGGATCAAACGCCTTAATACACTCCCAAAAAAATGCTGATGGTGATGATGTTGAAAGCAGGTTTTCATGTCTTTTCTCATGTTCTGGCGCTGATAAAGAAGATGAACAATGAATAGTCCCTCAGTTAATTACAGTGTCAAGCTTCTTAGTGAAGTCAGTTATGACAGGCACCCAATAATCACATTTCTGGACATTGTAACAAGGCATTCATGTCATGAATAGAGAAATAATAGGCAATTATATTGATGTATAACCCTTACATGCAACATCACAAAGTATAAATAGCTGCGGTCATTATATGTATTTGATAAAGATCACCTGTGCAATTTTTGTGCGTGTGTCTCACATCAAGGTTTTGACAAATTTACACCTTAACTTAGTATGAAAACTCAAAGACATCTTAATTCAGTACAAAAACCCTTGAGTAGATAGTTGTGGTCACAAAGTTGTAGTTGCAGTAAAACAGAGTGTGAAGAGGTTGTTGAGTCTGTTGGTCCTTAGGAGGAGCTGAGAAATCAGAATGGTCAGAAAAATGAGTGTGCATCTTTGAAAGAGATGCTTGAGGAGTGCAATGCACATCTTCTTATATGTTATATCCTTCCCGTGCCGTTAAACATCGGCGAGTCTTTCACCCTCATCACAGGATTTTATGCCTGTTAATTTGGCCTCTCTTAACAATGTCCTCTTCAGAGTTTCATGCGGTCTGCCTCTTTTTCTTTGGCCTGTTGTGTTCCACTTGATAGCTTGTTTTGGGATTCTCTGATCATTTCTTCTCATCAAGTGACCAACATATGTCCATCTCCTTTATCTTATAGCAATGCCCATAGGAAGTATAAATTCAAAAGTAGGAAATAATGAAGCTCACGTACAGGAAAATGTTAGTGTTTGAGCATAGAGTGGATGACAAGCTTTGAAAAATTATAGACAAAGCAATTCTGAAAGCAAGAAAAAGAAAAAATAGTAAGAGAAAAATTGCAAATCAAACCTTGGGCTGAGACAGCACCAGCAAGCCACATGAGAGCATATACATAGGTAAAAGTAGGCCTAGTGAGAGGGGGTCCAGCCAGTGCATGTTCCTGGGGGCTCAATGGTTTCCATCTTTTTAAGGAGGGTGGAAGGTGGGGGAGCTTCCAAAGTTCTTTTTTTTGGGGGGGTGGGGGGGAGGTTAAAGGTCTTATGGTGGATTAAAACAGAATGGGACATCCATAAGGCAAGGAGAGGGAGAGAGGAATAGTTTTGCACCACCATACAAAAAAAACCTAGAGGCATCCACGAGTGTCATACTGAAAGTCGTGAGCAAACATTTTTTAAAATCAGAATTTATAGATAGAAAAAATATAAATGTATCACCTTAATCTGCATCCTTTTCATCACTTTTTAACATAATCTCCATTTCTCTGCACATATTTTTCCCATCGCTCTGCAAGTTTGAAAAATACCCTCCTGATAGAATTCTGTTCCAGCTGACCGATTGCACAGACAAACTGCTTTCTGGACGTTCTCTCCTGTGGGACCCAACTGGCACAAACTATTCTATTGCCTAGTGTTTCAATCATTTCCTGTACTGCATTGTTTCCTATTCCAAGATTTACAGCGATTTCAGAAACTGTGACACATCTGTCTTCTTTAATGATGTCGTCAACCCTTTCCACGTTGTGTTCAGTGGAGGCAGTTCGAGGGCGACTGCTGCTAGGCATATCTTGGATGGTAGAAGTGAATGAAGAAGAAAATAGACTTTAAAAAGACATTTGATAGCATATACAGAGATTCATTGTGGAGAATTTTAAGACTATATGAAATACCATCTAAGATTGTCAAAATCATTAAGGATCTCTACAATGGATATGTTTGTGCAGCAACACAGAAGAAGGGATAAATGAATGGTTCCAGACTGAAACAGACATGAAACAAGGATGTATACTATCACATTTGCTATTTGGAATTGTCATAGACTTCATAATGAACAAATACTGCACAGATAAAACGGGCACTGATTGGGTACATAGGACCCAACTAGAAGATCTTGATTTTGCAGATGACATAACTCTTATCAATAAGAATGTGAATTTGATGCAAGAAAAAAACAGATTCCCTGTCTTCTTTGGCTAGCAAAATAGGACTTGAAATTAACAAGGAAAAAACAAAAATAATGAAACTTCCCTTTAATCAAGAAGGAAAAATATACGTAGAAGAAACAAGTGTTGAAGAAGTACACCAATTTGCATACCTTGGCAGCTACATAGACCAGGATGATGGTACCAGAAAGGAAGTTAGAATTAGAATTGGAAAAGCACCACTGACCTTCAAGAATCTTGAATGAATTGAAGAACAGTGCAGAGATAAAGCAGATGAGTGAAAAGCAACCTGTTTCATGGATGATCGGAAAAAGGAGATGGACATATACTGGTCACATGAAGAGAAGAAACAATTAAAGAATCTGAAAACAAGCTATCAAGTGGAACACAACAGGCCAAAGAAAAAGAGGTCAACCACATGAAACTCTAAAGAGGACATTGTTAAGAGAAGCCAGTTTAGTGGACATAAAATCCCTGAAGAGGTTGAAAAGCTCTCCAAAAACAGGAAAACTTGGCAAACTACCATTCGAGCCCTACGTGACGATTAATGGCACGGGAAGGGTGTAAGAATAATAGCATGGGAAGGGTGTAGGATTAATGGCATGGGAAGGATATAAGATTAATGGCACAGGAAGGATGTAAGATTTGTTGTAACATCTCAAAATTATTTGCTACCACTTATTCCTTCTAAACATTAAACAGAAAGGAAAGAAATGTTCAATATTCTACACATCCTGATCTACTTCTTTCATGTCCATAGTACAGTCTTTTTTTCACAGTTGATATTTTCATTAAAAATTTTTTTTATTTCATTCTATTTTCATCCTCCACCCTCCACCCACTTGTGTCCATGTTCTTATCACTAGCATGCTCCACCTCTGTACACTGTACACATTATAAGCATCAGATTTCACAAGTTCAAAGTTTAGAGTTTGGATCTTAAAAAATAACAAACTTTTCTTTTTTTTTTTCTGTTTTCATTTGCACTATTTTCATTTCATTGATAAAGCTCAGTTTGCTACATTTTTCATGCTGTCATATCATATAGCAGATTAATTTCTCAACAACAGGAAGAGGAAAAAAATGTTAAAATATTTTATTTTCATCCTCTCTTATGAAACTCACCCACAAATTGATAAAAAAAATTTTCATTCAGCACTTCACCTTGAAACTCTAAATAAATGATTTTTTAAGTAATAAATATATGCTTATATATATGCTCATCCCACAACTAAATGTCAGCCTGGATGAAATTACATTGAACAAAATTGAAACAGCAGTGAACCTAATGGCTAATAACAAAGCTGCAGGTGAAAATGAATAACACTCGAAATGTTAAAAGCTATTAACAGTGACAACATCAGCCAACTACAGTTAATAAAGTTTGGAAAGAAGAAAGAGTCCTTTCTAAATGGAAAAAAAGGAATCATTGTTAAAATACCAAGAAATAAGGCTACCTTAGTGACTGCAATAATTACTATCAGTTGTGTCAAAGTATTTTGCAAAGTCATTCTGAATAGAATTAAAGATATAGTGGATACTGCAATGAGAGAAGAGCAAGCAGGATTTTGAAAAGGGAGAAGCTGTCTCAACCAGATCTTTACTCTAAGAATAATACTTGAAGAACATATTGAAAAGCAAATCCTGAACTTCATAGACTTTAAAAAGGCATTTGATAGCATACACAGAGATTCATTGTGGATAATTTTAAGACTATATGGAATACCATCTAAAACTGTCAACATCATTAAGGACCTCTACAACAGATATGTCTGTGAAGTCAACACAGAAGAAGGAATGAGCGAATGGTTCCTGACTGAAACAGGCATGAAACAAGGATGTATTTATCTCCCTTGCATTTTGGAATTGCCGTAGACTTCCTAATGAACAAATATTGCACAAATAAAATGGGCACTGATCGGATACATGGGACCCAACTAGAAGATCTTGATTTTGAAGATGGCATAACTCTAATCAGTGGCAATGTGAATTTGATGCAAGAAAAAACAGATACCTTGCCTTCACTGACTAGCAAAATAACAAAGAAAAAAAATATTGAAACTTCCCATTAATCAAGAAGGAAAAACATATGTAGAAGGGATAGGTGTTGAAGAAGTAACCAGTTTGAATACATAGACCAGGATGGTGACACCAGAAAGGAAATTAGAATTAGAATTGCAAAAGTAGCATTGGCCTTCAAGAATCTTGAGAACAAATAGCACTCAAAAGTTATAAGCACAAAAAGATTATTCATTTCAAATGTAATGTCCACCCTCACTTATGCAAATGAAAGCTAGAAAGACAACTAAAGAAATAAACAACAAATCAGACCCTTTGAAAACAAATGGCTAAGGATAATACTTGGTATAAAGTGGAATGAATTCAAGAACAACGCAGAGATAAGGCAGATGAGTGAACAACAACCTGTCTCATGGGTGATCAGAAAAAGGAGATTGACATATATCAATCACATGATGAGAAGAAACAGTCAGAGAATCCCAGAACAAGCTATCAAATGGAACACAATGGGGTGAAGAGAAAGAGGCAGACTACATGAAACTCTAAAGAGGACACTGTTGAGAGAGGCCAAATTAGTAAGCATAAAGTCCCTTGATGAGGTTGAAAAGCTCACTGAAAACAAGAAAACTTGACGAACTGCCATGGAAGGCCTATGTGACGTTTAATGGCATGGGAAGGATGTAAGATATGCTTATATAATATTACAAATATGTATGAATAAAAATTAAGGCACATCAGTATCAATAACTATGGCCAACTGCAGAGAGAAATGAAGGCTGTGTTATATTTTTAATGGAATCAAGCAGACTGGAGCTGTTAGCATGTCATAGAATGCAGATACTGTTGTTGTAATACGCATAATAAACTGGGAAAGCATGCAGAAGGTTATTAATATCATCAAGTTCAATCATTTTATAAGCATATTTAATCTGAAACTAAGTGTTTTAAATTCATGTAAATGACATAAATTTAATTAATAGTAAAGTGAAATTTAATGAAAAATATACAGTATATGAAAAATAATTTATTAGTTTATTATAATGAAGAATGTTTAACTTCTTTGTCATAAGGTTCATTCTGTGGTGTATGATTTCTTGGTGTTGTGTTAATGAACTTCCATTAAAATCAGTCGGATATGATTTACTGTGCTAATCCAAAAATTGAGCAGCAGTATTTAGATTAATATTATAGTTTGAAGCAGATTTAAAAATCATTTATGCTATACTCAGATGAAGTAAATTGCAGCCAGAACTCTAAATTTGATATGCAAAGATCTGAACTCTATTTGTCTGTTGAGCTTTAAGCTGGAGCAGCATGTCCCTTTATAAGATCAAAATATTTTAATTGTCTGGGTCTTGCCTTTTTCATTACTGTATTTTTCATTTTCAGATGACTCTAAACTTCTGCATTTGTCTGCTTTTCCCAAGAAGTATGTCCCACTCTTCAAACATTTCAAGAACTTCCATTTTCTTCATTATTGTTAATACTTATGCACTGTGCAAGACAGTGACAACACACAGCATTTGTCTGCTTTCATTTTTAGCTCTATATAATTTGGAAGTAATTATCTTTGCAGAAGGTGCATCTCATCTCTCAAACTCTCCTGCTAATTTCCATTTCACACCTTCATCTTGTGTTTAAAATGTCATCATCATTAGTCCTCTGTACTTCCAATGGAGCATAAGGCATCAACAAAGGTTCTCCAGCCAATCTTGCCTTGAGCAAGTTGGGATACTTCTATCCTGTTTCCTTTAGTTCATTAGTTTAAAATACATGAAATTTTAATTTGCTCCAATTTTCTTCTATTTATATGTACAGATAGTTTTTGTTTTCCTCTGTTAATTGCCATATCTTTTATCATTCCAGTATTCATTTACTATCCATATTTTGTGTTTTCATTAGTTCATTTGTGCCACAAATTTCTCTTATTCTTTTACATTTTTTGTGATGTATCATCTGAATATGCTAGATTATTTACTGTTCTTCTTTTGACGGTTAGTACAGGCACATCACAAATGTCTTTGGAGATATTCTTTGGATAAAGGTTAAACAAAACAAACAGTGAGCCTTTACCATCTTTCATCTCTCTCTTTATGTTACTGGGTGTTGTGTAGCTCATACTAGTTCTTACAACCTGTTTGTTCCTATTCAGATGTCTTTACTGTCTCAATCAGTCTCCTGCAAACATCCAGTCACTTGTTTATGAACATCTTCTTCTCTGGCGTTCACCCACAAAAGGGCATTGGTTGTGTTGTGGCACCATTATGCACCTTTCAGGCCAACCCATTTGACTTTGACTTGACATATTTTTAGGATGGGTTCATCATCCCCTTGTGACTATTCATGAACATGTTCTTCACAGTGTTGTAGCCTGAAGCTTTTTTTTTTTTTTCAGAAAGTTACTTTCTGAATATGTAACTTAGAAAATTTATGTATCAGGTTATCAGACCACATACACTCACAAGTACACACACACACACCAAAAATATATACAAATGTAACATTGTGATGAAAATGGTCACAGAGAAATGAAAAAAAAAGATAAGTGTTAATAAATAGATTGTCTTTTAACAAATAACAAACATCTATTAGAATGACCGGAGATCATTCAGTAACAAGCATATGACTGCTTTTACAAAGTTTATTGATAGTTACTTTGTATTTTACTTTTATAAGCTTCATGGATTTGAAGCTAATAGCTGTCCTTGCATTACAGTTCTTGTGACATAATTAAATAGTTATTGGAGACTGCAGCAGTATTTTGTTGACTGTTGCAAGTAAAATGAACAAATGATTACATTAATTCATCGGTATTCTTTTTTAATGACAACAAGGCACACTTCTGCTCACAGTTTTCACATCAAAACATAGAGATATTTCATCTAAATCATAAAATCTCATGTCTTCTCTCAAGGAAGGATTCTTCAAGAATCTCCATATTGCTCTGTTTCTGTGACTTGATTATGCATTTGTTCTAGTTTTCTACAGATGAAACTTTTTTCATCTTACAGTTTTACACTTCTTCTAGAGCTACAATCCATTATTAGTAATTTTGCAAATGTGTTTCCTTGAAATATGGCTGTGCAGATCCTAACAAAGTAACAAGTATATGAATGTTTTGTTTTCTTATCACTGAAACACAGCATCTTGTTGTGAAAGCTCCTTTCTTTGTATGAAAATGTATTTGACAGAAAGTTAGATTGTGTTTCTCTTTTCTCGAACTCTCTCCATTGCTTTCTGTGAAAATTTGTACACAAGTCGTCTCCCCTCAACCCTTTCCAGTATTCCTCTTCTGTAGTAATGCCTGTGAAGAGAGTCAAAAAATAGTCCTTAACATTATGTTTTGTTATGATAATAATATCTGTATATTCATCCATCCACTCATCAATGCTTTATTATTTGCAATTCTCTGATATATTAAATACATGTATAAAGGTGTGCAAATTAACAGGCATAAAATCCCTTGATGAGGTTGAAAGACTCGCCGAAGACAGAAAAATTGGCGAACTACTTTGCGAGCCCTATGTGACATTTAACGCCATGGGAAGGATATAAGATATAAGAAGATAAAGGTGTGATTTTGAATTTTGTCAGCTAACAACAACTGACCAAGGTTTGCTGATGACTTTTTACAAAGCTGACATATAGTTTATAATTTGATAATCAGTTGCTGGAGCTGAAGATGACTGAACCAGAGAGGTGACTCACTGCCACAGAAAAGTACCTGGCCAAATCTCCTTCCTCTCTCATCTTCTCCTCAAGCTATTGGAAGGAGACTGCTGTATCGGTTCAGCCTAGAGCACAAAGCAGAGGTCAGCATGTTCTTATGGTTCTGGAGTTTCCTGAGCAGCCTGCTTTTTAAATTCATTATGGGAATTATATGACGGTCTGCTCTTCATCTGATTTGATGTGTTTGTTTTAGAATCTTCACCACAAAATCAGCTGCAGTTACACAGAGGCATAACAACGAACTGATTTTGCTGATATACATTGAACCACCCATTCTCATTAGCGGATCAGCATCAGCAGTTGTGCATGAAACAAAAATGAAACTAGGCATGGCAAAGTTAATAACAATTTACAAGATCAAAATATTTTGTTTCATACCTCATGGCTCGACTCAGTTTTTCATAAGTCATGTTCTCATTATTCTTTCGTCCACCCCAAAGTTGAGCCACAGCTTCTGACTGTACAAAGCGAAACACACCGTCCCTTTGGTTTTCCCATCGCAAGTATTGTGGGTTGTACATTGGATTCATCAGAGTCTCATAGATAAACTCCCACAAGTGCTGATTTTTCACTGCAATGTTAAAAGGCTTTCATTAGTTTCTTGTTGTGAACAGAAAATAGAAGCTGTAATATTATGAGTGGTGAGAATAAAAACACATGCCCATACATATATATGAACTCATATTTTTGGGGGAAAAAACTTGCTGATTTGTATCAGTAACTGTCTTTAGGTGCAGACTACGTGATCTCCTCTTGTATTTTTAATATAAGTAGTTACATGCTAGTTTCAGTGCAATGAATTAGTTTATTCTAGACAATTTTTAAACACACACCTTTGAACCAGACTGGCTCCCAGGAAGACTAATGAGCTAATTTTATTAAACTAAAATTTTAGTTTCTAATGGAATTCAGCCATTAATGGCATGATGTTTAAGTGATTCTTACATCTTACATCCTTCCCATGCCGTTAAATGTAACACAGGGCTCACATGGTAATTTGCCAAGTTTTCAGCGAGCTTTTCAACCTCATCAAGGGATTTTATGCCTACTAATTTAGCTTCTCTCAACAATGCCCTCTTTAGAGTTTCATGTGGTTGACCTCTTTTTCTTTGGCCTGCTGTGTTCCACTTGACAGCTTGTTCTGGGATTCTCTGATTGCTTCTTCTCATCATGTGATCGACATGTCCATCTTCTTTTTCTGATCACCTGTGAGACAGGTTTGTTGCTCACTCATCTGCCTTATCTCTGCTTTGCTCTTGATTTTGTTCCACTTTATACTGAGTTTTTTTCCTTACGCATTTGTTTTCAAAATAGTCTAATTTGTTGTCTACTTCTTTAGTTTTTTTCAAGCTTTTGCATGCATAAATGAGGGTGATTATTACATTTGAATTGAATAATCTTAGCTTAGTTTTTGTGCTTATTACTTTTGAGTGCCATATGTTCTCAAGATTCTTGAAAGTCAATGCTACTTTTGAATTTCAAATTCTAATTTCCTTTCTGGCATCACCATCCTAGTCTATGTAAACAAACTGGTTTACTTCTTCAACACCTGTCACATATGTTTTTCCTTCTTGATTAATGAGAAGCTTCAATATTTTTGTTTTTTCTTTGTTAATTTCAAGTTCTATTTTGCTAGTCAGGGAAGGCAAGGTATCTGTTTTTTCTTGCATCGAATTCACACTGCCACTGATAAGAGTTATCTTATAACTTATCTTATATCCTTCCCGTGCCATTAAACGTCACATAGGGCTCGCAAGGATAAGAGTTATGCCATCTGCAAAATCAAGATCTTCTAGTTGGGTCCCATGTACTTAATCAATGCCCATTTTATCTGTGCAACATTTGTTCATTATGAAGTCTATGACAATTACAAAAAGCAAGGGAGATAGCATACATCGTTATTTCATGCCTGTTTCAGTCTGGAACCATTCCTTCTTCTGTGTTGACTGCACAAACATATCCACTGTGGAGATCCTAATTGATACTGACAATTTTAGATGGTATTCCATATAGTCTTAAAATTCTCCACAATGAATCTCTGTGTATGCTATCAAATGCCTTTTTTTTTAAGTCTATGCAGTTCAGGATTAATGGTTTTTGCTTTTCAATATGTTCTTCAAGTATTACTCTTAGAGTAAAGATCTGGTCGAGGCAGCTTCCCTCTTTTCAAAATCCTGCTTGTTCTTCTCTCATTGCAGTATCCACTATATCTTTAATTCTGTTCAGAATGACTTTGCAAAATACTTCTGACACAACTGATAGTAAGGTTACTCTCTCCAATTATTGCAATTGCTAAGGTAGCCTTTTTTTTTCTTTTGGTATTTTAACAATGATTCCTTTTTTCCATTTAGAAGGTACTTTCTCTTCTTCCCAAACTTTATTAAACATTTTCTGTAGTTGGCTTATGTTGTCAATGTTAATAGCTTTTAACATTTTGGCTGTTATTTTATCTTCACCTTCAGCTTTGCTGTTTTAGATTCACTGATATTTCAATTTTGTTCAATGTAATTTCAATCTAGGCTGACATTATATGTGGGATTGGTAAGTCGGTTTCAAGGTTTATCTGTTCTTCTGAGTGTGGTTGATTAAATATTTCTTGGAAGTGTTCAGCTCATCTTTGCTTTTGGTCTTGCCAGTTTTGCTATAGATTGGTCTTTCTTTGGATGTAATAGTACACATAAGCCTCTTGCGTGTTATATAGAGTTTTGCTGTCTCATGTATTTGCTGCTTTCTCTGCTTCTTTTGCCATTTGTCTATGTATTTTCTTTTATCCTTTCTAGTTGAATGTCTTGCTTTATTGTCTAGTTCTCTGTGCGTTGTTTTTGCCATATCTTTTCTAAAATCTGTCTTTACATTCAACATGTGTAATTCGGCTGCTCATCTTTCATGTATATATTTCCATGTGTTTTCTGATATCCATGTTTTTCTATTTGTTTTTTGCAGTCCTGCACTTGCTTTTGCTGGTATGATTATGACAGTGCTGCAAGAATTCCATAATTCATCTATATCTATCTCCTCTTCCTCATTGAGTGCTGTGAAATAATTGGTAAGTTCCAGATTGAAATTACTGTTAGTATTTTCTTCCTGTAGGCTGTAGCTGTGTATTTTTCTTGGTACTGATTTCTTGTGTTGGCTTCAGTTTCATATGTTTAGTGATTACAGAGCTATAAACAAAAATATGGATCCACTAAATAACAATTTCTATTGCTAAGCCCTCCTATATTTTTCTTTTTTTTTTTGTAGTTGATCCAGATTTTACCACAAGGAATCACCTTGTATTGTACACCATCTTGATCACTGTTTTTGTTCTCATTTGACATTTTTTTTCCTCAAAACTTGAGTTCTTATAACTAAAAACCACCTTTATTTACAATAATCTCTCTTATATCACTGAAAAATAACTGATATACTTACCCTTCTTTTCTTTGCTCATTCTATCATCATCCATAAGACTTTTGACCCTCGGTCGGCCAGGGCGCCTTCTTGGAATTTGAACAGGATAGGGTGGAGTAGGGAAGCAACAGGATGAGCGAATATTCATTGTTTGTGAGTACTGTGAGGAGCATGTGCCATACTCTGCATGATATTGCTCTGCAGATGGTAATTATAAGGAACTTTGAGTGGATTACATTATTTTTGAAATCAAATGTCCATCATTTCACATATAACATCAATTATATCATGTAAATTATTATAAAGAAATAAGACACAAAGCAGGAATATTTTAAATTCACGCATGCAGAAAAGGTAGCAAGCTAAGTAGATCTCTCGTCTGGTCATGCTGTAATCTGGTCACTCATGATCACAAAACTGAACTATTATAAGAATTAAGCAAGAATAGATATCTCATCTGGTCATGCTGTAATCTGGTCACTCATAATCACAAAACTGAACTATTATAAGAATTAAGCAAGAACAGATATCTCATCTGGTCATGCTGTAATCTGGTCACTCATAATCACAAAACTGAACTATTATAAGAATTAAGCAAGAACAGATATCTCATCTGGTCATGCTGTAATCTGGTCACTCATAATCACAAAACTGAACTATTATAAGAATTAAGCAAGAACAGATCTCTCATCTGGCTATCCTGTAATTTGGTCAATCATAATCACAAAACTGAACTATTATAAGAATTAAGCAAGAACAAACACTTATATTGGTAAAGATCAATCAAAAGTCAGGAATATTTCTAGTGGAAATGAATAATATCATAAGAAGCATATTCTATTGTTACAGTAGCTAATAATATGTTGATGTGCTGTGATAATGCAATTTGGTTAGGTAGAAGTTAACGGCAAGAGAGAAAGAAATATTAAGGCAGAAGAATAAAAATAAAAAAACCCCAAATTTTGCCAAACTCATTTCCCATAAATGACTGAAACAAATGTTTAATTCTTGAAAACAAAAAGTAACATTTTATTTTCAGAAACCAAATGAACAAGTCACTGGGGGGTGAAGAAAGATGAGACAAAATATATGTAGATTCTTTAACGACACAGATTCCATGATGACTAACATCATGACAGAGTATAAGTCATAGAAAAGCATTGCAGAAATGATATTAAACAGCTGTAGGATGTGCACAGAAATAAATGGAAAAACAGGATGCAGGCACATGACTGCTGCTTTGTCTAGAATGAATGCAAATGCTGCCTATATAGAGATTTTTACAACATGATAAACTTAACAACATGCAGTATATAAAAAGTATTAACCCTGTTAATTGTTTTAATTATCAACTACCTTGACACTGAGAAGTTGGAATGCAGGGAGGATCATCCAAGTCAAAGTCATATGATGTAATGTCAATGCCAGCATTGTCAACATTGCTGCACTGCTCTTGCTTGAAAAATGTATTCTGTGGCACTCCTGAATATTTAACAAAATATCATTTTACTGAGAGTTCATTCATTTAAGGATTTTTGCCTCTGTCGAGAGATGTCAGTAACACTGTTATGTGATGATTCTGATGATGATGTGTTTCATAAGAATAAACATATTAAATATGTGTTATCTAGGAATGAAGGACATTGATTGAGTACATGGGGCCCAAATAGAAGATCTTGATTTTGTTGATGCCATAACTCTTATCAGTGACAATGTGAAATCAATGCAGAAAAAACGATTCCCTGTCTTCTTGGCTAGCAAAACAGGTCTTGAAATTAACAAAGACAAAACAAAAATTATGAAACTTCTCATTAATAAAGAAGGAAAAATATATGTAGAAGGAACAGCTGTTGAAGAAATAAACCAATTTGCATACCTTGGCAGCTACTTAGACCAGCATGGTGACACCAGGAAAGAAGTTATAATTAGAATTGCAAAAGCAGCATTGTCCTTCAAAAATCTTGAGAACATATGGAATTCAAAAGTTATGAGCACAAAAACCAAGTTAAGATTATTCAATTCAAATGTGATATCCACCCTCATTTATGCATGCGAAAGTTGGAAATCAACTAAAGAAATACACAAGAAATTAGACTTTTGAAAACAAATGCCTCAGGAAAATACTTGGTATAAAGTTGAATGGATTTAAGAACAACACAGAGATAAGACAGATGAGCAAACACCAACCTGTCTCATGGGTGATCAGAAAAAGAAGATGGACATATGTAGCCCATGTGATGAGAAGAAACAATCAGAGAATACCAAAACAAACTATCAAGTGGAGCACAATAGGCAGAAGAAAAAGAGGTTGGCCACGTGAAACTCTAAAGAGGACATTGTTAAGAGAAGCTGGTTTAGTGGGCATAACATCCCTTGATGAAGCTGAAAGACTCGCCGAAAACAGGAAAACTTAGCAAACAACTATGCGAGCCTTCTGTGATGTTTAACAGCACGGGAAGAATGTAAGATGTAAGTAATAAAGAATTATTATAAGGGATCTAATTTATCAACTCTTATCAGTTTTTTAACTGTGTTAGTTTTTGTTTACATATGTAAAAAACTTTAAAATTTAGTAACAGATTAAGTAAGCATCCTACAAAGCCATATTTTGTTTCCCATATGTTGTGTATAAATTACAAAGCTTTTATAGGAACTATAACATATAACTTTAGCATCACATCTGAGTCACTTCAGCTGCCATATTCAAAATACTTCTGTTAAAAAAAATCATTTATTTTGTCTATGACAAGTATAGCACTTGTATTTCCTTCAAGTGAAAAGTTCCTACTTCATAAGTAGGAACTAAAGAGGGTTATGTTGGAGATGTGACACGATGACATATAAACTAAAATTCCTTTAAGGCATATTAGGGATACAGTGTTAGGCCCATATATTTTCTATGACCTTCAGCACATGAAAGTGCGATGTGGTCAGTATCACGCCTGGCCGCATTTACCTTCCCAGATTTCTCTGGTACCCATTTTTAGTGATGGGTTGACCTCTGGGCCTTTTTAGTGTGTACCAGAAAAAAAATCCCACTGTTGGGACTGAACCCAGTACCACTGGATTAGTAAACTGAGCGAATGATAACATCAAAATCAGAGAAATGACATGACATCAGCATCAGAGAAATGGCATGACATCAGGTACGGTGAAGCATATTTGATAAAGACCCATCTGACCAGCCAAGTGTTGCCCCCAGTAACATTACAGCCTGGCTAGTCTGGTAAGGACTGATGTAATCCCATGATGCTCGAGGTTGATCAGAATTATGCTTCTAGAGCCTGCTCTGAGACTTAACACTCTCACTCCAACACAACACAGGCAGGCCTGATGGGTTTTGCACATCTTTGTGAATCAATTCACAAAACAACATTTAAGCAAAAGTCTAAATAAAATGAAAAGTAGCACATTTCTAACCCAACCCATATCTTTAAATTATACAGTAACTTTCTACCAAAATTCCTCATTAAAACTTATTTTGGCAGGGCATGGAAATTAAGAGTGAAAGAGTTTAAGAATGCCATCCGGTATAGTACCAGTGTTACAGCATCTTTACAATGCATCACTTATCAAGTGTAATAACTTCATATATCTCTCTCTCTGAACCTTAAGTGCCCAGGGCACATGGGGCTTCCGCAACGGTTTTCCACAAATGCCTGTCTTTCGCCTTTTTTTCTGCTCTTGCCCAGGTGAGCCCTCTATTGCTCAACATCCTTTCTGTTGTTCTTCTCCATGTCTCTTTTGGTCTACCCTTACTTCTGCTCCCCTGTGGTGTCCATCTTAGTGCTATTTTTGGTAGTGAGTTGTCTGTCATTCGGAGCACATGTCCCAACCATCGCCAGCGTCTTTCCTCAATAATTGTTGTCAGTGGTCCAGGAGGTCTGCAGTCGGGCTGGGGACTTCCAGTGGCTGGCTTTCATCCACAACCTTCATGGGCTCAGTTTCCTGATAAGCATTTCTCCTTCCACCTGCATTTGCTTTTTCCCTTGCTTCTGTTTCTGTAGCAGTCTGATAGTTTTTTACCAGATAGGGTTGCTGGCCCTATGCTGAACCCTCCTTAGTCGCCTTTTACGATCATGCATGGTAGGGTACAGTGGTCCTATTCTTTGCAGATCCCGGGTACCACACGGGGGAACTTCATATATATTAAACAAGAACTGGTTCTAAAATTGTGAAATTTAGTGCCCAGATTTTATTGCTAACAGTGCTCACCATTGCAATCATTTATCTCTGTTTCTGAGAGCTGATGTGAGGTTGGTGAGAAACACTGCACACCATGGGACATCTTTGGGGAAAGGACTGGAGAATATGGTGACATCTGAATACAAGATGAAGTCAGCTGATCTGGATCTGTTGGCTTGTGAAATACAACTGTAAAGAGAGAATACTAGTTGAATTCATTTTTTTCTGTTCCGTTCTTCTTTGCTGTATTAATATATTTCTGCTAATGTTATAAAATATTTTCAAATGTGGAAACCGATAAACAATTAAACATACAATTTTTGACAAGCCAGATTAGTTGTATAGGATAGAACTATATTTCTGTTTTCAGCAGAAGCCATGCTGGCAGGAGTGTGATTCTTAGCATCTTCAGTTTTGTTGCTTTTCTTTTTTCATGCCACTTTTTCAATTTACTGGATAATTCTCTGTCTATCTTCTTCTTATCTTATATCCTTCCCATGCCGTTAAACGTCACATAGGGCTCGCAAAGTAGTTCGCCAAATTTTCCTGTCTTCGGCGAGTCTTTCAACCTCATCAAGGGATTTTATGCCTGTTAATTTGGTCTATCTTCATTACTGTCTTTTTTGCTTTAAACTTTTTTTTTCCTATCTTTTTTTTTTTTTTAGTTAACATTAGTACCTTCTCAAAACTTTAAAAAGGTAAAGGTAATCCTGTCATGCCTAAGAGGCACATAGGGATATGGTATTAGTGCCCATATTTTCTGTGACCTCTCAACACACTAGAGGGCGATGTGGTCAGCATCACACCTGGCTGTCTTCCCTTCCCCACCTCCAGAAGCTGGGTACCCATTTCTATAGCTGGGTGACTGGCCAAATCTACAGCCAGATTTGAACCCCCAACCTTTGTCATGAGAGACTTGTGCACTAACCACTTCATCACTCAGATGCCCTAAAAAAAACTTTATTTCACAAAAATTTACATTTTGCTTCATACAATAAAATTTAAGATTTTAACATTTATTTTTTATATGATTTAAACTGATATGAATGAAAAGCATTTTAATGATTAAATATTTGCACACCAACCTCCACAGAGAAGTTTCCGGAACATCTCATAAATTATTTTCCCAAACTTGGGCTCCAGTCTTGTAAAATCCTCCATCCCCATTTGACAGAGTTGGGCCCCTGTGTATGCTCGGAAGTTCTCTCCCCTGAACTCCTGCATGTCTAGTTCCCGTTCCTGAGCCACAAAGAAGACCCAGTCAAGGACCTCACTGTTGGACCAGCCTTCAGGATGCTGCAAGGTCCAACTGAGCAGTCGATCACTTTCTGCAAAAAATAATAATGGTTTGAATATATACGGGCTGAAGGGTAAATTTTTGACAGAACAATGAGGACTACACATGCAAAAAAGGAAGGAAGAAGGTTACCACAGACAAGAAAAAAAAAACTGTACATAATGAGAGGAACACAGCTAGTCATGGACATGTTGAGATAAAACAGAGAAAAATTAATTCACGTAGTGGTAACATTATGTAGAAAAAAAATAACAGGCATAAGATTTTAAACACCTATACAGACCGGAGTATGCTATTTAAGAATCTCTATAAAAGCTTATTGGACACCTCAAGGGGGGCAGGCCACTGGTGACATGGAGACACACAATACAGGAAGAACGCAGGAAAGACATGGTTTGAAGTAACCCGACTTGCTCAGGACAAGATTGGGTGGAGAGCCTTTGATGATGCCTCATGCTCCATTTGAGAGTACAGGGGGCATACTGAATAATAATGACTGGAATAAATTTATAGAAATATTTTTATGTGACACAATAAACAGTGAAATAAACACACAAACAATAAGTTAACAGAACATCAAACTCATCCCCTACCATCTAAAGTCTGTTCTGATGAGCAAGAAGGATAACTCTTCTTGCATATTGATCTAACACCGCTGACGTCCCCTCGAGCTAAACTTTGACCGGCAGGTGCTGCCTGACTGAATGGATTATTTCTAACAAAGTCATGTGACTGAATTTCACTGACTGGGGAGGTTTTGTGATCACGTGAGATGTCATTGCTTGCGTAGTCAACCGCAGGCATCATATTTTCTGCGGGTGCGGATATGCAGTGCGATGATGATGATGACGATGATGAGGTTGGTGATAATGGCGGTGAGGCGAATGATGATGTTGAACTGGTTGACACTGCTGAGTACATATTTCTATCACAAGGTTGATACTGGATGTGATGGTTTACGCTGATAAAGGCACTGTTAATGTTAATAACGTTGTTATTGTTTGTGGCAACACTGCTGCTGCAGTTACTTCCCCTGCTGCTATCGCTGAGTCGAGACAAGGCAGAAGAATGCGTAAAGTTCCCTGTTAGGCTTTGTTCCGCCATAGCACTCAGAAATTTGAATGGATCGTAAGTGTAACCGGAACTCTCAAAGCTTTCAGCGGTGGGCATGCTGCCGTTGACAAGACCGCCGTTTTCATAACCGATTCCGACACTGTTGTTGTTACTGCTGCTGTTTCTGTGGTTGATGTTATTGGTGTTTGTTTCCTTGTTGCTGCCATTATGATGCAAGACGGAAGGGGTTTCCGGTTCACTGAACACGTTCGAGAACTGAAATTTTGAAAGGAAACGAGATTAGCACATAAAAACGATGGAGACAGACTTAAATGGTTTAAGTGTAAAAATAAAAATATAGCTCCATCAGTACAAGAAAATGCTCTTGTTCAGATGAACAACACACCAAACAACACTAAGCTACGAAATATTCCTAAATATATGCTCACTGAATCAAGCATTTCCAGCGACGACCTATTTCTTGAATTAAGTTATGACCATAATGCAATATCAAGTAATTACAAAAGCAAGAACATGAGAAGAACATGAAAGCAACAAGTGAGAAAACTGGAGATTCACGGAGGCCATTCTTCACAGTGAAGAAGTCGCATCATGATGTGATTACGATTGTGATGATGGCACTTCTTCTTCTTCTTCTTCTTCTTCTTGGAACTGCGAGCTGTTGTTCTTTACGGCATCGTGTCGGTTCGAGAGCGGGTTATGGTGGCTATTTTTTTCAGTTTCTGAGTGGAGCTAAAAATCAGAAAGTGTGCATTGCTTCTGCAGCAGACTCCACCACCCTGGGGACTTTGGCGATCTCTGCCCGATTAGCCAGGCTAGTTTTGTTACTGGGAGTACCAACAGAGAGATAAGGACAAGGTCTCGGTCAGCTATAGTTCGCCAGCATATCAGCTATGGGTCGTTGATTGCCAATTCATACAGCATCTTCACACCCATGACGATAGTAATATAGTGACTATCTCTTTTAACTGATGGCCTGTATGTCTCAGTTCAATATCTTCATGCTTTTTTATTTTGTGTTGTCGTCCTACTTGTCGTTCAAGTTGGGCTGCTCCTTCCATAAATATTGTAAACTGTCATCTGGCTTAATAAATTCAGACCACTGCTGGCGAGATTCTTCAGCTGACGTGCGTGGAATGGGGTTCTTCCCGGCCAGTGAAGAAATTGCGAATGGGGTTGCCGCGCGGCGCCACTGTGGAATAGGTGAAAGAAAGGATTAAGTGAAGTAAACAGTAGTCTCGAGCTCAGGACTGCTCAAATCCTATGTGCACTCATACCGGGCGAAATGCCTGAACCAGCTTAACCCAGAGGTTAAGACACTGCTGGAGAGATTCTTCGGATGCCGCGCGTGGAGTGAAACTCCTCCCGGCGAAAGAAGAAAATGCAAAAAAGCAATTAAAGTTGCTGTGCGGCGCCGATGTGAAAAACTGATGGAGAGGATAAAGTGAAGCTTAATCGGTATGTCCAGTGGTCTCGCGGCGAGAGCTATGCATACCACGGCACATCTGCTCTAGAGGCCGGCCACGTCTGATACACATCCATACTTGTGAAATATGCCTAAACTGGTTTAAACCAGGGGTGAAACTTGATAGCAACTAATGCCACGGTACCTCCGCTCTAGAGGTCAGTCGCGTCCTAAACACGCCCATACTGGGATAATATGCCTAAACCGGCTCAACCCAGGGGTGAAATTTACTAGTGGCATGGATTCTCCTCCTGGACAAAAGCTCCGTCCTGGTCACAACAAAGAAAGAAGCGGCCACAACAACAAAATGCTGAAGTCGGAGACACTGGACCAGGGCAGTCTAGATAGGCAACCACCTCTCACCCGACGGGGATGTATGCGTATCTTAATCATGCTGAGGTTTTCCGGTGAGAAAGTCCAACGCTGGACTGGATGGGCAACCATCTCTCACCCGGCGGGGATATAAGGGTATCCCAAAACATGGGCAACCACCTCTCACCCAGCAGGGATATGCTGATATCCAAAACACGTCGAGGTTTTCCAGTGATAAAGTCCAACTATAGATTAAACTGGTGCAACGAAAACCACGGTGTCACGCATTCCCGCTTCTGAGACCCACCAAGAATACAGGCTCAAGCCGTGCGATACTCTGAACCTCTTGTGGTCCTCTCATGGATCTCGTGTGGTCCTTTCGGGGACCACAGGGGGACCACAGGACCTATCGAGGACCATAGGAGTAAATTCAGTAGGATCACGGGGCGGTCTTGGTGGTAGAAGCGAACAAAGAAGAAGAAGAAGAAGAAGAAATTCAGAATATTTTGAAATGTCGTATACATTAATATCTAAATAGAAATCTGTTTCAAACTAAAATGACAGTCAACAAGGAGTGCTTATGGTTCTAACATCTTCTTCATGACGTCAATAACAGTAGAAGCTAGGCATGAAGATGAGACGAAAATCTGATTTATGACTTGCGTTGTACTTGATGCATGACTGGGCGTATCAAATAGGAAATTCGGGAGTTATTAGAGCGTGACTGAACCGTTTTCTTCTTCATTTTTTTTCTTCATCCAGGATAAATGTATAACGTGAGCTGCTACACTGGGACCGTGGAGTTGTTAGGGTCAGCAAGGAAGAACTGATCAGGCCCCTATCTTTTCATTTCAAGATGCGTCTCGAAATAGCCTGTTTCGCACCAGCAGCCTGGCTAAAAGAATTAACGTGCTCCCCATCGTCGTGAAACCCCGATTCTTGGGTCTACTCCAGGAATTCACCCAAGCCTCTGCAGCCCACTTCGAATCCAGATCCAATTTTATGATTCAACATCTATACCGTCGCTTTGGCTGCAAAGAATTCACTGTTCCGGGGAGATCACACACCGACGGCATTTCTGCGGAGCCTAGAAGAAAACCTAACCTCCAGTAAGCAAGAGGTGAAACTTTATTTGCAAACACAAATCAGGCAATATCTACAACACAACTACCCGAGATACATACCGTATACAGAGGACTAGCCGACGGCATCGTTTGGCCGCTAAAATAGTCTGCAATAAGAGAATGCCATGTTAAAGTTGGGTAACATAATGGAACACACATAGAAACATGAACGAGGTAAGTGGAAAGCTGTATGTATGTTTGTAACATGTGTGAAGATTTGTTACTTCTAGTTTACTGTAAAGGATATAAATCGATGCGTGTGGCCAACGAACTGTACACATTAATTTCTAATACGTCAGACATAGACCTACATCAGAAAAGACATGCAGATGAATACATAGGCAAACAGATAAAGAAAAGTACAAAAACATACAAAGAGAGATGGACAGAAAGGCAATAAGTGCAGGCGGACAGAAAGACAGTAAGTGCAGGCAGAAAGAAAGACAGTAAGTGCAGGCGGACAGAAAGACGGTAAGTTCAGGCAGACAGAAAGACGTGCAAGCGGACAGAAAGACGGTAAGTGCAGGTGGACAGAAAGACGGTAAGTGCAGGCGGACAGAGAGACGGTAAGTGCAGGCGGACAGAGAGACGGTAAGTGCAGGCGGACAGAAAGACGGTAAGTGCAGGCGGACAGATATAGGCAGAAACCGCAAACAAAAAGCGACCTAGTTTTTTGCGTACTTCGCAAAATGGAAAAAAAATTACTCACAGAAAGTATATTAAATATGCTGAAACACATACATAACAACACAATTTGACATGCACATATAACAATACATTCTGACACACATATAACAATACATACTGACACCACTATATAGCATACAACATATACATAACATATATATATATATATACATTTTTACATCCATATATAACAATATATTTATATATACATATAATATATATAAATTTTGACATGCACACATATCAATACATTTTGATACGCACATGTAACAACACATTCTGACACAAATATATGGCAACACATATATACACATATAACACGCACATATAGCAATACATTTTGACACCAATATATAGCAACATATTTTGACACGCACATATAACAATACATTTTGACAGGCACATAAATTATTTAAAAAAATAGAAGTAGAAGTAGGAGCAAGAGGATTCGTAGCAACATCAGCATATGACCTATGTAAGCAACTGGGCATAAAGGGACAAGCAAGAGCAAGGGCATTGAGAAGCCTTTCAGAAACAGCAGAAAAGGCCTCATGCTGGCTGTGGAGTATGCGAAACAAGCATTGGGAACATAAGTAATTTCACTTGCCACAACCAATGCCAGTCCTCCGTAGCTAAATCGCTAAAGACGCACTTAAAAAAAAGTGCAGTGGGAACTGGAAGATCATGGGTTCAATCCCGGGACCGGGGAAAAAAAAAAGCAACAGTTCACAAGACCTCTGGGAGTCATGACCCAGAGTGGGAGTCATGACCCAGAGGGGCCCACCCCCCTTAGAGTGTCAGGAGTTTAAAGGGGCGAAACACTTGTCTGAGGGGGGGGGGTACTTCCTCTGATAATCTGTTATTGTTCCGCTCTCTACGGTAGAGAGTTTCCTGCATATGTATTTGTTTACAAAGCAAGGGACCATAACCATGAGACGCCATATTGATAATTTTTCTCTTTAGTGTGTACGATTTAGCCTTTGTTTTCCTGCGCCACTTTGTCAGTCTTTCTAGACTTGTCTACCTCGATGTCCATTGCTTTCTTTACCTAGCATTAAAAAAAAATTATTTAGACCATCATTATATGTGTTAAAGGACTGTTCTCGCCATTTCACTATGATTTTGCTTTGTTAGTACACAATGTTCTGTACCGTCTCCAAGAACTAAGTAAACACTTTTTTGTTTTCTGACCGCTCGGGTTCAAATGGCGAAACATAATCTAAAATATAATATCACCATACACAAAGACAGAACTTGGTCTAGCTCACCTGTACAACGAAAATAAAATCCGAACAAATTTTTGTTCAAAAATTAAATGTATGTCCAATCACAATGTTCATATCCTTTCATGTACTAAAATTCTGTGACTTATGTACTAAAGTTCTATGACGGCATCAACGTACTACACCGGCCTCCGTCACGTCACACGAACTCAGTGAAGTCTCATAGGCCAGGTAAAGCAAACACCGAATGTTAACTTTCTGACATGAGGTCATAGGCTACAAGTGCAGCCCACATGACCAAGTCCCGCTCTGTACCACTTTATTAGCCACAATACACCAGCAAGTCGCGGACCTCTCTTTTATTCTAGCCCAGGTTTCGACAAAAATACGCCAGGGCTGGGCAGGCACACACATACCTCCTCATGTAAAGCCACCAGCATCACAGAAAACAAGTGACAGCGGTGACAAGTGCTTGTCACATATAGTCCCCAGGCAATGTCTGATTACGCAGGCCGCAGCAACCGATTGGTTCTCTTTTTTCACGTGACGTCACGGTCCGTCTCGATTGTGTCGGGGCGGTTTATTTCTGTTGCCAAGAACAAATATGGTTTGAAAAAACAAACAGACACGTTAAACTGTGATTGACTAGGCCAATAGTTTAATTTAGCGACAGAACATTGAAACAAATGCGTTAGGCTGAGTAAGAATGCCTGTTTAGGGAGAGCGAAACAACCACATAAGTTCTCAGATAGCGGTAGACCTTCAAATCAAACAATACGTTTTGGCCCAAAATTTCCAGCGTAATAATGGAAGTAAAGAGGAACAGATATCGTATCAGATGAGGAGCAGAGTAAGCAGCAAGCCTAGAGTAAATTACAAGAGATAACTCAAGCAGTAGGTTCTAAGCAGAGCCCACCATGGCAACTTGAAGCTAAAGCTGCGCTTGTCTGAGTGGAGTGAATATTTTCCTATATGGGCCTATGAAAGGTCGGATATAATAAAACACAGTTATCTTTGTTCTCCTCCTTCCAACTGTTATCTTTGTTCTTTCCTTTCAAAAACAGCTGTCTTTGTTATTTCCTTTCAAACATAGCTGTCTTTGTTTTTTCCCCCTTTCAAACTGATGTTTTTGTTTTTTCCTTTCAAACGCAGCTATATTTGTTCTTTCCTTTCAAACACAGCTATCTTTGTTCTTTCCTTTAAAAACAGCTGTCTTTGTTATTTCCTTTCAAACATAGCTGTCTTTGTTTTTTTCCCCTTTCAAACGGATGTTTTTGTTTTTTCCTTTCAAACACAGCTATATTTGTTCTTTCCTTTCAAACGCAGCTATATTTGTTCTTTCCTTTCAAACACAGCTATCTTTGTTCTTTCCTTTCAAGCACAGCTATCTTTGTTCTGTCCTTTCAAACACAGCTATATTTGTTCCATTCCTGCAAAGACAGTCATCTATTCAATTCCCTCAGACACATTTATCTTTGTTCTGTCCCTCAGAAAATTTATCTTTGTTCTGTCTCATCAAACAGACATCTTTGTTTCGTTCTCTCAATCACAGTTATCTTTGTCCTGTCCCCTCAAACACATTTATCTTTGTTCTGTCCTAAATCACATCTGTCTTTGTTCTGTCCCTCAAATGTATTTTTGTTCTGCCCCTCAAACACATGTATCTTTGTTCTGTCCCTCAGAAAATGTATCTTGGTTCTGTCCTTCAAACAGACATCTTTGTTTCGTTCTCTCAACCACAAGTTCCATCCCTCAAACACATTTATCTTTGTTCTGTCCCTCAAAATATTTATCTTTGTTCTGTTCCTCAAACACATTTATCTTCGTTCTGTCCCTCAAATTTATCTTTGCTTTGTCCCTCGAATATATTTATCTTTGTTCTGCCAAACAAATTTATCTTTGTTCTGCCCCTCAAACACATTTAACTCTGTTCTGTCCCTCAAATTTATCTTTGTTTTGTCCTTCAAACATATTTATTTTTGTTCTGCCAAACAAATTTATCTTTGTTCTGCCCCTCAAACACATTTATCTTCGTTCTGTCCCTCAAAGAATTTTATCTTCGTTCTGTCCCTCAAACAAATTTGTTCTGTGCGCTTAAGCACAGCCATCTTTAACTCCGTCCCTTCGAATAGTCATCTTTGTTCTGTCGTCTTAAACAAGTTATATGTGTTCTGTCATCTTTAACAAGTTATCTTTGTTATTCCTTCTCAGATACACTATCTTTTGTCTGTCCCTTCAAACAGTCATTTTGGTTCTGTCCTCAGTTATCTTTGTTCTGCCTTGTTAAACACAGTTATCTTTGTTCTGCCTTGTCAGTTATATTTGTTCTGTCCCCATAGAGTGATCATTGTTATCTTCCCTCAAACACAGTTATCTGTTACTCGTTCTCTCGTGACTAAGAGAAATGATGAACTTGAAAGATGGTATGAAATTAATAACTAGGGAAAATGTTCCCGCTATTTTGTTTCACTTTCGTTTACAGTATTTCTGCGGTTAAGTCCAACTGCCGTTCACAATTTTTTAAAAACATTTCTCACCAATGTTTCCTCTAAACTGAGAGCGTAAAGCGATTATTTTAGGATATCTTAGATTATTAGTATTATAAATATATTTTAAAACTTACATGCGTAGACTATACTTGGAGTAAATTCAATGGGAAATATTTCAAAATGGAACCTGAAACTTTCTGCTCATACATTGTCTGATTACACCAAATATCGTTCATATAAAAAATATTTTTGAATATGCCAAATCACTCCATAGAGGAAGCATTTGTTTTACAACTACAACTGCCGGCAGTTGCCTACAGCATCAATATCATGTCCTACAGTTACTAGTAACAGAATGCACCCAATTTCAACTACTCGAGAAGTGATGATTTGTTTATTATACAGCGTTATCTAAACTGTAGATTAAATAAGTATCACACCGTCTGATTTTAAAACAATATTCTAAAACATCAGAGCGTTTTGACTGAAATTACACGTGATACAATTTGTAGAATCAGCATGGGAGTATCAGAATATATGGAAAACTCTGAACTAGCTTTAAACATATTTTGAAAAAAATACACACACACACAACCACCCCATCCACCCACACCCACACCCACACACACACGCACGCGCACACACACATGTCGTGAGCAACGAATAAGCGAAAGTACAAAGAAGAAGAATAATCTTCAGAGGAAAAAAAGTAGAGAATGGGCGAAACATGTGAAACATTCTCTAAAACATGAAAATCATCGAATGTCACAAATCTTTATCTATTATAATCAACAGAACTTTAAAATATTGTTTATTAGCTATAAACAATACGTCAGAGCTCTGTTAATATTATAACAGTTGTAGTAAAATACTTAGAAATCACCTAAGGAGTATATCACTGAAGACAATCAAGCACTGCATCTTTAGAAAAGATGCCAAGAAACGTCGTGATGTGTTTCAATGACTAACGTGGTAAATTTAACAAGGAGAAGGTAAAAGACAATTAACTAAGGTCAGGAAAGTGTTCACATTTATCAAATACGTCACAGGAAGTGGGGAAAGTGATATACGGCGACCGGGTTAGATGTCAGACAGTTTGTCAACACAGTACAAGAACACAGAGACAAGTCACCTAGAACATCAAGTTGGGTGGGTAGGAGAGGGACACGTACCATGGCCGGGGATGTATCTTGTTAAGCTGAGCAGTGTAAACCAGCTAGACTCTGCTTTATACTGTTAGCATTTAGATATATCAAAATCCCATTTTTTTAGGTAAAGAAATGCCGTTATTTCTGCAAAAAGAAGCACAGATAAAACAAAACTCTAGCAATGTGAAATAAATCGCAGTTCATTCATGAAAACTTTGTACAAGTTTAAAACAAAACAGACAAAAAAAAATACAACTTTATCAAAGCTGAAGGAAACAAATTAATCTCACCTGATTAAAACACAGTAGGTATATGTTCCCATAGCAACATATGCCTGTGAGACCCGGACACTTAACAAAACAGCTGAGAAGCACATAAATGCCTTTGAATGTAAATGCTACAGAAGAGTTCTCCAAATATCGTGGACACAAAAAAGAACAAATATATCTATACTACAAGAGCTTAATATTGAAGAAGGCTGGCTAGTGAAGAGGATTAAAGAGAGAAAACTTAAATATTTTGGACACATTAAACGTCATGATAATTTAGAGAAGACCGTATTGGAAGGATACATAATGGGAAAAAGAAAAAGAGGAAGACCAAAACGAAGATGGGTGCAAGACATCGTTGACGATCTGGAAATGGATGCAACAGCAGCAGGCCATCTTGCTCACAACCGAGAGGCCTACAGGAGTGCTGTTTGGGAGGCAAAGTTCCGCAAGGGACATGCAAATGAATGAATGAATGAAAGGTATATGAGTAGTGTAGACGATCATGAACTGCCTTCATTTGACTCGTATGTTGGAGATCCATTGCCAGTGCATCCAAATCTCATAATGTCCGGATATGCCGGCGACCATGCCTCTCCGCAGTTTCCGATCTTTCATGTTGTCCCATGCCATTTTTTGTCAGACCATCTAAGATTTTCTCTCTTGGTCTATATCTTCTTTTTCCTGCCTCCAGTGTTCCCTGTTGTCACGATATTTTCGATTGTTCCTCTTCTCCTTATACGGCCAGTGAGCCTAGATCGTCTTCCCTGGAGCGTGCGTCAGTGCCTTTTCTTAGGCGTTCTTCATTTGTTATTTTATCTGTCCATGATATTCTTAACATTCTCCGTAGGTACCACATTTCACTTGTATGTGATGCTTTCGTTGTTGTTTTTGTTAATGAACATCATTTGCTCCCATATAGCAATACTGGCTCGATATAGCATTTCAAGACTCTTTTCCTAGTATCTTTTGACAAAGACGTACTGCACAAAATAGTTTTCATTTTCTGAAATCCGCCCCCTCATTTATTCTACCCAAGTGTAATACTGAATACCTGGAACTTGTGTTCGGGTACTTGGAACTTATGTTTGGTTAACTGCTTATGAAAATATTTACCCGCAGAATAAAGCAGATCGATTCACCTGTGCACATTAGTGTCAATAAATGATGATACCATGTTTATGTTGTAAACGTTAGTTCAGAAGTTTGATCCTGCGTCCAAGCTAATAGCAGATGAGGGACAAGATTTATCAAATTCAAATAAAACAAAATTAACCATTTTCAAAGGACAAAAAGAAAAGAAAAGAAAAACAAAACAGTAACAGTATTGGAAAGGCTGATGTACAGAAAGAAGATAATAGTTCCGAGACGACAGAGATGATATTCGTCTATATATAGCTGTATAGAAAATTACTTTATTATAAACCAATTTCAGCCCTATTTCCTACCACTAGGCTTGAATGAGAATGAGACTGTAGTTCTGTTTTTACATGAACCTGCTTCAGATCCTTGATATGTTTTCCTATTGAAATAGAAAAATTAATTTGAAGAAGTGGACTTACTTTCCAGTCTAACTTACAAGGATATTTTAAATAAGATTCTTCTGTGAATTAACTTCAAGCCCCACTGGATTCTTGTATTTCAAGACAGTTTAGATTCTTGTGTTTCAATACAGTTTAGATTCTTGTATTTCAAGACAGTTTAGATTCATGTATTTCAAGACAGTTTAGATTCTTGTGTTTCAAGACAGTTTGGATGCTTGTGTTTCGAGACAGCCTAGATGTTTATGTTTCAAGACAGCCTGGATGTTTATGTTTAAAGACAGCCTGGATGTTTATGTTTCAAGACAGCCTGAATGTTTATATGTTTCAAGACAGCCAGGATGTTTATGTTTCAAGACGGTCATAAAAAACTGGGTGTAAAAAACTCAAGCCCGCATTTAAAGAAGGATCATAAGCAAACAATATATGCGGACAAAATGTGACTTATGTGTGTTATTTTGAGGTCAGCTTTCCAACAAATCTTCCTTCCCAGCGTGGCAAGCCACTGATAAACGTTGTTTAAAATGAGGTTTGTTTGTCCAGGTTTTCAGAAGTCAGTGTTCTTCAGTTTTGTCTTATATGCCTGGATAGTTACGTAGCCAGGAACGAAACTGATGTTTGAAATACGCAGAACATAGCTTTCTTAAGGCGCTTTCAAGGGATCTAGTTTTAGAACATAAACAGATTAGTAGAGTATTTATACTTGTTGCTTGTAATGACAGGAACAAATATTCGCCAACGTCTAAACAATTCAAAATGAAACGATATTAAATATTAAACTAAATATACAGTCAGTTTTAATGTGTAGATACTGCTCTCGACGTACGTAAAACCGATATACGCAAACCTTTGCGTATGTAAGAAATTAGGGACAGACATCAGTTCGCGGAATGTCTACACAGGTCACTAGAAATGCGTGCGAAGGTCAAGCAACGCAAACACAAGCGAACGTATCTAGGAAAAGACGAGATAATGAGGAAGTTGGTAATTCAGTTACAGCTGGGGGATAACTCTTACATCTCTCTCTCTCTCTCTCTCTATATATATATATATATATATATATATATATATATATATACATATAACATATGAGAGAGAGAGAGAGAGAGAACAACGGTCCAATAAATGAAACTTTAGATTTGGAGGACTATTCATAAACTGAGAATTATCCGTTTATTTCTGAGAAGAATAGTTTACCTGTTCAGGTCTTCAAGATAAAATGAGGAAAACGAATTGTCCACTATATGAAACTAGATATTAATACTAGGTTTAAATATTAACTAGATGTTAATACTAGGTTTAATGACGGACTAGATGCTAAGACTAAGTCTAATGGGAAAAAAAAGTTGGCATAATCGTTTCAATTGACGTGGAGGTGAAGCTGAGAGTGTTCGGAAGAATCAAAGTGAACAGTCACTCATGAACTAAGTTGTCACAGCATTATTGTAAGCACCATTGTGAAGGATGCTGCCTGTATAAACAGAATGTGAAAGAAATGGTAGTCATATTATTTAAAAGAAAAGCACTTACTATAAACACGAGACACAATACAATATTGAAACAACTACACGAATTTTATATATACATTATAATAATATTGTAATACAAAGCATTATAGCTTTCATTTTCAGAGAATTTAATACTATCTAATAATAGTGGTTTGTTGTTATGTAAGAGTTTAACATAGAACATTCGGTTGGTTCTTTTACACCCTAATAAGCCATGTCTAATAATATTTTCAAATATTTCCAATTAAAAGTGAAGAGCATGCTATTTTAAACTTGTGGCATTCACTTCATGACGCTGTAATCAATTTCTAATGCTGATATCATTACATTTTTAGACTGTAAAGGTTCATCATATGGTAATAATTCTTCAGAATTATTCACAGTAGAACGTCGGTCGAATTCTTCACAACTTTTCGCACTGTGGCGCCTTATCCTACAGTCATTCTGAGCCTTAGTAACATGGGATTATTTCGACCTCAGGATTTTACATAATACAATATATAAATATATATAAATATATAGGGTGATATAATGCTAAATCATAGGATACCTTTAATACTGAATATTGAAGAAGGCTGGCTAGTAAAAAGGATTAAAGAGAGAAAACTTAAATATTTTGGACATATTAAACGTCATGATAATCTAGAGAAGACCGTCTTGGAAGGGTACATAATGAGGAAAAGAAAGAGAGGAAGACCAAGGCGAAGATGGCTGCAAGACATCGTTGATGATCTGCAAATGGATGCATCATCAGCAGGCCATTTTGCTCACAACCGAGAGGCCTACAGGAGTGCTGTTATGGAGCCAAAGTTCCGCAAGGGACATGCAAATGAATGAAATGAAATCCTATGATACCATGGGATTTTCTAGAACTCAAGATTTCACATAATACGACGTATATCTAGTGATTTACAAATTTAATTTAATCAAAAAGTCCACACAGTTCTTCATTGTTCACCTAAAAAAATAATGTATTAAAATAGAACACACAGGAGACATGTAATTGAAGACATTTCCTCAGCTACAGAGCAAATGTTGGGATGAGTAGTCTTTCGCCAGGTGTCAGAGAACAGAGTCACGTTTGCAAGTTATCAGAGAAGAGTCAATGCAAACTTTGTGATTGCCACAGTCTGACCAGAAAAAGAACAGGAAATGAACTGTGCTGTCCTTAAAGACTAGACTGAGAGAGTGCATGTGAAGGACGAGTTTCCTCAGTCTAACAGATTTTGTGAACTCAGATCTCTCAGCAGATTTTAGAAACAGGGCAAGTAAACAACTCCGCGTCGGCAATTTCTCCTACAGAATTTTCCTACATGTTAGCTTGGACTATCCTGAGACAACAAAGAGACAATAGATCTAGCAACCAAAAGTTGTATGTTTTGCTGTAAAGCTCTGATAGATAAAACTGGCCTAGCTATTCACTGCCCACATTATATCCTAGATAAAGGAAAATTTCGCCCAGCTTCCTTATTTCTAGAAGGGTTATCCATGATTGGTTACATGATGCCAAGCTTACTCAGTTACTTCTAAATCAACGTACGATACCCGGCAAGCCAGTAGCGAGCATGGCACTTTATTTTAAGATGTATATGACCATAGTATGACAAGATCAGAGGAACATGAGAGTGAGTTACTCTGGGTTTTATGCTCCTCAGAATATGATAATAATGTAAAATAGTGAATTTTTTTTCCACAAAATTTATTATAATAATCATCCTTTATCGTTGCGAGGCGAATAGAATGATCCATGTATAAAAATATTTAAAATGTGTTATTGTTATTGTTCAGGTAGCTTACATTGCTGATTGGTTTAATTTAAAAAGTATCATTTAAAACGAGCACTATCATATAAAACAAGTACTACCGTATCGCAAGCTCTACCTTCGTGGAGATCCAGGTCTTGGCTGGAACAAAATATCACCATCAGTATTTTCTAGATGAACCTGGGTCTGCTGGATCTGTCAAGACACTTATGGCTAATATCTTGACCCGCTGCTAAAGTTTATATAAAGTAACGCGTCCAACCAGCTCGCCCACGGTCAGTGCGCCTTCACAGGAATTACAAAATCCCGGATATATTAATCTAAAATGTTAAACTTATTTTTCAGATTTACAATTTGTATTTTTTTAGGGGAGGGGAGAGTTTAGTACATGTTTTATGTAATGTCTAGTCGCCGTAAAGTTCGTTTTCACTAAATCCTGTATTTGATGAATGATTCCTTAAGTCCCACACTTGAAGACCAGGTTTTTTCCCCCCTGCAACAAAAGACAGTGACCTAGTTTAATCTGAGGTGGAGACTAGATCTAGCTAATTTGCAAGTCCAGGATTGTCAACAGTGGGTTGACCTTACCTGCTCCAGGAAGCGTCAAGGAAAGGCTTGTTCTACTTTTATTTTTTTCTGAAATTTATGTCACAAACATTCACGCATTGTGATGTCCTCAGCCCTCATCTCATTTTCCACAGTTTCTACATGTCTTGTCCTTATCTTCAGACTTTCCACCCACTTTTTATATACCGTTAATATAAGACAGTACTCTCTCTCTCTCACTCCTCTTGATATTGCTACCAGTGATGTGTACGAACTCAGGTTGCCTTACAACAGCAAACAGCATTTCTACTGCCTGTGGGTGGCTCGGGAGTGCTAAATCAAAGGGAGTAAACCTCGACAGGGAATCGAGAGTGAAGGACACTCCCAGGGTAGTTGATAGCTAGACTCTTATGTAGCAGACTTCTGGCACACTGTGCGACATCTGCTAGATTTCCAGAATGTACAGATCTGGTCTTTCTCCCGCGAGCTGACTAGCAGGTGAGTCATTCACATTTTACATATAAACAGTCTAGGCCCAGTCGATGGTGCAGATGCGCTCATCTTCTTCATTACTGTTTTATAACATGAAAAAGAATCATTTATAGATACTCTTCATTTTCTAGGTACTATACCACTTAGAAATCATCCATAACATGAATTTATTGCCCAGGACCTGGCGGTATCAAAGACATGGTAGATCACATGGCAAGCAAAGCAACAAACACTGGGTAACCTACATATGAATAAAGCAGAACTCATAACAACCACCCTATCAAAATTACGGAGGAGATGAGCTAAAAAAAAACTTTGAATACTTATCACCAAAGACTGTGCGAAAGGGGAGTAACGAAGGGCAGTGGTAGTCAGAACTTTTCGGAGGAGATCAAGAATCAATGTACCATTATCACCACCAACTGCGTGTCATCTCACGGATTTTTATTATTTGTCGTTATTAAGAGAGGAGCACCATTCCCACAATTCTCTTCTAACATTTAATTTTCTCCTGCTGAAAGTCAGCAGCGACTGTCCAGCATTCTCAGCCACTCTTGTATTTTAGAAGGATTTGTGCTTTGAAGAGTCACAGCTTCCCATACAGAATGTTATTTTTGTCACTCCACAGAGATCTCAGTCTGGTTTTGTTAGTATGGTGACCTCCCAGCCTTAGCATTTATCATGCCTACTAAGAGCAGATCGAAGTCTCCATTACTGAACTAAATTGGAGTTGTCTATCAGGCCCTGGTCTTGTTTTTTTTTTCAACCCAGGTCTACATTTTTTTATTTAAAGTGTAATTGATGGTAACTATTCCATTAGGTTCCAGATTCTGGAATGGTTTCAGACTAAAACAGGTGTGAAACAAGGATGTATACTATCTCCTTTCGCTTTTTGGAATTACAATAGACTTCATAATGAAAACATGCTGCACAGGTAACACAGGTACTGACTGGGTAAATGGGACTCAACTAAAAGATCTTGATTTTGCTGATGACATAACTCTTATCAGTAACAATGTGAATTCCATGCAAGAAAAAACAGATAGCCTGTCTTCACTGGCTAACAAAATAGGACTTGAAATTAACAAAGACAAAACAAGAATAATGAAAATTTCCATTTATCAAAATGGAAAAATACACGTAGAAGGGACAGATATTGAATAAGTCAATCAATTTGCATAGCTTGGCAGCTACATAGACCAGGATGGTGACACCAGAAAGGAAATTAGAATTAGAATTGCAAAAGCAGCATCGATCTTCAAGAATCTTGAGAACATATGGAATTCAAAAGTTATAAGCACAAGAATATTTAGAACATATCTAATTCAAAAGTTATAAGCACAAAAACCAAGTTAAGACTATTCAATTGAAATGTAATATCCACCCTCATTTACTCATGGAAAGCTGGAAAACAACTAAAGAAATTAACAATAAATTAGAATCTTTTGAAAACAAATGCCTAAGGAAAATACTCGGCATCAAGTGGAACGAATTCAAGAGCAATGCAGAGATAAGACAGATGACTGATCAACAACCAGTCTAATGGGTGATCAGGAAAAGAAGATAGATATATGTTGGTCACTTGATGAGAAGAAACGATCAGAGAATCACAAAACAAGCTATCAAGTGGAACACAACAGGCCAAAGAAAAAGAGGCAGACCGCGTGAAACTCTGAAGAGGACATTGTTAAGAGAGGCCAAATTAACAGGCATAAAATCCCTTGATGAGGTTGAAAGACTCGCCGAAGACAGGGAAAATTGGCGAACTACCTTGAGAGCCCTATGTGACGTTTAACGGCACGGGAAGGATATAAGATAAGATTCCATTAGGTTAGCACTTCAAATGCTGTTAAACAGCTCATATCGTCATGGAATAAGAGTTTTCTTTTCATCCAGTGTATACCAAGTATAACCGCTTATAACGTATATATGATTATTGGGTGTCTGAGTGGCGAAGTGGTTAGTGCACTAGTCTCTCATGGTGAAGGTTGGGGTTCGAATCCGGCTTATTCTGGAGATGGGGAAGGAAAGGCGGACAGGCGTGATACTGACCATATCACCCTCTAGTGTGCTGACAGGTCAAGGAAAATATGGGCACTAACACCATATTGTGCCTCTAAGACATGACAGGATTACCTTTACCCTTATTATATATGATTATTGATATATTAGGAAAGCAGAAACATAAAAATATCTAGGCACAACATTCAGCAGAAACAACATGGTAAGCGATGAAATTAAAAGCAGAGTACAGATAGGAAATAGAATATACTTTGCCTTGCAACATCTGTTAAAATCCAAAATCAAGAATATACTTTGCCTTGCAACATCTGTTAAAATCCAAAATCATGTCTCAAAACACCAAAATAGCAATGTACAAAACTATAATAAGACCAGCCGTCATGTATGGATAAGAAATGCGGAGTACAACAAAGAAAGACGAACAACAATTGCAGATCTTTGAGAGTAAGATACCAAGAAGAATATCTGGGTCCATATAGGATACCAACAGTGGAAAATGGCACTGTTTCAAATTTCTTGTCGTTTTTGGAAACTGTTTCAAAGCTTTCTATACTGTGGAAAGTGCTTGCTCTGAGTTCTGTCTAATGTGTATCTGCTATTTAGGGTTCTATGTACCGTGAGAATATTCTCTCTAATGTGTATCTGGTACTTAGGGTTCTGTGTACCGTGAGAATATTCTCTCTAATGTGTATCTGCTAGTTAGAGTTCTGTGTACCGTGAGAATATTCTCTCTAATGTGTATCTGCTAGTTAGAGTTCTGTGTACCGTGAGAATATTCTCTCTAATGTGTATCTGCTACTTAGGGTTATGTGTACCGTGAGAATATTCTCTCTAATGTGTATCTGCTACTTAGAGTTCTGTGTACCATGAGAATATTCTCTCTAATGTGTATCTGCTACTTAGGGTTCTGTGTACCGTGAGAATATTCTCTCTTATGTGTATCTGCAACTTAGGGTTCTGTATACCGTGAAAATATTCTCTCTAATGTGTATCTGCTACTTAGAGTTCTGTGTACCTTGAGAATATTCTCTGTAATGTGTATCTGCTACTTAGAGTTCTGTGTACCATGAGAATATTCTCTCTTATGTGTATCTGCTACTTAGGGTTTTGTGTACCGTGAGAATATTCTCTCTAATGTGTATCTGCTACTTAGAGTTCTGTGTACCATGAGAATATTCTCTCTGGGTTATTTTCTATTATCGGAACTACGGTTTAGATGTCTCTCTGCCACTGAAACTACTCTTTCTGAATTAAATTTCCTGCCGGAAAGTACTCTTTCTGAATTACATCTCCTGTTGGAACTACTTTCTCTAAACTCTGTCTCCTGGTGAGACTTCTCTCTCAAAGTTCTTTCTACCGTTTAAACTTCCTTTTCACAGTCCTCTCTATTGTGTGTCAAACTGGTGTTGTTGAACACAAGTATCAATGCACGACAAATGCCTGAAGGTGCTTTTCGAGATTTGTTAAAATCTCAAGCAAAGTGCTTTTCGAGATTTGTTAAAATCTCAAACAAAGTGCTTGAAAAAGACTTTCTGTTTCAGATTACCACAGTTCCCAGATGCCACAGTCCTAAAGCTGCTTCTTGGGTTTATACATGTGAAAATCAGCTGGGTCTCCGCGAGTCTGCTCTGGAAGTATCTTCAAAATATTCAGGATACTAGAATACCCCACATCATACAGTTACAATCAGATCAGTGCCATGCCGATAGGCGGCGTGGACGGTCATTTCTCTCTATCTCGCTCGATCATTCGTATTTCGAATCAATTCAGTTGTTTTCACACCAAACTATGCAGTCTGGCCATCTAGGTATGTTTGTCTTCTTCTCACACCAAACCATGCAGTCTGGCTGTCTAGCTATGTTCTTCGCCCTCTCTGTCTTTTACCATCTACTTTTCCATTCATAGCTAATTTTCCGAGACCATTATGTCCTCTGATATGTCTGAGAAACTTTGTCTTTTTCTTATGTATGGCGTGATACTAACCACATCATACTTTCATGTGCCGAAGGTCATGGAAAATACGAGCCTTACACAGTATTCCCCCAATATGCCTTATTGTCATGGAAACGGGGATTTTACTTTACCTTTTACCTTATATATGGCACCAGTTTGGGATATTCTTTAGCCTGCTGTAATACTTCTTCATTTGTCTTTCTGGCTGTCCGTGGTGTGCAAAGCATCCTTCTTATTAATCACAATTCAGTAGCCTTTATTCTTTTTTTTTTCTTATGGTTTATTCATGTTCCATGTTTCACTTGCATAAAGTAGAATAGGTTCTATACAGCAGCTTAGAACTATTTCTTATTCCAATGACAGCTTTTCATTTGTTAATATGCTGTCTTCATTTTTCCACAAACTGTCTTTGCCATTGCTATTCTGGTTCTGATTCCTTCGGTGCATCTGCCGTCAGAAGTTGTGACTGTACCTATGCAGAAAACTCTCTACTGTAGAGAGCTGAACAACAACACAACTCCTTCAGATCATCAGAGGAAGTACCCCCCCCCCCCAGACAAGTGTTTCGGCCCTATTAAACTCCCAGAGTTGTTGTGAGTTGTTGCACTTTTTCATATTTGTAAATATTTGTATCTTATATCCTTCCCGTGCCGTTAAACGTCACAGAATGAATGAATGAATGAATGAATAATCTTTATTTTTCAAGGGTAAAGAATTGGGCACACAGGCCCGTCTTACATTCTGCCCTTCATCACTCCATCTTTCATTCTTCCCACACACTTGATTTAGTACAAATATACAAATTAAATTAGGAAAAAACATATAGGAAAAAACAGAGGGCTCGAAAGGTAGTTCGCCAATTTTTCCTGTCTTCGGCGAGTCTTTCAACCTCATCAAGGGATTTTATGCCTGTTAATTTGGCCTCTCTTAACAATGTCCTCTTCAGAGTTTCACGTGGTCTGCCTCTTTTTCTTTGGTCGGTTGTGTTCCACTTGATAGTTTGTTTTGGGATCCTCTGATAGTTTCTTCTCATCAAGTGACCAACATATATCCATCTTCTTTTCCTGATCACCCATTAGACTGGTTGTTGATCAGTCATCTGTCTTATCTCTACATTGTTCTTGAATTCGTTCTACTTGATGCCGAGTATTTTCCTTAGGCATTTGTTTTCAAAAGAGTCTAATTTCTTATCTATTTTTAAAGTTGTTTCCAGCTTTCGCATGCATAAATGAGGGTGTATGTTACATTTAAGTTGAATAGTCTTAACTTGGTTTTTGTGCTTATAACTTTTGAGTGGACACAAAAAAGAACAAATATATCTATACTACAAGAGCTTAATATTGAAGAAGGCTGGCTAGTGAAGAGGATTAAAGAGAGAAAACTGAAATATTTTGGACACATTAAACGTCATGATAATTTAGAGAAGACCGTATTGGAAGGATACATAATGGGAAAAAGAAAAAAGAGGAAAACCAAGACGAAGATGGCTGCAAGACATCGTTGACGATCTGGAAATGGATGCAACAGCAGCAGGCCATCTTGCTCACAACCGAGAGGCCTACAGGAGTGCTGTTTGGGAGGCAAAGTTCCGCAAGGGACATGCAAATGAATGAATGAATGAACTTTTGAGTTCCATATGTTCTCAAGATTCTTGAAGATCGATGCTGCTTTTGTAATTCCAATTCTAACTTCCTTTCTGGTGTCACCATCCTGGTCTATGTAGCTACCAAGGTATGCAAATTGATTGACTTCTTCAATATCTGTCCCTTCTACGTATAATTTTTCCATTTTGATTAATGGGAAGTTTCATTATTTTTGTATTGTCCTTGTTAATTTCAAGACCTATTTTGCTAGCCAGTGAGGACAGGATATCTGTTTTTTCTTGCATGGAAACACATTGTTAGTGATAAGAGTTACGTCATCAGCAAAATCAAGATCGTCTAGTTGGGTCCCTTGTACCCAGTCAACACGTGTTACCTGTGCAGCATTGTTTCATTATGAAGTGTATTGCAATTCCAAAAAGCAAAGGAGATAATATTCATCCTTGTTTCACACCTGTTTCATCCCTTCTTCTGTTTTGACTGCACAGACATATCCATTGTAGAAATCCTTAATGATGTTGACAGTTTTAGATGGTATTCCATATAGGCTTAAAATTCTCCACAATGAATCTTTGTGTATGCTATCAAATGCCTTTTTAAAGTCTATGAAGTTCAGTATTAATGGTTTCTGCTTTTCAATATGTTCTTCAAGTATTATTCTTAGAGTAAAGATCTGGTCGAGACAGCTTCTCCCTTTTCGAAATCCTGCTTGTTTTCTCTCATTGCAGTATCTACTATATCTTTAAGTCTAATCAAAATGACCTTGCAAAATGCTTTAGACATAACTGATACTAAGGTTATCCTGTCCAATTGTTACAGTCGCTAAGGCCGCCTTTTTTGGTATTTTTTTCTATTGTCTTAATATCTTACCCTGCACTATAATTCTGCTTCCTGGTATTTTCCTTTTGGTGGATATCTCCATTACTTCTGTTTTCTTGGAGTTTTTGCAAGGGTTTCCTACTCTCTGCTATCAGTAGTGTGTCATCTGCATATCTGATGATGTTTACTTTCTTTCCTTCAATCTTTACTCCACCTATTTTCTTGATTTCTCTCATTATTATTTCAGTGTATAAGGAGATCAGGTCTGGAGACAGAACACATCTTTGTCTCACACTTCTTTTTATTTGTTGGAACTCGCTGATGTCGTTTGTTGCCAGCAGATGTTCTTTACTGTCCATAGGTCTCTTCCATCAAGTCCCAGTTTCTCGAGCATCTTAAAAAGTTCTCCATGTCTTACTCTATCAAATACTTTAGTGTAGTCTGTGAAGCACGCATAAAGATCTCTGTTCACCTCTAGTGATCGTTCTATTAACATTCTTAATATGAAAGTTGCGTTTGTTATTTCTTTTCCTTCTACAGATCCACATTGTTCTTCTGATATTTCCGGCTTAATCTTGTTTCTCATCTTCATCATTGTAATTCTTAGAAGTATCTTTGTAATGTGACTCATAAGACTGATTGTACAGTGAAGATAACACTGAATACTCGTAGCTCCTGCCTTCTTTGGAAGTGTAGTGAAGATTGACTTAGTTAAGTCTGTTGATATTTCTCCTGTGTTATTTACTGCGTTTAACAGTTCTGTGACATTTTCAGCTCCAAAATCTTCCAAAACTTTTATTATTTCTGTTGGGATGCTATCTGGTCTTGCAGCTTTACCTGTCTTAACACCCTCAGTGCATCTCTGACATTATTCATCAAGATTGGTGGGCCTTCTTTCTTGATTGTCTCGCAGTTCATGTTACCTTTAGCATTCTTCTTAGGAATCACATTTCAGCTGATTCCAGCCTTCTTTGCATCTCTTTACTGACCATCCAGCCTTCTTTGCATCTCTTTACTTACCATCCAGCCTTCTTTGCATCTCTTTAATGACCATACAGCCTTCTTTGCATCTCTTTACTGAACATCCAGCCTTATTTGCATCTCTTTGCTGACCATCCAGCCTTATTTGCATCTCTTTACTGACCATCTAGCCTTCTTTGCATCTCTTTACTGACCACCCAACCTTCTTTGCATCTCTTTACTGACGAAGATCAGAAAACTACAATCCAAAATTGTGGGAAATGTGTAGAGGATAGGCGGGCTAGAGCACCTAACAGCAACGGGAAGATCGAAGGTGGAAGAGACAGAGGCAGACAGAGAGGAAAGATGCTTGATGGTCTGGCCTTCTGGCAGGGGAAATACTTAGTGACAAGCTTGTTGAGATGCATAAAAAATCATGGGTAGTATACCATGCCTGTCGGCGGGGACCTAGAGGGAGAGAGAGAGGGAGGAAGGGGGAGAAGAGAGGGAGAGAGAGATTCACGCAGTTAAAGATTTTAATCTAATGAAACATAATCCCCGCAGCTGAAGATTTTAATTCAGTGAAAATATAGCTTATACGAGGAAAATCCCCACACTTAAACTGATTTCGATGGTTCAACGTATAACTTCATGTTTCGTTAACAACAACAAAAAATGCATGTTCTGTTAACAAACACTGGAAAAGACTTCGGTTTTTAGATCTTAATTATTCCTAGAGGAGTTAAACATGGGGTTTTTACTTGCTGGATGATGCAAAGAAAAAAAAAAGAATTTTAAATGTAAGATTTGTGTATGTGTGTGTGTTTGTGATGAGAGTGTTAAAAGTAGGAAGGGCATGTAAAAAAGAAAAGAAGAGAGAGAGAGAGAGAGAGAGAGAGATTGAATCCTCAGATTATCCGATACATCTATCATGAATATCTTATCGCAAAAAAAAAATGCGCTCAAACTTATTAGCAAGGCAAAGCTAAGCGAATTATTGCTGTACAGGACTGAAGTTGATATAGACCTGACATTCAAATAAACCCACAAAGTCGACGTACGTATATGATGTCCATATAGAACCGTAAAGACTAACATATATGATGTCCATACAGAACCGTATAGACTAACATATATGATGTCCATATAGAACCGTATAGACTAACATATATGATGTCCATATAGAACCGTATAGACTAACATATATGATGTCCATATAGAACCGTATAGACTAACATATATGATGTCCATATAGAACCGTATAGACTAACATATATGATGTCCATATAGAACCGTATAGACTAACATATATGATGTCCATATAGAACCGTATAGACTAACATATATGATGTCCATATAGAACCGTATAGACTAACATATATGATGTCCATATAGAACCGTATAGACTAACATATATGATGTCCATATAGAACCGTATAGACTAACATATATGATGTCATATAGACCCGCATGGCCTGGTTAGCTGAGTAGTTAGGCGCTCGATTTACTAATCCTGTGCTACCGGCATCGGTCCCAGCGGTGGGATTTTTTTTTCCTGGTACAAGACCGTAGCATCAAAGTAAAAGGCAGAGGATTAAAGCAAATGGACAAATTCAAGTACTTAGGAACAATAATAACACAAGACGGAAGATGCGAAACCAAAATAAGGACCAGAATAGCCCAGGCCAAGTCAGTATTTATGAAAATGAAAAATATATCGTGCAAGAAAGCTCTGTCGATGAACATCAGAAAGAGAGTGTTATTATATGAATGCTGGACGGTAACAAAGAGCACTTATAATGTACTGGAAGCGGCGGAGATGTGCTTCATAAGAACAATGATGAGAATATCATGGGCATGAAAGAAAACAAATGAAGAGGTTCTAAGTGATACTGGGCAAAAGAGAAAAATTATGGCAAAATTTAGAACACGACAGTCCATATTTGTAGGACATGTTTTATGAAGAGGAAAAATGGAATACTTAATGACAACAGGAAAACTGAAGGGAAAAGGGGACAGAGGAAGATGAAACAAGATAGAAAGAGCAAAGAATAGATGGATGTGGAAGTCAGTGAACAACGCCCGATTGATATGGACCAGAGAGAGAGGGAATGAATGAATGAATGAATAATCTTAGCCAAAAGGCCGAGAAGCGATTACAAGCAAGTAAATAATGAAACAGGTTTGAGTTAAAGGGAGAGAGAAAGAGAGAGAGAAAGAGATCCCGGGGTTCTCCCAGCCTCTAAAAATGGGTACCAGAGAAATATGGGAGGGTAAAGCGGCCAGGAGTGATACTGACCACATCAGACTTTCATGTGCCAAAGGTCATGGAAAATACGGGCCTAACACCGTATTCCTCAAAATGCCTTAATGGCATGGAAACGGGGATTTTACTTTATCTTATAGACCCACACACTTATCTTCTGTATAAAAGAAGGAAATTATCTCCCTTTTAGATCCACATAACTGAGACAAATGAAGAAGTATTACAGCAGGCAAAAGAATCTCACAAACTGGTGCCATACATAAGAAAAAGACAACCAAAGTTTCGCTGACACATCAGCGGACATAACCGTCTCGAAAATTTGGTAATGATTGGGAAGATAGATGCAAACGACAGAGAGGGCGAATAAGACTGACATACCTAGACGGCCAGACTGTATGGTTTAGTGCGAAAACAACAACTGAATTGATTCGAGATGGAAGATCTAGCGAGATGGAGAGAGACGACCGCCTACGCCTGCCGGCATGGCACTGATCTGATCTGATCTGGTTCTTCAATCATATTGTAGTGTTACTTCAGTCTCTCTGACAGTATAAGGCTCGACGTGCTCCTATAGAAAGTGAAGGAATTACCGTGATCCGTCGTTCGATGAGGAGGTTATGAGTTTGTTACAATGAAGGCTGAAATCATTCCTCAGTATAGAATGCTATTCAGCATGAATACCTGACCTGCATTGTTCTACAGGCGGTTGTGCTAGAACTTCATATACTCAGACAGGGAACAGGAATTTATATAGCAAGGACTGTTTACAAGACAGGAGCCAGTAGTTATAGTTCAACCTAGTATAATTTTGTACATCTGGTAAACGATAACCGCAATAACCATATAACATGTGAAGAATATATAACGTTTTCATTTAAGTGCTTTCTTCTCAACAAAATCGTTGACTGAAAATCTAGTGTTAGTTATGAAGTAACCAACTTCGTTATTCACTATTTTATTTATTTAGTTTTTTTTTTTTGAAGTTATAAAGGTAGAGAGCACCTGTGAGAGTTAGGATCACGTGGTGCTAGACGCCTGGAGATACATGACTGACAGCCGGGTCGGCCGGTCCTAGTCGCGATCGCACAAGATTAAGGCCCGCATAAAATTTTTTAAACGACACGGACGTACGAGGAAGCCCCAGGGCTTTAAAATCTTCTCTGTCTGAAGTATACCTGACCCTTTTTTTTTTATTTTTGAGAGCTGAGAACATTTTCGTCAATCCAGATCACAGATCTAATTCTCCTCCCTCAAATGATCTGTTGGTACCCAGGTACATTTCATGAAGTTTCTAATGTTTTCATTGCCGTTATCTTTTGACTGAAGTCACATTTTCATTTTATTTTTCTTTGTTCTAGGCACAGTGGTTCATCTTACATTCTCATTCTCTTTGTTATTGAAAAACTTATATTAAACTCACGAAGGAGTCAATTCTTCTCTCTTCTATGAGTTTCGGTTCAAATAACTTTCTGCTCTTTTTTCTATTAATTTTAGCTCACATAACTTTTCATTTGTTCTCTTTTCTATAAATTTTAGCTCATAAAACTTTTCATTCTTCTCTTTTCTATGAATTTTAACTCACATAACTCTCCATTCTTTTCTCTTCAATGAATTTTATTTAGCTCATGTAATTTTCACTTTTTCTCGCTTATTAAGAAATTAGACCGCATTGTGTGAAGTTTTTCTAAGATTGATACTGCAATTTCTTCAGTATCCATCCATCCATCCATCCATCCATCCATCCATCCATCCATGCTCTATGCTTCTCGGTCTGTGACCCATTGTTAAACTTCTGATAACAAAAATAAATCTTGCTACAAAGCCAGATTATAGCGCTCTGCAGTATATATTTATTTACTGTAAATTTGCGATAATATGGAGATGGATAACAATCCACATTCATCCTCAGAGGTATATCACCGGCAGACACACCTTTCGTACATCCTTGACTCTAAATAATTATCTGAGCTTTTAATCATACGCCCAATCCGGTTGTGTTATAGAAATGACTCAACAACAATTCTTCCGACCTTCGGAAAATAAAAATTTGCATAAACTGCAACCAGGGTTGGTCTTCGATGGTTAGGAGTTGAAAACATGTATATCCGGGAACAGGACAAGTACTTTAAACTGTTGTATACGTGTCTGTCTATTTTGTAACGACATAAAACATTTCCGATGTCCACTCAAGTCGTGAGTTATAAATAGTTCAGTAATTAATGACATCTTTTTGTTTTGGAGTAAACATCACATGATGAGTCAAGAAATAACTTTGGTAGTACACGGATGATAAATATTCACGGTTAGACATACCAGCAATTTTTAGCAGATTGAACTGTTTAATATTTAAAGAGACAGAAAAGTGTATATGAACTGACAAGAAGAGAGGGGTACAGACTTTTTAAAAAGACAGACAAATAAATAAAGACCTACAAACAGACAGTCGGACGGATTAGCTACCTAGTTAGCTAGACAGACAGACAGACAGATAGAAAGATAGATAGATAGATAGACAGACAGACAGATAGATAGATAGATAGATAGATAGATAGATAGATAGATAGATAGATAGATAGATTAGTAAAAATTTATCTTCCAGAATTCTGACTTTTGAGCATAAGTCTTAAGAAATCATTTATTCACACTTTGCTTTGACATTATTTCAACGTTTACATGCAAACATTACAGTGAAGCAACAACTGGCACAGAATTTGCTAGAAACATACAGAAAACTATAACTTATTACCTTCGATGCATAATAAAGTTACATATTTTTCTGTCGTAAGTCCTGGTTGTAGTACAGAAACTTTCAGGTGTATTCAATCAATCAAGTGCCATGCTTCGTGGCGTAGGCGATCTTTCTCTTCATAATTCCCTGTATTTAGACTTGATTATGAGATCCACCGGTGACTTTCTTCCTAGCCACGCTGACAGCCCATCCAGTAACTTCTCAATCTGTCTTTCTCTGTCTCTTCTTCCCTCAATTTTTCCAGTTGCCACAATGTATTCCATTTTTCCTCTTCTCAAAAAATGTCCTACAAATCTTGCTTGTCTGCCTCTGATCTTTGCTGTAATTTGCCTTTTAACTCCAGCCTCTCTTAAGACTTCTTCGTTGATTTTCTTGGCTGTCCATGGTACCTTAAACATCCTTCTTATGAACCACATTTCCATGGCCTCTATTTCTTGTTGTACTCTCTTATTCATGGACCATGCTTCACATCTATAAAACAAAATTGGTTCAATGTAACATTTAAGTACTCAGAATCTTGTTTCCATTGATATGGATCTGTTGCACAAGATCTTCTCATTTTCTGGAATGCTGACTTGGCTTGAGCACGTCTGCTTTTTATTTCGTTGTGACATTTCCCATCAGCTGTTATAATCGTTCCTAAGTACTTGAATCTTGAATCAGGTGTATTATGTTTGTGAAACATTTGTAACCAGGAAAATGTAGTAATTTCTGGACTGTCTTGTATACTTGTATGTAGCAGTGGCAGGTTATATGCAAAGAGCAAAGAAAGTAAACTCAACGTTAACCAAGAGATACTGAGATGTGTACTGTGGACTGATCATTTTACCGCACTTTCTGGAATGCTACGTAGAGACAAGTTCAGCCCAGAAATAAGATTTAGATAACGAACTGAGAAAAGATGGCACGCAGTACCCACTTCTTAATTTTGGTGTTAGATAAACAGTTATCTCCGATACAACACCTGGTATGAGTTGGAAGTTTCTAACCGAAGCAAACGTGAGGCGAGAATTTTTAAATTATCGAGATGGAGGGTAGAGGCAGAGCGCCACCTGCAGAGAAAAGCTCTTAAAAAATTAAAATGGACTAAAATATTTGCTTAAATTCTAATACAAATCAAGATAAGACTAAATACTACTATAACTTCAAATTTAAGAATCAACAATTTACATTCAGAGTCCCATTGTAATACATCTCCAGAAGGAATAATCATAAAAAGAATTCGTGAAAATTTATTGTATATTTGTAAAATAGAATAATTTCTTATTGTTATTAGACATTCATCATCATCATCATCGTCATCGTCATCATCATCATCATCATCATCATCATCTTCTTCTTCTTCTTCTTCCACTATACGAGCCATTAAAACTCATTGCGGCAGATAAAGTTCGCCTCCATCCCTTTCTATTCCTAATCTTCTCTTTCCAGTTGGTGACACCAGTTTCTTTTATATCCTCTTCTATGTTATCTTTTCATCTCTATCTTGGTCTACCCCTTGGTCTTGTTTCCTTAATCTTTTGTGCATACATCATTTTCGTTTGTCTGTTCTCTTCCATTCTTTCTACATACCACAGCCAGCATAGTCTGTTCAGTTTCAAGACATTTATCATTCGTTGGGATTTAAATAAGCTGTTCAGTTCAGTGTTCTTTCTAGCTCTCCATTCTACACTGTTGGTATTCTTTATCGGTCCAAAGATTCTTCTTAGGATATTGTTCTCAAAGATCTGCAATCGTTGTTCATCTCTCTTAGTTATACTCCACGTTTCTGATCCGTACATGACGGCTGGTCTTATTATAGTTTTGTAGATTGTTATTTTGGTGTTTTGGGACATGATTTTGGATTTGAACAGGTGTTGCAAGGGGAAGTAGATTTTATTCCATATCTGCACTCCTGGTCCTTCAGGGTAGGGGTTGGAGTATGGTACCAACAACCCCATCACCGTAAAAAAGTTGAGTGTTATGGAACAGATAGAGAAGCCTCGAAATTGGACGGATAAAAATGGATTACGACCTTGAAACGTCAAAAATGTTATGAGATTTGGAACATGGAATATAAGAAGTTTTTACAGAAAAAGGGCAGCTAAGGAATTAGAAGATGAACTAAGTAGGTATGATATGAATATTACAGCATTACAGGAAATCAGATGGCTTGGAGAAGATATAACAGTCATAGGAGAAATGGTACTAGTATACGGAGGTATTACCAATGGAAGGCATGAACTTGGGACAGGTTTTGTTGTCAAGAGAAAAGTATGGGACTTAGTGACTTCAGTGTCACCAATGAAAGAATCAACAGCCTCTGCATCAAGAGAACAAAGAAAAATATAACAATAATTAATGTGTATGCCCGAACAGAAATACGGAGGATAAAGTCAAAGACGAATTTTACAACACATTAGAAAGTAATAGAGAAGACCGAGAAACACGACATATAATACTAGGGTATTTCAATGTAAAGATAGGAAAGGATGAGTCACACAGACACATCACAGGAAAAGAAAGTCTGCATCAAACATCTCATGATAATGGATGGAGACTAATAAATATGGCAGAAGCTTATGGAATGAGAATAAGCAGTGCATATTTTCAAAATAAGAACATCCATAAACAAATATGGAAATCCCCTGATAAACTAACATGCAACCAGATAGACCATGTTTTAATTGATACCAAGCACACAACAAACATACTTCAAATCAGAAATTAATAGAGGGGCATGAATGCAGCACCAACCATTATCTTGTTGGAGCGAAATTAAAATTCAGACTGAAGAAATATTTTTATAGTAAATTAAATAAAAGCTCAGTAATAAATAGAGATGCTTTGAAAAGAGAAGACACTAAAGAAAAATTCAGAAAAAAGTTAAACCATAAGATAAACACAAGAGGGAATGAAGAAAATAAAAGCGTTGATGACAGATGGGAAGATATAAAAATCATTATAAAGAACACAGCGGAAGAATGCCTGGGAGTCAAGACCATAAATTTAAAAAAACTAGTTCGATGAAGTCTGCAGAGAGGCAGTCATAAAAAAAAAAGAATAGCAAGACAGATATGGTTGAATGACATGAACAACAAAACAAATGAGGAGAAGTACCACACACAATGTAAAGAAACTCAAAAACTTATTCGCCAACAAAAACGACAATATGTGAAAGACATGATAAGAGAGATGTAGACATGCCATCAAAATAAGAAAAGCAGGTAATTCTATAAAGAATTGCGAACAGTAAAGCAAGGGTATAAACAATCTCTGCAGAGCTGCTTGAAGAATAGTAATCGAAACGTGATAAATAATGAAGAGAAAGTCTGTACCAGATTGAAAGAATATTTTGAAAAACTACTAAACTATGAAGAGCATATAAGCACATTACCATGCGACGAAATACAGACTTGTGAACCTGAAATAGAGGAACCAGACTTAGAAGAAGTCATCTATAGTATCATGCTTCTGCAAAACAACAAAGTAACTGGTTTAGATGGAATTGTTGAAGAACTGATTAAGGAAGGAGGTCTAAATGTACATCTACATATATATGCACTAATACAACAAATATGGAGAGAAGAAAAACTCTCCTAGTGAATGGAGAGAATCATTACTGATTCCAGTACTCAAAAAAGGCGATAAGAGCAAGTGTGAAACTACAGAGAAATATCCTTACTACAAACAAGCTACAAAATACTATCTATTATACTTTTAAAAAGATTAAAACTATACAGTGAGAACATACTTGTAGACTATCAAGCATGTTTTAGGAAGAACAGATCAATCCTAAACCGAATATTTTATCTACGTCAAAGAGCAGAAAAGTACTGGGAATATGGAAAAGAAGTACATAATATCTTCATTGACTTCAAGAAAGCTTGTGACAGCATAGAAAGGAGCAGCTTGTGGAAAATAATGAAATAATTTAAGATACCTACTAAATTAATCAATCTGACCAGAATATGTATGGAAGATACACAAAATATAGTAATATATAAAGGAAGAAAGTCAGAACCCTTCTCTATAAGAACTGGTTTAAAACAGGGTAATGCATTATCTCCATTAACCTAATACTAGAAAAGGTAATCAGAAAAGCGAAAGAAGAAAGCAGTGCAGAAGAACAAGTTAAAATACTAGGATACGCTGATGACATCGACCTGGTGGGGGAAAATATGCAAGAAGACATCAATACCTGCATACACCTGAGAGATGTAGCACTAAACGTGGGCTTGACCATTAACCAAGATAAGACAGAGTATATGAAGGTATCAAGAGATCAGAATGATCCAGATTATATAAATGTTGGAGGGATGATTATTAGGATAGTAGAGATATAAAAATATTTAGGCACAACCTTCAACATAAGCAACACAGTAAGCGAAGAAATTAAAATCAGAGTACAGATAGGAAATAAAATATACTTTGCCTTGCAATATCTGTTAATATCCAAAACCATGTCCCAAAACACCAACATAACAATCTACAAAACTATAATAAGACCAGCCGTCATGTATGGATTAGAAACGTGGAGTACAACAAAGAAAGATGAACAACAATTGCAGATCTTTGAGAACAAGATCCTAAGAAGAATCTTTGGGCAGATAAAGGATACCAACAATGGAGAAAGGAGAGCTAGAAAGAACTCCGAACTGAACAGCTTATTTAAATCCTAGCGAATGATAAATGTCTTGAAACTGAACAGGCTGCGCTGGCTGTGGCATGTAGGAAGCATGGAAGAGAACAGACAAACGAAAATGATGTATGCACAAGAGTTGAGAGAAACAAGACCAAGGGGTAGAGATGGAAAGACAACATAGAAGAGGATATAAAAGAAATTGGTGTCACCAAATGGAGAAAGAAAATTAGGAATAGAGAGGAATGGAAGCGAACTTTATCTGCAGCAATGAGCCTTAATGGCTCGGAAAGCTGAAGAAGAAGAAGAAGAAGAAGAAGATCTGTACTCTGCTTTTAATTTCCTCGTTTACTATGTTGCTTCTGTTGAAGGTTGTGCCTAGATATTTGTATGTTTCAGCTTTCCTTATAATCATCTCTCCAACATTTATATAATCTGAATCATTCTGCTTGTAGTCTCTTGGTATCTTCATATACTCCGTCTTATTTTTGGTTAATAGTCAAGCCCACTTTTAGTGTTACATTTCTCAGGTGAATGTAAGTATTGGTGACTTCTTCCAGTTTCCCTCACCAGGTCGATATCATCAGCGTATCCTAGTATTTTAACTTGTTCTTCTGCACTGCTTTCTTCTTTCACTTTTCTAATTACCTTTTCTAGTACTAGGTTGAATAGTAATGGAGATAATGTATCACCTTGTTTTAAACCAGTTCTTATAGAGAAGGGTTCTGACTTTCTACCTTTATATATTACTATATTTTGTGCATCCTCCATGAATGTTCTAGTCAAATTGATTAATTTATTAGGTATCTCAAATTCTTTCATAATTTTTCATAAGCTGTTCCTATCTATGCGATCATAGACTTTCTATTATTAGACATACAGTAATGATAAATGCATACTACTGAAATAGTTTTGTTCTTTTTCTGCGAATTAATTCTTGTTGTCTTCAGCCGTGATCACGTACTGTCATAACTCCCAGGACTTTACATCTGTCAGTAGGAAGAAGGGAATTTTCAGGGCCAATGATAAAGCAAGACAAAACTAGAATCCAACTTCTGTGACGTATCTTGGAGTTTGTTTCTGCTTTTTTTCTGTCTGGCTGATGGATTTTCTGTCTGGCTGATGGAGCGTGACAGATGTTTCTCTCATCACGACACAGTAGAGTACAAAACTTGCTTGTTGGGCATTTCTAGAGTTAAATCATTAAAGCCATCTCCTCGATGTCCGTCTTTCATAATCGTCACGCCATCAGCTGCAAAGAGCTCAGCTTAAAAATCTGAAAAGTCCCGTGAAAACGCGACAGTATGTACATATTGAGACTGTGCTAACATCGTAACCTTTATAAGAATAACACAAGGACAACAGGAAAACGTGGGAAGAAAATGTATGAGGTCTATTGTAATGGTTAGCACATTGAAACTACTATACGGTGTCATTACTTGTTATTTAGAAGGCAAAAAAAGGGGAGGGGGGCATAGCTGAATGTAGAGGTCTTGTCCATAGTTTATGTAACTGCCGGAAAGAATTGATTTGGTACCAATAAAAAATTTTCAAAACCAAGTTACACATTTATAATAAACATCGCCGGTTCATGTTCAGCCAGGAAGTTATAAGAGAACTATATTTAGCTTATATGTTAGTTTAAAAATCTGAATCTTCAAAACAAAGAAACAAAATCAGACAGATTCTGGGTTTTTTTAAACAAAGCCATTTAGGTAGATAAAGGTAGCAAACAAGACCTTCTTCTTCAGCTTTCCAAGCGATTAAGGCTCATTGCTCCAGATAAAGTTCGCCTCCATTCTTCTCTATTCCTAATCTTCTCTTACCAGTTGGTAACACCAGTTTCTTTTATATCCTCTTCTATGTTGTCATTTCACCTCTGTCTTGGTCTACCCCTTTGTCTTGTTTCGCTCATTTCTTGTTCATACATAATTTTCGTTTGTCTGCTTTCTTCCATTCTTTCTACATGCCCCAGCCATCGTAATCTGTTCAGTTTGAAGAGATTTATAATTCGCAAAGATTTCAATAAGCTTTTCAGTTTATAACAACACAGCTCGGCCCCCCCCCCGCAAAAAAAGAACTATAACCAGACATACTACAAGCTGAAATCATAGAAGCCATCAGAAAGGCCCCAGTGAACAAAACCCCAGGATGTGATGGAATACCCAATGATTTAATCAAATGTGCAAAAATAGATTGGAATAGGTTGGCTTCACAGTCTCTATAGCTTGGTATGGGAAAAACAAGAAACACTACAGGACTGGAGAAACGCTGTAATTATTCCCATATGGAAGGAAAAAAAGGCAGCAAAAGGACTGCAACCAACATAGAGGCATCTGCATCTCACTGTTAAGTCAAACTGGAAGAATGTTCTGCAAGATCCTAGAGAACAGACTCGACCAGTGATTGAACCACAGTTAAATGAAGCTCAGATGAGATTTAGAAAAAAAAACTATACAGGTGTCATCTTTTCCCTAAGACGACTAACGGAAAAATCAGTTGAACACAACCAGATACTGCACATAGCTTACCTAGACCAAGAAAAAGCATTTGATAGAGTATATAGATATAAACTGTGGGAAATCTTACATCAGTACGGAGTTAGTACACATCTGATCAGCCTATGCAAAAGCCTATATGAAAACAGCCAGTGCACATTTAGAACAAATTATGGAGGACACCCTGAACCATTCATTATAAAATCTGGAGTGAGGCAAGGCTGTGCACTGTCTCCCTAACTATTCATAACATACACTGACAACATCTGCAAAGAAGATAACATACATAGTAAAAACTCCACCATAAAACTGCCCAACTTCAGAAAGAATGCCGATAAACCTACAACACCTTCCAGAAGACATGTCCATAAAAGAACCATAAAAAGGATCATAAAAGAACTCCTTTTTGCTGACGACCAAGTACTTACAGCCACATCAGAAAAGGACCTACAGCAGGACTTGAATAATTTAGCAAGCTCATGTAAAAGCCACAACATGAAGATCAGTGCTGAAAAAAAGCGGAAGTCATGACCATAGCGAGAGAAGTCCAAAAATCTTCCTAGACAACCAGCCGTGAAACAAGTGAAGCATTTCAAATACCTAGGTAGCATAATATTATCATCAGGGACGATTACCCCTGAGATTGAGTGATGCAGTAAAGCAAATCAGGTCATTGGACAAATGACTCCTTTAGTGAAAAACAAATACATCTCAACTGAAACAAAAAGAGCACAACACAATTTCCTGAGACAAAAAGGCACAATACAATTTTCCTCCCAACTCTATGCTATCAATGTATAACATGGACACTAACAGCCAAGAACAAAAGAAAAATCATCACGACACAAGTGAGATGTTTAAGGAGAATACTAAATGTGACAAGAAGAGACCAAATAAAAAATGACACCATCAGGGCAAAGGTTGGAGAAACATCAGTATTACACTATATCCAGAAGCAGCAAGTCAAATGGTTTGGCCATGTTACATGGTTACCACCAGACAGTATATCACAGACAACATTCACACTAAGATATGTAGAGGAAGAGGCCGCCCACGCAGGAGATGGAGAGAGGAAATTACAGCAACATTAAATATCTCATTATATGAAGCAAATCGTCGAGCTCTATCAAGACGTCTATCTGTCCCCTCAGCACCGAAAGGTACATGAGGAAGGAGACAAGACAAGACCTGTTCAGTTTAGTGTTCTTTCTATCTTTTCATTCTCCACTGTTGGTATCCTTTGTGGGTACAAAGATTCTTCTTAAGATCTTGTTCTAAAAATGTGCAATTGTTGCTCATCGAAACTAGTGTTGATGCCGGGCGTGCCGTAGCAGCACTCTGGTGGACTCAACATCTGCGTCATGAAAGCGTTAGTTAGTCACACTCCGCTACATCTCCGCTTTGTTACATTGATATGGTCTGTGTAACCTAGGATCAATAAAGCACTAGATTCATACACAAACTTGAGCCATAATCAACATTTCAACTTCTATCAACTCCACAGATGCGACATAATGTAGATCAATCATCACATAATTCCAGCAGTTACAAGAGAACAGGTTTATTGGTGAAATCCCATTTCTTGATGCATATTGCCAATGGAAGCTGATGGAAATCACACAAAAAAAACCAACCACAAAACAAGTGTCCAGACGATTGATGTCGCCATGGGACGATCTTTCTCACGGCAAAACAAAATGTTAAAGGACATTTATAACTTCTTACAACAGAAAACATAACATACTTTCTCAATCTGAATTCACTACTTGTTAGCGGGGACAATCTATCCACAACTCTACATAAAAACTATAAAAACTGTCCTAAAATGACACATTAACCAACTCTAACCATTTCCCTACAGTGAGACAGACTATAACCTAAACTCTACATTTTCGACAACCCAGCTAAAAGTACTAACTCAGAAAGAGGAACTTGATTGATCCTACATTTTCTGACCTCCTTCTTTGCCGGTCTCAACCGTTCTTTTTCTTTCACGTTTGCTCTTTTTCTGTGCGTCTCTTCCAATTCGTTCACAGTGCGAATTTTACATCACTGATTCGCTTGCTGCGCAAGCCTATTAGTTTCCAAAATTAGCTCTCTGCAGGGGAGACTTCTCTTTTTTTCCCTTATCCAAACCATTTATATGTTCTATTCTGTTACACAATGATCTATGTTTTACTCCACATTTATAATCCATACATGACGGCTGATAGTTTTGTAGATTGCTATTTTGATGTTTTGGGACCTGATTTTCTATATCAACAGGTGTTGCAAGGTGAAGTATGTTTTATTCCTTATCTGTGCTCTGCGTTTAATTTCATCGCCTATATGTTGCTTCTGTTAAAGGTTGTGCCTAGATATTTGTATGCTTTTGCTTTCGTAATGATCATACGTATCTCCAACATTTATATAATCTGGATCATTCTGCCTGTGGTCTCTTGATATCTTCATATATTCCGTCTTATCTTGGTTAATGGTCAAGCTCACTTTTTGTGCCATATCTCTCAGGTGTATGCAAGTATTGGTGTCTTCTTGCATAGTTTCCACCACAAGGTCGATGTCATTAGTGAAGCAGGATTCCCCTTACAAGGAGACTACTGGATTGATTGAATCCTCTTGTGGAGTACAGTTTCAACTTATATAAGTTTCTTCTTGTTGCTGGTGTTCTAACCATCACCTAATTTTCTGTATTATACACTAAGAAAATACAACAAGACACCCAGGCTTTCCACTCCACAAAATTAGTACGAATACAACAACTTGAACATAACTTGGCAGTCTTCCGACCAAAACAAACTGGTCAACAATGAGAATTTCCACAAAGCCGATTTGTTGTAGTTTATCATCAGACAACACACATTTATTACAGAAATTTACAGCAACAAATGCCCGGCGTCAAATATCTACGCCACATGGGCAAGGAAAACCTTACAATGATTTATTCATACCAAAAACCATACTTACAGGCTTACCAAGGACTGCAGCCACACAGAGAAAACAAACTAAACTAATTCTGACAACAAAACAGCTCTACCCCATTCTCGTTCGCCCAAACACGTCCTTCCCCTTCAACGTTCACTCAAAGACTGCCTAACGACCGGCTTTTTCACACGGACCTTTTTAACGACTTCTTTGCACACGTACTTTCCTAATGACGTAGTCTACGCAACACAATTATTAGCAATACACAAAAACTCTCTGAACAGAATGGCTATTCTGTTACAGAATATCTCCCCACCCCCTAAAGGTAGATATTTGGCCATCAAATATCTCCAACCAAACAAAAAAAAATTGCGAACTTGCACAGAAAACTCTCACGAACTGTGAGCGATAACAATGAATTTAAAGCTGAATATGCAGCTACAAAAAAAATTTCATGCACCCACAATTTGTACAAATTAAGTACGTTAAACATTTGTGGTGCAAACATAAATATACATATATTTACAACATTTTTAATACTGAGTTCTGTGAACTACACCATCTATTTCTATTGCCATAGAAATAGGATAGAAGCAAAGGATGAACTCCTTTTTCGAAGAACACTACCCAACTAGTGTCTATTGTGCTTTTCTTTATACCTAGCCAACGGAACACTTTCCGAACTCGAAGAAGAGTTAATTCCTGAAGGGGCCACCACGGATGTGGGCCCATCCATACCCGAAAGGGGAGTACTCTGCGTCCCCAATCGAGCCGTCGCCCTTTTATAGAGCTCCTGAAGGGGAACAGGGGCCTCTGAAGAGGATCCATCCCGTTCATTTCGAACATCCCTCAAAAGGTGTGAGAGGGGATCGCCAATCCCTCCTGTGTGTGTTTCACCATGACCGACATCAGATTCAACGTTGTCGGCATCGCTACCGCTGGAATCTGTTCCTTCCTCGATAGGTGGAAGAACAAATCGCGCCGAACGCAAACCATACAATTTATTCGAAGGAGGCTCCCTCCACTGAACCTCTACCTTGTGTATATCATTTGCATGAACCGAGTGGGTTCTCCCGTCAGCCTGGTTCTTGATCAGGAAGGTAACCGGAGACAAACGCTTCACCACCGTATAAAACGGGGCCCACCGCGCATCTAACTTAGAATGGCGTGCATGGATTCTATACGCTACACTGTCTCCCACTGAAATGTTTGGCATCTCCGCACGTTCATTATAGCTCGCTCTCTGTCTGGAGCGAGACTTATTTAACTGGCGAAATACTTGAAGGAACGTACGGTGCTGTTGCATCAACCTGATCTCCGTAGGGTCCTCCCCATAGTACTTAACATGGGGGCACAACAAATTATCCAGGGGCAACCAAGGGTGCCGGCCGTATAAAAAGAAGAAGGGAGACACCCCAGTACTTTCATTGACGTTCATACGAATGGCCCCCACTGCCATTGGTAAGAACACATCCCACATCTGTGGAATCTCGTGCACATGCTTGGACAAAATGTCAAGGAGGGTGCGATGCATCCTTTCATTCCTGGCGTTGCTCTGTGGGTGATACAACGCCGTAGTAACGTGTTGAACATGGAGCTGTTTGAACAGGTGGCTCAAGGAATGATTCACAAACTCAGCCCCATTGTCCGTTACCACTACAGATGGCGTGGAGTGACGCGGGATTATCCGCTGCAACAATACCTCAGCCACCGTGTGGGCTGTCCTGTCTGGTACTGGGAAACATTCGGGCCATAGGGTTAGCCAATCAACGACATGAAGGATGTATTTATTTCCAGCCAAGGTCAGCGGATAGGGACCTGAGAAATCCAGCGAGATCTTCTGAAACGGAAAGCACGGAATGTCTGTCTCTTGCAGCGGTGCATTCTTGTGCAGAATATTGCGTTCTCGACAACGGCCACAAGACTCTACATGTTGGTAGCAATCCTGAAACATGTTGGGCCAATAATAACGAGAAGCCAACGCAGAGTACACCTTGTCTCGACCCATATGTCCATTTTCTTCATGGAATTGTAACAACATATGAGATCGGAGATGGCTAGGAACGTACAATCTCAATCGTGCCTCTGGTTCATCAGGCTTAGAAAGAAAAAACACTCTGTCCTGATGTAACATGAAGTGCTTAGACTTCGGGGCGCTAGGTCCCGCTGCTTCAAGAGACGCCCTGATTTTGGCGATTTCAGGATCTCGTCCCTGCTCAGTCACCAGATCAAAGCGATCCATGTCAAGGAGGGGTTCCTCAGATTCCGTATCGGAGGGAATAAACCCTCTGTAGTAATCCAATGGATAGCGATTTGCATTTATCACCGCGATCTCTTTGGCATTTTCACAGAGCTCCTCATCTTCCGTAACGACCAGAGGTTCTGGATTATTTATCCGGGAAAGTAGGTCAGCCGAAAAATTTCGACAACCTTTGATGTATTGGAACTCCATATCCAAGCCGCAGAGATTCAACATCCATCGCTGCACCCTGGCATTCTGAATCTCCTGTTTGCTTATAAATGCGTCCACCAAGGGTCTATGGTCAGTCTTCACAGCGAAGTGTCTATTCGCCAGAAAATATCTCAACTTCTGCGTGGCGTAATGGACAGCATACGCTTCTCTCTCGAAAGTAGACCACTTAGTCTGCGAGCGCGACAGCTTCTGCGAAAGAAAATATAAGGGCTCTTCAACTGAGAGTCCATCAGAAGAGGAAGCTGTCTGCACCAAACAGGCTCCAACCGCAACATTGGAAGCATCTGTATACAATGTAAGTGGCTTATGCAAGTCAGGATGCGAGAGAAGCGGTACTTTCGCAAGGCGATCCTTCAAAGACTCGAACGCCATTTGACAGACTGGAGACCATTTGAACCGATGACCCTTCTTAGTGAGGTCCACTATGGGAGCCACAATCTCCGAAAAGTGGGGAATGAAACGTCGATAGTAACTGCACGTCCCCAAAAAAGAGCGCACCTCCTTCACATTCAAAGGAGACGGCATATCGGCAATGGCTCTGACCTTCTCAGGATCAGGAGATATGCCTGACTGGCTGATGACATACCCGAGATACTTTGTCTCAGAGGCCGCAAAGTGACATTTGGATGGTTTGAGCTTGACCTGGTGCTCACGCAATCGGTCGAATACCGCCTGAAGATCGCGAACATGGTCTTCGATCGTTCCATCAGTGAACACCAGTATATCGTCAATATAGGCTTGTGCAAACTTGCCTAAGCCCTGTAATACTGTGTCCATGAGTGCGACAAAGGTAGATGGTGCCCCTTTTAAACCAAAGCTCATGTAATTAAAACAGAAAGAACCCAGATGACAGCTAAAAGCTGACTTCTGCTGAGCGTCCTTGGACAAGGGAATACACCAAAAGCCACAACGAGCATCCAAAGTGCTGAAAAATTTGGCTTTTCCGATCGTGCTCAGGATGTCCTCAATGCGTGGCAATGGATATGACAATGAACGGGTCACCGCATTGAGTGCACGGTAGTCGCAGCAGAAACGATGGGTACCATCTTTCTTAGTCACCAAGACAACTGGTGATGACCACTCTGAGATCGTGCGAGAAATTATTCCGTCACGCAACATATTCTCGACGGCCCTCTCTATCACCTCTCTACTCGCCAACGGAGTGCGGTAGGGTTTCCTGGAGATTGGCGGATGATCGCCTGTATCAATCTCCATCTGCACTGTCGAGGTATGCGATATCTCGGAATCAGTCAAGGCAAAGACATCCTTGTTCTGTGTCAACAACCTGGATATTATGTCCTTGTGCACTTCAGGGCACTGAACCTGTCGAACGATAGTCTCAGAACGACTGTCAGGTGTTGTCTCCTCAGTACCAGAAACCTGCTGGATAGAGTCAACTGACTCCGTGAATGGTGTCAATTTTCCTAAAACACATCCACGTCTGAGCTCGATGTGTTTACTAGAATGATTAATTACTGTCAACACGGGATAGCGATTAGTGTGGAGCTCACATACTGAGTCCACCAACTCTATCTCCGGTTGGGACAGTAAGAATGGTGTCTCAATACCCTGAACCATATAAGAATTGCCAGATGGAAAATATGGTTGGGCTTTCAGTTTAAGAGGAATAAGATTGACGGAACGTGGAGAAAGAAGAGAAGAACGCTGGACACGAAGAATAGAAGCAATGTGTGCATCTAATTCTAAAGGAATCATCTTGTTATGTATGTTTAGTGTATTAGAATTGTAATCGATGACAGCACCAGAACGAGACAAAAAATCACGCCCCAGAATGGCGGAACGGTTCATGTTGCGAACCACATAAAAGCAATGAGAAACAGTGACACCAGCAATAGAAATAGGTAGGTAAACTCTGCCAAGTACTCTCATGGAAGCTGCAGTAACAGTCTGCAGAGTAATTCTAGCGGGCAAGAGCTTAGGAGCAGAACGTAAGGATCTGTATACAGAATCCTTGATAAGACAGACACTAGCTCCTGTGTCTAACAATGCTCTAATTCTAAAAGTATCAACAGAAACAAGGACAGAAGTAGGAGTCGGGGGATTCGCAGCCACCGAGCGTAGTGGTGTCGAAAATGAGACAGAGTGTTTGACAGATCTAGATGGTGTAAAGATACGGTCGGACACATGGGAGCTATTCATGCGCCGACTTGTCAGTTTAAATGTACACGATCCTTCCTTTCACTCTGCTTACAAAATCGGGCTATGTGACCTCTCCTTCCACAGTTATAACAAGATCTAGTTTCTTGTGGTAGTGTACTCGCAGGTTTAGCCTTCCTGGTATTCGATCTCTGGTGGTCTATCCTACCCGCTTCGAAGTGTGAAGACGTCCGTCGAGAGTTCTCCTGATGAGAGACCAACTGTACTCTCTGCGAATCCACACAAGGAGACTCTCTGTGTGTCGTCACCTCACCGGACGGTCGAGAACCTGCAATGAAAGCTTGTCGGGAACTACAACTAAGATTCACCGACTTCATGAGGTCATTTTCTTGTAAGGCTAAGTCCACCGCCTGTGAAAACAGAACAGGTTTATCTCTTAATAATTTTGATTTCAATGCGCGAGAAAGTAGTGCATCTACAAACGACTGCACCATTTGCCTCTGCGCCAGCGGAGTTACCATTCCGCCTCAGAGTAAGCAACTCTGGCTGCCTCACTGATGCGATCAGCCAGCGCTTGAATGGGCTCTCCAGGAGACTGTCGAGTAGAGGCTAGCGTATGCCAGGCCTCCTGAGGAGTCTGCAGCACCCCATATCGTGCTAATAAAACAGATACAAACTCCTCCCATGTCTCTTGAATCTGGAGTCGCTGTTTGACGAACTCTGCCAGGGAACCTGTGGTGCGTAAATACACCAAGTTCTTCTTACTGGGCACATCAGCATTCCGCATGTCCATAATCTTATTAATCTCATCCAGCCATGGTTTCAATTTTGCTGGGTCCCCGTCGAACTTTGCTACAGCTGACATGACGTGGGCAAACCTCAAGTCATTGCTGACTTGGGACAGGGTATCTTGTAATAACCCCAGCAAATCTGACGTGGATGGAGCTGAAGCCATTGTGCGTCTATCCGTAGTGCACTCTACTTATTGTTAGTATATACTACTGAAATCAATACAATGCCACCATATACAGTAATGTCAACAATTATTCAAAACAATGGCATATCAATTATTCATTATCATGCACTAATGCCATCCAACTAATAACCATAGAAAAGAAAATCAATTAAATACCATACCACGCACTAACTAACTACACTGAAGTCCTAAGTTAAATGAAAAGCCACAAGAAGTCTATGTACTGTTCCAAATATCACCACTAAAATCAATGTTCAATAAAGTCCCGCTAATAACACTGAATAAGAATGTCCTACAATGTCTATTCCAAATATAAGTGAATCTACAATGTCTGAAATCCTACACCACACATAAAGAAGCACAAACAACGACTGTCCATGTATCAATGTCCACTCCTGTCTATCTGCCGAAATTGTGGAAAACAGTTAATTTTGTCAACATGTTACCTCCCCGGTCTGGATGGAGCTGGTTGAGAAGTACATGTCGCTTGGAACAAACCGCTCTGATTCCTCACCGGATAGTAGTTCAGGTTCAGTCTCACTGGACTTGATTGCAGGCACAGGTAAGCGTCAGTAGTTGCACTGCCTAGGACCCAGGACTAGATGTGACACAAACTTTCGGGTAGGCTGGACAACATCGCCGTTTTGAATAACTTCTACGATAACTGTCTCTGACACTAACAAAAATACTATTCCCTAACCAAAACTTGAAAACCACTGACGAAACATACTAGCAACACACAACTGTGGGCTAGAAAAAACGTGCATGAACTGTTAAACATGTAAACAAACACACTGGACGTGACAAGTGGCCTGATACGGCACCACTGAAGCAGGATTCCCCTTACAAGGAGACTACTGGATTGATTGAATCCTCTTGTGGAGTACAGTTTCAACTTATATAAGTTTCTTCTTGTTGCTGGTGTTCTAACCATCACCTAATTTTCTGTATTATACACTAAGAAAATACAACAAGACACCCAGGCTTTCCACTCCACAAAATTAGTACGAATACAACAACTTGAACATAACTTGGCAGTCTTCCGACCAAAACAAACTGGTCAACAATGAGAATTTCCACAAAGCCGATTTGTTGTAGTTTATCATCAGACAACACACATTTATTACAGAAATTTACAGCAACAAATGCCCGGCGTCAAATATCTACGCCACATGGGCAAGGAAAACCTTACAATGATTTATTCATACCAAAAACCATACTTACAGGCTTACCAAGGACTGCAGCCACACAGAGAAAACAAACTAAACTAATTCTGACAACAAAAACAGCTCTACCCCATTCTCGTTCGCCCAAACACGTCCTTCCCCTTCAACGTTCACTCAAAGACTGCCTAACGACCGGCTTTTTCACACGGACCTTTTTAACGACTTCTTTGCACACGTACTTTCCTAATGACGTAGTCTACGCAACACAATTATTAGCAATACACAAAAACTCTCTGAACAGAATGGCTATTCTGTTACATTAGTATATCCTAGTATTTTGGCTTGTTCTTCTATACTGCTTTCTTCTTTCACTTTTCTCACTACCCTTTCTAGTACTAGGCTGAATAGTAATGGAGATAACGTATCACCTTGTTTTAAATCAGTTCATACATAAAAGGGTTCTGACTTTCTTCCTTTACGTATTACTATATTTTGTTCATGCTCCGTGATCTGGTCAAATTGATTAATTTATTCTTACATCCTGCATCTTAATTTATTAGGTTAATTTATTATTAATTTACTAGATTGATTAATTAGGCATCTCAAATTCTTTCATAATTTTCCATAAGCTGCTCCTGTCTATGCTGTCATAGGCTTTCTTTAAGTCATTGAAGATATTATGTACTTCTTTTCCACATTCCCGGTACTTTTCTGCTCTTTGACGTAGATAAAATATTTGGTCTATGGTTGATCTATTCGTCCTAAAACCCGCTTGATAGTCTCCCACTATGTTCTCGCAGTATGGATTTAATCTATTTAAAAGTATAATAGATATTATTTTGTAGCTTGTTTGTAGTAATGATATTTCTCTGTTATTTTCACACTTGCTCTTATCACCTTTTTTGAATAATGGTATCAGTAATGATTCTCTCCATTCACTAAGGAGTTTTTCTTCTCTCCATATTTGTTATTTTAAAGCATATATCAGTTCATGTAGATGTAGATTTAGACCTCCTTCCTTAATCAATTCTTAAGCAATTCCATCTGAACCTGTTGCTTTGTTGTTTTGCAGAAGCATGATACTGTAGATGACTTCTTCTAAGTCTTGTTTCTCTATTTCAGGTTCACAAGTCTGTATTTATTCGCATGGTAATGTGCTTATAGGCTCTTCATAGTTTAGTAGTTTTTCAAAATATTCTTTCAATCTGGTACAGATTTTCTCTTCATTATTTATCATGTTTCCATTACTATCCTTCAAGGTCTGTAGAGGTTGTTTATATCACTGGTTTACTGTTTGCAGTTCTTTATAGAATTCCTTGCTTTTCTTATTTTGATGATATGTCAGCATTTCGCTTACCATTTCTTTCATACAATATATATTTGCATTCTTTTGGCAAATAACTTTTTGAGTTTTTTTTTACATTGTGTGTGGTACTTCTCCTCATTGTTGTTTTTTTTCATGTCATTCAACTATTTTTGTCTCGCTGTTCTTTTCTTTATGACTGCCTCTCTGCAGACTTCTTTGAACCAGTTCTTTTTTTAATTTATAGTCTTGATTCTCAGGCATTCTTCCGCTGTGTTTGACTTTTATATCTTCCGATCTGTCATCAACGCTTTTATTTACTTTATCCCCGCTTGTGCTTATCTGATGGTTTAGCTCATTTCTGAATTTTTCTTTAGTGTCTTCTCTTTTCAAAAGATCTCTATTTATTACTGAACTTTTATTTAATTTACTATAAACATTTTTCCTCATCTGAATTTTAGTTCAGCTTCCACAAGAGGAAAAACTTCAAAAAACACTTCAAACTTCAATCAATTATTAAATCTCTTAACACTTCAGTCATTTCTTAAAACTCTTCAAACAAAACTCTTCAAACTTCAGTCATTTCTTAAAATTCTTCATGCATCAGTCATTTATTAAAACTCTTCAAGCATCAGTCATTTATTAAAACTGTTTAAACTTCAGTCTTTTACCAAAACTTTGGAGAAAAAGCTGATCAGCGAAAACTATTTCAATAATGGCGCCAAACAGTTTGATACAAATTATAGCCTTAATTTCTCTGTAACTTGTTACTTCATTTATATGTAACTTATTACTAATTGCCTACGTTTTTACGAATCTTTCCTTTCTTACATATGAAGGATATAAATAGTTCATTCACCCGAAAGTGTCTTTTTAAAGCTGGGATCAATGACTCCAAGAAGAAGCTGGCAATTTTAGCATATCTAGACACAAATGAGGAAGAACAACAGAAAGGATGTTGAGCAATAGAAGGCTCACATGGGCATGAGCGGGAAAAAGGCAAAGGACAGGCGTTTGTGGAAAACCTTTGGAGAAGCCCAACTTGCCTTGGGCATTTAAGGTTAAGAGAGAGAGAGAGAGAGAGAGAGAGAGAGAGAGAGAGAAGAGAGAGAGAGAAATATTATATGTTAGAGAATCCAAAGAATGTGGAATTATTGTTACTTTTGGCAAGATCTAGTGAGTGTGTAGCGTACAAGTTTCCCGCTCTGTATGTTATCTCGCAGGTCTACATTTGTTGATGCTGCTGAAAAAATAATACGATTTTGAAAATGAAAATGAATATTTTAGAGCTAATCTGTCCTTATGCAAACTTGACTTACATATATAGATTTCTTCTACCCCACCACTGGCTTAAATCAAAAAGTGGTCGATCATATGAACTCGGACATGACAAATAGAAGAAGGTTACAGTTTATTTATTGAACTGGCCACGAATAATATCTTGCTCAAGGTTTTGCCCCTGCAGTCCTCGTGGTGTTAAACCGTTTTTGTTTTTCACTGTTTGCTAACGTCTGTCGTAAGCAGTAAAGGTTACAAAATGCACTGGAAACTGTGGTCTAAACATGTACTAGTAGGGTTTCTTTTGTTTTATTTGAATGTGTTTTTTGCTGGATCGTCCGTGGTAAGTTTCTCTTGCCACTGAACCCTCATGTATGGAAAAGAGAAAGTGTGAACAATGTACCTTTAATCTTCCCAATACACTCCTTCAAGCTGAAGTCACGAACGACATGGCTGGTTGTTTAAAGACGTTTACTATGGCGAGGGAAAGTCGTATGTAGAGGATTTGTGACAAGTTACCTACTGAGCTGTAAAGGTGACCACTATGTCACAACCATCAAGAAGAAGAGAGAACACCGTGAAGTAATAACAAGTCCAGCATAGCCTACACGGCAACAACTGATTTTGGCTACTTTGGCAGCTCCTCTCTCTCTCTCTCCCTCTCTCTCTCTCCCTCCCCCTCTCTCTCTCTCCTAACCTGAATGAAGAAACAAGAAGTAGCAAACAAACAAATGTAACGTTTTGTATTTTAGGCGCATTCTTCAGCGGATTGTAGCTTTTACCACAGACAACAGCTGCCACATTTAAGTATATAATTAGTATGGAGTGTCACGGCCAAATCGGCTGGAAGAAGATCAGCCACAAAGCTAACGGTGTTTATGCACAGATCACCGTATGTTTTGTAGTTTTTTCCCCCTTCCTTTGTATTTAGTTTTTGGCCATACTAATCGTGAACCTAACTGGCCATGACAAAGGTTATGGCCCAGGGCGAAGGTTATGGGTCAGGGCAAAGGTTATAGATTTCTCCATGTTTTCAAGGAAGTACCATTGGTCACGCCTGGTCTGAGTCTCCTATGACCAGATAACAGGAGGTAGATCTACCTCAGCAGAAGGCTCTTCAGATACGCGTATCTAAGTTTTCATTCCACTCATTTGTAAAAAAAAAACACAAAACATACGGGTACTAACAACACACACCGTACAATTCCTCAGTGACATGGAAAGTTATGTCAAAAAAAAAAAAGGAAGAATTATTTGATACCCTCGGCGACAGCAGGTCCTCGCGGGAAAAAAAAATCTTATAAATCTAATAACTTCTTTTCCCATCTTTCATTTGCACTTTCATCTTATATTTTTGTCTCTGTTCCATCGTGTTCCCGCTCAGTTACAATGAAATGTGGTAGTTGTGGGCAGTGCCTGGTTTTATATGATGAATCACAGAAGACGAAGTCTTCATTCTGAATGATGGAAGATAACTCTAGATCTTTTCTTCCAGCTCTTGTTTCCCCTTGTCACTTTATGTTGTTTTTGTTTTGATTGAGGCAAAACTGAAATATGAAAAGACAAAATATATTAAAGTTAGAAAATTTGAATGAATTTGCCTTGAATTCGAGCAACTTGATCCTGCTTAGCAGTGTTGATGATCCCAGACGTTTAGCTTCATATTAGCTTAATATTTAGCGCCATATTCACACTAACATTGCTTGTGCTTCAGACCAGACCAGAGATTGTCTGTCGTGTACCTTCTGAGGAATCTCAAGAAGAAAACTACGAAGAGTGATGAAAACAGAGAAAGCATAACGGTGCAATATTAGCGTCTGCAAAATTGAATTTAGATTCTTAGCTTCTGCAAAACTGAATTTAGATTCCTAACGTCTGTAAAACTGAACTTAGATTCTTATCGTCTGTAAAACTGAATTTAGATTCTGCGACACACAAAAAAGAACTAAGTATATTAGAATACTTTCTATTGTTATATGTATGTGTGTGCGTGTGTGTGGTGTGTGTGTGGACTTAGAAAATCAGTCTGAAGATTAATGCGGTTGAAAACAACAAATTCACTTTTCTTTCAGTTTATTTTTGAAGGCTGAGGAGCTCAACCATGCACACAGACTAATGTTAGCATGGCACTGCTAGCATGAGATGTAAGAGAAGTTGGCCAGTACAGTCTTACATAGATGTTTTCCTTTGTGAAGTCTGTTGCGAGAGAAGCTGTCTCAATATAAGAGAAACTGCCCGGAAAAATGAAGCTTGCGAGAGAAGCTATTTTAATATAAGAGAAACTGCCCGGAAAAAAATTGAGCTTGGAGAGAAAGTATCTAAATATAAGAGAAAACTGCCCGGAAAAAATGGAGCTTGCGAGAGAAAGTATCTAAATATAAGAGAAAACTGCCCGGAAAAAATGGAGCTTGCGAGAGAAAGTATCTAAATATAAGAGAAAACTGCCCGGAAAAAAAGGAGATTGCGAGAGAAAGTATCTAAATATAAGAGAAAACTGCCCGGAAAAAATGGAGCTTGCGAGAGAAAGTATCTAAATATAAGAGAAAACTGCCCGGAAAAAATGGAGATTGCGAGAGAAAGTATCTAATATAAGAGAAACTGCCCGGAAAAAATGGAGCTTGCGAGAGAAAGTATCTAAATATAAGAGAAAACTGCCCGGAAAAAATGGAGCTTGCGAGAGAAAGTATCTAAATATAAGAGAAAACTGCCCGGAAAAAAAGGAGATTGCGAGAGAAAGTATCTAAATATAAGAGAAAACTGCCCGGAAAAAATGGAGCTTGCGAGAGAAAGTATCTAAATATAAGAGAAAACTGCCCGGAAAAAAATGGAGATTGCGAGAGAAAGTATCTAAATATAAGAGAAAACTGCCCGGAAAAAATGAAGTTGGCTGACTCAAACAACACCTGACATTTACCTCCATAAATTCAGTCTTTAAAGACCGAAACGACATATTAAAAAAATTAATCTATATGTTAAACTAATTCTAAGCATTTCCGTAAAATTATATACAAATATTCTGTTTTCTTTCCTGTTGTTCTACTTTAAAACGGATACAGCATACTTTGAAAAAAAACCAGGACTGATTTAGTCTGGTTATGCTCTCTTTGTTGACATTAATACTATCGTGAACAGTTTAATCTAGTGTGGCTGGCCATGGAGGCAGTTTTGCTTGTGTTTGGGAGCAACATTTCTTTTATAAACCGTTTCCTTGTGATAAGACTGATTAGGGCGTTATTTGCCAATGAATACGTGATCTGAACGTGAGTTGTTTTTTTTTTTAAAGTAAAAATAACTATCAGTGCTTGTTGCAACACCGCACGTTTGTATATCTAGTCCAAAGTTTCATTTCCTCCACAGCCGAAGTTTTTGGGATTTCCCAGCAAATATGTGTAGTACTTACTGGGACATGGCTGATTGGACACACACCAATGTTGTCTTTTGGCTACGTGTCAGGGGTTGTCTCTGTACAAATGAACATTTTGTGAGATGATTGGCTTGTTTCACGTAAAGCTGGAAGTGGACTTTGGTGGACTGGTATGTGTGAGTGGAGGTGGAGGCGGCGGAAGATGGAGATTAGATAAGGGTGTAAAGATCTTTTTGTGAGTTTAGAAATTCTGAAGTACTTCTTCACATTCAAGTGTTGGACACTGTGGACGTCATGGTCAGAAAAGAATAAATAAGTTTGAGTTTCTTTACATTAAAAAATAAAATCTAAAAAAATAAAATCTATTTCTCTAGCTATCTATATACGCGCGAACAAATGTAACCGCAAAACAGGAGAAGTAATCACTGAAAATATTTGAAAAGACTCAAGGGTGAGTAAAAAAATTTTCATTCGTTATCAATGGTTATGTCCCTTGTTTTGCGGTTATTTTGTGACTCCCTGTCGTAGGTATTTTCATCTACGCTAGTGTTTCCCAACGTAGGGGCTACACCGCCCCTTGTGGGTGGGGGGGGGAATTGAATATTTTTTTTTTGGGGGGGGCGGTTAATTTGGCGGCCGATATTATAATTTTTCAGAACTTGATTGACTATTAATCTGTTGTGGACGGGGGAGAGGGGAGTGGGGGGGGGGGAACATCGAAATCTTTGAGGATTTGAGGTGAGGCATGATCAAAAAAGGGTCGAAAACACTTTTCTACTCGAAGGTGGACTAATAGATGCTTTATGCAGATATTTTATCTTAACCCGGTGTGTTAGACAGACAGACAGGCAGGCAGATAGATAGATAGATAGATAGATAGATAGATAGCAGCACATACTCTTCAATCACATGAAATGTGAAAACTGATAGTTCATGTAATGTGTTTATGCCAACATCTATCTATCTATCTATCTATCTATCTATCTATCTATCTCTATCTATCTATCTATCTATCTATCTATCTATCTATCTGTCTGTCTGTCTGTCTGTCTGTCTGTCTGTCTGTCTGTCTGTCTACACTGTCCTTCTTTCTCTGTCTTAAAACACATAAGCCACAATCTATCTCGATCTCTCTCACACACAAATAAAGAACACAATCTCTCTCTTTCTCTCTCTCTCTCATACACATTTACACATATGAGGACAATCTCTCTAGTTTTCTCTTTCACACATAAAAGCACGAAATTTCTCTCTCTTTCTCTCGCACACACATAACCATAAATCTCTCTCTCTCTCACTTACACATATCTCTTGCTCTTTCTCTCATTCATCAACACAGTTCATCTCTCTTTATTCTCTCTCTCTCTCTCTCTCGCACACACACATAACCACAAATTATCTCCTATTGTTTCTCTCTCCCTTATTCACCCAGTCTCATTCTCTTCTTTCTTTTCTCATTGTCTGAAATGTATCTATTAGACACACTTATTGAAATGATCTGGTCAAGCAACTGAGGCAGGGGGCAAGAGTCAGGGCAAAAGTGATAGCTGTAGAAGTGGGAGCAAGAGGATTCATAGCAACATCAGCATACGACCTACGTAAGCAACTGGGCATAAAGGGACAAACAAGAGCAAGGGCACTGAAAAGCCGTTCAGAAACAGCAGTTTCAGCCTGATGCAGTGTGTGGAGTATGGGAAACACGCATTGAGAACATAAATAATTTCGTTTGTCACAACCATGTCCTCCATGGCTGGATCGCTAAAGACGCACTTGAAAGTGCAGTGCAAACTGGAAGATCATGGGTTCAATCGCGGGACGAAAAAACAAAAGCAACAACTCATAAGACCTCTGGGAGTCATGACCCAGAGGGCCACACCCCCCTTAGAGTGTAAGGAGTTTAATAGGGCCGAAACCCTTGTCTGAAAGGGGGGGGGGTGTTACTTCCTTTGATGATCTGAAGGAGTTGTGTTTTTGTTCCGCTGTCTACAGTAGAGAGTTTCCTGCACTTATCGAAATGTGAATGTATACCCGTGAAAATATTTTTTCGTTTTTTTATGTGATTTTGCCGTTTACTTTCTATGATCACTGAGACATCTTGTACAACAACCACCAACACCACATACAAATAGCTGTACATATGTCACCAGTAGCTGTACACATGTTGCCAGTAGCTGTACACATGTCGCCAGTAGCTGTACACATGTCACGCGTACATAATTACTGGGTATGAAAACCTATATGTACAGAATACCGAACTTAAAAAAAAAATGAAATGGCCAGCGAAGCAGCTAATCAGACTATCTTGTACATATTTGAAACTAGGAAGTAACCCAAAGAGAACATGCCATGGGTCAGACAGAATTCTGAGCGCCATGAGGCCAAGCTACAGCAACGGAGAAATGTCCAAGTTTGTGATGTGGGTAGTCGTGCTAGTTATTTTGTTCTTACAGTTCCAAGTTATCAAAGTTGCTTCACTTTTTGTCACGCTGTATCTCTTCGTGGGAGAAACTAAGGAGAAAAAGTTGATGACAGAATGAAAGCAGAATGTCAGACTGACCTGCGTGCCCAGTTCTTCTTCTTTTGAAAATAAAGTACGTTTGTTTGTTCAATCCAGTTTGACGTGGACATACTGCTCGGGTCATGCGGGAGCCAAAGATAATGAGAAAGCGGACAAGCTGGCTGGCATGGCACCAGTTCAGGACACTCTAAGAATGGACAAGAGGGAGATTGCAAGAGCCACCTTGAATAGGCTACGTATGGAGGATGCCATAGGGTTGAATAACGACAATCACACCAGGAGGATGATCGAACTGGGAAGAAAAGGGGAAGTGGTCATTTTTTTCTGAATGAAGTAGTTTAGCGTGTGTTACACACAACCAGCGCGTGACTGACAGCATCGGCGAGGACACGCTTCACTGGATGTTGGAACGGAAGACGGAGCACGTATGGGAATGCCCGGTGTGTGGAGATGGGAATCTCTGATTACATTTAGAGTTACATTTAGACTTACACATTTGTAATGTTTTGAGCTCGAAACACACACAGATGCATATAGTGTAGCAACTGGAAACACGCGTAGACTTCTTGTAATATATAGTGTAGAAACTAGATACAAATATAGACTTCATGTAATGCAAAGTGTAGAAGCTAGATTCAAATATAGACTTCTTGTAATGTAAAGTGTAGAAGCTAGATTCAAATATAGACTTCTTGTAATATATATTGTAGGAGCTAGATGCAGATAGAGACTTCGTGTAATTTATAGTGCAGCAACTAGGTAAACGCACAGATTTCTTGTAATGTATAGTGTAGAAACTAGATGCACGCACGCAGGCCCCTGCAACATATTAGTTTAGAAACAAGATACTCACATATGCTTCCTGCAAAATATAGTTTAGAAGATAGATACTCACACATGTTTCCTGCAACATATAGTTTAGAAGATAGATACTCACACATGTTTCCTGCAACATATAGTTTAGAAGATAGATACTCACACATGTTTCCTGCAACATATAGTTTAGAAAATAGAACACTCACACAGGCCTCCTGCAAAATGTAGTCTAGAAAATGGTTCCGTACACAATTATCCTCACAAGAAATGTCAAATAAAATGTGGAAATATGGTAACTAATAGATAGACACATATAATTTGAAACCTTGCTGTATCTTTTCTTCAGTTATATAAAAATAAATGTAAAATATAGATACTTAAAATTTATTTTTTTAAATCATAACTTGACGTCATTGGTAATTTGATATACACCACAAGAATTTTTGAAGCAATAAATATTTGTATCTTGTGCCGTGCTTGTTTCACTTTCTGCTCAAAGTTATCAAGAAATTGTTCGTTTTATACTTGGTTTTATTGTTGGATACTTTACTCCTAGCGTAGCTGCTTTTGAAAACAAGAAATTTGTCATACTTTTTTGTGACTAGACCAATTTCATTGGCTCATTGATTTTCTGTACGGAAAGCAATAGAGACCTGCTGGTTTATTTATTGTATGTGATTATCAGGTACATATCATGGTTGTAGGAAACACCTGGTTTAAACAACATCCCCGAAGACTGGCAACGTAGTGCAGCCCAGACAAAAAGACTTTTAACCAGATAGATTACGTATTAATCAACAAACGATTCCGGAATGCATTACTGACAATAAAAACCATGCCCAGAGCTGACTGCAATAGTGATCATGACTCACTCCATGGAAAAATTAGAATAAAGCTAAAGAAAGCATGCAGAAAAGTGAGAAACATCAAACTGAATACAGAACTCATTAAAAAAGACCTAGAACTGAGAGAACAATACAACGTTATTATAACAAATAGATACAATGCAATAGCAAAAATAAATAGTGCAGATGAACAATGGGCAATGTTAAGAGATTTTATCCACCAAACTGTTAAAGTGATAATACCACCGAAAAAAGAAGCCCCTAAAATTAAATAGATGACAGACGACATCTTAGGACTGATGGACAAGAGGAGGAGAAGGAGTAAAAATAACCAAGAAAAATATAGCAAGATAAATAAAGAAATAAGATGCAAATGCAGAGAAGCCAAAGAAGTGTGGTTAAATGAACAGTGCAGACAGATAGAGGACTCTCATAATAAAGACAGCAAAAACATGCACAAACAAATTAGTGAACTCACAGGCAGGAAAACAAAATATACCACAGGATGCCTGAAATCAAAAGAAGCTAAAATGTTAATGGGAAAAGAAGACATTGTGGACAGTGAGCTATATGGAGGAGAAAGAACAGAATTAACACCAGATACTGAAAACTATGATGGACCACTAATACTTGAAGATGAAATCATAGATGCCATCAAATACATGAATAAAAGAAAAGCGACTGGGCCTGATAATATAACAATAGAAGAAATAGAGCCACTAGAGGAGACAGGAATAAAAATAATAACCAGGTTACTGAATGACATTTACATTCATTCATTCCTTTGCATGTCCCTTGCGGAACTTTGCCTCCCAAACAGCACTCCTGTAGGCCTCTCGGTTGTGAGCAAGATGGCCTGCTGCTGCTGCATCCATTTCCAGATCATCAACGATGTCTTGCAGCCATCTTCGTTTCGGTCTTCCTCTTTTTCTTTTTCCCATTATGTATCCTTCCAATACGGTCTTCTCTAAATTATCATGACGTTTAATGTGTCCAAAATATTTAAGTTTTCTCTCTTTAATCCTCTTTACTAGCCAGCCTTCTTCAATATTAAGCTCTTGTAGTATAGATATATTTGTTCTTTTTTGTGTCCACGATATTTGGAGAACTCTTCTATAGCATTTACATTCAAAGGCATTTATGTGCTTCTCAGCTGTTTTGTTAAGTGTCCAGGTCTCACAGACATATGTTGCGATGGGAAAGATGCATGCCCTTAAAAATCTTATTTTTGTGGTTCTGTCTGCTCCTCTCCACAGATTCTTTATTTGTTTTACTTTCTGAAGAGCGATAGATGTCCTCCTTTTAATTTCCCGCATTGTATCTCCATTATTAGTTAGTAGTGATCCAAGATATTCAAAACTCTCCACTTCTTCCAGTTTTTCCTCACTGATACATATTTCAGTTGCCTTGTTTGTTTTGTCAGTTGTCATCACTTTAGTTTTCTTTGCATTAAGATAGAGGTTCTGCTCTTCGCTGTTCTTGCGGACTGACATAATTAGTTTTTCCATTCCTTCTTGTGTTGTAGACAGCAATACTGTGTCATCAGCATATCTAATCTCTGGTATTCATAACCTCCAACTGTTATGGCATCGTAATATTCTTTGTCTACATCTTCTCTAACATTCCTCATTATATTTTCAGTATACAAGTTAAATAAGTAGGGTGACAATATGCACCCCTGACGGACCCCTTGTTTTATGTCAAACCAAGTTGTTGTTTCACCATTATTCTTACTGCTGCTTGTTGGTCTAAATACAGCAGTGATGTTAATTGTATCAAATGTGTTGGAAATCCCATTTTTTCCATTATTTCCCAAAGTTTCTGGTGTTGTACACAATCAAATGCCTTTGAGTAGTCTATAAAGGATAAATATAGATTCACATTAAACTCCCTGCATTTCTCTATTATTAATCTTAGATTGAATATATGATCTCTTGATCCTCTTCCTTGCCTGAAGCCAGCTTGGACCATATTGACTTCTTCTTCTATTTTCTTTCGAAGTCTACCCATTATGATTTTTAACAGAATTTTACTGGCATGATAATCAGGGCAACAGTTCTGTAGTTGGTGCATAATTTCAGGTTACCCTTTTTTGGCAGTGGTATGAATACAGTTCTTTTCCATTTTTTTGGCCAAATACCTGAATGCCATATCTTTTTACATAGTGCATGATAGATTGTTGCACACTCCTTTCCTCCTGCTTTAATAAATTCAGCGGTTATCTCATCACATCCTGGTGATTTACCATTTTTCAGACTCTTTATTGCCCATAAAACTTCTTCCATTGTCGGCTCGGGTTCTTTCTCCTCCAATAATAATTCACACTGTTGATTTCTGCTTCCACAGTCGGTTGTTTCATACATTCTTTTGCAATATTCCTTCCATCTTTCCAGAATTTCCTCTGTCTCTGTCAGGGTATTCCCCATCTCATCACAAATTACATTTAGCTTAGGTGTGACATTTCTCGTCAGTGTCTTCATTTCTTTAAACTATCTCTTCCACACCTCTGATGTTCTTCTATTCTTTCACAACAATCTTGTATGTATTGTTTTTTGTCTTTTCTTATGTTTCTTCGTACTTCTTTTGTTAAAGTTTTATATTTATCTTTGTTGTTGGTTGTCACTCTCCATTGCGTCTTCATTTCTCTACATTGTTTTATCAGTTCTAGTGTACCTGCTGTGATCCATCTATTCTTTTGTGTTTTCTTTACTGGAACCATGTCTTTAGCTGTTGTTACTAAGATATCTTTGGCCTGCGTAGCCAATTCATCTGGTGTCATCTCTTCCTGTACAGCCATCAGGATTTCGAAACGGTTCTTCACTTCTATACCGTATTGTTCTGGTATATTTGTAAGGTCAAAGCGGAGTGGTCTTGATCCCATAACTATCTTTTTTATCTTTATCTTCATGTCTGCTATTAATAACTCATGGTCCGTGTCACAATAAGCACTTGGTAAAGTTTTTGCTGATGTTATGCTTGACCTCCACCTTCTCTGCACTAAAATGTAATCTATTTGATTCCTGGTTTTCCCATCAGGTGATGTCCATGTGTAAAGTCTTCTTGGATGTTGTTTAAAAAGTGTGTTAGCGATCATTAGCTCATTTTCCATACAAAACGCCATTAGATTGTCACCTGCCTCATTTCTGTGTCCTATATTCTGGTTATATTCCCAGTGACCTGATTAAATTCACGTTTATAGCACTACCAAAGAAACCAGGTGCAAAGGAATGTTATGACAACCGGACTATCAGCCTCTCATGTCACATAACGAAGCTACTTCTAAGAATCATTATGAGAAGAACAAGGAAAAAGATACAAATGGAAATAGTAGATGAACAGTTTGGATTTGTTGAAGGAAACAGAACACACAATGTCGTTTATGCGTTATGAACACTGACAGAAAGAGCTTTAGAAGTACAGAAAGATCTTTACTTATGCTTCATTGACTCATCATCATCATCATCAGGTGCCGTGCCGACTGGCGTTGGCTATTATGCTTCTCCAGAGTACACGATCCTTCATACAGGCCATCAGTTGAGTTGGTGATCTCCTCCCACACCATCCCGTCAGACTGTCCAGTATCATTTCTTTTGGTCTTCCTCTTGATCTTCTTCCTTCTATTTTTGCTGTTGTTATAATATTTTCAATGCCCTCTTCTCATTGCATGTCCTATGAAAGTACATTGTCTTTCTCTTATCTTTTTGACAAGGTTTTTTTGTCTCTCCAGCTCTTCTCATACATTTTTCATTAGTTATTTTTGTTGTCCAGGGGATTCGCAACATTCTTCTAATAAACCACATTTCTTTATCCGACACATCCTGTCAATGAATGTTAGAAAACGAGTCCTAAACTGCTATATTGAACTATCTTGTTATATGGAAGTGAATCATGGACAATAGGCAGGTCTGCACAAAAATAATTGGAAGCAGCAGAAATGTGGTTTATTAGAAGAATGTTGCGAATCCCCGGGACAACAAAAATAACTAATGAAGAATGTATGAGAAGAGCTGGAGAGACAAAAATCTTATCAAAAAGATAAGAGAGAGAGAGAGAGAGAGACAATGTACTTTCATAGGACATGCAATGAGAAGAGGGGGCATTGAAAATATTATAACAACAGGAAAAATAGAAGGAAGAAGATCAAGAGAAATAATTCTGGACAGTCTGACGGGATGGTGTGAGAGGAGATCACCAACTGAGCTGATGGCCTGCATGAAAGATCGTGTATTCTGGAGAAGCATAATAGCCAACGCCAGTCGGCACGGCACCTAATGATGATGATGATGATTATCAGGTTATTTCTTTAGGTGACCATCTCTCTTTCCCCTCCCCCTTCTCTCTATCTCCCTCTCTTTCTCTCTCCCACACAGACTATTTGAATTTACGTTTTTGCGTTAAATTTGAATCGTTCTTTTTTGTCATTTAGCACCTCAAGCTTTCAAGATTCATGGCTGCACATATTTTAGCACCTCGAGCTTTCAAGATTCATGGCTGCACATATTTTAGCACCTCGAGCTTTCAAGATTCATGGCTGCACATATTTTAGCACCTCGAGCTTTCAAGATTCATGGCTGCACATATTTTAGCACCTCGAGCCTTCAAGGTTCATGGCTGCACATATAATCTATCTACCTTTACCTTACTCTAGTTTTCTCTCTCTCTCTCTGTCTGTCTGTCTCTCTCTCTCTCTCTGCTTCAGATTCTCGAAGGTTTTCTCTCCATGTTGCACTGGTCTCTTGTCTTCCAGCTAATGCGCAAGTCTGATCTCTTCCATTCTTTTTTTTACATAACTTGACTCAATTATTCCAACCATCGAGTTTTCACAACAGAGACAATTATTGGTCTTTCTTCAGATTATGAGTTTCTCAGTTGGTCTCTTCAAAACTCGAATCTTATATTACTTGACGGGGTAATAAATTCTTCTTAAAATCTCGTTCTCAGAAAAGTGCAGCCGTGTTTCAGATTGTTTTTCTTGTATTCTGTTTCGCTGAGCTATTCCTGACGTCTCGTCGGCCCTGCTGTGGTTTTAAGAACAACTGACTTGGTTTCCTGGGATGGCATTTCCAGTTATAATACATAGAGTGTTGTAGGATGTTCTTTGTGACTGACAATCAGTTTCCTCAATTTCTTTCTGTTGAGATCAGTTTAACCTGCACTGTCTCGCCAATTTCTTTCTGTTGGTATCAGTTTTAAGCTTCACTGTCTCGCAAATTTCTTGCTGTGGATGTCAGTTTTAAGCTCCATTGTGTAGCCAATTTCTTGCTGTTGCGATCAGTTTTAAGCTCTACAGTCTCGTCAATTTCTTGCTGTTGAGATCAGTTTCAACTTGCAATGTCTCGCCAATTTCTTGCTGTGGAGATCAGTTTAAAACTGCACTGTCTCACCAATTTCTTGTTATTGAGATCAGTTTTAAGCTCCACTGTCTATCTTTTTCTTACGATAAAGAATAAAAAAGTAAAGGCAGCACACCCTTTAACTCTGGCAACCACGAGAAAACGAACATAACGGCTATCCTCCCACACATAGTCCTATTGCAGGTCTCTGCATTTCTTACACCGTTCTACCAGCTTCTTCATTTCTTGAAAGAATATGTTCTTCGACCGCTCTCAGTACGGGTCTACATCGCTTCCATTTTGCATAAACTTCACAGTACCCCAAGTCATCATGCGCTGTGGTAGAAGCGGATCGGCAGCTCATATCTACATGTGCAGCAACAACAGCTAACGCCATCCGTCTGTCTTCTCTATCAAAACACGCAATGTCGTTTTGGGCTTGTGCGCGTGATGTCGATGGCCAGCTAGATGCAGCTTCGTCGGTTACACTTGTTTCTTTCCGCTTGAAACCTTTCTACATATTCGTCAACTTTTCGTTGAGTCTTACTGTTGTCAATTCCGTACTGAGCCAACAACTTACGACGAATTTCAACAGTTTTTACCCCGTGTTCAAAAACAATTCTCACTACGCCGCATTGTACAGCAGAGGTGCAATCATGCAGCGGAGCATCCATGTTTTTTTTTTTTAAGTTTGATTTGAACATTTGAGTTCGATTTGAACTGGACTAAAAGCAGAGCGCTGCGCTGTGCGTTTTCGAACTACCCATCAGTCTTCGAAACATACTGCGTTGCGTCAGCTTCTATCCCTTGTGGTTACTGCATACTTTTCAAACTGACTTTACTTTTGGATTCTCTCTCGCGCATATGACGTCTCAGCAATATATACCACGTGAAAGTTTATATGAGACTGAAGACAAAGTTCTGTTCTTGCTCTCACTTGTCTACATCATTATTAAGTATAATCACATCATCATCATCATCAACAGATGCCGTGCCGACTGGCGTTGGCTATTATGCTTCTCCAGAGTACACGATCCTTCATGCTCAGTTGGTGATCTCCTCTCACACCATCCCGTCAGACTGTCCAGTATCATTTCTCTTGGTCTTCCTCTTGATCTTCTTCCTTCTATTTTTCCTGTTGTTATAATATTTTCAATGCCCCCTCTTCTCATTGCATGTACTATGAAAGTACATTGTCTCTCTCTCTTATCTTTTTAACAAGATTTTTTTTGTCTCTCCAGCTCTTCTCATAATTCTTCATTAGTTACTTTTGCTGTCCAGGGGATTCACAACATTCTTCTAATAAACCACATTTCTGCTGCTTCCAATTATTTTTGTGCAGACCTGCCTATTGTCCATGATTCACTTCCATTTAACAAGATAGGTTCAATATAGCAATTTAGGACTCGTTTTCTAACATTCATTGATAAGGATGTGTTGGATAATATGTTTCTCATTCTCTGAAATGCAGTCTTTGCTTGGCCTAATTTGTTTCTAATTTCTGTTCTGCATTTCCCATCTGAAGTTATTACCACTCCAAGGTTTTTAAATTTCTGCACCTGGTTTACAATAGTTCCATTTAATTTTATACTGCATGTTTGTGGATTCTGTTTCTAGATATAACCATAGTCTCTTTTTTATGTTAAAAAAGTAAGGCATTTCTTTTCACTTTATCCAAGAGGACTTTGGACTTTATCCAAGAGATTTTTCAGGTCTTGCTGATTCTCAGCTATCAGTACTGTGTCGTCAGCATACCGAAGGTTGTTAATATTGTATCCTCCAATTTTTATGCCTGGTTCTGTGATGATCGTTCTTAGAATATTCTCGCTGTACAGAGAAAAAAGGTCTGGAGATAGTACACATCCTTGTCGCACCCCTTGTTTTATAGGTTGATATTTTCCAGTTCTATTTTCAACTCGAACTGCTGCTTCTTGCTGCCAGTATAGATGTTTTACAATCCTCATGTCTTTGCCGTCTATATTGATGTTTTCAAGCACTTTAATAATTTCATTATGTTTCACCTTGTCAAATGCCTTGGTGTAATCAATGAAGCATAAGTAGAGATCTTTCTGTACTTCTAAAGCTCTTTCTGTTAGTGTTCGTAAAGCATAAATGGCATTGTGTATTCCGTTTCCTTCAACAAATCCAAACTGTTCATCTACTATTTCCATTTGTATCTTTTTCCTTGTTCTTCTCATAATGATTCTTAGAAGTAGCTTCGTTATGTGACATGAGAGGCTGATAGTCTGGTTGTCATCACATTCCTTTGCACCTGGTTTCTTTGGTAGTGCTATAAACGTGAATTTAATCAGGTCACTGGGAATATAACCACAGTTGTAAATGTCATTCAGTAACTTGGTTATTATTTTTATTCCTGTCTCCTCTAGTGCCTCTATTTCTTCTATTGTTGTATTATCAGGCCCAGTCGCTTTTCATTTATTTATGTATTTGATGATATCTATGATTTCATCTTCTAGTATTAGTGGTCCATCATAGTTTTCAGTATCTGGTGTTAATTCTGTTCTTTCTCCTCCATATAGCTCACTGTCCACAATGTCTTCTTTTCCCATTAACATTTTAGCTTCTTTTGATTTCAGACATCCTGTGGTATATTTTGTTTTCCTGCCTGTAAGTTCACTAATTTATTTGTGCATGTTTTTGCTGTCTTTATTATGAGAGTCCTCTATCTGTCTGCACTGTTCATTTAACCACACTTCTTTTGTTTCTTTGCATTTGCATCTTATGTCTTTATTTATCTTGCTATATTTATCTTGGTTATTTTTACTTCTTTTCCTCCTCTTGTCCATCAGTCCTAAGATGTCGTCTGTCATCCATTTATTATTAGGGGCTTCTTTTTTCGGTGATATTATCTCCTTAACAGTTTGGTGGATAAAATCTCTTAACATTGCCCATTGTTTATCTATACTATTTATCTTTGCTATTGCATTGTATCTATTTGTTATAATAACTTTGTATTGTTCTCGCAGTTCTTGGTCATTTTTAATGAGTTCTGTATTCAGTTTGATGTTTCTCACTTTTCTGCATGCTTTCTTTAGCTTTATTCTAATTTTTCGACAGAGTGGGTCATGGTCACTATTGCAGTCAGCTCCTGGCATGGTTTTTATTGTCAGTAATGCATTGCGGAATCGCAGTATAATCACACGAAGATGAAAAGAGAAACATTCTACAGTTATGTCAAGTTCTGGTTTTACGCTACAACAACGAACAATGTGAATCAAACAAAGAGCACATACCAAACAATGTGAAACAGACAAAAGAAACATAACTAACAATGTGAAATAAACAGTACAGCACACAACGAATAATGTGAAATAGACAATAGAAAAGAATAAAGATGGTTTAAAAGCTGTCTTCACAAAGTCGGAAAAATATTATTACCACCCCCTAAAAAAATTTTTTTCCACGTAATTTATGTGGTAAAAGATGACGTTCGTGTTAATAGATTTTACATAGGTTTCGTTGTAAACAAATGTTACTTGCTCTTGTGTGGATCCCTACCTTTATGGAGGCGTGCAGTCCATTGGAGGTATCGATCTACTCAATTGTGTGTTGTTTTGAATTCATTTGTGTGCGACTGTGTTGAATTGGCATAGTTGTTTGGAGGTACAGCCAGGTTAGTAGGGAGCATGTGTTCGTTATCGTCTATGGATTATATTTGTGAAGTTTTCTGCATTTATTGTAATAATTTTGTCACACTGTTTGCTGCGATGATCTCCACCCGTGCTTTCATCATGTAGTGTAAAGATGATGTAATTTTATATGTCGGTTTTTCTCTGTGTGTGTGTGTGTGTGTGTGTGGAGTAATGTAAATTCGAGTGTGAAGTCATGTGAACTGTTTTCAGTGTGATGTAGACAAGTACAAGCCAATGTTTCGGGTTTATACTGAGCATTGACATGACAGGAAGTAATTATTCCATGACGCTGTTGATAAATGTCATAATGTAGTATTACAATAATCTGATTATCATATTATGCCTTCTCTTTGACATGCTATGAATTGCTCATTGGATCTTATTTCCTAATTTTTTCCTGTGCAGTTGATTGTTGCTGATTTTATAAGCTGCTAGTTTATCCTTACATGAATTGTGTATTTCAGTTTTGTCTGCTTGTGTTTACTCAAAAGATTATTGCATGACGTTGAAGCATTGTTCTGAATACTTCATTAAAAAATAAGAGCATTTTCAGTGCTGCTGGACAGATATTGAGTGTTGAGTTTATGCAATGTTCTATTCGTCAATATTTTTTTTTTTTTGCTGCAGAGAACATGAGTATTCGTTCTGAGATTGATTAAGTAAATTTTTTATGTTTCTTATTTTTATTATCAGATGAGGGCCAGCTATATGTAATACATGGTTTAATGAGGGCCCTGAGATTTGACATTATACTCTTCTCATACTTCATCCTCATGGTCCATTCATATTTGTGAGTGCTATATGTGGTATATGCCTTAGGGAGTAGCTACATGTTATGAGTCGTCTGTCATAAGTGTATATTAAACTTGATGTGATTTAACTGAATTTCTTGTCTGATGTTGTTTATGTCATACGTTGGAAAGAGAATCGAGAGCTTGAATTGTGGGTCTCATCATAATACATTAATTACAAGATGACTATGAAGGGAGGAGACCTGGGTCACTATAGGCTGAAGTTAGGTTTATTTTGTTCTCAAGGTACACTTGGGCGTTGATATAAGAAAGCTGGTTTCTAACTTCTCTAATTTTTCCCTGTTTCCATAAGTCTCAAATTCCCCTTTATTTAAAACTTTGCACCAACCACTAAGTTTGACACGATATAGAAGTAGTTGTATAGTAGAGGTTCTAACCTAGACAAAATGGAAGTCTAGTGAGCGAAGTAGTTTTTCATTCAGTGAAATCATATTAACGTTGGCACATCGTGAAGTGGGGAGAGAAAAGTTGCCAAGATATGTACGTTTTTGTCTGTGAAAAACTGGAGGACAACTAAGCTCTCCAAAGATTAACGAGTATTGCTCTGAATTTGTTTAAAATTATCACTACTCTACGCTTGCCTAGTAACATGATGAGTCACTTCTTTGTAAGTCGAGAATTCTTATCAAAGTAATTAATAATGAACCTGAATTAATGTTGGTAAAAATGACAGGAAATAAGACGAAAAAAAAAAGAGACGTGACTAATGGCAGGCACATTAAAGCAGTGTAAACGTGCCGAGAGGAGCCATTTTCCTCCTTGTGACAGCTTTTTTTTACGATATTCTGCAGACAACCACTGGGCGCCATATTTTTTTTTTTTTGGTTTTGTTTTATGTTCTAAAGTCTTGCTTGTACCGACGTTTGTTACACTGATATAATCGGATGAGCCACGAAAGCTCTGAAGATTAATGACAGTAGCCTTCTGGTATGAACCTCAGCGACCCAGGTAAAGTTAAAACTAGGGCATTTATAAAGAAAGTGTTAATGTAGTATTACAATCATCTGATTAACATATTATGCCTTCTCTTTGACATGCTATGAATTGCTCATTGGATCTTATTTCCTAATTTTTCCTGTGCAGTTGATTGTTGCTGATTTTATAAGCTGCTAGTTTATCCTTACATGAATTGTGTATTTCAGTTTTGTCTGCTTGTGTTTACTCAAAAGATTATTGCATGACGTTGAAGCATTGTTCTGAATACTTCATTAAAAAATAAGAGCATTTTCAGTGCTGCTGGACAGATATTGAGTGTTGAGTTTATGCAATGTTCTATTCGTCAATATTTTTTTTTTGCTGCAGAGAACATGAGTATTCGTTCTGAGATTGATTAAGTAAATTTTTTATGTTTCTTATTTTTATTATCAGATGAGGGCCAGTTATATGTAATACATGGTTTAATGAGGGCCCTGAGATTTGACATTATACTCTTCTCATAGTTCATCCTCATGGTCCATTCATATTTGTGAGTGCTATATGTGGTATATGCCTTAGGCAGTAGCTACATGTTATGAGTCGTCTGTCATAAGTGTATATTAAACTTGATGTGATTTAACTGAATTTCTTGTCTGATGTTGTTTATGTCATACGTTGGAAAGAGAATCGAGAGCTTGAATTGTGGGTCTCATCATAATACGTTAATTACAAGATGACTACGAAGGGAGGAGACCTGGGTTACTAGAGGCTGAAGTTAGGTTTATTTTGTTCTCAAGGTACAGTTGGGCGTTGATATAAGAAAGCTGGTTTCTAACTTCTCTAATTTTTCCCTGTTTCCATAAGTCTCAAATTCCCCTTTATTTAAAACTTTGCACCAACCACTAAGTTTGACACGATATAGAAGTAGTTGTATAGTAAAGGTTCTAACCTAGACAAAATGGAAGTCTAGTGAGCGAAGTAGTTTTTCATTCAGTGAAATCATATTAACGTTGGCACATCGTGAAGTGGGGAGAGAAAAGTTGCCAAGATATGTACGTTTTTGTCTGTGAAAAACTGGAGGACAACTAAGCTCTCCAAAGATTAACGAGTATTGCTCTGAATTTGTTTAAAATTATCACTACTCTACGCTTGCCTAGTAACATGATGAGTCACTTCTTTGTAAGTCGAGAATTCTTATCAAAGTAATTAATAATGAACCTGAATTAATGTTGGTAAAAATGACAGGAAATAAGACGAAAAAAAAAAGAGACGTGACTAATGGCAGGCACATTAAAGCAGTGTAAACGTGCCGAGAGGAGCCATTTTCCTCCTTGTGACAGCTTTTTTTTACGATATTCTGCAGACAACCACTGGGCGCCATATTTTTTTTTTTTTGGTTTTGTTTTATGTTCTAAAGTCTTGCTTGTACCGACGTTTGTTACACTGATATAATCGGATGAGCCACGAAAGCTCTGAAGATTAATGACAGTAGCCTTCTGGTATGAACCTCAGCGACCCAGGTAAAGTTAAAACTAGGGCATTTATAAAGAAAGTGTTAATGAAGTTTTAAAATGTAACAAGCTGTCATAAGACACAACAGATTACCCCCTCCCCTCAATTTTATATGTAACACACAAGAATGTACATGGCTGGCCCTGACTTTATCGTTGTGTGTTCAAAATTAGAGTTTTTGGCCACTGATAAAGTCAGCCTGGGAAAAGGAAATAAAGCGCGGCCATCTTATGTGTGCATGAGGTCTGACCTGCCCAAGAATTTTGCAGATCTGTGTAAAGAATTTTGCTGATTTTTCGGTACTGGATTGTACAGAAGTTATTCACATTTTGTGCTGAAATGTGATACTTTATGTTCGCAACAACCGCCATGACTAGAAGTTACACATCACCTTTCCACTTCTAAAGTCACGTTATTCATTCACATTCTGGAACTTTCCCAAAAGGACCTAGGCCGAAGGTCTAATTAATGAAAAGAACAACTGGTTATCGAAACGAGAAGAGTGTCTGGTTACAGAAAAGACAATAGTGTCTGGTTATAGAATGGACAGTCGTGTCTGGTTACAGAAATGACAAGAGAGACTGGGGTTATAGAAACGACAAGAGAGATGAGATTATAGAAACGACAAGAGAGACTGAGATTATAGAAATGACAAGAGAGACTGGGGTTATAGAAATGACAAGGGAGACTGGGGTTATAGAAATAACAAAAGAGACTGTGGCAATAGAAAAGACAAGAGAGACTGGGGCAATAGAAAAGACAAGAGAGACTGTGGCAATAGAAAAGACAAGAGAGACTGTGGCAATAGAAAAGACAAGAGAGACTGGGGCAATAGAAAAGACAAGAGAGACTGTGGCAATAGAAAAGACAAGAGAGACTGTGGCAATAGAAAAGACAAGAGAGACTGTGGCAATAGAAAAGACAAGAGAGACTGGGGCAATAGAAAAGACAAGAGAGACTGTGGCAATAGAAAAGACAAGAGAGACTGTGGCAATAGAAACGACAAAAGAGACTGTGGCAATAGAAAAGACAAGAGAGACTGTGGCAATAGAAACGACAAAAGAGACTGTGGCAATAGAAAAGACAAGAGAGACTGTGGCAATAGAAACGACAAGAGAGACTGGGGCAATAGAAACGACAAGAGAGAGCAAAGGTTCGAGGAGTTAGTTACAGTAACGAGACAGTATATCAAGATTAGTTCATTTGTGAAGATTTTATGAGGGAGAGTCGAGAGAACGCACGTAGAATTCTCCCTGGGAACAAATTATTATTCTACATCATTTCCAACCCAGACAGACCATATTCGTGTGAATGCGGGCATAACTTACTTTGTTGCGCTTCACTCTATTGCGTTTCATAGACATTGCACTTCTGTCAAATTCTCAGTCTTGCTACTACTGTCGGCTTGTTTATCTTGTCACGACAGTTTGAAACTCTACTGAGATATAAACGCTTTTCTTTCTTGCTCCACAGAACTTAAACTTCTGTTCTGTGCTAAACTTCGTCTTCTACATTTCTTATAATAGTGTCTCCTTTAAAGCTGTTCTGATCCACTTACTAGATAGACAGACAGACAGACAGACAGACAGACAGACAGATAGATAGATAGATAGATAGCGTATTCTTCCTATCGTTCCTTCTGTAAACCTCTATCTACAACGATTGTGGCCACACAAAAAAGCAAAACCTCTATAATGTTTCACTTACCTCTTTTTTAATGCTTTCATTACTCTTGTTTTTGTTACATTCTGCAGGTGTGTCACAGTGCACCAATCACAGATAACATGTTGCCCTAGTGGAGCCTTGTCAGGAATTATCAGTCACATTCAGGAGCCCGGTTCAGCTGAATAACAGACAAAGCTTAAATGCTGATACAAGAAACAAAGATTTCAGACAAATGGAGATTTGTTTTGACTTACACAATCAGGCAGATTAAATCCACCCTCTTGTTTGGCCTCTTGAAACGAACTAATAACGCGCCGCCTAGTTCGCGTAAGGTTTTTTTTTCTTCTTGTCGTCAGGTGAACCAGACTGATAGATTGTCTGTATTCAAACTCAGAAGCCGTAAAGCTTTTGCTAAGATGTATCTTAGCTACGAGTTGTGAGGGAAAAAAAAAGTTAAAGTGTGATGTCCTTAGGCCTACATACGAGCAGTGATGGACAATACAATGTTTGAGAAATCTTGTCTCTATATAAGGAAATATTAGCATCAAGCGGTGCGTGATATAGCACACACATTGTCACTGACTGCGAGCAGTTGCCAGATCTTCTGTTTCAAACCATGAGTAAAGTTATAGGCTGTTAGCATCATTTCTGGCACATACATAAGTTAAGTGCGCTGTAGACAATGAGCTTAAATTAAGCATTTGTATGAGTATATTTCTTTGTATATATACTCCTTTGTATATATCTTATCTTATATCTTATACCCTTCCCGTGCCTTTAAGCGTCACGTAGGGCTCGCAAGACAGTTCACTAATTTTCCCTGTTTTCGGCGAGTCTTTCAACCTCATCAAGGGATTTTATGCTTGTTAATTTGGCCTCTCTTAACAATGTCCTCTTCAGAGTTTCATGCGGTCTGCCTCTTTTTCTTTGGCTGTTGTGTTCCACTTGATAGCTTGATTTGGGATTCTCTGACCGTTTCTTCCCATCACGCGACCAACATATGTCCATCTCCTTTTCCAAGACAGAAGAAGGGATGATTGAATGGTTCCAGATTGAAACAGGTGTGAAACAAGGATATGTACTGTCTCCTTTGCTTTTTGAAATTACAATAGACCTCATAATAAAAAATGCTGCACAGGTAACACTGGGTACATGGGACCTAACTAGAAGATCTTGATTTTGCTGATGATATAACTCTTATCAGTGTCAATGTAAATTCAACGCAAGAAAAAAAACAGATAACCTGTCTTCACTGGCTAGCAAAATAGGACTTGAAATTAACAAGGACAAAACAAAAATAATGAAACTTCCCATTAATCAAAATGGAAAAATACACGTAGAAGGGACAGATATTGAAGAAGTCAATCAATGTGTATACCTTGGCAGCTACATAGACTAGAATGGTGACACCAGAAAGGAAGTTAGAATTAGAATTGCAAAAGCAGCATCGATCTTCAAGAATCTTGAGAACATTAGCATTCACAAGTGCACAAAAACCAAGTTAAGACTATTCAATTCAAATGTAATATCCACCCTCATTTATGCATGCGAAAGCTGGAAAACAACTAAAAAAATAGACAAGAAATTAGACTCTTTTGAAAACAAATGCCTAAAGAAAATACTCGGCATCAAGTGGAACGAATTCAAAAACAATGCAGAGATAAGACAGACGAATGAACAACAACCGGTCTCATGGGTGATCAGGAAAAGGAGATGGACATATGTTGGTCACGTGATGAGAAGAAACAGTCAGAGAATCCCAAAACAAGCTATCAAGTGGAACACAACAGGCCAAAGAAAGAGGCAGACCACGTGGAACTCTAAAGAGGACTTTGTTAAGAGAGGCCAAATTAACATGCATAAAGTCCCTTAATGAGGCTGAAAGACTCGCCGAAGACAGGAAAAACTGGCGAACTACATTGTGAGCCCTATGTGACGTTTAACGGAACGAGAAGGATATAAGATAAGTATATTTTCATACGTAATTTATGTTTAACCCAGTAACAATTCAGGTAATTATGTTCTTGGAAGTAGCTTTCATTGTGTAATAAATTCTCAGAACCTTGGTGAACAATAAAGATAAGAAGCCAGTTGTTGTCTCGTGGTTACCCTCGGAGTTATCCAAATATCCCCTTTAATGTAAAAGGCTGTGTCACACTTGTCAGTGAATGTATGAGTTTAAAGAAAAAAAAATCGCTCATAAAACACACTTATTTGAAATGGAAAATCTCAGTGTTTAATGAAGGTTAAATGTCTGGAGGGGGGTGTGGACATGACCAGTTTGTTCTTCAGTAATCCTGTCTGATCTTTTCAACAGCCGAATATAAATTAAACTGTTATTTTTTTTTCCTGCATGGCCAATATTTCAAAGTTCTAGCTCGGTGGGTCGGGGAAGGGGAGGGGGGTATCTACTGCTGAAATTCACCTTTAACGTACAGTGCGCCTGGATATGTGTTGTCTGTATAACAGTCTGTCAGTGGGTCCCATCATTAATACTATCATCATCATCATAACATCCAATGCCATAATACATATTGAATACAGTCGATTCGTTAGGGTTTTGCCCTAATTTCTCACACAGGCAGACTATCTCCAGTCTATATTCCAGTATTGTACAGTCATCCACGTAGAAGTAAAAGACATTTTCAGATTTAGTTTTTAGTAAAAAATGCAATCTTAACTTGAAAACTTATTTTTACACTCTGCTCGGACAGATCAAGGTAAGTTGTTTTGATGAGATTTATAGATTTGAGTTTTATGCTTCTCGAAATATAATTCTCTACTCAAATGACAAGAATGTCTAGATATAGAAATGTCGTCATTGTTAACTGTATAATGGTAAGAATGTCTAGATTTAGAAATGTCTCCACTGTCCACTGTATAATGGCAAGAATGTCTAGAAATAGATATATCGTTATTGTCAGCTGTATAATAGCAAAAATATCAAGTTATAGAAATGTCTTCATTGTCATCTGTACAATAACAAGAATTGTCTAGATATACAAATGTCGTCATTGTCAACCGTATAATGGCAAGAATGTTTAGATATAGAAATGTCATCATTGTCAACTGTATACTGGCAAGAATATCAAGTTATAGAAATGTCATCATTGTCAACTGTATACTGGCAAGAATATCAAGTTATAGAATTGTATTCATTGTCAACTGTATAATAGCAAGAATGTCTAGAAATATAAATGTCGTCATTGTAAATCGTATAATGGCAAGAATGTCTAGAAATAGAAATGTCTTTATTGCCAACTGTATAATGGCAAGAATGTCTAGAAATAGAAATGTCTTTATTGTCAACTGTATAATAGCAAGAATGTCTAGAAATAGAAATGTCGTTATTGTCAACTGTATAATGGCAAGAATGTCTAGAAATAGAAATGTCTTTATTGTCAACTGTATAATGGCAAGAATGTCTAGAAATAGAAATGTCTTTATTGTCAACTGTATAATAGCAAGAATGTCTAGAAATAGAAATGTCGTTATTGTCAACTATATAATGGCATGAATGTCTAGAAACAGAAATGTCTTCAATGTCAACTATCTAACAGCACAAGAACACAAGAAAAAACCTATTACAGGAGTTGAAGGATGTTTACAAAGGAAGCACATGGGCATGAACTGTACATGCTGAAGTGACTATAACCCTGACCAGTATTCAGAGACATCAGGTCAGAGTGAATTATGTCTGCATTAGGAATAGGACAAGAAGGAACAAAGTATGCTTTTAGCGTAATATAGTAACAAATATTAGTTTTGGTTCATAATATTATCATCCCATAGTTCGTATTATAAGTTCATAGTTTGCATTATCATCCTGTCGTTCGTATTATCATTCCATAGCTCGTATTATCATTCTATGGTATGCATTATCATTCCATAGTTTGTATTATCATTCTAAAGAGGAATGGAAAAACTAATTATGTCAGTCCGTAAGAACAGCGAAGAGCAGAACCTCTATCTTAATGCAAAGAAAATTAAATTGATGACAACTGACAAAACAAACAAGGCAGCTGAAATATATATCAGTGAGGAAAAACTGGAAGAAGTGGAGAGTTTTGAATATCTTGGGTCACTACTAACTAATAATGGAGATACAATGAGGGAAATTAAAATGAGGACATCTATCGCTCTTCAGAAAGTAAAACAAATAAAGAATCTGTGGAGAGCAGCAGACAGAACTACAAAAATAAGATTTTTAAGGGCATGCATCTTTCCCATCGCAACATATGCCTGTGAGACCTGGACACTTAACAAAACAACTGAGAAACACATAAATGCCTTTGGATGTAAATGCTACAGAAGAGTTCTCCAAATATCATGGACACAAAAAAGAACAAATATATCTATATTACAAGAGCTTAATATTGAAGAAGGCTGGCTAGTAAAGAGGATTAAAGAGAGAAAACTGAAATATTTTGGACACATTAAACGTCATGATAATTTAGAGAAGACCGTATTGGAAGGATACATAATGGGAAAAAGAAAAAGAGGAAGACCAAAACGAAGATGGCTGCAAGACATCGTTGACGATATGTAAATGGATGCCGCAGCAGCAGGCCATCTTGCTCACAACCGAGAGGCCTACAGGAGTGCTGTTTGGGAGGCAAAGTTCCGCAAGGGACATGCAAATGAATGAATGAATGGTATGCATTATCATACCATCGTTCGTAATCATGTGAAGATAAGCAGAGCTGCTGCCTTAACTTCTATTTTGTCATTATTACTAAAAAATAACAACAAATACTACTGCTGCTACTACTACTACTACTACTATACTACTACTACTACTACTACTACTACTACTACTACTACTACTCCTGGTATTACTACAATAGCAACAACCACTATTACAATCATAGCAATTATAATATATACTACTATAATTATTGTTGTATATTCTAAGTTGTAGAAAATAATGAAATTATTGTTTTCGCTATCTTAGTATTCAAGATAGAATACTACTACTACTATACTACTACTACTACTACTACTACTACTACTACTACTACTACTACTACTACTGTTGCTGCTACTACTGCTACTACACTCTCCATGAAATCCGCAAGCTTCGCGCTCTCCCGTGTACGACACTCTAACCTGACCCCTGGGGAGCAGCGCGCACTTTCACAGCTTCAGCGCAGACGAGATATCGTGATCAAGAGTGCAGACAAGGGCAGGGGGCGGATTGTTTGTTGGAAGAAAGAACTGAACATCCAAGACGCCATGGGCTAGCTTAGCAACACTGAATTCTATGCCTCTCGTCCTCAAGATCCGACTCTGGCCAACAATCACCATGTTCGTGACAGATCATCCACAAGACTGGTCTTTCTCCCTCTGCTACTCATCTACACATCCGCGACAGCTGCTTAAGGAAGCCATCCTTTTATCTACTTCCTAAGATACACAAACCAGGCAACACGGGAAGGCATATAGTGTCTGCTTGCTCCTACCAAACAGAACATACCTCAGACTTTCTGGACAGTATCTTTCAACCTCTTGTCACTAGTCTGCCCACTTATCTTAAGGAACGAATCACGCTCTCGCTGCTTTTGAGACTCTTACACTCCTGCCTGGTCACACCTACTGTATCTTCACTCTTGATGTGGTATCCTTATACACATCCATCCCACATGATCAGGGACTTCAGGCCGTAAAATTCTTTCTGAACAAAAGACGCAGTCCCTCTATTCCTACTTCTGCTATTCTGCGCCTTACACTACTTGTCCTCCAAATCAATTCTTTTGAATTCAATGGCTTGTTCTTCGACCAGATTAGTGGTACCAAAATTGGCCTCAGCTACGCATGTCTGTTCATGGGCCACTTCGAACACAATGTTCTGAGAGCCTTTAGAGGCCCTTTTCGAGTCTTCTATAGACGCTACATAGATGACCGCATTGGAGTCATATCAATGCCAGAGGAAGACATTGACAACTTTATCAGTTTTGTTAAGCAGTACATTCCTGTCATTTCTTTCACCTCTCATGCCTCTATTACTTCTGCTAACTTTCTCGACATTGCCATTACTATCGGCCCTTCCGGGCTTATTACTTTTGTCCACTATAAACCTACAGACTCTCACAGCTATCTCTTGTACTCTTTTCCTCCCATCCCGGATCGTATAAAGACTCTATTCTTTTTCCCCAGCTTCTTAGGTTCCGACGTTTGTGTACTGAGGATGTTGATTTCCACGATCAAGTCCATAAAATGCTAGATTTATTCCGTCAACGCGGCTATCCAGAACATGTTTTCTCGTCGTCTTGCAACCGCATCAGCCATATATCGCGGCAAAAAGCCCTCACTCCTAAACCGCACTGTAGCTCGGACAGAGTTAAACTGGTACTCACGCACCACCCTCATAGTTTGGCAGTTAAGAAAATACTGTTTCGCCATCTCCATTTCCTCTAGATCGAGCCTGATACACATGAACTCTTTGGCCCATTTGTGGCCTGCATACGGGATAAGATTTTCAGGGACCTTTTAGTTCGAAGTCGACTTAAGACAAATGATATTTCTTATGGTACCAGACGTTGTGGACGCCGTAGATGCAACATTTGCCCGTTTTCTGTCGAGGCTAAATAGATCTCTTTCCCCAAGTCCACGTTACCATTTCAGGAGGGCTTCACCTGCACTTCACGCATTGTTATTTATGTTATTATGTGCAAACGTTGTGATATGAAGTAAGGTAGACAGAGGTTATGGTGCAGTTTTACAAAGTGAGAGAGGGAGTGAGTAAGGTGAGAAAAAACGAATAGAAAGTATGAGAATGTATAAATGAAAAACATACAACATCCGATATTTCGGCGTGAGCCTTATTCGAGGATACATACACAACGAAACAAAAACACGAAGAACTTATCTGAATGTGTCTTCCTCCAAGTGGGAAACAGAAATGTGTGTGGTAGAAGGGAGAAGGAAAGACCACGCTGCCTCCAAACAAAAGATGCCCGATAGAGCCAATCGTAAAGAAGAGGTGGAGAGAGAGGAGAACAAGTGGGAGAAAGGGGTGGGGGAAGGCAATAGAAACATGATAGCCGCTAGAGGTGTCGGGGGGGGGGGGTGAGAGAGGGGAGGGAAAAGGGGACGCGGAGAGATAATGAATGAAGAACATAAACACCTGCAGGGAGAGAATGTGAAACTGGTGAATAGGACAAGACTAATATGTTGGCAGAGAAGAAAATAGGGTGGTGGTAGGGAGGGGTAGCATAGAGAAAGAGAGTAGAGTTTTAAAAGGCCAGTGGAAAAATAAAGAAGTTACAGAAAGCTGAAGACACTGTTAATTCCAGCTGGGTGGAGACAGCCAGTCTGGAAAATAATGTGTTGTTCTAGGACCCTCCGAGATCGTACATCAGCAGAACAAGAGCGGATCGCACTAACAGAAATGTCCTGTTTGCCCCTGTGGTTGCCAAGGCAAAAATGTTTAGCCACAGGTGTCCAGGCCCTCTTAGAAATATCACTGAGATGCTGGCGAAATCGATCTCATAACCGTAAGCCAGTTTCCCCTATGTACTTCAAACCGCAACGTTTGCACATGATAGCATAAATGACATTTTGTGACGTACAGGTGAAACCCTCCTGAACTGATAACGTGGACTTAGGGAAGGATATCTGGTTAGTCTCGACAACAAACGGACAAGTGTTACATCTACGGCCTCCGCGACGTCTGGTACCATAAACAGTGTCATCTGTCTTAAGATGACTACGAATTAAAAGGTCCCTGAGGTTCTTGTCCCGTCTGTAGGCCACCAATGGGGGTTCTCCAAAAAGTTCACGTGTCTCAGGCTCGGTCTGGAGGAGATGGAGATGGCGAAACAGTATGTTTTTAACTGCCAAGCTTTGAGGGTGGTACGTGAGTACTAGTTTCACTCTGTCCGAGCTACAGTGCGGTTTAGGGGTGAGGGCTTGTTGCCGCGATATATGGCTAATGCGGTTCCAAGATGACGAGAGAACGTGTTCTGGATAGCCGCGTTGACGAAAGAAATCTAGCATTTTATGGCCTTGATCCTGGAAATCCAAATCCTCCTTACACAAACGTCGCAACCTAAGAAGCTGGGAAAAAGGAATAGAGTCCTTACACGATCTGGGATGGGAGGAAGAGTACAGGAGGTAGCTGTGAGAGTCTATAGGTTTATAGTGGATAGAAGTAGTAAACCCGGAAAGGCCGATAGTGATGGCAATGTCAAGAAAGTTAGCGGAAGTAGCAGAGATATGGGAGGTGAAAGAAATGACAGGATTGTACTCCTTAACAAAACTGATAAAGTTGTTAAGGTCTTCCTCTGGCATTGATGTGACCCCAATGCGGTCATCTATGTAGCATCTATAGAAGGCGGGAAAAGGGCCTCTAAAGGCTCTCAGAACCTTGTGTTCGAAGTGGCCCATGAACAGACACGCATAGCTGGGGCCCATCTTGGTACCCCTGGCTACACCACTAATCTGGTCGAAGTAAAGGCCATTGAATTCAAAAGAATTGAGTTGAAGGACATGTAGTGTAAGGCGCAGAATAGTAGACGTAGGAATAGAGGAATTGCGTCTTTTGTTCAGAAAGAACTTGACGGCCTGAAGTCCCTGATCATGCGGGATGGATGTGTATAAGGATACTACATCAAGGGTGAAGATAAGGTAGGTGTGACCAGGCAGGAGTGTAAGGGTCTCAAAAGTAATGAGAGCATGATTGGTGTCCTTAAGTTAAGAGGGCAGACTAGTGACCAGAGGTTGAAAGATGCTGTCAGAGATTTGTTCCGTAGGGCAAAAAGAAGCAGACACTATAGGCCTTCCTGGGTTGCCTGGTTTGTGAATCTTAGGGAGTAGATAAAAGGATGGCTTCCTTAAGCAGCTGTCGCGGATGTGAAGATGTGTAGCCGTTGATCGTGTCACGAACACGGTTGCTGTTGGCCAGAGTCGGATCTTGAGGGCGAGAGGCATAAAATTTAGTGTTTCTCAGCAGGGCAAATGTTGCATCTACGGCGTCCACAACGTCTTGTACCATAGAAATATCATTATGATATGAAGTATATAGGGGAGACCGGTTTACGCTTAGGAGATCGTTTTCGTCAACATCTTAACATTTCTTAGAGGGGTTGGACACCCGTGGCTACACATGTTTGCCTTAGCAATCACAGAGGAAAACAAGACATTTCTGTTAGTGCAATCCGCTCTTGTTCTGCTGATGTACGATCTCGGCGGATCCTAGAACAGCGCCTTATTTTCAAGGCTGCCTGTCTCCACCCAGCTGGAATTAACAATGTCTTCAGTTTCTTTAATTTCTTTAGTTTTCCACTTTTTCTCTGCGATTTATGCTCTACTTTCTCGTTTCTTTCTCCTAGTTTCCCTCCCCCCTCCCCACCGCCACCTTCTCTTCTTCTCTGGCGGCCTATATGTGTTTTTGCCCCTCCAGGTATTGTCCTTCATTCATCAGTTTCATATTATCTCCCTGCATCCTTCGCCTCTCCCCTCACCACGATTTGCGTCTATAGCGGCCTACAGGTGTTTATGGCCCCTTCTGTTCGTTCCTGCAGTTCTTCATTCATTATATCTCCTCTTCCCCTTTCCCCCATCCCCTGACACCTGCTTCTCTAGCGGCCTATAGGTGTCTATTGCCCTACCCTTCCCCCTATATTTCTCTCCCTTTCCCCGTCTCTTATTTCCGATTGGCTTCATCTGCTATCCTTTGTGCTCTCCCCCCCCCATAGAGGTATCTATGTCTCGTCAATGAAACACGCATTCTTGTGTTTCTTACTTAGGAGGACGCCACTAAGGTAAGGTTTTCATTTTCTGTTAGTTGTATGTCGTATTTTGTTTGTGTATGTAATCCTCGAAAAAGACGCCGAAATATTGGATTTGTATGTTTTTTTCTTTTATACATTCTCATCTTATTGTCATACTTTCTATTCGTTTTTTCTCATTTACTCACTGCTGCTGCTGCTACCACTACTGCAACTACTACTACTGCTGCTGCTACTACTGCTGCTATTACTGCTAATACCACTGCTACTACTACTATTACTACTACTACTACTGCTACTACTATTACTGCTGCTACTATTACTACTATTGTTACTACTGCTCCTGCTGCTGCTATTAGTACTGCTGCTACTATTACCTGCTGCTAATACTGCTACTACTGCAGCTGCTACTACTATTACCACTACTGCTGTTGCTATTAGTACTGCTGCTACTGCTACTACTACTGCTGCTGCTACTACTGCTACTACTACTACTACTGCTGCTGCTGCTGCTGCTACTGCTGCTAATACTGCTACTAATACTGCCACCACCACCACCATCATTACCATTATACTACGGCAATTATAACAATTATAATTACTATTACTAACGTATAACTATTTCGTTTTATATTCTAACTTGTTCAGAATACTATAATTATTGTTTGTCACTGTCTCAGTACTGTATTCAAGGCCAGTTTGCTGACACAAGAAATGAGGATTTCAGACAAAGGAATGTTTATGTCCACTAATGTGATCATACAAACCAGATTCGTGATCCATGTCTGGTTTTTATCAACTCTTCGGTTGTTCTAGTACTTGTTTTCTCTTCTATAGAAATAGCACACAAGTCTATCAATAATATCTTCTCTTGCTACTTGTGCCATCGCTGTGTCTCTAGAATTTATTTTTTTAACGTATGGCATTCCATTGGTAAAGGTAGAATCCCCGTTCCCAGGCCATTAAGGTAAACTGGGGATACAGGTTTAGGCCCGTATATCCACGACCTTCGGCACATGAAAGCGTGATGTGGTCAGCGTCACGCATGACCGCTTTTACCTTCCCAGATTTCTCTGGTGCCTGTTTTCAGAGGTTAAGAAGACCCCAGGGGACTTTTTGGTGTGATGGAGAAAAAAAATCCCCAGTGCTGGTACTTGAACTCAGTACTACCGGATTAGTAGACCGGCCGCCTAACCACTCAGCCAACCAGGCTCCACTGGGTCAAGGACATTACTTTGCAGTTGTCATGTTGATACAAGCCAAAGATATGCCTGTGCATGTAGGGTTTGTGCGTGCTACTTTCCTACCAGCCACAATGATTTAATAAAAAGGAAACATGCAAAAGAGGGATCAGGCATGGATTTGCCATCACTTCAGATATGCCGTGCAGAGCGTTAGAGATATCACGCCAGTGTTGTGTGGTCGCTCGTCCAGCTTAAGCGGGTACACATGACCCTGCGCGCACAGATACACAAATAATCCCAGCCCCTTCACACCAGCGTATTCTAGGAACGTTCACGTGTTGCGCACATACATCACCGGCCAGACTTGAGCCAGCCAGACAAACTCACGCGCCTCTCTAGATAAATCGGTTTTCCCACAAACTAATCAGGTCGGTGAGACCCTCTGGGTCAGGGAGTTATGATATCTCTCTACTGCTACCCCCCACCCCTCTTATGTTTATTAGTGTGTTTTAAGTTGTGGTAAGGGACGAAGACGCTGACCCATTTGACGGTTAGTAACCCATTAGCTGATATGAACCATAGCCCATCAAGACCCTGTCCCACATATCCATCGGTACCCCCCCCCCCCCCCGTAACAGGTCTAGTCTGGCTAACTGGGTAGGGATCGCCAAAGCCCCCCCCCCCCCCCCATAGTGATGAAGTTTGTTAAAGAAGTATTGTACCCTGTTTTTTACCTACATTCAGGGATTGAAAAAGAAAATACCCGCTGTAACCCGCTCCCATTCCGACACGATGGTGTGCCTCAACATCTTCACCTCATTGGTTGCAAAGAAGACCAGTTTGCAGTTCCAGGAAGATAGAGAAAGAAACTGATTACCAGAAAGTTATAAATAAAGTAATAAACTGATTACCAGAAAGTTATAAATAAAGTAATAAACTGATTACCAGAAAGTTATAAATAAAGTAATAAACTGATGACCAGAAAGTTATAAATAAAGTAACAAAATGATTAGCAGAAAGTTATAAATAAAGTAATAAACTGATTACCAGAAAGTTATAAATAAAGTAATACAGAAACAATGAATAAGCAGATGCACTTTAATGGACGAAATTGGAAAACGTTTACGTTTAGAGAATGGACGTCTTCAGTTTTAGTACGCAGAACTTGTACTTCATGGACAGCATCACCATCAGGACAAGCGAACCCACTTTCCCGTCTTGTCCCTACTGTGGGACTTTGAAGGGGTGAATTGGACGTAGACCCGTATAGCAGTATATGGGCCACTAGATGTGCCATAGCTGTTCAGGCCTTACATGAACACATGTTTAAGCAAATGATTATGTGAACGTTGGGTCATTTGGTCACGTGACTGAGTTGTTAATGAACTTGGCCAAGAGAGAGATGTTTCTGGTGACGTCTTTTTGGACAGAGATCAGTTGTGTGGAAGCTAGAGCGTAGGAATGCTGAGAAAATGATTAAACATTGTGCATATATGTGATATCTTGGGGGCTGGACCTACGCTTGGACCTGCTCTTCAATGCGAAGGTTGTGCCTGAATCACTGTCAGTCAGTCAATGTCAAGTGTTCATTTTCTTGGTTGTTGTTATATGTTCAGCTGTTACAGCCTACAACATGTTTCATCACGCACTGCAAACGTGTACAGTCACATGTACATCATTCCACCATTAAATCACACCTACAGAGAGGCAAACGTGTACAGTCACATATACATCATTCCACCATTAAATCACACCTACAGAGAGGCAAACGTGTACAGTCACATGTACATCATTCCACCATTAAATCACACCTACAGAGAGGCAAACGTGTACAGTCACATGTACATCATTCCACCATTAAATCACACCTCCACGTCTGAGAGGCAAACGTGTACAATCATACATACACTCATATATCCCTAGACCACGCCGTACACGTATAAAGGATAAACGTGTCGACTCTGTCATGCCTCAAGTCTGTTCCAAGACTTCAACAAAACTAGTGAAACCCACTCCCCATCCTACTCGTCGTTTGTGCCAGAAGATGATCATCATGTCAGCTGCAGATAATAGACACACGGACTTCCAATTTCTATTTGTTCCCTGGTAGAATAATACACATACACATACACACACAAACACATATACAAATTCATTTCCTTATAATAAGATTTAAAAAAAAACCATGCATGTGTTTCATTTGCTTTCTTAAAATGACATTAATTTTCTTCAGTTTTATGTGAACTGTAATACCTAGAGTTCAGAAATTTAAATTTTTATTTATTCTCATAATGTTTGGACTATCGCTGGCTATTCCATGTATTTTATAGAGTGCACTGAAGTTTTTCATGGTAAGACCAAAGTCTAATGTCTTTTTTGCAAGCAACTTCAAGTCAAATGTCAAGTGTATGAGTCGAAAACATACACAGTGAGTTGTAAGTTGTGAAAGTAAAGTAAAATATAAGTTGTGAAGTAAAGAAAAATATAAGTTATGAAAGTTATGAAAGTAAAGAAAAATATAAGTTATGAAAGTAAAGAGAGTAAAGTAAACTATAAGTTGTGAAAATAAAGAAAGTAAAGTAAAATATAAGTTATGAAGGTAAAGAAAAATATCAGTTATGAAAGTAAAGAAAATAAAGAAAAATATAAGTTATGAAAGTAAAGAGAGTAAAGTAAACTATAAGTTGTGAAAATAAAGAAAGTAAAGTAAAATATAAGTTGTGAGAGTAAAGTAAAATGTAAGTATTGAAAGTAAAGAAAGTAACGTAAAATATAAGAAATGAAAGTAAAGAATGTAACGTAAAACATTTGCTGTGAAAGTAAAGAAGCTAAAGTAAAATATAAGTTGTGAAAGTAAAGAAGGTAAAGTAAGATAAATAAACTTGATATGCATACATACATTGTTCTTTAATTAATCTAGTTCCTGAACAGTATTTAACCAATTTTTATGTTAAAACAGTAATATCATCTATTGAGAAAAGTGTATTAATCTTTGGTATACCTTCAGTGTTGTTTAGATTCGTTTTTTTTTTAATTTCTGAGTTTCTTTGTTATCATTTCCTTCTTCTTGTGAGGAGGCGTGGGCTCTTCTCCTATAATTTGAAAGTTGTTATATAGATCTGGGTTTACATTTATCGCTTTAACTATCTGTTATCTATCTAATAACACGGGCACGGTGGTTTATCCTTTATTTTTCGACGCATGTGTACCAGCGCATGTGAGAACTTTTCTTGTCATTACTTTGTCTACAGTAAACAGAATACTATTTAATGAGCAGACATGAACGTGGCAAAACTAAACAGAACGTAGGTACAAATTACTTATGTCCGACAAAATACAAGCAATGGCGGCGCTGAATCATGCGCTTTCTTTTTAGAACATTAACAAAGGACAATACGATATCACGCTATGGAAAGTAATAGGAAGGTCTTCCTGTTAGAATTTTTTTTTGTGTGCCTATTTCCGAAAAATATATTTTGCGAGAATATTCGAAATTTTAGTATTCGAATTTTCTCAAATACAAATATTCCATTTTCCTCGTTTTTCGGACGAATACAAATACGAACACTAATACTCGATATCTCTGTTCACAACTTTATCTAATAACTTTAGCTGCTCTTTATATTTCTGAGAGATAAAAGGGATGGCTACTGCAGTAAAACTGGTTGTAATACTAAAGCTAGATAGAAGTGTATGGTGTAGTTTTACAAAGTGGCAGAGGGAGTAGTAAAGTGAGTAAATATTCTCATACTTTCTATTCGTTTTTTTCCTCACTTTACTCACTCCCTCTGCCACTTTGTAAAACTACACCATACACCTCTATCTACCTTTATATTTCTGACTAGAGTAATAAAACAAAACACATATTTAAAATATTTCCTCTTACGTAACTGTTCTGTCATTATTCACAGAGCTAAGTTTTTATTTCAACGTTTCCTCCTCCATTACAGACTTCACTCCTTGCACATCGCACGGGGCTCTAATTTTAATATTTTATCATACAAATTGCTAAACCCTGCACTTTGTTTTTGTCTGTGTTTATTTCTTTCCTGGCTCTAAGAGCATGATGACACCCCTGGCCGGCCTCTGTCTGACGGGAATGTCCTACCAGCTGTGCCGTGATTGACTGCTGGTAAATTATTGTGGGCGTGACTCAAGAAGGTAACTATCGTCTGTGACCAAACTACAGGTATAACGACGAATGTAATACAGCGCAGTTGATAATAACAAATAATATCACTCTTCCACCCGACAAATATAAATTGTAACAAGTTTTATGATCGTACTAGCTGATTACCCGGCGTTGCCCGGGTATTTATTTTCGATAATTTTTACACGTCACCCCCATCCCACCCCTAGCCTAGATTGAACTTCCCCGGTAGCCTGCTTTTGTCTATGATGTTCAGTCCATTCTGTGCCATTTCTATGACCTGCTTCACCGCGTTTGAGTCTTTCATGGAAGCATCATATACTCTGCCAAGGCTCTTCACTGGCTCTTCCCCTACAGTCGGGATTATTTGATTTGCCACTGTGTACGATCTTTCTATCACTTTCCCCTTTATGAATGACAGGCTTCTTGGCTTCTTTGGCTTGAAGCTCATGCGGCACCATATGATAAGGCTATCCAAACACTCTAATATCTTTCGTGCCTGTGCTTCACGGGTTGTTATTACTGTTGTGTCATCCATGAATGCTTTTAATGGTGGCATCTGACATCCATTTCTGAACCTTGGGTCTTCTGCTGCTCTCAGTATTACTTGTATGGCTAGTGCGAACAGTATGGGAGATATTGTACAGCCCATTGCAATTCCTACCTGGAGCTCAATCCATCTTGTGATATATCCTGATGTTCCAAATCTCACGAGGAACTCTGTAAAGTACATTTTCAGCATCTTCGTGATTTCTTTTGGCACATGATACATGTCTAGTGCTAGCCATATCATTTAGTGCTGTACTGAACCATACACATTGGCTAGATCAAGCCATATTACCTGTAGACCTTGCTTTCCAGATCTGGCCTGTTGAATAGCTTCCCAAATCATTGAAGCATGCTCGAGACACCCTGAGGAACCTGGAATTCCTCCCTTCTGCATGGATGTATCAACATAACCATTATCTAGGAGGTATGTTGTTAGTCTCCTTGTCATCAAGGAGAAGAATATCTTTCCTTCCACATTCAGAAGTGAAACTGATCTGAATTGGTTGATTTCGGTGAAATTCTGCTCCCTTGGAATGTATACTCCGTTAGCCTTTTTTCATTCTTTACTTATGAGTCCCTTGGTCCATGCTGTTCGTAGGAGTTTATGAAACTTCTTTAGTACTTCGGGGCATCTTTTGAATAGTATGTAAGGGACGCCATTTGGGCCTGGTGCTGACTTGCCTTTAACTTTTCCTACGATGCTCTCTACTTCTTATAAAGCTGGTGGGCTGCATTTGAATTTGCTGCCTGGTGCATAGGGCCACACTAGACCTTTCATCTGCATGAGAGGTGTATGCTGATTTTTATCAGAGTATGTCTTGTTCAGGGGTGTCTGAGTGGTGAAGTGGTTAGTGCACTGGTCTCTCATGGCGAAGGTCGGGGGTTCGAATCCGGCCGGCGGCACCCCAGTCACCCAGCTGTAGAAATGGGTACCCGATTTCTTCTGGAGTTGGGGAAGTAAAAGGCAGCCAGGCATGATACTGACCATATCACCCTCTAGTGTGCTGACAGGTCAAGGAAAATATGGGCACTAACACCATATCCCTATATGCCTCTAAGGCATGACAGGGTTACCATGTCTTGTTCAGATGTTCCTCAAGCACCTCATTACCTGCTTTCAGCGTACCTGATTTTGGCTGTTCAAATAACTGCTTGGAAAACCCGAAGGGATCTCTTGGAACTTCTCTCTTGCGTATCTGGTTTCCCTCTCACTTTTACATAATCTTTCAGCTCTACAAAGGGCATTGTGTTGGGATTTTAGATGTTGCCAAACCTGTCTTAGTCCTTTCTTTTCCAATTCATGTGCCTTCTTGAACATTTTCCAGGCATAGTTCTTCTGATGTCTTATTGCTTCTATTTTCCCCTGTCTTCTAGAATTTCTTTGTGTTACTTTTTCTCTTTTTTCCTGCTTGGTTCCAAACTCTTAGTGCAGTGAAGATGTATGATGTTACCAGATTCTTCCATTTTTTCCTCAAAGTTTTTCCCTCTCAGCTGTTTGTCCAGTTCTTTGCATAATCTTTTGCCCAGGTTTTCCCATATGCTTTTGGCACTTGCTGGTGGGAATTTAATCTTGTCTCTGGTCTGGTCGGAGGGCTGCATTGCCTCTCTTCTGCCTAACTCAATCTGAAATGTTATGAAATAAACACTCTGACCATTTTCTAAATGGACGCCGAGGTGAATAACAGTAGGGTGTCTTTCGTGAATCAGAAATCTGCTGCACTGTATAATGTTTCTCTTTATCAATGCCAAAGGTTCGGCATCTCAGCAGATATAACGTCAACGATTTGTATGGGCTGACCTTTATCCGTCACGACCGACAATCCAAAGCAGGCATAAATATAACGGGAGTTACTTCCCGTCTTTTAGTGGGGTATTGTTTGCATCGATCGAAGGCGACACCAGACAGCCCCCCCCCCAGGGGTCCTAGGGATTATCTAACCCCACAGTGCATTGCCCAGATTGTAAGTCATACGTGTGTCAAGTTTGGTTGAAATTGCTCCAGGCGTTCCAATGTTATGCTCTAACATGCATACATACATATATACACACGTTCATTGATAGATAGATAGATAGATAAATAGATAGATAGATAGATAGATAGATAGATAGATAGATAGATAGATAGATAGATAGATAGATAGATAGATAGATAGATCCAAACTCGATTTATAAAGTTGCTATGTGACCGAAGACTGCGTTCATGTACTTACTTATTAATAAATTAATCTTTATTGCTCATTTCAAATCGTTTATTTATTTATTTTATGATCAGTGAACAAAACATTCTTTCGTGAAAATCTTCTCACTTGTTTGTGATGCAGAAAAACAGAAAACTAGACCGATTTTTTTTTTCCAAGCGGAAATAGTAGTGGTTACATATCACGTGACAAGTTCAGAGGTGAAGGTAAAATGTCATGCAGTCTAGCTGCAGGAGGGAGTTGATTCGGGCCAGAACATTGTCCTATCATTTTTTTATTTGTTCCAAATTATATATATAAACTAGCAAAGAACAAACTTGCTAAAGCAAAGAGGGAGACAGATTGTGTATGACTTAGTCACATGCATTTTGTGCTGAAACAGCATCGTTATGTGAAACTGTTTTTGTATTCTTGATAACTTATATAGGAGCATAACTGAACAATGTAATTTATATAGGAGCATAACTGAACAATGTAATTTATATAGGAGCATAACTGAACAATGTAAAACTTATTTAGGAGCATAACTGAACAATGTAACTTATATAGGAGCATAACTGAACAATGTAACTTATATAGGAGCATAACTGAACAATGTAACTTATATAGGGGCATAACTGAACAATGTAACTTATATAGGAGCATAACTGAATAATGTAACTTATATAGGAGCATAACTGAACAATGTAATTTATATAGGAGCATAACTGAACAATGTAATTTATATAGGAGCATAACTGAACAATGTAACATATAGGAGCATAACTGAACAATGAACAAATTAATACTGAATAATGTTTAAAATATCAGTACACATAATGACAGCAGGAACAATAGGACACACGGAAAATGTACACAGCGGAAACATGTGTTAGAAAAATGAAAGGTCTCAAGCAAATGACTGAGATTTGAACGCCAAAATGTTGATGATTGGACAACCGTTTAGCCACTCCTAGCCAGTCTCCTGGCTGTTAAGAATTTGACACTTCAGTTTTCGTTTAGCAATGTATACTTTTAACCATTGCACTTTCAGAGTTAAAAGTATAGTTTGTTAATATTTCACGTGCCATTAGAATTAGAAGAAACAGGAATGTTCTCTGAACAGCTGGACAGAAGGGGATAAATGGAAACTACTAAACAATATTTTTCAAGCAACTGTATTATCAGGAAGCAGTTGAGGAGTTATTTTTGTCCCAGTAAAGTACAAATTTTCATATAACCCTGGCACCAAAACAAAGATTTTTGTTAAAAGTTGTCGAAGCTTCAATTTTTGAAGTTTTACTACAACTTTTATTTAAAATTAAGATTTTTCAAATTAAAAAAAAATTGTTTAAAGGACTCGTCTTTTCATTTTCTTTAGAGTTTTCTTTCCAGAGAAAGTTTCCACACACTGACTTGTGTTTCCACACACTGACTTGTGATTCCACACACTGACTGGTGATTCCACACACTGACTTGTGATTCCACACATTGACTGGTGATTCCACACATTGACTGGTGATTCCACACACTGACTTGTGTTTCCATACACTGACTGGTGATTCCACACACTGACTTGTGATTCCACACATTGACTGGTGTTTCCACACACTGACTTGTGTTTCCACACACTGACTGGTGTTTCCACACACTGACTTGTGTTTCCACACACTGACTTGTTTCCATACACTGACTGGTGATTCCACACACTGACTTGTGTTTCCACACACTGACTGGTGTTTCCACAAACTGACTGGATTCTTCTCTACAGCTGCACTGAAATGCATCCATTCTCAGGTGTGTTTACATTGTTAGCTCCCCTGACAGTTCCTCATTTCTTTTCTTTCAGTTTTTTTTTTAGTTTGTTTTATTTCTCTGCAAAAGGATGAGAACTGATGAGTAAGGAATCTTTAATCGTTCCAATTACTATTTGAAATTTATGGATACATGTTATTTAGAATTTTTTTTTTGGGTTGTGGTGGTGATTAATTTGAGAAAAGGATTTTTTTCTGCTTATGTAATTATATGTGCGAGTGTGTGTGTCTATGTGCGGTTTTGTTTGGGGGGGGGGGGTGGACCACACTGTCCATTTCTGTATAAGAGAACTCCAACACATTTTTGGTACTCCAATAACTGATCTGTCTAAGACAGTTTTGACACAGGCTTGATACTCCAACAACTGACCTGTCTAAGATAGCTTTGACACAGACCGCATGCCCCAACAACTGATCTGTCTAAGATAGCTTTAACAGAGGCCCGATACTTCAAGAATTGCTCTGTCTAAGAAAGCTTTAACACAGGCCGCATACTCCAACAGCTGATCTATCTAAGACAGCTTTGACAAAGGCCAAGAACTCTAAAACTGTTTTGTCAAAGCTAGGTTTGATTCCCAACAACTGGCATGTCTAAGACAGGTTTGATTCCCAACAACTGGCATGTCTAAGACAGGTTTGGATCTCAACAACTGGCATGTCTAAGACAGGTTTGAATCTCAACAACTGGCATGTCTAAGACAGGTTTGACTCCCAACAACTGGCATGTCTAAGACAGGTTTGAATCTCAACAACTGGCATGTCTAAGACAGGTTTGACTCCCAACAACTGACAAAGGCAGGTTTAACTTCCAGCAGATGGCATGTCTAATACAGGCTTTAACGCCCAACAATTGACAAGTCTAATACAGGCTTTAACGCCCAACAATTGACATGTCTAATACAGGCTTTGACGCCCAACAATTGACATGTCTAAGACAGGCTTTAACGCCCAACAATTGACATGTCTAAGACAGGCTTTAACGCCCAACAATTGACAAGTCTAAGACAGGCTTTGACGCCCAACAATTGACATGTCTAATACAGGCTTTGACGCCCAACAATTGACATGTCTAATACAGGCTTTAACGCCCAACAATTGACATGTCTAAGACAGGCTTTAACGCCCAACAATTGACATGTCTAATACAGGCTTTGACGCCCAACAATTGACAAGTCTAAGACAGGCTTTAACGCCCAACAATTGACATGTCTAATACAGGCTTTGACGCCCAACAATTGACATGTCTAATACAGGCTTTGACGCCCAACAACTGACATGTCTAATACAGGCTTTGACGCCCAACAATTGACATGTCTAATACAGGCTTTGACGCCCAACAATTGACATGTCTAATACAGGCTTTGACGCCCAACAATTGACATGTCTAAGACAAGTTTGACGACCAACAACTGACATTTCTAAGACAGGTGTGATAAAGATAGTCTGATGTAGATGTAACTATCTCGCACTTCTAACACTCAGTATATATTTCAGAATTCAATCAATAAAAAAATATATCATTTACACATAAGGATTTAACCTGGCTGTTGAATATCATGGGCCTCTCTGACATTTTATTTTTCCTGCTGGTATAGGCCAGGTTTGTACTTTCTTCAAGGTCACTCATGTTTCAGCTGTAGAGGAAGCCTCAGCTTTACTAAGCGCAAGTCTTGATGCAGGTTTAAAAACAAAAACGTCCCTGACTGATGTCAAACGTCTTGCAAATGTGTTGTTAGAATACATCAAATGTACCAGACATCCACCAAATGTCCTGATAGAATATATCAAGTGTGGTGATGGAATACGTCAAGTGTATCAGACATCAACCAAATGTCCTGATAGAATACATCAAGTGTGCTGATAGAATACGTCAGGTGTATCAGACATCCACTAAGTGTGCTGATGGAATACATCAGGTGTATCAGACATCCACTAAATGTCCTGAAGGAATATGTCAAGTGTGTCAAACATCACAGAATATGCCGATAAAATACATCGAGTTTCAAATATGCACAAAATGTCTTGATGGAATGCGTCAAGTGTGTCACACATCACAGAATGTATTGATGGAATACGTCAAGTGTGTCACACATCACAGAATGTATTGATGGAATACGTCAAGTGTGTCACACATCACAGAATGTATTGATGGAATACGTCAAGTGTGTCACACATCACAGAATGTATTGATGGAATATGTCAAGTGTGTCACACATCACAGAATGTATTGATGGAATACGTCAAGTGTGTCACACATCACAGAATGTATTGATGGAATATGTCAAGTGTGTCAAACATCACAGAATGTACTGATAGAATACGTCAAGTGTGTCAAACATCACAAAATGTATTTATGGAACACGTCAGAGATTGATGTTTGTGTCCTGGGGTTGCAGCGCCCAGTGATGAAACGTCTTCATTTTTTCTTCTTCCACTTTTTGTTGTTGTTTTCCTGTGCTGTCTCTCCTTCCATCCGCCCAAACTCTTGTCATAGCTTAATCTAGTTTTCTCGTGTACATGTCGTCTGTCTTCGTGCTATTGTTTTTAAATGTCGTCTTCTTCCTCCTCAGTCTTGATTTTCATTCGCTGTTTCCAGCGAGAATGCGACCAATCGAAATGCCCCCTTCTTTTTTTTTTCCACTGAGCAGTTTGTGCCGGCACAACGTTTCTGTCTACAGCCATATTTACTATCTTTTATCCTGTCCTTTTGTCCGTGATTCTAGGTCAAGCAAGGTCTGAATGGAGATGAGACAGGTTTTTGGCCGGCATGTCTGGTGTGAAATATTGGCCCTAGAAGCCAGGGCGCTAGTTTTGTTTTGCTAGCCGTATATACCTGGCTGTACACGTGACACGGAGTAACTTTTTTTTATTGCTTTTTTGTTTTTATGTCAGACGTGAGTAGTTTTTTTTTTTCTGATCTAGGTTTGCTCGGAGTTCAGCCACACGGTAGAGAAAATGGTGGCACATACAGGATAAGAGAAGCTGGTTAAAAAAAAATGCTGGTCATGGTGGACCTAGTGACATATTATTCTGACCCAAAAGCAAGACTAACGAGTATGGGTCCCTTTGGGTTGTTGTGATCTATCAGCTAGCCTAATTAAGTAGGCGTCCTTTTAGGTTGTTGTGATCTATCAGCTAGCCTAATTAAGAAGGCGTCTTTTTAGGTTGTTGTGATCTATCAGCTAGCCTAAGTAAGTAGGCGTCATTTTAGGTTGTTGTGATCTATCAGCTAGGCTAAGTAAGTAGGCGTCATTTTAGGTTGTTGTGATCTATCAGCTAGGCTAAGTAAGTAGGCGTCATTTTAGGTTGTTGTGATCTATCAGCTAGGCTAATTAAGTACCTGATTCCATACATGAAAATAATAGTGAAGCAGAAAAACAAAGGAAATTAAGAGCACTGTATAATAGTGATCACAGGATGATTTGAGACAAAGTAAAATAACTAGGAAAAATAAAAAATAAAAGGTTATATAAACAGCTAAGAGCTCTGATATATGCAGGCCAGTCCCTGAGTTACGAACGTCTGACTAAAGTAGACCCTGTAGTTAGAATAGCTCCGTAAAGCCTATTATTTAACAAAGTTGAGTTACATAACAGTGGTTTGTAATAACAAACGGGCACTACTTTACGGCGCGCATCAAAACAGTTTTTTTTTTTTTCATTATGGAAGCTTCTTTCATTGGGTTGTATTATGGCGCTGGTTTCAGAACGGACACTTTGAGAACTCTCAACGGTCACTGAACACAGGCGAACAGTCTCGAGTACGCGCGGACGGATTTTTATTGATGGAACATTTCATTCATTTGTTTTGTCTCCCTTCTGACTATTGCAAAGAGCGCGCCGGGAGATCTGGATTCTGAGTTTCAATACAAATTTGAAAGAAAAATCCATTAACTGTTTTATTTTTGAACAGCCTGATGTGCAGTCTGTAATAAATGTGGAAGACTAGGTTGTTTCTGAAGCTAGAGTTACGCTCGTCTCTTGACAACTACTTGTAGTTAAGAATTAGCATAAACTAACAAATGATCCCATTGGCAGATTGTGTAGTGCCTCTTTATTTTAGTCTCTGTTGTCTCTTTGTGATTGGTTGATTTCTTCAGTTTAATCATTTCATCTGTCGACTATGGCGGCCATTTGTTCTATTTTTCTCGCATCATCATCGTGTGCCCTCTTCAGTATGAAGGTGTGGCGTAATGAATTTCCAATATCCTGGCTACCTCTCCTTGGTGGTGCATTCAACCAGGCTGTATTCTGTCATATGTCTGTCTCTTGCTCTTTTTCCTTCAAGCTTTTCCTTGTAGTATGATCTTCAGTATATTGTTATGTCTATTGATGTGGCTGAAGTATCTTGTTTTCTTGATCCTTATTTGTTTGGGAAGTTCTCGTTGGACTTGGAGTTGTTCTAATGCTTGTACATTTGCTCTTCTCATTTTCCATGATATATTCCCTACTTTCCTGTAGATCCACATTTCTGCCGTATTTATCCTCTCTGACTTTTTACTTAAAGGTCCAGGTTTCTGTCCCGTACAGAACAGCTCTGGTATTTTATAAATCTCATTTTTTTTTACGGACCTGGATAACAGCATCGTCTTCATGGTGTTAAATGTCATTTGGTATATACCCAGGGTAGCTATAGTTTGCTTTTACTCTATGGAGCAAATATTCTGTCTCTGTTTATTTTAGCATCGCCATTTGCCGTACTTTTTTGTGTTCTGTGTATTTCTCGTATTTCTGGAAGTATTTTAGGCTCAGTTCAGTAACAAGAAGTACCAAGCGCTGGAAGTGTTTTAGGCTCAGTCAAGTAATAAGAAGTACCAGGCATGGCAAGTAAAACGCAGTGACGATATATGGTCTTTTTTCTTAAAAAAGAGTGTTTGGTGAGAAAACAAAGAAAACTTTTTTTAAAACCCAGTAAAATTTGGGATTGTATTCAAGCGACCAAAGGACATAAAATCAGCCAAACGTTTTAGTGATTTGTCCTTTGTGACAGCAGCCCCTTTCCAAGTGAAAAAGAAAAAAAAGCCGAAAAACAAAAGCTGGTCACGTCCTTTCTTGCCTGTAATTTGAGTGGATCAGTGTCTTTTGAATCTCAGCAAACTACAAGACAATTACCAGAGCCACTACCACAAAATTTGGTAACAGATGCGGCAACAATAACAAATCTCTTGATGTGTGAAACAGCCGAGATTTGTGTTCGGTTGTTTGGTGTCAGACTGTTTCTCACTTCACCAAACAAACGCTGGAGTTGTCTGTTGCGAGTCGTCGGAGTTGATAATGACGTCTGTTTGTTGAGATTTTCCTAGGTAGCGCATGCCAAAGTTACGACGGCAGCCTGGAAGCATGCAACTGTTTCATTACGTTTTTCTGCGAAGGACGTCCGCTACAGACTTGAGTGACGTCTCTGGGGTTTGACAGTTTTTCTGTGAGGGACGTCCGCTAAAGACTTGAGTTACGCGTCTGGGTTTTGTCAGTTTTTCTGTGAGGGACGTCCGCTAAAGACTTGAGTGACGTCTCTGGGGTTTGACAATTTTTCTGTGAGGGACGTCCGCTAAAGACTTGAGTGACGTCTCTGGGTTTTGTCAGTTTTTCTGTGAGGGACGTCAGCTAAAGACTTGAGTGACGTCTCTGGGTTTTGTCAGTTTTTCTGTGAAGGACGTCCGCTAAAGACTTGAGTGACGTCTCTGGGTTTTGTCAGTTTTTCTGTGAGGGACGTCAGCTAAAGACTTGAGTGACGTCTCTGGGTTTTGTCAGTTTTTCTGTGAGGGACGTCCGCTAAAGACTTGAGTGACGTCTCTGGGTTTTGTCAGTTTTTCTGTGAGGGACGTCAGCTGGAGACTTGAGTGACGTCTCTGGGTTTTGTCAGTTTTTCTGTGAGGGACCTCCGCTAAAGACTTGAGTGACGTCTCTGGAGTTTGACATTTTTTCTGACAGTGGTTGGCTGTGACAACTTAATTTTAATAGAGTTACTGGTCTTCTAAAAACTTCCTTTTTTACATTAAAAAAACATTAAGCTATAGTGTGCTTTCTTTTAATTTTTCATTATTTCTGGTTTCATTTTTTAAGCTCCTTATTAGTACTTTAAAAATTATACTGACAAATTTCCATTTTTATCTAAATTAATTTTATCTTTCATGAAAATTCAATTGTGGTGCATGGTGGTAATGTCCACTTGTGACATTCTTGGCCAGACTGTCTTCGATTGGCCTGCCCTTCTCATTTGTCTCAGGTATCCATTGCATGGCTGTTTTTAATGAATTAGCAGGGGTCTCATAGGGGCACCCGACCAGTCTGTTTCCAGCGCATTTTTGTTAGAATTATGTGTTTGCCATCTTGTTCACACTGAGCAAGTCGGTCTCTCTTTTTTTTTCGATGAACGAGTCAGAGATTTGTGTTATGGCAGGGTAATGACCGTCTTGCAGTGCTGTAAGAAGTTTAGTTCAACATTAGAAGATAGACTATGATGATTGGAATGTATTCAAGCTGGAAACTGCTGTTGAAGTTGCTAACAGACGAAAATATTTCCTTGTCAACTAGGAAGTGTCAGTAGGTTGTACTTGCTCGTTCAAGCAAATGAACTATATGAAGTATATGTTCATCTTCCTACACTGACTTGATTGTATCATTCAGTTTCTTTTCTTTGTCTTTTCTTTACCAATGCTTTTCAAAGTTTGTTTTACCAAGTCCAGTATCAGTGACGTTTTTTTCCTTCTTTTTTTTCTGACGTTTATTCTTATCTTAAATGATTGCTTTCCGTTCGTTTCTGATGTTTCTTCTCATGTTAAAAGATTGCTTTCCGTTCGTTTCTGATGTTTCTTCTCATGTTAAAAGATTGCTTTCCGTTCGTTTCTGATGTTTCTTCTCATGTTAACTGATTGCTTTCCGTTCGTTTCTGATGTTTCTTCTCATGTTAAATGATTGCTTTCCGTTTGTTTCTGCTGTTTTTTATCATGTTAAAAGATTGCTTTCCGTTTGTTTCTGTTGTTGTTTTTTTCATGTTAAAGATTGCTTTCCGTTCGCTTCTGTTGTTTCTTTTCATGTTAAAGATTGCTTTCCGTTTGTTTCTGTTGTTTCTTTTCGTGTTAAAGATTGCTTGCCATTCGTTGCTCGAGTTTAGTGGTAACAATCATGTCGTCTATGTGTGCTCATATGCAATTATCAAGATTTTTTTTTATTTCCAGGGTTTTCCCAAAAACATTTCTGTGCGTCTCTATTTCCAGGGCTTGCATAAATACTTTTCTGTGCCTCTCTATTTTCAGGGCTTTCATAAATCCTTTCTGTGCGTCTCTATTTCCAGGGCTTTCATAAAACCTTTCTGTGCGTCTGTATTTCCAGAGCTTTCATAAATCCTTTCTGTGCGTCTCTATTTCCAGGGCTTTCATAAAACCTTTCTGTGCGTCTCTATTTTCAGGGCTTTCATAAAACCTTTCTGTGCGTCTGTATTTCCAGGGCTTTCATAAAGACCTTTCTGTGCGTCTCTATTTCCAGGGCTTTCATAAAAACCTTTTTCGTCTGAGAAGTCACTTACTATTTACGACAGTGGCCGTGACATGATACCTCATCCAGTAGCGGATTATCCATTAGGCTGAACAGTCTTAAGTCTTGGGGAAGTCAAGCAATAAAAAAAAATCTCAGCAAGTACAGATTATTATTTTATGAATGTAATATCAGGAGATGAACGGTGTAGTATGAGGAGGGGAGGAGGTGAGGCCCTTATTAAGTTTAGTCTGGGGGCCCAGGTGCTGGTTGACTTCACCGACGAGTTCACCCAACTTTTTGCATACCGAACTATCCAGTTTGTCATCGTGGAAGATCCTCTGCTCACAACTTCATGCTTTTCTTCCATGGTCATAAGAACAGTGGTCTATTTCAGTGGTTTATTTCAGTAGTTTATTTCAGTAGTTTTGATGAGTAATCTCTCAGAATGTAGGACTTTTCAGTTTCTTATCAAGTTTTAAACGTGAACTAGTGTTTCTGGTTACAGACGTTCTAGTTGGATGACATCATGACTATGCGATGGACTTGAACAATCATCAGGTGCCTTTTGTCTTTTCTTTGGAGGCAGAGAAAATAATCATGGCTTTTTTTTATATTTGTCCTTTGTGTCAGCAGCCCGTTCCTCCCCCCCCCCCCCAAAAAAAAACAAAACAAAACAAAACAAAACTGGTCACTTCCTTGCTTGCGTGTAATTTGAGTGACATACAAAACATACAATAAAACATCCAGAATTTGAAGTAGTTGTAGTTGTTGATTGTTGCAGTCTGAAGTAGTATGTTTGAAGTTGAAGTAGCTGTAGTTGTTGATTGTTGCAGTCTGAAGTAGTATGTCTGAAGTTGAAGTAGCTGTAGTTGTTGATTGTTGCAGTCTGAAGTAGTATGTTGAAGTTGAAGTAGCTGTAGTTGTTGATTGTTGCAGTCTGAACCAGTATGTCTGAAGTAGCTGTAGTTGTTGCAGTCTGAACTAGTATATTTGAAGTAGTTGTTGCAGTCTGAACTAGTATATTTGAAGTAGTTGTTGCAGTCTGAAGTAGTATATTTGAAGTAGTTGTTGCAGTCTGAAGTAGTATGTTTGAAGTAGCTGTAGTTGTTGATTGTTGCAGTCTGAACCAGTATGTCTGAAGTAGCTGTAGTTGTTGCAGTCTGAACTAGTATATTTGAAGTAGTTGTTGCAGTCTGAACTAGTATATTTGAAGTAGTTGTTGCAGTCTGAAGTAGTATGTTTGAAGTAGCTGTAGTTGACTGCTGCTGTCTGAATCAGTGTATCTATAGGAGGAGTTTGGTGGTCTTGTTCTTTCTGTCTGTACTGTTGGGTAGACAGTGTGTTAATGGGGCTTTTCTTAGGCCATATCGTATCGTAGCGCTCACGTTACACACTTGAATAACAAGGTAGACTTCATCTTGATCTTCGTGAGTAGAGGTTACTGGACTAGTTATACACAGAATTCCAGCTCTCACTCTCACTTGCTGGATTAGTTAAACACTGTTCCAGACATACTTCTCATCCAGGCTCTTCAAAACCTCACGTTGACGACAACTGGTACAGATAGTCAAGTAAATCCTGGGTAACGGTGACTTGGAACATTTATTGATGGAAGGGTGATAATGTTGATGAAAATAACATTAAATCTGACTGCCGGCTGGTTATCCCTGCCATGTGGCAAGTCCATTCATACGTACAACTGCAGTACAACTATAACGTTCATATGTTCCTCGAAGACATCACACAGCAAAAAAAGTCCACAAAGTTACACTTTCAAACCAAGACTCGTCCACGCATTCAGCTTTTCCCCCACAATTCCCTGTCACGGGTTTTACAGCCCCCGTGACCTTCTCGAAGGATCTCAGCACGAGAAAATTTAAAAAAGAAAACCCCATAATAATCCTCTTACTATCAACCCAACAGTTTTTACACGAATACTGGTTTATATATCCAAGAAGTGGAGAGTTTTGAATATCTTGGATCACTACTAACTAATAATGGAGATACAATGAGGGAAATTAAAAGGAGGACATCTATCGCTCTTCAGAAAGTAAAACAAATAAAGAATCTGTGGAGAGGAGCAGACAGAACTACAAAAATAAGATTTTTAAGGGCATGCATCTTTCCCATAGCAACATATGCCTGTGAGACCTGGACACTTAACAAAACAGCTGAGAAACACATAAATGCCTTTGAATGTAAATGCTACAGAAGAGTTCTCCAAATATCGTGGACACAAAAAAGAACAAATATATCTATACTACAAGAGCTTAATATTGAAGAAGGCTGGCTAGTGAAGAGGATTAAAGAGAGAAAACTGAAATATTTTGGACACATTAAACGTCATGATAATTTAGAGAAGACCGTATTGGAAGGATACATAATGGGAAAAAGAAAAAGAGGAAGACCAAGACGAAGATGGCTGCAAGACATCGTTGACGATCTGGAAATGGATGCAACAGCAGCAGGCCATCTTGCTCACAACCGAGAGGCCTACAGGAGTGCTGTTTGGGAGGCAAAGTTCCGCAAGGGACATGCAAATGAATGAATGAATCAATCAATTAATCAATTTTTAAAAAAGCCAATTCTTGATTTCCAAGCACAACAAAGTTCAATGTTCAAAGCTCAAAATTCAGACTCCAGCTTCACTGCATTCGGGACAGCTTCATATATCCTCCGCCGCATGCCGCAGCATCATCCAAGAATGTCTTTGCTAATAGTTCCTGTCAAATGTTGGTTGTTTATGATGCATTTTCTTCCACGCAGTCTGGATTTCCTGCCAGCACCTTTAATTTGTCATAGCTCCAGCAGTCTCCTCACAGCTACATTGTTCATCCATTCTCGCTCTTAATTTTCCCGCAGTCTGTCCAGTACAGCCCGAGCAATGTCACCCTTGTCCATTGACAGTCTGCCATTTATTTTAGCCTGCCTAGCAAGTCTGTCGGCCACATCATTGCCATGTACTCTCGTATGCCCTGGACAGTAAAGCCACGTTATGCTTGTCACAGGCCAGAACCATTGCTACAGGGCTGCCTCAGGTGTCTCCCTTGTCTCCTGTGCTATTCAGTGTATATTCTACTACCCTTGCCCTGTTATTTGAAAATAGTGTGGGGAGAACACTGACCTACACTGATGATATATTAACATTCATATGAGCGTGGGAGATGTAGAGAGGAATTAGCCTCAAGATTGCAGAGCAGGGTGGACTAGATGACAGGCCGGTGTGAGGAAAACAGTGCCGTGATAAACCCAGAAAAAGTAACATCCTGTGGTGCTCATTAAATAACTGAATTGTTAGATCTGCAGTTCCAGTTATGAAGTGTCAAGGCCAAGACATTAAGAGAACACATTGCATGAGGTATATAGGGATCACATTTGATCTTTCATTGTCCTTTGCACACCACGTGGACCATGCAGTACAAAAAGCCGGGAAAGTGTTGGGAGCAGTTAGGTTAATGGCCGCAGTGGGCTTTCCACATAACAAAACACTGTAGGTCTCCAACTAACATTTCAGGATGAAAAAAAGACCAAAAAAAAAGGCCATAATTTCAATTACACAGATAAGGAGGTCAGTCACCATTACTGATATTTATGTGCTTCGAGATCGAAATACATTGATTTATGGAACCAAAGTACTACAGATTCGTCACTCCTTCTTTGTCCATGAGAAGAGACTTTATGGCATCTTTAATAGGGTATACGCTCAGAATTCGAATTCTGTTTTTACTGATTTTTTTGTTTTGTTTCAGTGATTCAGAGAAGATCTGAAACTTTCCCTTCCACGAAAAAGGTTCCACAACTTTTTTCCCGGGCTTGTGCCAGAAAAATGCTGAACTTTTCCTGCCCATGTTTTTCTCGTACTCTGCTCGTTGTGTGAAGACCAATTAGATAACTGTAACTGTGTTCAAAAACTGCCATCCCCGCACTTCCGGTCAAGATGGCGGGTGCATAACAACCGGTATCACTGAATGGTAGGAATAGGATATTATAAAAATGAATTAAGTTGTTAGAAATCCATTTTTTTTAAACCACGTTTTTTTGCAGTTACAACAGAAACCTTTCCGAGCATGGACAGACACAGTTCATGGCGTGACCATCCTTGACAGTGAGAATGATGAAGAAAAAAAGAACTTTTGATTAAAGCAGCGAGTATCTGTTTTTGTTCTGTTTTTTTTTTCTTTTTGTTTTGTTTTGTTTTGTTTTGTTTTTTGGTCGCGAATGAAGAAGGGTGTGTCAACGTTGTACATTTCTCCATTAATGTTTTCTCGTGCGTTACAACAATTAATTTCAGCTTTCATTGCAATACATTACCTGCTGTGTGTTAATACTGTCTTCTATCAGAGCAGGGGAGAGAATTGTGGGTACAGCCTAGAAGACGATTTTTTTTCTTTCTCACTTACTGTCGTCTGTCAGTTTGCTTTAAATAAGTTGTCTTATTCTCCTATTTTTATTCATTTTAAGATTTAAAATTTTTCTAAATTATTTCCATTCTTTTAGGGTTTGTATGATTTAATACTATATCACTATTATAAGTTTTCATATTTAGCTTGTGAAGTGACTATGTTAGCCTTAGTCTTAGCATCAGTGACTACTTCCAATGATCGCAATATGACAAGGTGAAAATTCGATGTGGCTGACATAGTGGAGACTAACACTGAATACGGCTGACATAGTGAAGAATTACATTCAGTGTGATGGACATAGTGAAGACTAACATTGAATACGACTGACATAGTGAAGACTTACATTCAGTGTGGCCGACATAGTGAAGACTTACATTCAATGTGGCTGACATAATGAAGTCTAACATTGAATACTGCTGACATAGTGAAGACTTACATTCAATGTGGCTGACATAGTAAAAAGTAAGTAATCCTGTCATGCTAACATTGAATACGTCTGACATAATGAAGACTTACATTCACTATGCCTGACTAAAAGAAAGTAACATTCACGTGTTGACACAATGGAAACGAACATTCAGTATGAATGACAAAGTGAAGATAACATTTAATGTGGCTGACATAATGAACATTCAGTATGGCTGACAATATGTAGGCTCTATGACAGCAAAGACAATGGTTTCGTTGCTGTTTGTTCTATGTTTTAAGGAACTAAGCTGTGTGCTGTTTGTTCTGCTCTTCTTCTCTGGCAAGGAAGTACTGATGGTGATCTAGATAACTAATATGACTTCATCATGTCCCATGGATGTACAAGGGATGATACATTGATGCAGTCGCAAGTGGATGAAGTGCAAATTCTTTTTTCCTCTCTCAAAACATTCCACCACCTCTTTCATCAGGCTGCCGTGGCACTGAATTTTGTCGGAGGGTGCTGATGAGGAGGATGTCTTGCCGGTGTTGTTCGCAAGCAGCTCCTATGGAGTGGGCGTGTCCACTACAAGACATTCCACCGATATCCTTCATATGTGAATGTTTGTGTGCATACTTTCATGTGTGGATAATTGTGTGAATACCTTCATGTGTGGATGATTGTGTGCATACCTTCATGTGTGGATAATTGTGTGCATACCTTCATATGTGGATGATTGTGTGCATACCTTCATGTGTGGATAATTGTGTGCATACCTTCATGTGTGGATAATTGTGTGCATACCTTCATGTGTGGATAATTGTGTGCATACCTTCGTGTGTGGATAATTGTGTGCATACCTTCATGTGTGGATAATTGTGTGCATACCTTCGTGTTTGGATAATTGTGTGCATACCTTCATGTGTGGATAATTGTGTGCATACCTTCATGTGTGGATAATTGTGTGCATACCTTCATTTTGTGTGGATATTTGTGTGCATACCTTCATGTGTGGATAATTGTATGCATACCTTCATGTGTGGATAATTGTGTGCATACCTTTATGTGTGGATAATTGTGTGCATACCTTCATGTGTGGATAATTGTGTGCATACCTTCATGTGTGGATAATTTTGTGCATACCTTTATGTGTGAATGACTGTATATACTTTCATGTGTGAATGATTGTGTGCATACTTTCATATGTGAATGACTATGTTCATACCGTCATGATTGTCGTTAAACCTTCGTTTTTTGCACTACACCTACGCTCGTCTCTCTTTATTTCGCAATGACAAGGATTAAAGCGACATAGCCAAAGCAAATTGCAGAACTGACTGAAACAAAAATTCTGGGCAGATAATATCTTAGCATCCTCAGATGTTTGCACCGGCACTGGCGTAATATGTAGGGACGCAATCTGTTGATCAGTCTCAGACTTTAGACTTGGGACGCAATCTGTTGATCAGTCTCAGACTTTAGACTTGGGACGCAATCTGTTGATCAGTCTCAGACTTTAGACTTGGGACGCAATCTGTTGATCAGTCTCAGACTTTAGACTTGGGACGCAATCTGTTGATCAGTCTCAGACTTTAGACTTGGGACGCAATCTGTTGATCAGTCTCAGACTTTAGACTTGGGACGCAATCTGTTGATCAGTCTCAGACTTTAGACTTGGGACGCAATCTGTTGATCAGTCTCAGACTTTAGATTTGGGACGCAATCTGTTGATCATTCTCAGACTTTAGACTTGGGACACAATCTGTTGATCAGTCTCAGACTTTAGACTTGGGACTGAATCCCACTCATCACCTTCAGTTCGCCAGGGAATTGTCACGGATCTATGAGCATACCGAGGTGCTTCAAAAGTTTAGTACAAGAAATTCTTTAGAAACTAGACTTGACAGTTAAATTTTTTATTCAATAAGGAAACCATTGCTACAGTTACCGAGGACAGGAGATGTGTTTCTGCTGATTGTCATGTTGAGAAGGCAGCAGGTACTTGCTTTTCTTACTCAAGTAAACACATACAATATAAATTACTCTCACATCTACCCCACTTTTTACTTGCTGTGTCTAAATTCTCATATAAGCAGGGCTAGCAAACGTTAAAGCAATATTAAAAAGGGCTAACAAGCGTTAAACTAACATTAAACAGGGATACCAGATGTTAAACTATCGTTAAACAGGGCTACCAAATGTTAAACTATTGTTAAACAGGGCTAACAAACGTTAAACTGACGTTAAACAGGTCTAACCCACATGGAAACGTGAAACTGGACAAACAAAACATAAATCAACCTTTCAAGCAGAAAATTGAAGATTCAGCGCAAAAAGCAAATCTTCCACAGAAGTACTTACTACGCCTGCCTCAATGACTTTCATGTAATCAGAGGAAATGGAACCAAATCCCAGTTTTGCGCTAGAACACAAACAATTTTCAGCCAGTGTAGTACTGGCATTTTATCAGTATAAACATTACAGGCCATCCCGACTTCCAATGCAGAGCACCTATGGGCATGTCCCGGCTGTAATGAACACGCTTCCAAAGGCCACTAACAGAGTTAGTCGTATTCAGTATCCACGTTCTCTTAAAACATTGCAATCTCAGGCTTCTCTGTGGACAGGGAGCTCCCTGCAGTTATGGTGAACACAGAGAAATATTGTTATCAAGTAGCAGAGAAATAGACTGGGCTAGACAGCGGGGCTCACATTTCTGTCGTTAAAATGTTTATTACTTCTTGTCAAGTTTCCTGTTTATTCTTTGTAGTTATCATTTTGAAACAAAGCTGAGGTTTATAAGAAAAAAATACTCCAGCCACGTCTACCACTGCTGTAGTTTATTTTTTTTGTAAACCTTTCACATTTGGTGGGGGGGGGGGCCTTGGGTTATTTAAAAATTGGAATTAAATTGGTCCCTGGTATGGAGAAGATAGTGGTTTGTTCATAGAGGAGGGCAGAGAATGGTTTGAGGAAATGCTTCATATTTTTTGACGTTTACACTTGTTAGCATGAGCTGGATTTCAAGCAGGAAACACATGTTCGTTTATAGTTCATGGGTCCTTGTATTTTATGTGCAGTGTTTCATGACTCATGCTGGATGCCCGCTGCTCCATAGACGTGCTTCTGGAGTAAAGTAACGTACATACGTTTACTTCGAAGCTGGCATGTACGTGTGAGTATATGCTTATATACCGTTTTTTGTATGCGCGTGTTTATGTGATCGACTCTAGTTTTTCAAACAAGTGACCAATGTCTTTCGTATTTACTTGTGTTTGCGTTTGACTGGCTGACCTTAGCCAATCAGTTAGTCTCGTACAAAAACAACCCAAAAAAATCACTTGAGCGTGCAGTGAAAGACAAGAAGAATGAGACGAGATCCTAAACTAGGAATCGACATCCACACATTCCCCTTTCATTCCATCTTTCTAAGTCTCCTTTCAGATCAGTCCACGTTACTTCTCTTTATATTAATTTACATTTTTGCTCACTCATTCTCCGTCGTCTCATTGTTTTAGCTCTTCACTACAACTGTTTCTTGCTTGTGTTTGTAATCTTCCTCTATATCTGTTTCTCGCTTATGTTTGTAATCTTCCTCTATATCTGTTTCTCGCTTGTGTTTGGAATTTTATTTTAAATCTTTTACTTTTTTAAAATGAACGTATATACGAGGGGAAGTCACTAAGTAACTCGCAAATTGAAATATTTTATCAGTGGCAGTTATCAGGTAAAAAAAAATATTTTGGCCAAACACCATAAGAAATAACATTTTATTGGCAGAAATGCAGATGAAACCACTGACAACAATTATTGAGGAAAGACGCTGGCGATGGTTGGGACATGTGCTCCGAATGACTGACAACTCACTACCAAAAATAGCACTAAGATGGACACCACAGGGGAGCAGAAGTAAGGGTAGACCAAAAGAGACATGGAGAAGAACAACAGAAAGGATGTTGAGCAATAGAGGGCTCACCTGGGCAAGAGCAGAAAAAAAGGCGAAAGACAGGCATTTGTGGAAAACCCTTGCGGAAGCCCCATGTGCCCTGGGCACTTAAGGTTCAGAGAGAGAGAGAGTTATCAGGTAGTATTTAAAAATATCTTTAGATAGTATCATCATCCAAATTTATAATAGTTGTATGTAGGGTGCGCTGGGAATTACGTGCGCATGCGTAAAGCAATAACAAAATGGCTACCCAACTGTTAGTGTGTACCAAATAAGAACAGAAAACTGTAGTGCGATTTTTGTGGGCTAAAGGATATTCATAAGGAAATGACTACAGTTTATGGTGAAAGGTGTTTATCACGTAAAGCGGTCTATGATTAGGTGAAAGAATTTTCTCAGGGATGCACCGAAATTGTTGACAAAGTCCGACTTGGTCGTCCTGTTCAGATTGCAACAGAAGCGACTGTGCAACGTATGGATGAGATTATTAGAGCTGATAGACGAGTAACGATAGACAATGTAGCAAGTGAAATCGGATGTTAACATGGGTTAACCTACAGAATAATGCATGAGCAATTGAATTTTCGGAAAGTATACCCAGAGATCTGAATGATAAACACAAAATGAACCGATTTGGTTTGTCATTGCAGCATCTCTGTCGTTACGCATATGAAGATGAAGACGTGATCTAAAGGATTATTACTGGATACGAATCTTGGGTGCACCACTACCAACCCGAATCAAAACATGCCTCAATGCAATGGAAACACCCGTCATCGCCGTGCGCAAAAAAAAAAAAAAAATTCAAGATTACGCCTTCTGCTGGGAAGGTTATGCTGACAGTGTTCTGGGATTATCAAGGAGTGTTGTTAACCAAGTTCCAGAAGTATGGTGACAGTATGAATTCTGTATCGTACTGTGAAGTTCTGTCGATGCTATGGTGTGCAATTCGAAGAAAACGTCCTGGTCTGCTGACTAGAGGTGTGCTTCTCCTTCATGACAATGCCAGACTACATACGGTTCAGTTAACCCAAGAGAAAATTAGCCAGTTGGGTTGGGAAGTTCTTGAACATCCACCCTATAGTCCTGATTTAGCTCCAAGTGATTTTCACTTGTTTGGTCCATTGAAAAACCACCTTGGCGGGAGAAGATTCTCGAGTGACGAAGTGGTGGAAACAGAAGTAAAAAAAATGGTTCAGAAATCGGACTCTCCAATTTTTACACCATGCAACACTGATTACACGATGGGACAAATGTATCGACGTTGGTGGCGATTACGTTGAGAAATAGGGGGATAATGTAGGTTCAAAAATTAAAAGTTTTCAATTTTTTGTAACAGGCACTTGCGAGTTACGTAGTGACTTCCCCTCGTAGCTGAAGTTTCCAGTGTTTGCTCCACTAGGCCTGGTCAGACAGTCCGGACCAACAAGATCTGCACAGGTGTTGCTGGAACCTGGAGATAAATGCTGACCTCGGTGCAGGCGACAAGAGTACATGTTTAACATAACTGTTTCATCTTTCATGTGTTTTGATATCATCTGTTAAACAGTTCTAATAAAAGGACCGTTTCATTTTTCACACGTTTTAGATATCTATTAGACAGTTATAATAAAAAAGATCGTTTCATGTTTCATGTGTTTTAGACATCATCTGTTAGATAGTTCTAATACAAGGACTGTTTCATCTTTCATGTGTTTTTAGATACATTTGTCTGGAGGTTCTAATTTAATAACTATCCCATCTCGCTTGTCAGTGGATACGTGTTCTAAAACAAAAACTATTTCGTCATACCAGCCCAAGACATCCGGAGGTCTTAACATAAAACTACATGTTCTTGCTGCCCGAAGATTACACGAATCTTTTATTACACGAACAAAAAAACTACAAGTGTCTGATGCTCTCTAATACACAGTTTTTATCCTCATGTAATACACAATTTTTATCCTCATATAATACACAGTTCTTATCCTCATGTAATACACGATTTTTATCCTCATGTAATACACGATTTTTATCCTCATGACTGTCAAGGACGGCCTGTATAACGAGGTAATACCTCATTTAAAAAAATTTTTTTTTCCTGCAGTTCAGAATACACTTGTATTATCATAATATTGTTTTTTTTTGTATGTACAAACACGTGAAGAGAATACAGTTGCTTTGCATCTATAATTATCACCAAAGAGCTTTCTTCGTTGACTTATATATATAATATATACTTTTAATATATTATTTAATATTTAATATATACTTACTTTTTTCACTTAGTTCTGAGACATGCATTGTGTACAGTTATAACTACCTGCATTTGTTGATTGAAAGAGCAATGCCACTAAATCCCTGGTTATCTGCATTTGTTGATTGAAAGAGCAATGCCACTAAATCCCTGGTTATATGCATTTGTTGATTGAAAGAGCAATGCCACTAAATTCCTGGTTATCTGCATTGTTGATTGAAGGCAAAGTCACTAAATCCATGGTTATCTGCATTTGTTGATTGAAGGCAAAGTCACTAAATCCATGTGTTGAGTAATGGCAGTGCCACTAAATCCCTAGTTATCTACATTTGTTGAGTAGTGGCAATGTCACTAAATCCTGGTTATCTTCTTGTATCCTGGGACAAACTCTCCGAGCCTGTAAAATCCTGGGAATATCTGCAACCGAGAACACAGTGACAAGAAGAAACAGACTTTAGGGAAATAAAAACAAAACCAAAGATTACCGATTGTTTTTTTAAACTCCTTCATAACTGAAGTGAAACTTAGCCGATTGTGTAGATTCACTTCACATATACCCCTTCGGTATTTCATTTTCAACGTTACGAATAAATTATTCGATTGTTCTGTTTATTTTTGGCCTTACCCAATTTTAAAACCCCGACCTGCCATAACTGGACAATAACTAGCAGTTATTTGTTTGTTTGTTTTGTTTGTTTTACTGAGAAGTTTTCAGCTGGTCTTCTGATCTCTATGTAGTTTGTTTTGTTTGTTTTACTGAGAAGTTTTCAGCTGGTCTTCTGATCTCTATGTAGTTTGTTTGTTTGTTTTACTGAGAAGTTTTCAACTTGTCTTCTGATCTCTTACGTAGTTTTTTGTTTGTTTTACTGAGAAGTTTTCAGCTTGTCTTCTGATCTCTTACGTAGTTTTTTGTTTGTTTTACTGAGAAGTTTTCAGCTTGTCTTCTGATCTCGTGCGGAGTTTTTTTTTTTGTTGCTTTACTGACAAGTTTTCAGCTTGTCTTCTGATCTCTATGTAATTTTGTTTCCTAATTGCCTTTCATCTTCTTTCACTGCTTGCTGCTGCTGCTGCTGCTGAACGCTGTTGCCTAATACCACAATGAAGACGAGGTGCAGCGTGATGAAGTTGCTATTGTACCAGGTGACCAAGCACCGATAGATATTGACCTCTCGACCTCAGCTTGACCTTGCTGTCCCATCCTCTTGGGTAAAATGACGTTGACTGTATTAAAATGATTGTTTCGTTTTTAATGTGATGGTATTTTGCTGCTACAGCAACTGCGTTTCAGTAGCAACTCCGAGATGTTTATTATGTACGGTCTTGGCAGTATAAAAATATATACGCATTTTTTTTCCTCACGGCTTGTTTTGCCACGAGTACAGATGGGTATTTTTATCTCAGCCAGACTGTCCTTCAGGTGTATATTGTCTGTGGGCGTAAATTTCATTAATGTTTTAAAAACACGAATTTTCATGAACCTCAACGAAACAAAAATAATTCAAACTACGCATTATCTCATGCATGTCAAGCAAATTGGCTACATCTGGGATTATTGTTGTCTTTCCTAGGTTTTCTTCAATATCCCGACGCCACTCCTTTGTTCCATCTTCCCAGCTATTTGAATTAATGCACATTTATGCACTTCAGAAATGGATTAAAACACTAGAAACTAAAATAACACCAAATTTTTATATTATTTTAAAAAGCGACTAAAAAAATATCCTGGCAAACTAGTGTGGAGTTCAAGGTGATTGACATCCAGTTTTGCTGCACACTTTTCATGCAGTCTGACAGAAGTAATCTCACATGTAAGATCCACCCTAAATCTTAACATTCGTCTAGTGCTCTCGGCTGCCTGTTTACCATCTGCTTTCTGGCCAATTCGTCCGACATTTTAATTCTCATTCGAACACAACATTTTATGTTGCCTAAAGTTGAAATTCAGTATTTTGTATTCTTTTCTAAGTTCTCTAAGGCAATTCTCTGCCAGTCGTCAAGATCTGAAAGATACAGCAGAAAACTGTGTCACAGGCCTAGAGTATTTCTGTGCTCTGTATGATTTCAGAAGACCAGAGACGAAGCACAGATAGACCAGAGACACAGCACAGAAAGACCAGAGACACAGCATAGGGAGACCAGAAACGCAACACAGATAGACTGAAAATGCAGCACAGAGAGACCAGAGACGCAGCACAGACAGACCAGAAACTCAGCATAGAGAGACTGTAAACATAGCACAGAGAGACTGGAAACGTATCACGGAGAGACTAGAGACGCAGCACAAAGAGACTGAAAACTGAAGACACAGAGAGACTAGAGACGCAGCACAGAAAAACCAGAGACACAGCATAGAGAGGCCAGAGACGCAGCACAGAGAGACCAGAGACGCAGCACAGACAGACTGTAAACATAGCACAGAGAGACTGTAAACATAGCACACAGAGAGTGTAAACATAGCACAGAGAGACTGGAAACGTATCACGGAGAGACTAGAGACGCAGCACAAAGAGACTGAAAACTCAACACAGAGAGACCAGAGACGCAGCACAGAAAAACCAGAGACACAGCATAGAGAGACCAGAGACACAGCTCAGAGAGACCAGAGACGCAGCACAAAGAGGCTGGAGACGTAGTACAGAGAGACTAGAGACGTAGCACAAGGAGACTAGAGACGCAGCACAGAGAGACTGGAGACGTAGCTCAGAGTGACAAGAGAAGCAGCACAGAGAGACTAGAGACGCAGCACAGAGAGACTGGAAACGCAGCACAGAGAGACTAGAGAAGCAGCACAGAGAGACTGGAGACGCTCAGAGAGACTGGAGACGTAGCTCAGAGAGACTGGATACGCAGTACAGATAGACTGGAGACGCAGCACAGAGAGACTGGAAACGCAGCACAGAGAAACTATAGACACAGCACAGAGAAACTAGAGACGCAGCAGAGAGACTGGAAACACAGCACAGAGAGACTGGAAACTCAGCACAGAGAAACTATAGACACAGCACAGAGAAACTAGAGACGCAGCAGAGAGACTGGAAACACAGCACAGAGAGACTGGAAACGCAGCACAGAGAAACTGGAAACGTAGCACAGAGAGACTGGAAACGTAGCACAGAGAGACTGGAAACGTAGCACAGAGAGACTGGAGACGCTCAGAGAGACTGGAAACGTAGCACAGAGAGACTGGAGACGCTCAGAGAGACTGGAAACGTAGCACAGAGAGACCAGAGAAGCAGCACAGAGAAAATAGAGACGTAGCACAGAGAGACTGGAAACGCAGCACAGAGAAACTAGAGACGCAGCACAGAGAAACTAGAGACGCAGCACAGAGAGACTGGAAACTCAGCACAGAGAAACTAGAGACGCGTCACAGATAGACTGGAAACTCAGCACAGAGAAACTAGAGACGCAGCACAGAGAGACTGGAAACGCATCAATTAGGAACCAGAGACGTAGCACAGAGAGACCAGAGACTCAGCACAGAGAGACCAGAGACGTATCACTGAGAGACCAGAGACGCTGCACAGAGAGACTGGAGACGCAGCACAGAGAGACTGGACCCATCTACAAGGCTGTGGGTAGCTTTTTTTTGCAGTACTAACGTAGATAATAAATGTTAATAGAATCTGTCTTGAAAGCAAGACTGCTCAACAAATGATAAGCGTAGGTCAAATTTAAGAATCGACCTATGACTCTCTTTATCGATATCATTTTCAAAGACGGAGTTAGTCATATATTGTATCTATCATCAGTAATTTCGTCATGTCTATCATTCATTACTATTTTGTCGACAGTTACACGAAATCTGGTGCCACACAGTTAAGCAACTTCATAGATCATTAGAGAAGCATGAATTTCATAGAGCATTAGAGAAGCATGAATTTCATAGATCATTAGAGAAACTTGAACTTCATAGATCATTAGAGAAGCATGAACTTCACAGTACCATTCACTGTGATACCAGATCGTCATCCAACGTCTGTACGCAAAGAAAATACAAGTAACACCACAGTAATTGGAACATGGAACATTAGAACAATAACAGCACTTGGGAAAACTGGAAAACATCGAACAAGAAATGAAAAGAATGGAAATTAACATCCTTGGTTTATGTGAAATGAGATGGACTGGAGCAGGAAGCAGAGATCATAAAGACTTCAAAATAATATATTCAGGGGGAAACAAGCAAAGAAATGGAGTTGGCATAATATTACAGATAAAAGGGATGGCGACTGCAGTAAAACTGGTTAATATAAATAAGGTAGATAGAGCTGTATGGTGCAGTTTTACAAAGTGAGGGAGGAAGTGAGCAAGGTGAGAAAAAAACGAATATAAAGTATGAAAATGTATAAATGAAAAACATACAACATCCGATATTTCGGCGTGAGCCTTATTCGAGGATACATACAGAACGAAATACAAACATATCTGAAGTCTTGCTCCGAGTGAGAAGCTGAAATGTGTGTGGATGTTGTATCGGATGTTGTATGTTTTTCATTTATACATTCTCATACTTTATATTCGTTTTTTTCTCACCTTGCTCACTTCCTCCCTCACTTTGTAAAACTGCACCATACAGCTCTATCTACCTTGGCATAATATTAGATAAGAAGACAGCAAGAACTGTGAAAGGTTTCTGGTGCATATCGGACAGTTAAATTACAGGGTCACCCAATAGACACGAATCTCATCCAAGTATATGCACCAACTTCAGAAAGCTCTGATGATGAGATAAAAGAATTTTACAACAATCTGGACATGGCAATGAAACAGTGCAAACCATAGGAAGTAAACTTTGTGCTGGGTGATTTAAACGGGAAAGTAGGGACTGAACAAGACAATGAGGCTATTGGCAAGTATGGACTAGGCATCAGAAATACAAGAGGAGAGATGTTGATTGGGTGGGCAGAAAAGAATAAAATGATAATAGGAAATACTTGGTTTCAACAACACCCAAGGCGATTATGGAAAAGCCCAAATAATAAAATACGTAACCAGTCAGATTACATTATGATCAAGAGAAGATTCAGGAACTCACTAATGTCTGTGAAAACAAGACCAAGAGCAGACTGCAACAGTGACCACATCCCAGTTGTAGGAAAAGTGAGAATCAGGCTAAAGAGGTTAAAGGTAGCAGCTAAAAACAAAGAGCTAGATAGAGAGCTGTTACGGAAATATAGGGCAATACAAGAATAATATAGGATCATAGTACATAATAGGTATAATGCTATAGAGAAGACTGAAACGATTTGATGAACAATGGAATATGCTTAAAGACTCTATTCAGCAAACATCTATCGAAATCCTACCTTCAAATAAACGACACGCTAAATAGGGGTGGATGACAGAAGAAATTTTGCAACTAATAGATCAGTGAAGAAGTCTTAAGGAAGATAAAGATGAATATGACAAAATAAATAAAGAAATAAGACACAAATGCAATAAAGCTAAGGAGGAGAGGCTAAATAAGAAATGTAATGAAATAGAGACACACCATCATGGAAACGCAAGAGATATGTACAAACAAATAAAGGAGTTAACAAACAAAAGGGTATACCACAAGACTGGTTCCTGAAGTCAAAGGAGGGGCATACAGTAACGGACAGAGATAAAATAATGGCACGATGGTGCGAATACATTTAGAGAACTCTATGAGGGCAATAGAAGCGAAATAGATATACGAAAAACTAATGAACAGCCTCCCATATTAAAAGCAGAAGCTGAAGAAGCCATCAAACACATGAAGAACGACAAAACAACAGGACCAGTTAAAATCACTAAGGAAGAATTGGAAGCATTAGGAGAGCTTGGCATAGAAATAATTACCAGATTGCTGAATGACATCTATAACAGTAACTATGTCCCATTAGACCTTTTGCAATCAGTTTTCATTGTCCTACCAAAGAAACAAGGCGCACTTGAATGTGAAGACCATTGAACCATTAGTCTTATGTGCCATGTTACCAAAATCCTGCTTCGTATTGTCATGAGAAGAGTCAGGGGCAAAATAAAACCAGAAATAGCTGAAGAACAGTGTGGCTTCGTCCATATATATATATATAATTTTGATGGAAAGATCAATAGAAGTAAAGACGGACCTATACTTATGTTTCATAGAGCGCTGTAAAGGATTCGATAAAGTGAGATACACAGAAATTATGAGAATGCTGGAAGACATCAACATAGATGGAAAAGATCTGAAACTCATTAAAAACATATACTGGCAGCAATCAGCAGCAATGAAGGTTGAGAACCAAATAGGAGCATTCCAAGACATAAAACTGGGAGTGAGACAAGGATGTGTTCTATCTCCTGACCTCTCCTCCGTGTACAGCGGAAACATAATGAGAAATATAGAGAGTTTGCCAGGAATATCAATTAGAGGGTACATCCTTAACAACTTAGGATATGCAGACGACACAGTTCTGATTGCTAAAAATGAAGGAAAGCTACAGGCTCTTCTGGACATAGTGGTTCGTGAAAGTAAAAGTAGAGGTCTCAGCCTGAATAAAAAGAAGACTGAAGTGATGGTCATCTCAAAGAAAAGAATACCACCAAAATGTAGCATTACCATCGATGGCACAAATCTGAAACAAGCTGATATATTCAAGTACTTAGGAACAATTATAACAACAGATGAGAAATGTCACAACGAAATATAAAGCTGACGTGCTCAAGCCAAGTCAGCATTCCAGAAAATGAGAAACATCTTGTGCAACAGATCCATATTAATGGAAACAGGATTCCGAGTACTTAAATTTTACATCGAGTCAATTTTGTTTTATGGATCAATGCCTTTGAATGTAAATGCTACAGAAGAGTTCTTCAGATATCATGGGCACAAAAAAGAACAAATATATACATACTAAAAGAACTTAATATTGAAGAAGGTTGACTAGTAAAGAGTATTAAACAGAGAAAACTGAAATATTTTGGGGACATTAAACGTAATGATAATCTAGAGAAAACCGTATTGGAAGGGTACATAATGGGAAAAAGAAAGAGAGGAAGACCAAGGCGAAGATGGCTGCAAAACATCGTTGATGATCTGCAAATGGATGCATCAGCAGCAGGCCATCTTTCTCACAACCGAGAGACCTACAGGAGTGCTGTTAGGGAGGCAAAGTTCCGCAAGGGACATGCAGATGACAGACTGAGTGAGAATAGATTATTGTAGATTTACTGGCATCTATAGCACGTTGAATGTGCGTGAACGTTGGATGTGCGTGAACATTGGATGTGCGTGAACATTGGATGTGCGTGAACGTTGGATGTGCGTGAACTTTGGATGTGCGTGAACATTGGATGTGTGTGAACATTGGATGTGCGTGAACATCAGTTGCATAGAATCTGCAGCACTCTAAACACTTTTGTTGTTTATGTTTGTTTAGCAGTTGCTTTATCTCATTCAGCATTTTCGTGTTTCTGGTTCCATCTACAGAAATGTTTCTACTTCGTTGTTCTTCATTTTACGTGAGGAGAACAGTAATTTAATTATAATCACGTATTTGTTTATCCATCCGTAGTATTTTCTGTGTCCTTCCAGTCTCCTGTGATCTTGGTATTGAGTCACGTGTCAAACCACTGGCGCCAGCTCCCAGAAAACATCCCACGGGCTGGAAATGTATTAGCCAGCTGGGTTCACTGGACCTACAGGAAAATCTGTTTCTCCTTCAGGCAAACACATAACTACGAAAACAACACAGTATCTTCACAATGTCAGATGCAGATCCACACTGACTGAAAAAAAAAAACAAACAAACAAACTCTCAGCTTTCTTACCTCCACAAACCACGCTCAGTCCCCCCCCCCCCACCACCACACACACAAATCCCTTTCACGGCATTATCTGCACGCCCAAACTTAGTCCATAAATCATAGGTAATCACTCTGTTAGCCAGAGGATATAAACAATCAGGGGCGTTAATTCTACATGGCTCTTGCAGGGTTGCACACTCTGACAAAGAGTATGATATGAAGGAAACATATACGAAGACATTTATGTAACATGATTTGAAGGATTCGTATACCTTCACATGCCTGTATTATGATTTAAAAGATTCATATACCTTCACGTGCCTGTAACTTGATGTGAAGGATTCGTCTACCTTAAGATCCCTGTAATATGATGTGAAAGATTCGTATAGCTTCACAATACCGTAATATAATGTGAAGGATTCGTATACTTTCACGTGCCTGTATTAAAATATGAAGGACCCGTATAGTTTCATGTTTCTGTATTATGACATGAAGGATTCGTATAGCTTTTTCACATTATTTCACATGCCTATAATACGTGCAGGATTCTTGTAGCTTCACATGCCTATAACACTTCGTGAAGTATTCTTACAGCTTCACGTGTCTGTAGCACGACTTGAAGGAATCTTACGTCTTCACATGCCTATAACACGACGTGAAGTATTCTTACAGCTTCACGTGTCTATAACACGACTTGAAGGAATCTTATGTCTTCATATGCCTATAACACGACGTGAAGTATTCGTACGAAGTGATGTACCTGTAACATAACGTAAAATAAATGCTTTTACTGTAAACACCAGAACCTTTTTTTAAAATTAACTATTTGAACTATAAAGACCATTTTATGTAAGCATGTTTTAAGCCACTTCGTATTGAAAAATGGATAAAATTTTTGTGGATATATCACTTTCTCCTGATAAGGAAGTCACGTGACTTGTAATCCCTAGCTTCCAGCAGCGGATTATCTGCCCCAGTTTGCACGGGAGTCCCAGATTTTTAAAAAATAATATTCATTCATTTGAAAAAAACAAAATGAAGATGTAGTTTTTCTAAAATGGTGTCATATTTCAAAAACATATTTTGTCATTTTATTGGTTGTCAGTCGATCGACTAAACAAGTGTTAGTAGTTATAAATCGACTGATCAGGCGACTGAAGTGGTTTGTATGTTATGAAGAACTACATTGTCAGTTATGGCATAGGTTTCAGTAGCGTAGTGGCAGAATCCTTGCCTGTTAGCCTAGTGATCTGGTTCGATTCCCAATTTTCTTTTCTTCTCTTTCTTCATTTCACCAGGATCCACGGTCTTCAGCCTTAAATATATTTTTATTTTATTTTATTTTACGACGGTGCGCTTCCACTGGGCTGGTTTGCTGTCAGACAGCTCCAACATCACATGAGACATTCTCGGCGTATTTTACAGCAGTATCTGGGCAGGATCTGGTTGGGAATATTAACTGTAGACAGTGGGTGGAGAGGAAAAAACATACATGGAAGATTAGATGTTTTAATCACTGAGAGAAAAGAACAAGTCAAGGTCTTCACTGAGAGAAAAGAACAGGTCAAAATCTTTACTGAGAGAAAAGAACGGGTCAAGATCTTCACTGAGAAAAAGAACAGATCAAGATCTTCACTGAGAGAAAAGAACAGGTCAAGATATTCACTGAGAGAAAAGAACAGGTCACGGTCTTCAGACTCCACACACGCCACGAAAGTCTGAGATATTACTTGCACGAGAGTCGTTTCAAAAATAAATTTACAAGGGTTATTACTTCAAGAGCAAAAATTATTTGGACATGAAACACCGTACATTTTGTTCCATGATGGACGTCTTTTTTTTCCAGCGTAGTCGCTATGATGACTGAGGTATTTGTCTAAGCGTAGTACAGGTTTTTCTATGATAATCTCGTAAGATGTGGTGATGTGGACACTGAGTTAACGTGTCACCGCCGTTTTGACATCTTCGTCCCTCTGAAATATGTGGACACAAAGATGTTCCTTGAGAGCTGGAAAGAGGTGGAAATTACTTAGCGGCAGATCAACGGATGGTCCAGGTTCTCCCACTGAAAATGCTGCAAGAGTTACCGAATCGAAGCGGCCGTGTGTAGGTGAGCATTAATCATGAAGGAGCAACACGATTTGTGTCAACAGCCCAGAACGGCGATATCTGATGGCGGCTTGTAAACTTTCCAGTGTTGCATCGCACTCAGCTGCATTTATTTTCCAGGAAGTCGACCAACAATTTTCTGATCCCGAAACATGGCAGCAATCATTTAACCACGACCTTGACTTTCATGGTCCTTGGGGGGGGGGGGGGGGCTGGATGCTTCCATTCTATCCTTGCACGTTCCGATTCTGTTGCCATGCGTTCCAAAAAAAAAATCTTGCCTTGCATATTGTTGCAGGAATGACAGGGGATATGCCATTCTCTTTGCCTTGTGGTCCTTTAAAAGGGCTAGGGGAACCTATCGTGTTCACATCTTATGAAATCCCAACTGCACAATCGTTCTAAACACTGTTCCGTGTGAAAGACTCAAGTCAAGCATCAGTTCGTTCACAATCACTCATCTGTACTCCAATACCTTACCTTGGACGCGCATTTTGCTCGCTGCCGTACATGCTGTCGTGGGTCTGCCACTACGCGTTACGTCACTAATTGGTTGTCACTCGCCCGATTTGAAATTCGCCACACCATTTTGCCACACGCTGTTGACCTATCACACTATCCTGTAGACTTTCAATAACTGGTGTTAAATTTCCGCATCTGGCAACTGTTCGTGTTCAGAAATCGTATCACAGCACGAATCCCTTTTCTAGAGCACTGCTCCAGTCGACCCTCCATCTTAAATGATGGATGCCGCCTGGATGGTGTTGCTACAGTGCTGCCATCTGGCATGGCGTTGCCATTGACGAATATGGAAACTTCCCCAGCCATTAGCCTGACATCACTTTTATGGGCGTTTCATACCCTGTGAAATTACTTTTGGGATTCCCCTCGCATAACAAACTGAAGATAGGCACAGCTTATGAATGTACATGTGGCACTGAAAAAATGACAGTTCAACATTTGCTTCAAGACGGCCTTTCACTACAGGAGCAAAGACAGCAACCATGGCCATCACCAAGTTAAAAGACGATGTCGATAACCGGAGGTGGATTGTTGCATTCTTCAGTGATATTCCACTTGTTGTCTGGGGATGTTCGAAGAAAGAAAGAAAGGAAGAACGAAAGAAAGAAAGAAAGAGAAAAAGAAAGAAAGAAAGATGCTGTAATCCAGTCAATGCTATCAGCCCAAATAAATGTTATTGTACAGAGACGCTTCCAGAGTTTCATGTTATGAGCGTGACTGTACAGATGCCAAGAGTATCAGGCTCTAGAAACTGATCTTTACTCCGTATTATGGTGACCATGGAGAACACGATCTCTTACCAAGACTAAGAATGTTCGCGGTGATGAAGTATACCAAGATGCGTTTAACCACAGCCCACAGGGAGTACACGTCACTGTCTTCTTGTCTTCTTGTCTTCATGAAGACAAGTCATGCCGACCTGCTGTCATCATCATATGTCGTTAAGTTTGCCACCAACACTGAACACACGAGTAAACTTAACATTCGATGCAGCAAGAACAAGACCAGATTCGAGGCAGAAATGAACTTGCTGCTATAAATAGGCTGCTAGCTGGCGCAGGTAAAAATGTGATATTTGCAGACAAAGTGCACGGTAAGTTTGTAGTTACGCATACCTCAACATATGGAGCAGCTCGTGAATAAATCTAATTTTATTGTGAATGTTTCACCAACTGCTGGAGTAGACTTCATTTCCTTCTCTACCAGAGCCGTGATTTAATGAATGTCTCTTTGTTCTGGTTCTCACCTGTAGTTAGACTAGTTACACAGGTAATCCAGGTAGAGTACCTTCATACATGTTAAGATAAGGTAAAGGGTGCGCTCTCTCTTTCTCTCTCTCTCTCTCTCTCTCTCTCTCTGAATGTCAGACGGGCATGTGTGCCTAAATTGTATCTATCTATCTATCTATCTATCTATCTATCTATCTATCTATCTATCTATCTATCTATCTATCTATCTATCTATCTATCTATCTATCTATCTAACCTGCCTGTCTGCCTGCCTGTATGTCTGTTTGTCTGTCTGTCTGTCACATGAAAAATCAAATGCTTCCTTCGTGGCATCATACAAAACTAGTGCAGTGCACACAAAAACTTCTGATATTCCAAATCATTTTTTCAAACTTATTTTAGTTTAACTCCTGCCCTCTCATAGCTCTTTCCCGCCTGCTTGGAGTTGACTAAATTATGCTTTATCACATTTTATTTCGTTCTCAGCCAAGACCGGTTCGTGGTTTATGTGGTGTTTCAGGTCCGGATTCAGACTGGTTACATTTCTGGAAATCATTGAGTTGCAACCAAGAAGCTGTATATTTTAACAAACTGAAAAAAAAGAAAGTTCAGTAAAAACGATGAGGCAGCCAGCCATCAGTCAAGCGACTGAACGCGCAAGCCATGGTGGAGCGCCAAGACTATAACCTCGGCCATTGTGTACAAGCTACATGCCAGATTTTAGCAGACTACAAGCCAAATTTTTGTCTCTTGGACAACCTAAGACGTGAAAAATTAATCTCGTAGAAGGGGAGGGGGGGCGGGAAGTGGTAAATGGTATTTTTAGCTCAACGTTTGTCATTCCTTTCTATTTTTAATAAATTCTGGTTTATTAAAATAGAAAGAAACGACAAACGTTTAGAATTTTACTGAGGTCAAGGAAATTGAAAAAAAAAAAAAAAAACCAAACCAAACCTGAGCATCATTTTTACACATGGTAGTTTTATATAAATAAAATATTAGTCCAGACTTGGCGGATGGCCTGACGTCCTCTTTAGGTAGGTATAGATTATCCATCCATCCATCCATCCATCCATCCATCCATCCATCTATCTATCTATCTATCTATCTATCTATCTATCTATCTATCTATCTATCTGTCTGTCTGTCTGTCTGTCTGTCTGTCTGTCTGTCTATCTGTCTTCCTTCCTGCCTTCCTGTCTGTCTGTCTGTCTATCTCTCTGTCTGTCTGTCTAGCTATCCATTAACCTTTAGATGACCAAGGCACAGGTTTTCCACATATGCTTGTCCTTTGCCTTTCTTTTGTTCGCTCTTGCCCAAGTGAGCCCTCTATTACCCAGCATCCTCTGTCCTGTTATTCTCCGTGTTATCTTTAGTTCTGTTCTCTCGAGGTGTCAGTTCTGCGGTTAATTATTTTGCGTTACATCAGGGTTACATGGCCCAACAGTCGAAATTAACTTTTAGTTCCTTCTTATTTCTTCTCTCTTAAAAATCATTTCACTCACCCTCCATGCTGTCCCAGGGTGAGATAAAAAAAGATAAGATAAACTACTAACATTCCCGAAAAGAGCACTTAAGAAAACTGACAGACATATCGCGATCACTCACTCAGTATCCGAGTTCGCTTGTCCTAGATTTCGGCGATGCCCCTTATTCATTCATTGACAGCTACTGTACAAATCTCTGACGCAAAATTCAAGGACAGTGGTGAAATGACTATGACCGTTATTTTATTATTCCAGGACTCTGTGACCTGCATGTCTGACCGTGATGTGTAACATGTTGTTAAAAAATGGAGATGATATGTTAAATTTCTGCATTTTATCTAAAGGTCAACTGGTGGTCTCTTTTTAATCATTCATGACACGTACAATAAACGAAGTGAGAATGCAAAACTAACATGTACAAAGAAGAACAGGAAAACAAGGCGCACAGAAATCTTCATGCCAAAAAACGTACAGGTCACACACCGGAACTTTTCAGGACGGGTACAGTCGAAACGAAAGGAAAAAAAAAGATAAGATAAACTGCTAACATTCCCGAAAAGAGTACTTAAGAAAACTGACAGACACATTGCGATCACTCACTCAGTATCCGAGTTCGCTTGTCCTAGATTTTGGTGATGCCCCTTATTCATTCATTGACAGCTCTGTGTGCAGCGCTGTCTAGTGTACCTCATCTTACTGGCAGATATTCCCCATCTTCTAGGCTGCTGTTCCCTCAACACTAGTGTCGGGTGTCCATTTCTTTGTCAAAGCGGACTAGAGAGCGCCGTTAGCGGGTCTCGAACCCACGACCTTTCACAGTAATGTTACTTTTGACCCTCCCCCTCTCCTCTCCCTCCAACTCAGTGAGTATTTATGACTCAGAAACATAGAGAGGTTCTCTCAAACATATATTACACATATACTTATATGTGGAAAGTCTAATCAGCATACAGGAATGAGAAAAACGCTCTGATCGAGACATAATGCAGTCACGGTCATTTTGTCAGACAGATAACATAGCCAAGGTCATTATGTCGGAAAGATGACAAATTCATAATCATTTGTTAAAGATTTAACACAGCCACGATTGTTACTTTGAAAAGATGATACAGTCTGTTCCACATGACAATGTCTTATTGAGTGACTTGTTCCACATTATGACATTGTCCTGTGTTCGAAATGATGACAGTGGTCTTACTTAGTTATTTGTTCCATATGATGACAATGTCTTACTCAGTTACTTGTTCCATATTATGACAGTGTCTTATTCAGTGACGTGTTCCACATGATGACAATGTCTTACTCAGTTACTTGTTTCACATGATGACAATGTCTTTCTCAGTGACTTGTTCTGCAGAATATTGGAACCTGGTAGGAACCTGCATCTGAAGTTTCTTCAGAGACTAAAGACTTCCACCCCACTGCCTAGGTTTATAACTTCTGCTTTAAGCATCTTTCTTACTGGCTTCAATTTCACAGAGATACATACACGTTCTCATTTTCAGGTAGCTGCAGGAAGAACAAAAAGTTATTAAATAGTTAGACATTCAAATATAAATATTAACTTATAGTGCCTTGTCTTGTCTTGTCCTTCCTCATTTACTGTTAGGTGTAGAGGTGAAGTGCAATTGTCTCCCAAATGGCTCGCCTATTGGCTTCGTACAGTGAGATGTTCAAGGACTCTGCTATACCATGGGTCAATCGTTTGCATGGGCTGCCCTTTCCTCTGCCTTTGTGTGGTCTGTAAAACATTGCTCTCTGTGGTACACGTTCTGTTGGTAGTCGTGATACATGACAGAACCATTTTATTTGCTGTTTTTTTTTAAAAATATAGTTCAGAACTTTAGTGTACGTGCTGTATTTGCAAGCCTACAAGACGCGTTTTTCCCCGAAGATAGTTGTCCCATAACGGGGTGTGCCTGTACTGAAGCTGAAATTGTAAGGGGAATTTTGATTGGTCAAATTCTCCTTGTCTGTGTTTACAGTACCATGCGTTTATTATTATTTATTATTCTCGCTAGTTGCTACAGATTTTCTCGCTGAAAGATGAATAGTTTCTAGCAGCTTCGTTTACACTATTCCAGAAAGCGTTCCAGTTCAGTAATGCACACAGTATTGCTTTGCTACTGCAGAGTAGTCAGTCAGTCATTTGCATGTTCCTTGCGAAACTTTGCCTCCCTAGCAGCACTCCTGTAGGCTCTCTCGGTTGTAAGCAAGAACCATCCGTTTGTAGATTATCAGTCATGTCTTGCATCCATCTTCGCCTTGGTCTTCTTCGCTTTCTTTTTTCCCATTATGTATCCTTCCAAGATAAATTCTAAATTCTTGTAAATTCTCATGACGTTTAATGTGTCCAAAACATTTACGTTTTCTCTGTTTAATCTTCTTTACTAGCCAACTTTCTTCAATATTAAGTTCTTTAGAGACTTTAGAGACAGAGCAGAGACCTTCTCATTCTATGTATTTAGGAACAGTTCTAACAATGCTTGGCGGAGCTAGTACGCTGAGAAACATGACAAGTTGCTTTCAGACTTCCTTCAAAATGAATTCAATTTTGAAAATCAAAATTGATGAGTAGTGTTCTAATTATCCCCCCCCCCCCCAAAAAAAAACTGACTGATTGATCTCAAGAGGCAATATCACTGCAATCAGGACATTCCCATATTTGCTCTGCTGCCGGTTCCAGTACCCAGTGTAATGTGTGTATACTGATTGTCACTGTCACGTGTTTATTGTGGGATCTCTCGCTTCAGTCCGTATATGAAGCTTATTGTTCCTTCTCCTTGCCTCACAGTCTCTTCATTCATTCTGTGGATGTAGTGTTATTCTCCCATTTCAGATCTTCATCCCCTAGAATTTGTCCATGGCAGTCTTCGTGATGTCCGACTTGTCTAATCTCAGTGCACTATGCATATGAGCTTTTCCACACCTGACGGCTACTCATTGCCGCGAGCTCCTGCAATCCCCCCTCCCCCCACTTCTTAAAAAAATTATTGGCAAACGGAGTGCGTATTATGAGCCAGTGCTTTCTAAAGATGCAAATGTACAGTACATGCAGGGCAGATGCTGGTATCAGGCGAGCGAGCTAGCAGCCCAGTGCTGGATTCTTATAGAGGTGCAGTACTGATCTCTGAAGGACAGTTTTTACATTTTTTTAAGCAGATTAATTAGTGTTGTAGTTATCACTGCCTGCGGCCAACATTATCCTGTACCAGATCTCCCTATTCTTCTCATGTAAGAGCTTTATACAATACAATATTCTGAAGTCTAATGGATATTTCGTACTTTACCTAAGTCGAATATACCCTGTGAAACAGTAACACATCTCTCATATTTTGTTTAGAAGTAGCCTTGAAAGATAAATCTTCCAGCCCTTAACTTATTACGTTTTTTTCTGTAACTTTAAAATGAAATATGTAAATATCCTGCATTCTGGATAAGACCCGGCTCTGTTTCTTGGTCTGAGGGAGCTGCTTTACACTCGGGACATGCCCATAAGTCCTCTGCATTCCAGCTTCAGCGTGTCCTTTAGTGTTTTGGCTGATATAATATCAATACTGTGTTGACTGTAAATGGTTCGCGCTCAAACGTACAACTGGGATTTGCTTCCACCTCCTCCGAGGACATGTAAATCAATGAGGATGCACTTTCGAGAAAGCTTTCTTGTGCGGATTCTTCGATGTGCTGCTTGAAAGATTGACATATGTCTTGTTTGTCCAGACTGATGTTTCCTATTGGGTTAGTCCTTGCTGCAAGTTGAGAAGTTTTTTTCTTTGTCCACAACATTGGAGTGCTCCTTGCAGTGTATCCATGTGATGTTTTGGATGTGTGTTTTGTATAGTATGTCCAAACATTAAGGATTCATTCATTTATTTGCATGTCCCTTGCGGAACTTTGCCTCCCTAACAGCTCTCCTGTAGGCTTCTCGGTTGTGAACAAGATGGCCTGCTGCTGACGCATCCATTTGCAGATCATCAACGATGTCTTGCAGCCATCTTCGCCTTGGTCTTCCTCTCTTTCTTTTCCCCATTATGTATCCTTCCAAGACTGTTTTTTCTAGATTATCATGACGTTTAATGTGTCCAAAATATTTAAGTTTTTTCTCTTTAATTCTCTTTACTAGCCAGCCTTCTTCAATATTAAGTTCTTTTAGTATGGATATATTTGTTTCTGACTAAGGATACAGTACTAAAATGTACAATACTAAAATTAGTACTAAAATGTATGAATAAACTATGCTTAGGTAAGAATATAAAACTACGTTGCTTTCAACAGAGAATTTGCCTTGTCGTTGTTGTTGTTGTTGTTCCTCCCTGGAACTGAGAACATGGTGATCTTACTATTGTAAGGGATAAAGCGATGAGGACCAACAATTCACCCATCTTAGCGAGACATGACCAACATTTACTTCCCTTGTGTATTACGGTTTGTTACTGATATTGACAATGTCCAGAAACAATCTGTTGATACCAGCCTACTTCAGCGTCGTCTGAGATGTATGTGATCAATTAAAATAGCACAAATATTGTAAGCATTATTTATAATGTGTCAGTGTATGAAAGGTCCACGCGTTTCTCTAAAAGAAAGACAGAAGTAACGTCCCTGACCTCAGATAGTACACTTTGGCACGGATTAAGACATAAGGAATTCAGAATACTAATAATAGCATATATTCGTCATCTTTTTGTTCACAACACCGTTTAAGAAGTTTTTCAACTTCATCTGGGCGTGATAAACTGCACCAAACTGTTGTTTTAATGCCACACGAAGGTCATTCATTGAATTATTCAAATGTACATGACCTTCTCCGGGTCAGAATCTTTGAAAACTCAGAAAAAAATGTTCATGAGTTGTGCGGACTAGAGCATTGTTTCTACGTGTCCTTGTGTCTTCTTGTTTTTGTTTTATTTATTTCTGTTCAGTTCGTTGTTTGTGTCTGCCACGTCTTTTCCTCTATAATCGATCACATGTGTCTCAGAGGCTGAGGGTATAGTGTGAATGTATTACCGCTTTCTATGTTGCATTATGTGGACGGCTTCTTCTGTTGTCTCTGAAAGGAACATCATGTAGGATTATCCTTTCTGTATTTCCTTACACTTGAATTGTTTGTTTCGTTTTTTAAAAGTGGTTGACTTTTTAAAAAACACCATCAATCAAAGTGTCTTCCTCTTGGGCGTCTCTTGACTTCAGCTGTTTATCACAAAAACCATTTCTTGTGTCGTCCGTCAGTTCTCTCGCTCATGTTGTTTACACTGTTTCATGCTGCTATTAACAGTCTATCTTCTCTTTTTTGTAAGTAAATCTGATTTTCTACCTTAATTTTTTTTCCTTCTCTTTGACAAACTTTACACTGAGAGTAAATATGACTGTTAGAGACACGGCTTGTATTGAGAGTAAATATGACTGTTAGAGACACGGCTTGTATTGAGAGTAAATATGACTGTTAGAGACACGGCTTGTATTGAGAGTAAATATGACTGTTAGAGACACGGCTTGTATTGAGAGTAAATATGACTGTTAGAGACAAGGCTTGTATTGAGAGCAAATATGACTGTTAGAGACAAGGCTTGTATTGAGAGTAAATATGACTGTTAGAGACAAGGCTTGTATTGAGAGTAAATATGACTATTAGAGACGAGGCTTGTATTGAGAGTAAATATAACTGTTAGATACAAGGCTTGTATTGAGAGCAAATATGACTGTTAGAGACAAGGCTTGTATTGAGAGTAAATATGACTGTTAGAGACAAGGCTTGTATTGAGAGTAAATATGACTGTTAGAGACGAGGCTTGTATTGAGTGTAAATATGATTGTTAGAGACACGTGGAGAGCAAAGATGACTGTGTCAGGGGTGTAACTATCACAACGTCACCGTGCCGCCAGACAGAGGTGTAACTATCACAACGTCACCGTGTCACCAGACAGAGGTGTAACTATCACAACGTCACCGTGCCGCCAGACAGAGATATAACTATCACAACGTTATCGTGCCGCCAGACTGAAGTGTGTGTGCTACTTCCGCCCTGGTAGCGAGAGACCTGGACGCGTTTCCATGGTTACGTATGTCTGTCAACAAACTTTCTTCTTGGATTCCTGCAAGACTAGTCCGCCTAGATAACATTTTTTCAAGACAATAAAGATTTGACTGCAGTAAAAATTGCAATTTCCACGGTGATTCTGAAACATACCCTGTAGGACGGGCTTGATTTATAGATGTCTGTTCTACTGTAAAAATTAATATGGAGAATGAACATGAATGCAGTGAGTTCAAGATTCAATATAGAATTCACGTAGAAAAGAAAAGAAAAGCAACGTTTCGCTTCAGTCTTCGCATGTCTTGTTACCGTCAAGGTGTAAGGGAAGTTATCAAGATTTACCTGCAGATTTCTTGCCCTTTTAAAAGTCACTCTCCACATTTCTCACGCCAGGTGCAGATCTTGTTTCACCATATTCCAGCTTATTTCCACATACCAAGTTCTTCTCTTTTGATCTTATTTTTATTTGGTGCAGTCGGATAGTCTCTTTATGTCTCTGGGTTCTGCTCTACAATGTATCAAGAGAACTTACTGACAATATAATCTGACACTCGACATACAAGGCATTCTAAACTGTTCATTCTCTAGCCTTATTTTTGCCTTAATATGATCCGTAATCCGTTGTGACTAACAGATCCTGGGTATTTACTTTTTGCAGCAAAATTACCAAAGTTTTTCTTGCTAAGAAGATTTTTGTTCTTTGAAATGTGGGTTATCTGGTCATGACACAGTCTTGCTGCTCACGGAGTTCTCCGAGACCCCGGTGTGAGGCTGTTTTAGACTTGCTAAAGATGTTAGGATCAACATGTTTCCCAGCATAACGTGACCTGTCGAAGTCTGCTTCTGGGACACGTCCCGGAGAATTCAAGAATATCAGCACAGTCTGTGCTCTAAGGTATTAACGAGTGCGTGGACAAAATGAATCTAAAGTTGACCGTTACCGAGAAATAACATCGTGTTTTTAAAGTTCAAAGTTTTGACCAGATAATCAGTGTAATGAAAGAACACCCTTAGAAAGGTTCAAACGAATGAAAGCTGGCAATAAAGCATGAATCGTGGAGAAAAATGAAGACATTGTTCATCATGGAAGACCTTGTACAATGTGTAGCCTAGTACAATGTACAACTTCGGTGCCATTATTAACAGATCTCGGTGGGGGGAGGGGGGTTGTGGGAGTGCAGTGAGCAATAATTTGTATTTTATTTTCAGGATTTGTTCTTCTTCTTTACCTGTGATACTAGCGGAGATATCCCCGTTGACTGTGACTCGGTGAAAATAACTGAGTTATACCTGTACTCCGCTGCCATGAGTTAGACTGGATTCATCTTTTTTTTTTAATTGAATCGAAAGCAATTGTACTCCTTATGTGAAAAAAAGTAACAGTTGCTTAAAATCTACAAGTCCTCCCCACAAATTAAAGAATTTTTACTTTAAGAGCTGGTTTAACGAATTTGGGTAGATTAAGTATAGAGAGAGAGAGAGACACACACACACACAGAGAGACAGAGAGAGACACAGAGAGAGAGACAGAGAGAGACAGAGAGAGACAGAGAGAGAGACAGAGAGAGACAGAGAGAGAGACAGAGAGAGACAGAGAGAGAGAGAGAGATCAAGCGACAAAAATAGCTTCCTCCGAGCCCCACAAGTGTTCTTGGCCCTCCTCCACGGCCGCCTTTCTTACATTTGTGCGAGAAGTTAACATGAGCAAACTACTCACATGAAGTTAACATGAACAAACTACTCACATGAAGTTAACATGAGCAAACTACTCACATTAAGTTAACATGAACAAACTACTCACATTAAGTTAACATGAACAAACTACTCACATGAAGTTAACATGAGCAAACTACTCACATGAAGTTAACATGAGCAAACTACTCACATGAAGTTAACATGAACAAACTACTCACATGAAGTTAACATGAACAAGCTACTCACATGAAGTTAACATGAGCAAACTACTCACATGAAGTTAACATGAGCAAACTACTCACATCTGCATATCAGTGATGGGTTTTTTTTATTATTCTTAATTATTGTGTAACTGTATTTAATATATTCATGTGTAATAGCATGATATGGTCACAGAGCTTTCAGCTGGTATCATTTTAAAAATGTAACGTGTTGGTTATAATAACTTTATTCCAGCAAAACATCAGTTACTGCTGCTGACATTTGGAAAACGCTGAATCATGCACGTGAAAGAAGGAACTGAGAAGACAGCCGAGATTCGAGAAATTTTGTTATTTTTTAAAAAATTCTCTCATGCACAAGAGAGAGTGCAAATTTAAGAGCAGAACAACTCCAATGAGAAAAGGATAATCATTTTTGTTTTGGTGGGGGGGGGAGTGTATGAATCAATAATTCGATTATAATAACATACAGAATGCCATGGACATGCTGATGGCAAGAGGACCACAGCTGATCACTGAAATATGAAAACGTGGAGGGGGTGGGGGTCCAGGACGGTACACTGCTCCAGGGGCCCTAAAAATCAAAATTTGTACCTATTTCCTTTTTTCTTCTTCTGTTTTTTTTTTAAAGTGGAGGGGGGCATTATCGCACGAAAAAATGACTAAACAATAGAGCAAAGAAGGGGGGAGGTAAAAGGTAAAATTCCTATTTCATGTCATAAGGCTTATTAGGGACCCGGCTTGATCCTCGTATTTACAAGACCTTCAGCACACGAAAGCGTGACGTGGTCAGTCTGACCGCATTTCTCTTTCCAGATTTCTCTAAAGTTGGGAGTGGGGGGAGGGGAGGGGATAGATTAATCTGCACAATCTTACAAAATGATTGACTGGTCAACTACACATTCTAACTGGACGACACACACAAGCCAGTCACGTGGTCCAAAATCAAAAAGGTGCTACTTTAACCTTTTCAGTCGGCAGCGCCGACAAAAGCCAAAGTCACCAACCTTCGTAATATCATTGCATGTTATCACTGCATGCATAATATCAAGAAAGAGATCATTTATCTGTAACATGATACCAAGAAAGAAAGGGCATATCTGTAGCATGATATCAAGAAAGAGATGATTTAACAAGATATCAAGAAAGAAATGGCTTATCATTAGCATGGTATCAAGAAAGAAATGATTTATCTGTAACATGATATGAATAAAAAGAGATGAGAGATGATTTATCTGTAACATGATATGAATAAAAAGAGATGAGAGATGATTTATCTGTAACATGATATGAATAAAAAGAGATGATTTATCTGTAGCATGATATCAAGAAAGAGATGATTTAACAAGATATCAAGAAAGAAATGGCTTATCATTAGCATGGTATCAAGAAAGAGATGATTTATCTGTAACATGATATGAATAAAAAGAGATGAGAGATGATTTATCTGTAACATGATATGAATAAAAAGAGATGATTTATCTGTAACATGATATCAAGAAAGAGATAGTTTATCTGTAGCATGATATCAAGAAAGAAATGGCTTATCTGTAGCATGATATCACAAGTTACCATGTACTGAATTTATCTACCAGGGAGCTGGCATCGGATGAAAACATTTTGTGAGCGCTAAAGAACTTTTTATTTTTCAGCAAACGCTATCGTCCGCGACATTGCATGGGCGAAACAATCCTGCCCCCACTGTTCGTCCTGGCTCGATTCAGGGTCAGGGATTAAGGAAAAGTGTTAAAGAAATTCGCTTGAAATACTTTCCCCACAAATCCAATGTTAGTGGCATGGGGTCAAGGGCCGCGGAACATGCGCAGTTTCAATGTAGGTCACAGAGGGTGTGCACATAGACTCAGCCTTTATAGTATCTCTACTGTTATATTCGGGAACACGTATTCTTTTTGTTCTGTTACCCTTCTTCGGTATTTTTCTTCTTATTTGTAATTCATTCTCCCTATTGGCAATTTGTTTGAGTCGTAATTTTTGTTTTTCTCTATTCTTAGTGTTCAAACATTTCTCGTTAATCATCTTAATTTTTTTTTATACAAAGTTTAATATTTGCTGTCCCGAAAATTTCCACTAACGTGGTGGTGTAATGGTTAGTGCATATGCCAGCGGATCAGAATGTCCCTGGTTTGATTTCGCACTCTGGCGGAATATTTTTTTTTTCCTTTGGACCGACCAGTACCAAGAGAAACCCAGGCTCCAAAAAATGATTAACGGAGCTTGCCTAGGGACACAAAGGCAGCGAGTACAGGCGCTGGCATCCCTACCTCAAGTGTTGTAGTGGCCTAGAAATGTGAAGCCATTAACACTTCATACTTCTGCTGCGTGAGAATGCTACAGGGAAAAATGTTCTTGTTTGCATGTGCTTCAGTTCACCATTATTCTCTGGTTCTTCGCGGGTTCACCATTATTCTCTGGTTCTTCGCGGGTTCACCATTATTCTCTGGTTCTTCACGGGTTCACCATTATACTCTGGTTCTTCACGGGTTCACCATTATTCTCTGGTTCTTCGCGGGTTCACCATTATTCTCTGGTTCTTCGCGGGTTCACCATTATTCTCTGGTTCTTCGCGGGTTCACCATTATTCTCTGGTTCTTCACGGGTTCACCATTATTCTCTGGTTCTTCGCGGGTTCACCATTATTCTCTGGTTCTTCGCGGGTTCACCATTATTCTCTGGTTCTTCACAGGTTCACCATTATTCTCTGGTTCTTCACTGTTTCACCATTATTCTCTGGTTCTTCACGGTTCACCATTATTCTCTGATTCTTCACTGTTTCACCATTATTCTCTAGTTCTTCACAGGTTCACCATTATTCTCTGGTTCTTCACTGTTTCACCATTATTCTCTGGTTCTTCACTGTTTCACCATTATTCTCTGGTTCTTCACTGTTTCACCATTATTCTCTAGTTCTTCACAGGTTCACCATTATTCTCTGGTTCTTCACTGTTTCACCATTATTCTTTGGTTCTTCACTGTTTCACCATTATTCTCTAGTTCTTCACAGGTTCACCATTATTCTCTGGTTCTTCACTGTTTCACCATTATTCTCTGGTTCTTCACTGTTTCACCATTATTCTCTGGTTCTTCACTGTTTCACCATTATTCTCTGGTTCTTCACAGGTTCACCATTATTCTCTGGTTCTTCACTGTTTCACCATTATTCTCTGGTTCTTCACTGTTTCGCCATTATTCTCTAGTTCTTCACGGTTCACCATTATTCTCTGGTTCTTCACTGTTTCACCATTATTCTCTGGTTCTTCACTGTTTCACCATTATTCTCTGGTTCTTCACTGTTTCACCATTATTCTCTAGTTCTTCACAGGTTCGCCGTTATTCTCTTATTCTTCGCGGACTTTCTCGGTTACTTTTTAGCGATCATTATCCCATTTTCATCCTATCCCACCCTCTGCCCATTTCCCAGCCTGTGTTAGGATGATAATGTCATCTTCTCTGGGATGATTGCTATCGCTGATATTTCTTCTCCTCATTTCTTTCTTTTCTGATATCTAGTCTGAGTTGTTTTATCTTTCTAAACATTTCTTCTTTAATTAGTCTAATTATTAATTAGTCTAACTATTTGTTCTTTAATTAGCCTAGGGAAAATACGCGGTATAAAGTGGAACGAATTCAAGAACAAGAGATAAGCAGATGAGCGAACAACAGCCTATGTAATAGGTAATCGGAAAAAGGAGATGGACATATATTGGTCACATGAAGAGAAGAAACAATCAGAGAATCCCAAAACAAGCTATCAAGTGGAACACAACAGACCGAAGAAAAAGAGGTCGACCATGTGAAACTCTAAAAAGGACATGGTTAAATAAGAAAGACCAAATTAGCAGACATAAAATCCCTTGATGAGGCTGAAAAGCTCGCCGAAAATAGGAAAACTTGGTGAGCCCTATGTGACGTTTAACGGAACGAGAAAGATATAAGATGTAAGATAATTAGTGTCAGCTTTTGTTTTAATCGCAAGACCTGTTCATTCTGACGGGAAGAATGTTGTATGGTTTTATGTCTGCACGGACATGTGAACTTCCGGTGTAATCATGTTTTTCGCTTGCGATATGTGTGCTCCCTGATTTGAGTTGCAGTGGCAAATTATAGTTTCTTTATCATCTCATGTTGCGTTGTTATAATAATCATCCTTCATCTGTTCACCACACTGACCTGCTATAGCAATAATATCATCATTCTCATCGTCTTTGATGGCCAATCTCCTCTCTTTCCTCTTCGTCTACTTCTCTTTTTTTTTAAATTGTTCTTTCAAATTGATTTCCATTTCTTCAGAGTCTATCATCCGTGACTGCCTGCAACAAAAATAGAAAATAATGACAACGAACAATTTAATAAATGTCACATTTTATGTTTCGACTTAATTTGAACGCGGATCTCTGTACCAGTGGCGGGAAAGTGTCCCGCCTTCTAGCTGTCGTAAACCTGCTTGTCACTGTTTTCAGTTCATCAGATATGTATATTTGAACATTGCTAAGCTGTGATGATATGAATGAGAAATTTGTTATGTATGCAGAGAGTCTAGCGACCTTCATCGTCTGTATCTCCGTTACATACTTGATGAGCAAAATAAGAGAACTTGTCGCCACTCCATCAAAATCTTACATGTCCATAAAAGGAGACAGAGAATTAAATGTATGCAGAAAAGTTACAAGAAAAGAAATATATTATATATATTTTTTTAAATTCCCCCCTCCCTTTTGTTTTGACAACTCGTAAATTTTGCTGATGTAGTTATTGTCTTATTCTAACTCTCTGATCATGTTGATTCTTCTTCTTCTTCTTCTTCTTCCACCACATTTACTGTACATATCTGCAACTTTGTCTTTTGTATAAATTGGACAGTTTTTTGTTTTTTTTTAGGGGGGGGGGGTATGAATATATAAAGTGGAACGAATTCAAGAACAAGAGATAAGCAGATGAGCGAACAACAGCCTATGTAATAGGTAATCGGAAAAAGGAGATGGACATATATTGGTCACATGAAGAGAAGAAACAATCAGAGAATCCCAAAACAAGCTATCAAGTGGAACACAACAGACCGAAGAAAAAGAGGTCGACCATGTGAAACTCTAAAAAGGACATGGTTAAGAAAGACCAAATTAGCAGACATAAAATCCCTTGATGAGGCTGAAAAGCTCGCCGAAAATAGGAAAACTTGGTGAGCCCTATGTGACGTTTAACGGAACGAGAAAGATATAAGATGTAAGATAATTAGTGTCAGCTTTTGTTTTAATCGCAAGACCTGTTCATTCTGACGGGAAGAATGTTGTATGGTTTTATTTCTGCACGGACATGTGAACTTCCGGTGTAATCATGAATCCCGTCTGTTTTTCGCTTGCGATATGTGTACTCCCTGATTTGAAGTGGCAAATTATAGCTTCTTTATCATCTCATGTTGCGTTGTTATAATAATCATCCTTCATCTGTTCACCACACTAACCTGCTATAGTAATAATATCATCATTCTCATCGTCTTTGATGGCCAATCTCCTCTCTTTCCTCTTCGTCTACTTCTCTTTTTTTAAAAATTGTTCTTTCAAATTGATTTCCATTTCTTCAGAGTCTGTCATCCGTGACTGCCTGCAACAAAAATAGAAAATAATGACAACGAACAATTTAATAAATGTCACATTTTATGTTTCGACTTAATTTGAACGCGGATCTCTGTACCAGTGGCGGGAAAGTGTCCCGCCTTCTAGCTGTCGTAAACCTGCTTGTCACTGTTTTCAGTTCATCAGATATGTATATTTGAACATTGCTAAGCTGTGATGATATGAATGAGAAATTTGTTATGTATGCAGAGAGTCTAGCGACCTTCATCGTCTGTATCTCCGTTACATACTTGATGAGCAAAATAAGAGAACTTGTCGCCACTCCATCAAAATCTTACATGTCCATAAAAGGAGACAGAGAATAAAATGTATGCAGAAAAGTTACAAGAAAAGAAATATATTATATATATATTTTTTAATCCCCCCTCCCTTTTGTTTTGACAACTCGTAAATTTTGCTGATGTAGTTATTGTCTTATTCTAACTCTCTGATCATGTTGATTCTTCTTCTTCTTCTTCCACCACATTTACTGTACATATCTGCAACTTTGTCTTTTGTATAAATTGGATAGTTTTTTGTTTTTTTTTTTGGGGGGGGATGAATATATAAAGAAGATAAAATAGAAATTCACATGAATGCTATACAGTAAATAAGAATAAGAATGGAATAACAATAACAGAAAAAAGGGAGCTCCTAGCTGTGACCTGTAAAAAGCTGCGCCCAGATCGTGTGTATAAAACTCTTGAGCTTAGTTTATAAGATCAGGTCAGTGTCTCATAGCTGGTACAGTTTTGAAGGATATGCTCCCAAGTCTGAAGCGACTGAGCACATGTCTTGCTAATCTTGTTTTGTTCTCTGCGTCTGTTCTGTCTACTTTCTGCTGACTTTATCACGTACGGGGGGGGGGGGGGTGGGGGTGAAGACGCTGTCTGATGAGGGGATCAGCGACCCATAGGTGATATGCCAGCGTCAGGGTTAGCGAACCATAGCTGATATACCAGATTCAGGGTTAGCGAACCATAGCTGATATGCCAGCGTCAAGGTTAGGGAACCATAGGTGATATGCCAGAGTCAGTTTTAGGGAACCATAGCTGATATGCCAGAGTAGGGTTAGCGACCCATAGCTGATATGCCAGAGTCAGGATTAGCGAACCATAGCTGATATGCCAGAGTCAGGGTTAGCGAACCATAGCTGACCAAGACCCTGTCCTCCGTTGATTCCCTCAGTAACAGCCCTAGCTTAGCTAACCGGGCAGGGATCGCCATAGTCCCCATGGTGGTGGATTCTGCTAAAGAAGCATTACACCCCCCCCCCCTGCTTTTTAGCTTACTCCCGGACCGAAAAAATAGCTACCATAACCCAACCGCCCCCACGCTGATACGATGCTGTGCCTCAACATCTCTATAGCATCGGCTGCAAAGAGCAACAGCTCGCAGTTACAGAGAGTTCGTACAAGTACAAATCACGTACATTATATCTGACGCGAGCATGTTTTATTTCTCTTTTTCTTCTTTTCTTCCTGATGTACAAGTATTGTTCAAGTTTATGTTAGAACACAAACAACCAATGCTGTTTACATACCAGCTATCCTCGGTGCTTACGCACCCAAACATCCCACTTGAAATTAAGGGAAAAGTAATTAATAGCATATTCATACCAAAACTGTGCTAACTATGCCAGACAAGAAACAACAGAATAAAATAACAACATGTGAAATTAGGGATGTCTGAGTAGCGAAGTGGTTAGTGCACTGGTCTCTCATGGCGAAGGTCGGGGGTTCGAATCCGGCCGGCGCACCCCAGTCACCCAGCTGTAGAAATGGGTACCCGACTTCTTCTGGAGTTGGGGAAGGAAAGGCAGCCAGGCGTGATACTGACCATATCACCCTCTAGTGTGCTGACAGGTCAAAGAAAATATGGGCACTAACACCATATCCCTATGTGCCTCTAAGGCATGAGAGGGTTACTAATCTTACTAGAGAAAAACAGGCTTTTGCAAAGCTGCAGACTACATGGAAATCTAAAAAACTAAGCATGAAGACGAAAATCATAATATTTAAGAGTAATGTTCGTTCCAAGTGAACTACTCTATAGAAATGAATGCTGAAAAATCACCAAAACCATAGAAAAACAAGGTGAATTATTTCCACAGAAAATGCTTCAGAAGAATTAGAAGAATATTTTGGCCAAACACCATAAGAAATGACATTTTGTTGGCGGAAATGCAGATGAATGCACGGACAGCAATTACTGAGGAAAGACGCTGGCGATGGTTGGGGCATGAGCTCCGAATGACTGACAACTCACTGCCAAAAAACAGCACTAAGATAGACACCACGGGGGAACAGAAGTAAAGGTAGACCAAAAGAGACACGGAGAAGAACAACAGAAAGGATGCTGAGCAACTGAGGGCTCACCTGGGCAAGAACGGAAAAAAATAAAGGACAGGCATTTGTGGAAAACCCTTGCTAACTATGCCAGACATGGGCACTTACTAAGAAACAACAGAATAAAATAACAACATGTGAAATTAGAGTTACTAATCTTACTAGAGAAAACCAGGCTTTTGCAAAGCTGCAGACTACATGGAAATCTAAAAAACTAAGCATGAAGACGAAAATCATATTTAAGAGTAATGTTCGTTCCAAGTGAACTACTCTATAGAAATGAATGCTGAAAAATCACCAAAACCATAGAAAAACAAGGTGAATTATTTCCACAGAAAATGCTTCAGAAGAATTAGAAGAATATTTTGGCCAAACACCATAAGAAATGACATTTTGTTGGCGGAAATGCAGATGAATGCACGGACAGCAATTACTGAGGAAAGACGCTGGCGATGGTTGGGGCATGAGCTCCGAATGACTGACAACTCACTGCCAAAAAACAGCACTAAGATAGACACCACAGGGGAACAGGAGTAAAGGTAGACCAAAAGAGACACGGGGAAGAACAACAGAAAGGATGCTGAGCAACTGAGGGCTCACCTGGGCAAGAACGGAAAAAAATAAAGGACAGGCATTTGTGGAAAACCCTTGCTAACTATGCCAGACATGGGCACTTACTAAGAAACAACAGAATAAAATAACAACATGTGAAATTAGACTTACTAATCTTACTGGAGAAAACCAGGCTTTTGCAATGCTGCAGACTATATGGAAATCTAAAAAAACTAAGCATGAAGACGAAAATCAGAATATTTAAGAGTAATTTTCTAAGTGCTGGAAATGAAATGAATGCTGGAAAAATCATCAAAACCATGGAAAAACAAGTTGAGAGTGTGTGTGTGTGTGTGTGTGTGTGAGAGAGATGTGAAATGAGATATCTTAGGAAAGCAGCACCATAAGACAAATGGTGGGGACTACATTTTGTTTACGACACATAGAGACGCAAAGAATCAAATGGTTCGACCACTTCATGAGAAGGACACAGGCAGTCACGAGAGCCTTCAACCAAAGAAATACAGGACACAGATCAAGAGGAAGACACAGAAGGAGATGGACAGATGGTATGAGAAAAATATTAGCAGCTCAGAAAAATGGATACTTGCTAACTTGCATGACTGTCACCAAGGCCAGCATTTGGCGCCAAAGATGCCAGTTGCATCTCCCCTCAACACTTCATGGTATAAGAACAAGGATACAATAAATAAATAAGTCTGATGTTTTATTTTCGGTTATTTATAAGTCTGATGTTTTACTTTCGGTTATTTATAAGTCTGATGTTTTACTTTCGGTTATTTATAAGTCTGATGTTTTACTTTCGGTAATTTCCTATCACCTGTTCACAGGTTCGCTTTCTTCTTTCTTTTTTGTTGTTATAAAAGCGCCACAGCCACTCTACACGCTGTCCTTACTCGCTGTCGGGATACTAACACACTGTGCTTCTAGGATACTAACACACTGTGCTTCCAGGATACTAACACAAATTGTGCTGCCAGGATACTAACACACACTGTGTTGCTAGGATACTAACACACATTGTGGTGCCAGGATACTAACACACATTATGCTGCCAGGATACTAACACACATTGTGCTGCCAAGATACTAACACAAATTGTGTTGCCAGGATACTAACACACATTGTGCTGCCAGGATACTAACACACATTATCCTGCCAAGATACTAACACACATTATGCTGCCAGGATACTAACACACATTGTGCTGCCAGGATACTAACACACATTGTGCTGCCAGGATACTAACACACATTGTGCTGCCAAGATACTAACACAAATTGTGCTGCCAGGATACTAACACACATTGTGCTGCCAGGATACTAACACACATTATGCTGCCAGGATACTAACACACATTGTGCTGCCAGGATACTAACACACATTGTGGTGCCAGAATACTAACACACATTATGCTGCCAGGATACTAACACACATTATGCTGCCAGGATACTAACACACATTATGCTGCCAGAATACTAACACACATTGTGCTGCCAGGATACTAACACACATTATGCTGCCAGGATACTAACACAAATTGTGCTGCCAGGATACTAACACACATTGTGCTGCCAGGATACTAACACACATTGTGCTGCCAGGATACTAACACACATTGTGCTGCCAAGATACTAACACACATGCTGCCAGGATACTAACACACATTGTGCTGCCAGGATACTAACACACATTGTGCTGCCAGAATACTAACACACATTATGCTGCCAGGATACTAACACACATTATGCTGCCAGGATACTAACACACATTATGCTGCCAGAATACTAACACACATTATGCTGCCAGGATACTAACACACATTATGCTGCCAGGATACTAACACACATTATGCTGCCAGAATACTAACACACATTGTATCTTACCTTACTTCGCCGTATTCTCCAAGCCGATTACTATGTCTTTCACATTCTGTGTCTCTCTTCTTAATAACATGCAACGGTAAACTTATCCTCGTTATAATCATGGTAGTTATAATCATGGTCATTGCTCCTTCATCAAATTCTGCATTGGTATCACGCTCATCCGTTTTTGTCCCTTTTTTTACCTGGCAGAAATTGGTTGCGAGTAAACTGCTGCGTATATTTCGCTAAATATATTTTTTCACTAGAATGTTCCAAATATTTTTTTTTGTATACTATCCGCAGACTAAACTGTTCGCTCGATTCAGTCTGGATTATGTTATACATTATCTCAACATCTCCACCACATCGAGCGCAAAGAACACCAGCTTGTAGTGCCAGGGAGACTGAAGAAGAGGAAGAAGAAGAAGATACGTGATCATGCACAGTCTGGGACATGTTATTATATACGACTGAGCATACCTTGGGTTATGTAATACATGATCGAGCACACCTTGAGTTATGTAATACATGAGAGCACACCTTGGGTTATGTAATACATGAGAACACACCTTGGGTTATGTAATACATGAGAGCACACCTTGGGTTATGTAATACATGAGAGCACACCTTGGGTTATGTAATACATGAGAGCACACCTTGGGTTGTGTAATACATGAGAGCACACCTTGGGTTGTGTAATACATGAGAGCACACCTTGGGTTGTGTAATACATGAGAACACACCTTGGGTTATGTAATACATGAGAGCACACCTTGGGTTACGTAATACATGAGAGCACACCTTGGGTTATGTAATACATGAGAGCACACCTTGGGTTATGTAATACATGAGAGCACACCTTGGGTTGTGTAATACATGAGAGCACACCTTGGGTTGTGTAATACATGAGAGCACACCTTGGGTTGTGTAATACATGAGAGCACACCTTGGGTTATGTAATACATGAGAGCACACCTTGGGTTATGTAATACATGAGAGCACACCTTGGGTTATGTAATACATGAGAGCACACCTTGGGTTGTGTAATACATGAGAGCACACCTTGGGTTATGTAATACATGAGAGCACACCTTGGGTTATGTAATAAATGAGAGCACACCTTGGTTATGTAATACATGATCGAGCACAACTTGGGTTGTGTAATACATGATCGAATACACCTCGGGTTATGTTATACACGATCAAGCAAAAATGATAGAGATCTGGCTGTGTTGTCAAAGTGTGCTCGATCGAGGACTGTGGGCTGCATTGTTGTCTTTCATTAAAAGAGAACAAGAGAACTCTTGAGGAGATCCAAGAAGGAAATTCTTGCTCCTCGAAAAACGCGCTGGTCTCAACCATAATGGGCCAGGCTGAATTAGCGATTGTGACGGAGCATTGTAAGAAGTTCTAATAAAGTTTTGGCAAGCGTTGCTTTACTGGTTTTGGCAACAGCACTCAGGCACTAGCTGTTATTGCTTCTCTCTGTTGCCAGGTTGTCTCTGACTGCCGTGCACTTCAAATCCTTCAGTCCACATTTTCCCTAACGAAGAAAAAAAAACTTTTCTTTTCACAAAGATTATGGAGAGGTCAGGTTTTGTTGTTCTTTTTTGCTTCCTCTGTTGCTTACTATGACTCAGGCGAACTCTCATATTTAAGGAACTGAGATGTATGAGGGGGGTTCAGAAAGTAATGAACAACATCGTTCAGAAAATAATGAAGACAGAAGCCTGAGATTTTGCACACTTTAAATATGGCATGTGCCGATTGTGTGAACCAAATTACACCGCAACAGGCCAACGATTATGGCTGCCCTAACAGTTTAAATGGAGCGTGTTAGCAATTTGCAGTATAAGCTGCGAATTGTGATAGAATTTCTCGTTTGAATGGAAGGAAACTGTTGTGAACATTCACAACCGCCTATGTGATGTGTATGGAAGCTTTGCAGCCGACAGGAGTACAGTCAGTCGCTGGGTTCCGGGAATCAAAGAATCAGTAAGTGGAGATAAGGAGTTGCATGATCGGCTGCGCTGTGGACGTCCTGCCACAGCCACCAAGGCAGAAATGTTGAAATGCGCTAAGGGTATTATTCTTACTGATAGGCGCATCACTACTCATCAATTGGCCTTAAAGCTGTCAGTCAGCAATGGTAGTGCAAATGCAGTTATAAAAGCTCTCGGATTTTCTAAGGTTTGCGCAAGATGGGTTCCTCGAAGTCTCGCAAATAACTATCGATTGCAAAGGAAAGCAATTTTTCATGAATTGTTGGAGCGTTTCAATGCTGAGCGAGAGAACTTTTTGGCTAAGATCGTAACAGGTGACGAAACCTGGGCATATCATTTTGAACCTTAGACAAAAAGACAGTCAATGAAGTGACATCATCCGCAGTCTCCACGAAGAAAGACAACTCATTTAGTTGGAAAAGTCATGATCACTGTCATTTGGGACAATGAAGGTGTGATTCTTGCGGATATTATGCCAAGAGGAGAGACAATCACTTCGCAAGCTTACATTAAGACATTGAAAAAAACTCATTCAACATTTTCTCAGAGTTAGCCCTCGCAAGAATCCAGCAGACCTGCCTCTCCTTCACAACAATGCGCGCCCTCACACAAGTCTGGCAACACGGGAAGCAGTCACCAAACTGGGCTGGACTGTACTACCCCTTCCACCTTAATTCATTCATTCATTCATTTGCATATCCCTTGCGGAACTTTGCCTCCCTAACAGCACTCTTGTAGACCTTTCGGTTGTGAGCAAGATGGCCTGCTGCTGATGCATCCATTTGCAGATTATCAACAATGTCTTGTAGCCGTCTTCGCCTTGGTCTTCCTCTTTTTCTTTTTCCCATTATGTACCCTTCCAAGACGGTCTTCTCCAAGTTATCATGACGTTTAATGTGTCCAAAATATTTAAGTTTTCTCTCCTTAATCCTCTTTACTAGCCAGCCTTCTTCAATATTAAGTTCTTGTAGTATGGATATATTTGTTCTTTTTTTGTGTCCATGATATTTGAAGAACTCTTCTATAGCATTTACACTCAAGGGCATTTATGTGTTTCTCAGCTGTTGTGTTAAGTGTCCAGGTCTAATAGGCATACGTTGCGATGGGAAAGATGCATGCCCTTAAAAATCTTATTTTTGTAGTTCTGTCTGTTCCTCTCCACAGATTCTTCCTTCCACCCTATAGTTCCGATTTGGCATCCTCTGATATCCATCTGTTTGGTCCACTTAAAGATGCACTCCGAGGGGTAAGATCTGAAGATTTCGAAGGAGTGATTCATGCAGCGAAGAAATGGCTACATAATCAAGAGAAAATCTGGCACTGGCTAGGAATACATGCACTTGTTTCCCGCTGGCGTAAAGCCATACAAGTTTATGAGGATTATATTGAATAATACCGGTGTTTACACAACATATCCATGTATATTGTGTATAAATTTCATGTTTTTTTTTAATGAGCAGCTCCTGAGAAAAACGATGTGGTGCGTTACTTTCTGAACGCCCCTCGTATATGTTGCCTCATCTCCCTTCACTCACTGACAGCACTGTTTGTCGTGTTATCCAGTGTGGCTGGCCGTGCAGGCTGATAATCTCCATTTCCGGAGACTTTATAGTTTACTTCTTGCGCTGTGTACTTTCATGCAGTTCACTTCGTAATAATCAGCCATATTATTTGTGTATCGTTTACTTAACGACACTTCTAAAATAAGATGCTTTGTCCACAAACGACAATATCCTGTTCAGATACGAGTACACTTGCTAGATAGCCTTGATGGTGGTGACCTTTGATTTATACAGTACACGTAATGTTGTCAAAACAATTCATACATGTACCCCATTTTTGGAAATTCAGCATTGCAACACTTTGGATGTGAATGTGTCGTAGTTTAACAACGCACCTAAATCGTGAGGTCGATTTACATTTTTATGTTATTCTTTTTCTATTTTAAATCTGATCCAAAGTGTATCCGTGAACGCCTGCCACATGCTAGGTCAAACCTGGGGGTCAGACAAGTTCAGCGCATGCGCCCTCGCAAAATGTAGGCGTGGATTCAGTGAAGCATAGGTAATGGCGGAGATCTGAAGGATGTTGTGCTGCTTGGTCAAGCAGTTTGCTTTTCTGCTCAGTGATGATGATGGTGGTGATGGAGATGGTGATGATTATTGCAATGGAGATATTATATTGTCTTTACTTTACTCGTTTTTCAGAGAATAAATGAGAAAATGGAGCGATGTCCTTCCAGTGAAATATATCTCAAGAAGTTCTACATGGCAAAGAATTAGATTTTGTGGCTTCCTGGGGCCTGGCGTGCCTGGGGAGGGGGATTGACATAATAAATCTATCACATATCAATCATTGGTATTCTATCACATATAAAAATATTCTATCACATATCAAACATAGGGATTCTATCACATATCAAGTACGGGAATTCTATCACATATCAATCATTGGCATTCTATTACATACAAAAATATTCTATCATATATCAAGCACAGGGATTCTGTCAGATATCAAGCACGGGGATTCTATCACATATCAAGCACGGGGATTCTATCACATATCAAGCACGGGGATTCTATCACATATCAAGCACGGGGATTATATTACATATCAAGTACGGGGATTCTATCACATATCAAGCACAGGGATTCTATCACATATCAAGCACAGGGATTCTATCACATATCAAGCACGGGGATTCTATCACATATCAAGCACGGGGATTCTATCACATATCAAGCACGGGGATTCTATCACATATCAAGCACGGGGATTCTATCACATATCAAGCATAGAGATTAAATTTGGACACATACAGAAAATAAACCCTCACGACGAAAAAAAATCTGTAACCAACTAATGCCCCGGATCAACGTACACACAGGATCAGTGTATCAACATACATCCAGGATCAGAATATTAAAATACATCCAGGATCAGTGTATCAACATACATCCAGGATCAGTGTATCAACATACATCCAGGATCAGTGTATTAAAATGCATCCAGGATCAGTGTACTAAAATACATCCAGGATCAGTGTTTCAACATACATCCAGGATCAGTGTTTCAACATACATCCAGGATCAATGTTTCAACATACATCCAGGATCAGTGTATTAAAATACATCCAGGATCAGTGTTTCAACATACATCCAGGATCAGTGTTTCAACATACATCCAGGATCAGTGTATTAAAATACATCCAGGATCAGTGTATCAACATACATCCAGGATCAGTGTATTAAAATACATCCAGGATCAGTGTTTCAACATACATCCAGGATCAGTGTATCAACATACACACAGGGTCAGTGTATCAACATACATACAGGGTCAGTGTATCAACATACACACAGGGTCAGTGTATCAACATACACACAGGGTCAGTGTATCAACATATACACAGGGTCAGTGTATCAACATACACACAGGGTCAGTGTATCAACATACACACAGGATCAGTGTATCAACATACACACAGGGTCAGTGTATCAACATACACACAGGGTCAGTGTATCAACATACACACAGGATCAGTGTATCAACATACGTTCTGGATATGCAGAGTTATCATTTCTCTAACTGAAAAAAATAGAGTGATCAAAGAGAATGAAGCGTGAATATTAATATAAATGATGTGTGAATATTAATATAAATTATGTGTGAATATTAGTATAAATTATGTGTGAATATTAATATAAATGATGTGTGAATATTAATAAGTATCGAGTAATATGTACGATAGATTACAAGAACTGGAAACCAGGAATAAAACATGGAGTTCTAGCATATGTCTGAGTACTAAGAACTTGTTTGCTTGTTGGCTGGAATTGCTGCCATCTCAGAGAAAAGCAAGTCTCGTGCGTTCAAGACTTGCTAGCTTCATTTGCTTCATATTTATGGTTTTGTAACACACAAACAGTTTTTTTGGTTCAAGTATATATATATATATATATATATACATATATAAAATATCATATCTGTTATACCTATATATATTTGCTTCATATTTATGGTTTTGTAACACACAAACAGTTTTTTTGGTTCAAGTATATATGACCCAGAGGGGCCCACCCTCCTTAGAGTGTCAGGAGTTTAAAGGGCCGAAACACTTGTCTGAGGGGGGGTACTTCCTCTGATGATCTGAAGGAGTTGTGTTGTTGTTCCGCTCTCTACGGTAGAGAGTTTCCTGCATATATATATATATATCTTATATATATAACTCATATATATACATATATAAAATATCATATCTGTTATACCTATATATATATATATATCTTGAAGTCATTTTAAAGGGTATATTAAGGTATAAAATATCATAGATCATGATAATCTAGAGAAAACTGTCATGGAAGGGTACGCAATGGGAAAAAGAAAGAGAGGAAAACCAAGGCGAAAATGGCTGCAAGACATCATTGATGATCTGCAAATGAATGCATCAGTAGCAGGTCATCTTATTCACAACGGGGAGGCCTACAGGAGAGCTGTTAGGGAGGCAAAGTTCCGCAAGGGACATGCAAATGAATGAATGAATATATATATATAGTATATGTATATATAACTCATATATATATAATATATATATATATATTCTAAGTGCCATGCCGCGTGACGTAGGCGATCATTTCTCTCCACAATTCCCTATCTTTTGCGTTGATTATGAGATCCGTCAGTGACTTTCTTCCTAGCTACACTGACAGGCCATCCAGTAACTTCTCTCTCCCTCTGTCTTCCTCTGTCTCTTCTTCCTTCAATTTTTCCGGTTGCCGCAGTGTGTTCCTCTTTTCTCTTCCCTGGAAATGTCCTATAAATCTCGCTTCTCCGCCTCTGATCTTTGTTATGATTTGCCAACCTCTCTTAGGACTTCTTCGTTGGTTTTCTTAGCTGTCCATGGTACCTTCAACATCCTCCTTATAAACCACATTTCCATGGCCTCCATTTCTCGCCGTACTCTCTCATTCATAGATCATGCTTCACACCCATAAAATATAATTGGCTCGATGTAATATTTAAGTACTCGGAATCCATTGATATGGATCTGTTGCACATAACAACATATATATGTTGCACCCGCGCGGACTCGTACACATATATATACACAAAATCCTGTCCCAAAACACCAAAATAACAATCTACAAAACTATAATAAGACCAGCCATCATGTATGGATCAGAAACGTGAAGTACAACAAAGAAAGATGAACAACAATGACAGATATTTAAGAATAAGATCCTAAAAAGGATCTTTGGGCCGATAAAGGATACTAACAGTGGAGAACTGAGAGCTAGAAAGAACACTGAACTGAACAGATTATTTAAATTCCAACGAATTATAAATGTCTTGAAACTGAACAGACTACACTGGCTGTAGAAAGAATGGAAAAGAACAAACAAACGAAAACGATGTATGCACAAGAGATAATTGAAGTAAGACCAAGGGGTAGACCAAGGCAGAGATAGAAAGACAACTTAGAGGAGGATGCAAAAGAAATTGGTGTCACCAAATGGAGAGAGAAGATTAGGAATAGAAAGAAATGGAGGGAAACTTTATCTGCATCAATGAGCCTTAATGGCTCGGAAAGCTGAAGAATAACATATATATATACATCCTTCATGCTTCATCCTTCCCGTGCCGTTGAACGTCACATAGGGTCCGCATGGTAGTTCACCAAGATTTCCTGTCTGGTGAGCTTTTTAATCTCATCATGGGATGTTATGCCCACTGAATTGGCTTCTCTTAACAATGTCCTCTTTAGAGTTTCACGTGGTCGGCCTCTTTTTCTTCGGCCTGTTGTGTTCCATTTGATAGCATCTTTGGGGATTCTGTGATTGTTTCTTCTCATCATATGACAGACATATATCCATCTTCTTTTTCTGATCAGCCTTGAGACAGGTTGTTGTTCGCTCATCTGTCTGATCCCTGCGTTGTTCTTGAATTCATTCCATTTTATACTGAGTATTTTCCTTAGGCATTTGTTTTCGAAAGAGTTTAATTTCTTGTCTGTTTCTCTAGTTGTTTTCCAGCGTTCACGTGCATAAATGAGGGTGGATATTACATTTGAATTGAATAATCTTAACTTGGTTTTTGTGCTTATAACTTTTGAATGCCATATGTTCTCAAGATTCTTGAAGGTCAGTGCTGCTTTGGTAATTCGAATTCTAACTTCTTTTCTGGTGTCACCATTGTAGTCTATATAGCTGCCGAGATATGCAAAATGGTATATATATATATATATATGCATATATATATATATGTACATATCTAGGAAAAAGAAAGAGAGGAAGACCAAGGCGAAGATGGCTGCAAAACATCATTGATATTCTGCAAATTGATGCATCAGCAGCAGGGCATCTTGCTTACAACCAAGAAGCCTACAGGAGAGCTGTTAGGGAGGCAAAGTTCAGCAAGGGACATGCAAATGACTGACTGATAAATAAGACTAAATATCTAAATATACACACAGTCACTGGAGTAAAGCTCTGATAACAAAATGTTAAAACTATTTAAAGCAAAAGTAGAAATAGCTTTATTAGTTAACGAGCACACAGTTGTAATATGACAGGTTTACATCTTAATCATATAAAAACATACAGGACAAAGAAACAGTGAGTAGGGTCACACTCTCAGACACAACTTGTTGCAAGCCACAGCTAACTGATTCCCCCCTCCCCCCTTTTTAAAAAAAATTTGTGTACATTTTTATTTATTATATTTCATTCTTGTAAATTTATATTTTATCCTCTTTTACTTCAGGCGCTACTGAGAACAGTTGAGTGGGTTATCCAACGTCTTTATGTGTAGAACGTGGATAACTTGAACTACACTATTGTCCAAACTGAATATCACATATCCTGTTCTGTACATGTGCCCAAGCCAGTGTAGTCTTTTTTGTCAAAGCAGATTTGATACAGCTGAAAGATTAGTTAGTGATAGCATCTCTGCACCTGACGTTCTCTATTATGACATGTAATATGACAGAAATAACATTATGTTAAGCGGGTACTGCAGTGGATTCGTACCAAGTGTTTTTCGGATCACCTTGCGAAATACGAAATGTACCGAAATATCTCTTTCCCTGTGTAGACTAGTTCAAGTGAAACATGAAATCAGGCGTGACATAGCCTTGATTTCTCTCGGACCTGACATGTTTTTCCACAACGATAATCATCTTCACATCCTGGATGTCCCGGGAAGCCTCCGGTCGACACGGACAACACTTTCAACATAAATAAAGGACAATCAAACATGGCAGAAATCTGAAGAAAAACTCGAGAATTAAACATCCTCAAAATATGGGACAATAAATAATCGAAGAAACTTTATTCAAAACAACATTTCTGAATGCTTGGGTTGTGGGGCTCGATGAAAGAAGATGACAAAACGATACTTTTCTGGTGAACAATGTCAAGAGACGAATAGAACGAACGAACGAACATACTTTATTTTCAAAGGATTAAGAATTGGTCACGCAGGCCCGTCTAACATTCTGCCCTTCATTATACAGCTTTCACTCAGTCACAGCCGTTCAGCATTTGTTAATGAGCATAATAATCATGAAGACACATTAAATGATTACATAAATAAATAATAAACTTATCTCATGTCCATACACTCTGATTTATGCAACAACATGAAATAAACTTGCATTCTTACATTCATTAAAAACTAAGAAATTTATAGAAAAGCAGTATTTAAAAAAATACAACATAGATAGATAGATAGATAGATAGATAGATAGATAGATAGATAGATAGATAGATAGATAGATAGATAGATAGATAGATAGCATTAAAAATATCTTTATCTCCGATATATTGTTTTTGTTACAACGAGTAAGGAACAACTGATTGTTCTTATCATTTTTGATGATGTGAAGATAGACGGTAACATTCATTCATTCATTCATTTGCATATCCCTTGCTGAACTTTGCCTCCCTAACAGCACTCCTGTAGGCCTCTTGGTAGTGAGCTCGATGGCCTGCTGCTGATGCATCCATTTGCAGATCATCAACGATGTCTTGCAACCATCTTCGCTTTGGTCTTCTTCTCTTTCTTTGTCCCCATTATGTACCCTTCCAAGACGGTCTTATCTAGATTATCATGACGTTTAATGTGTCCAAAATATTTAAGTTTTCTCTCTTTAGTCCTCTTTACTAGTCAGCCTTCTTCAGTATTAGGTACTTGTAGTATGGATATATTTGTTGTTTTTTGTGTCCATGATATTTGAAGAACTCTTCTGTAGCATTTACATTCAGAGGCATTTATGTGTTTCTCAGATGTTTTGTTAAGTGTCCAGGTCTCATAGGTATATGCTGCGATGGGAAAGATGCATGCTCTTCAAAATCTTTTTTTTTTTGGTTCATTCTGTTCCTCTTCACAGATTCTTTAGTTGTTTTACTATCTGAAGAGCGATAGATGTCCTTCTTTTAATTTCCCTCATTGTATCTCCATTATTAGTTAGTAGTGATCCAAGATATTCAAAACTTTCCACTTCTTCCAATTTTTCCTCATTGATACATATATCAGCTGCCTTGTTTGTTTTGTCAGTTGTCATCACTTTAGTTTCCTTCGCATTAAGATAGAGGTTCTGCTCTTCGCTGTTCTTATTTAGATATGCTGATGACACAGTATTTACCTCTGGTATTTCATAACTTCCAACTGTTATGGTATTGTAATATTCTTTGTCTACATCTTCTCTAACATTCCTCATTATATTTTCAGTATACAAGTTAAATAAGTAAGGCGACAATATGCACCCCTGACGGACCCCTTGGTTTATGTTAAACCAAGTTGTTGTTTCGCCATTTATTCTTACTGCTGCCTGTTGTTCTAGATAAAGCAGTGATGTTAACTGTATCAAATGTGTTGGAAATCCCATTTTTTCCATTATTTCCAACAGTTTCTGGTGCTGTACACAATCAAATGCCTTTGAGTAGTCTATAAAGGATGAATATAGATTCACATTAAACTCTCTGCATTTCTCTATTGTTAATCTTATATTGAATATATGATCTCTTGATCCTCTCTCTTCCCTGAAACCAGCTAGGACCATATTGACTTCTTTTATTTTCTTACGATGTCTACCCATTATGGTTTTTAACAGAATTTTACTGGCATGACTAATTAGGGCAATAGTTCTGTAGTCTGTACATAATTTCAGGTTACACTTTTTTGGCAGTGGTATCAGTATAGAGTTATTTTCCATTCTTTTGGCCAAATAAACAGAATGCCATATATTTTTACATAGTGCATGATAGATTGTTGCACATTCCTTTCCTCCTGTTTTAATACGTTCAGCTGTTATCTCATCACATCCTGGTGAATTACCATTTTTCAGATTCTTTATTGCCCTTAAAACTTCTTCTACTGTCGGTTCGGGTTCTTTCTCCTCCAATAATAATTCACACTGTTGATTTTTGATTTCACAGTCAGTTGTTTCATACATTCCTCTGCAATATTCATTCCATCTTTCTAGAATTTCCTCTGTCTCTGTCAAGGTATTCCCCATCTCGTTACAGATTACATTTAGCTTAGGTGTGACATTTCTCGTCAGTCTTCATTTCTTTAAACATTTCACTATCTCTTCCACACAGATGTCCTTCTATTCTTTCACAACAGTCTTGTATTTATTGTTCTTTTTTTTTTGGTCTTTTCTTATGTTTCTTCATACTTCTTTTGTTAAAAATTTATATTCCTCTTTGTTGTTGTTTATCACTTTCCATTGCGTCTTCATTTCTCTACGTTGTTTTATCAGTTCTAGTGTGCCTGCTGTAATCCATCCATTCTTTTGTGTTTTCTTTACTGAACCATGTCTTCAGCTGTTGTTATTAATATATCTCTGTCCTGCGTAGCCATTTCATCTGGTGTCATCTCCTCCTGTACAGCCATCAGGATTTCGAAACGGTTCTTCGCTTCTATACCGTATTGTTCTGGTATTTTTGTAAGATCAAAGTGGAGTGGTCTTGATCCCGTAACTGTCTTTTTTATCTTTATCTTCATGTCTGCTATTAATAACTCATGGTCCATGTCACAATCAGCACCTGGTAAAGTTTTTGCTGAAGTTATGCTTGATCTCCACCTTCTTTGCACTAAAATGTAATCAATTTGATTCTTGGTTTTCCCATCAAGTGATGCCCATGTCTAAAATTTTCTTGAATGTTGTTTTAAAAGTGTGTTGGCAATCATTAGTTCATTTTCCATGCAAAACGCCATTAGATTGTCACCTGCCTCATGTCTATGTCCTAGCTAAATTTCCCTACAGCATGTCATTCATCTTCTGCTCTTTCTGTTCCAAACTTTGCATTAAAATCCCCCATTATTAATACAACATCATTTTTTCCGTACCTGGTCTATCGTCGTTTGCAGTGTGTTATAAAAGTCTTCTACTTCCTCTTCTTCTGCTGCCGATGACGGGGCATATATCTGGATGATTAACGGTAATAACAACAGATACAAATTTTTGCTTTTTCCCGCTTTCCAGTTTGTACACGAGAAATGAAACGAAGCTCTCTCATCTTGTTATAACAGAAACTTCAGATCCACGACAACTATTTCCACAACAATTACTTTACCCGTAACTGCCTCCACAACATTTAACTTCACGACATCTAGCTCCACAACATTTAGTTTTACGACATATTGCTCCACACCATTCAACTCTGCGACACCTAGCTCTACAACATTTAACTTCGCCAAAACTAGCCCTACAACATCTATCTCTATAACATTTAACTATACGACATGTTGCTCTACAATATTAAACTCTACGACATCTTGCTCCATAACATTTAACTCTATGACATGTTTCTCTACAACATTTAACTCCACGACATCTAGCTCAACAACATTTAACTCTACGACATCTAGCTCCACAACATTTAATTTCACCACAACTAGCCCTACAACATCTATCTCTACAACATTTAACTCTATGACATGTTTCTCTACAACATTTAACTCCACGACATCTAGCTCCACAACATTTAATTTCACCACAACTAGCCTTACAACATCTATCTCTATAACATTTAACTCCACGACATCTAGCTCCACAACATTTAATTTCACCACAACTAGCCCTACAACATCTATCTCTATAACACTTAACTCTACAATATGTAACTCTACATCTAACTCCACAAGATTTTATTTCACAGCAAGATGCTTCGCAACATCCAACTCCACAATATTTAACTTCATACTTGCTATCTCCACAACGATTATTCACACAGTATCAAGCTGAACAACGACTCCTTCCACATCTAACTCTATAACAACCCACTGTAACATTCAGGTCCACAGCAACCACCTACACAGTATCAAACTCCACAACGACTACTTCCACAACATCTATAACATCTCACTGTAACAGCTCCGCACTCTTAGAAAACGCCCTGACCCCCAACTATCTCGTTCGCCAGGTCCTTATGTCTGTTTCTTGAGAGAAGGACTGAAAGTGAAGGAGGGTTTTGACCAGTTGTGGCTAGGCAACCATGGAAAAAAAACCGGAGGTCTTTCCAGTCCTAAACCGTTCTCCTCCGAGGGCTGAGAAGTCCTTTCCCGGTGTCGGAACTCAGGTGATGCAGGTGATGCAGGTGATGCAGGTGATGCAGGTGCTGCGGGACTGGCGGTTATAGACTTAGACAGCCCCCACAGGTGTAACCAGGAATTTATCTTGGTTGTAAACATTCATTTGTTTAACCAGTGCTAAGATTAGCGCCTCGCCCGCCGCCCCCCCCCCCCCAATCAACTGCGCAGTTGGTTTCAAAATAAACTTAAGTCGGAAGACCACCAAGCTTATTCCAGGGTTCTGTTTGTTCAAAGATTTAAAGATGTATGCTTGTTGGGAAAATCTTGTTTGTTGTTACTACTTTCACCTGTGACTACTCTTTTTTTTCCACTAAACTTTTAAATCTAGGAATCTTGTCAATAAATTATGTAAATGAAGTTTCCGTTGTCTCAATACACATATATATATATATATATATATATATATTATATATATATATGACATATGTTGGTCATATATACAAGACATATGTTGGTCACTTGATGAGAAGAAATGATTAGAGAATCCCAAAACAAGCTATCAAGTGGAACACAACAGGCCAAAGAAAAAGAGGCAGACCGTGTGAAACTCTGAAGAGGACATTGTTAAGAGAGGCCAAATTAAAAATCCTTTGATGAGGTTGAAAGACTCGCCGAAGACAGGAAAAATTGGCTAACTACCTTGCGAGCCCTATGTGACGTCTAACGGCACGGGAAGGATATAAGATATATATATATATATATATATATATATATATATATCAGGTGCTGAATGTGACACGGACCATGAGTTATTAATAGCAGATATGAAGATAAAGATAAAAAAGACAGTTACGGGATCAAGACCATTCCACTTTGATCTTACAAAAATACCAGAACAATACGGTATAGAAGCGAAGAACCGTTTCGAAATCCTGATGGCTGTACAGGAGGAGATGACACCAGATGAACTGGCTACGCAGGACAGAGATATCTTAATAACAACAGCTGAAGACATGGTTCAGTAAAGAAAACACAAAAGAATGGATGGATTACAGCAGGCACACTAGAACTGATAAAACAACGTAGAGAAATGAAGACGCAATGGAAAGTGATAAACAACAACAAAGAGGAATATAAATTTTTAACAAAAGAAGTATAAAGAAACATAATAAAAGACCCAAAAAAAAAACAATAAATACAAGACTGTTGTGAAAGAATAGAAGGACATCAGTGAAATGAAGACTGACGAGAAATGTCACACCTAAGCTAAATGTAATCTGTAACGAGATGGGGAATACCTTGACAGAGATAGAGGAATTTCTAGAAAGATGGAAGGAATATTGCAGAGGAATGTATGAAACAATTGACTGTGAAATCAAAAATCAACAGTGTGAATTATTATTGGAGGAGAAAGAACCCGAACCGATAATAGAAGAAGTTTTAAGGGCAATAAAGAATTTGAAAAATGGTAAATCAACAAGATGTGATGAGATAACAGCCGAACGTATTAAAACAGGAGGAAAGGAATGTGCAACAATCTATCATGCACTATGTAAAAATATATGGCATTCTGTTTATTAGGCCAAAAGAGTGGAAAAGAACTCTATACTGATACCACTGCCAAAAAAGTGTAACCTGAAATTATGTACAGACTACAGAACTATTGCCCTAATTAGTCATACCAGTAAAATTCTGTTAAAAATCATAATGGGTAGACTTCGTAAGAAAATAAAAGAAGAAGTCAATATGGTCCAAGCTGGTTTCAGGCAAGGAAGAGAATCAAGAGATCATATATTCAATATAAGAGTAATAGTAGAGAAATGCAAGGACTTTAATGTGAATCTATATTTATTCTTTATAGACTACTCACAGGCATTTGACTGGATTTCCAACACATTTGATACAATTAAAATCATTATTGTATCCAGACAAACAAGCAGCAGTAAGAATAAATGGTGAAACAACAACTTAGTTTGACATAAAACAAGGGGTCCTTCAGGGGTGCATATTGTCGCCTTACTTATTTAACTTGTATACTGAAAATATAATGAGGAATGTTAGAGAAGATGTAGACAAAGAATAGTACGATGACATAACAACTGGAGGTTATGAAATACCAGAAATTAGATATGCTGATGACACAGTGTTACTGCCCACAACACAAAAAGAACAGCGAAGAGCAAAACCTCTATCTTAATCTGAAGAAAACTAAAGTGATGACAACTGAAAAAACAAATAAGGCAGCTGAAATATGTATCAGTGAGGAAAAATTGGAAGAAATTGAGAGTTTTGAATATCCTGGATTACTACTAGCTAATAATGGAGATACAATAAGGGAGATTAAAAGGAGGACATCTATCGCTCTTCAGAAAGTAAAACAACTAAAGAAGCTGTGAAGTGGAACAGACAGAATCACATACGATTTTGAAGGGCATGCATCTTTTCCATCGCAGCATACGCCTGTGAGACCTGGACACTTAACAAAACAGCTGAGAAACACATAAAGCCTTTGAATGTAAATGCTACAGAAGAGTTCTTCAAATATCATGGACACAAAAACACAACAAATATATCCATACTACAAGAACTTAATATTGAAGAAGGCTGGCTAGTAAAGAGGATTTTAAAGAGATAAAACTTAAATATTTTGGACACATTAAACGTCATGATAATCTAGATAAGACCGTCTTGGAAGGGTACATAATGGGAAAAAGAAAGAGAGGAAGACCAAAGCGAAGATGGCTGCAAGACATCGTTGATGATCTGCAAATGGATGCATCAACAGCAGGCCATCTTGCTCACAACCGAGAGGCCTACAGGAGTGCTGTTAGGGAGGCAAAGGTCCCCAAGGGACATGCATATGAATGTATATATATATTGTTTAAAAAAAGAAACGCATAGCTTATATAATCTTCATTTTTTATATGCTGTGACAAAATTTATTTTCCCGGGTATCTCAAACCAAACCAAAAATTGTCACCAATATATCAAATCCATGATTTTAGCGTGAATTTTGCTATTCTCGTGTATAGTCAGAATGCAGTAGCTGCCCTTGCTAATCACGCATTTTTTTTTTACCATAACTCACGTTGCGTTTATGGAAAAGTTGTAATTTTTCTAGTGAGCACAACTCACATCCACGCAAATGGAACCCTATAAAAACAAATTCAGTTAATTTTCAAGCAGACAATTATGGCGCGTCTGTCGCAAAATTTACGAGCATTGCCATTGGTCGCCTGCAAGCAGGCGAAGGTCAAGTCAGGTTGCCAGGCATTTAAACGTGCAGCAGAGTACCATCAGTCGACTTTGGCACCGTTTCCAAGCCACTTGCTCAGATGAAGACCGGCACCGCAGTGGACGACACATGATGACAACTGCAGCTGATGATCGCTTTATTCTGGTTCATCACCTCAGAAACATGTTTGCAACAGCTTACTCAAGTGCCCAGTCATTGCTTGCAGGACGTCGTGTGTCTGATCACTGTCCGGAATAGACGGCATGAAGCTGGACTGGTGGCACAATGAAATCCGGTGAGGTCCTGTCTTGACGAGACGCCATCGCCAAAATTGTGTGACTTGTTTGGGCCAACCAGCATTGGAGACGTGTCTGGTTTAATGACGAATCTTCTTTTTTGTTGCACCGCCATGATATGCGGAGAAGGGTCTACCGTAGGCCAAATGAACTTTTGTCCAAAATTGCGTTGATGAAGCTCCGCCGCAAGGTGGTGGAGGTGTAATGGTATGGGGAATGATCAATTTCAACGGAAGGAGTCCATTGGTGCAGATTGAAAGAGGCTTGAATGCGCAACGATACGTCAATGAAATTCTTCGACCCCACGTCCTTCCATTTTTGGCTGCGCAAAAGTCTGTGTTTCAACAGGACAACGCCAGAACCCCATTCTGCACGGTTTACCACACATTTCCTGACTGCCAACAACATTCTTACCCTTCCTTGGCCATCCCTGTTTTCAGAGATGAATCCGATCGAGCACCTATGGGATGAGCTGCAAAGACGTGTTTGTCGCCGAAACGTTTCTCTAGCGAATCGTCGTGATCTGTGGCAGGCACTCCAGGAAGAGTGGGTAGCCATCCCACAGGCGCACATCAGACATTTGATCGCATCTATGCCCAGGATATGCCAGTCGCTGATCGATGCAAGCAGAGGCCACACACCATACTTACTTGAGATAACACATTCTAATAACAAACTAACAAATTCCCGTTACACAGATGCAAGAAACTGACAAGTGAGTAACCCTTAGATATTATTATGTGCAATTTGAACATTTTACTCATTCAATTTAAAAAGCTATAGAATATCAAAGTTATGGCTAAAATTGGATCATCAGTAGTTATGCGTTTCTTTTTATGGACAGTATAGTTTTAGCATCGGCTGCAAATGATTTTGTTGTACACGTATACAAAGGACAATTTATTTTTAAAGTGTATGAGCACTTCGTGAGCCCATCTAAAAAAAAAAAAAACGTATACATTGGAATCTCGATTATCCGCCATTTCTGGTAAACAGACTTTGTTGTTGTTGGTGCTCGCCTTGACACTGAAGCTTTTACCGATATTGCAGCTCGTCGTCCCCTCTACTTGCCATACATTATGTTTGCTACGATACAAATAAAGGAATAAATAACGAAGGGCAGTGGCAGACATTCAGAACTTTACGGAAAAGATCGAATTGTAATCAGACAATGTGCCATTGTCACTATCACTAACACACACTAGGAACCGCACTGAGGTTAAAGGTTGAGCACATTTGGGAGTGTCTTGAACTCAAGGAGGCCCATCTCTAGGACCTGGACTTTAACAAGTTAAAAATACCTACTTGGATATCAAGAGTTCTAAATATATGTATTTACATGCATTGATAGCACTGCTTTCAATTTTCCTGCCATTAGTACATTTGCTGTAGTTGTTCAGTTTTTCCCATGTTGTCAAAGGCGTGACATCAACATTCACCTTTAGAAGGTTTGCTGAGGTATATAATTTGCAAGAGTTTTTATGCATGTGTAATTTGAAACCTCATGGAAGTGAAGGGAGAAAGGTAGTTATTAGTCAGTCAGTCATTTTCATGTCCCTTGCGGAACTTTGCCTACCTAACAGCTCTCATGTAGGCCTCTCGATTGTAAGCAAGATGCCCTGCTGCTGATGCATCCATTCGCAGATCGTCAACGATGTCAGCGATATCTTCGCCTCGGTCTTCCTATCATTCTTGTTCCCCAACATGTACCCTTCCAAGACGGTCTTCTCTAAATTATCATGACGTTTAATGTCTCCAAAATATTTCAGTTTTCTCTCTTTAATCTTCTTTACTAGCCAGCCTTCTTCAGTATTAAGTTAAGATGTGTGAAGAAAACAGAGCGCTGAAACGACCACACTGTGGTTAGTCAATGAACAGAACAGCGACCAGGGCCTACCAATGTCATGCTAATATGGAAATGTTACTATCTTGCTGCCAGGAAAGCAGTTACTGCAAAGGAGAACATTTGTTAAGTTGCACATTGCCTACAAAATTAAACTGATGTTTCTGTTGAAAACAGAATTTTCCCAAGCATATTTGGTTTGTGATAGTTGATAGTGTATATAGGGCTTATTCTTTGCTTGTTTAATATAATTCTGGTTTACAGCAGATTAATGTAGTCATAAAATTCACTTTTTAACCTATCTCTCTCTCTCTCTGTCTGAACCTTAAGTGCACAGGGCATATGGGGCTTCGGCAAAGGTTTTCCACAAATGCCTGTCCTTTGCCTTTTTTCTGCTCTTACCCAGGTGAACTCTCTATTGCTCAGTATCCTTTCTGTTGTTCTTCTCCATGTCTCTTTTGGTCTACCCTTACTTCTGTTCCCCTGTGGTGTCCATCTTAGTGCTATTTTTGGTAGTGAGTTGTCAGTCTTTCGGAGCACATGTCCAAACCATCGCCAACGGCTTTCTTCAATAATTGCTGTCAGTGTCTTCATCTGCATTTCTGCCAACAAGACGTTATTTCTTATGGTGTTTGGCCAAAATATTTTTCTAATTCTTCGTAAACATTTAGTCTGGAAAGAATTCAACTTGTTTTCTATGGTTTTGGTGATTTTCCAGCATTTTAACCTATACTGGTCTTTTATTTATTTTAGTTTCCATAAATCCGTTCACAGCATTTCGTTTTTTTTAAACGTTTCCACTGATCTTATTACCCTCTCAGCCTCTCTAGGTTGAATAACTGAGTCTCTACAATAATTAATTTAGTCGTCACTTGGTGTCTTTAGGCAAAAACATTGACAGAGTCTCGATATGAAAACGTTGACAGAATCTCGATATGAAAACACTGACAGAATATGGATGTGAAAACATTGATAGAATAGGATCTGATGAAAGCTTTGTTGAAATGTTGAAAGTCAGGGGTGTGACATCAACATTCACCTTTAGAAGGTTTGCTGAGGTTTATAATTTGCAAGAGTTTTTATGCATTAACGCACGAGCATCAATATGGTGTTTAATACACAGTATGTGATGCATTGTTACAAGAATTATAAGAAATAAAGATGATGCTGTAAATAAATGATGACACCAGATTGATACATTTCATTTTGTGAACGTAAAGAGACACGTTGTTTCACACATACACATACACATACACACGTACACGTACACATTTATAATTCTTTTAGACATAGAGATCCAAGTTATTATTTTTCGTAGTGTAACAGATTTTTTCATGTTGTCTAAGAGGTCAGGAAAAGCTGTTTTTGTTTATCTATTTTTTTTTCTAATACCTGCCCAGTTAAAGACCAGTATACATACAAGCAAGGGAACAGTAAAGTAGAAAAGCTGATAACAAAAGTTGAAAAGTTCAAATTATTAATAAGCTGGTCATATGGTTATAGAGGAAAATTTTCAAACATTTGGACGGTTTACAGAATGTACAAGAAAGAGAAACAGTTGTAACCTGTGGCCGTGTTGTTGTATAAAGGAACTTACAAGCACGTGGATTGCCTCGGGCTCAGTGGGGAAAGAGAAGAGAGATAAGATATGGATACCTGGCTCCGTACCAGAGATAAGAGTTAGCGGACATGAAACTAAAAGTCAAGGGTTGATAGCTGTCTGCGAGAAGGGTTGATAGCTGTCTACGAGAAGGGTTGATAGCTGTCTGCGAGAAGGGTTGATAGCTGTCTACGAGAAGGGTTGATAGCTGTCTGCGAGAAGGGTTGATAGCTGTCTGCGAGAAGGGTTGATAGCTGTCTGCGAGAAGGGTTGATAGCTGTCTGCGAGAAGGACTGTCTTCAATACTCAGTTTATCAATTTAGGAAAGACCTTTTTTTTTTAATGCTAAACAACTGGGGACACGGGCCAGTCTGACAATCTTGCCTTTCATCTCTCAACTGTCAATTAACATCAGTTTAATACCAGCGCCACAAACATAAAAACTAATACTAAATATGAATTGAAAACTGTTACGTACAATCTAATGTAGGAGTATATACAAACATTTTTGGGAATAAAGCATACAATGAAATTATCTCAAGTTATCACACGTTAAAGGGGTAAACAAATCGTGCACAAGAATTATTTCAGTCACTTTCTATGTATAGATTGATTGCTAAGTAAATAACGCTATGATGAAAGCACATCTCTTCAAGGGCGAATAATTAATAATTACAGAAGTAAGGGTAGACCAAAAGAGACATGGAGAAGAACAACAAAAAGTATGTTGAGCAATAGAGGGCTCACCTGGGCAAGAGCAGAAAAAAAAGGCGAAGGACAGGCATTTGTGGAAAACCCTTGCGGAAGCCCCATGTGCCCTGGGCACTTAAGGTTCAGAGAGAGAGAGAGAGAGAGATACACAACTAAGTATATAACTGTACACGGAGCCGCCGCAATATTGCTTAGCTGCTATGTCTTGTGCTTGATTTTAACCTATCACACATTACAAGTCTCTATTTAAACATTCTCAACACTCCACCATGCGCATTTCTGGACACAGCCTCTTACAAACCACAGCTAAGTGCTCCATTTATTTTGTTGGTTCTGTGTGTTCACCTTCTTCAGTTCTATTTTACTCTAGTGTTGGTTCAGTATGTTCACCTGCTTCAGTTCTATTTTACTCTAGTGTTGGTTCAGTTCATCTTAATCTCGTGTTGGTTCAGTGTTCACCTACTTCAGTGCTATCTTACTCTGGTGTTGGTTCAGTGTGTTCACCTATTTCAGTTCTATCTTACTCTGGTGTTGGTTCAGTGCTATCTTACAAGATGAATGTGCCCGTTGTTGTTTCAACTGCTAGAAATGTGAATGTTGCCTTCTCGTAAATTGGACAAATATATGCAGCATGCACTTTTAGGTCCAGGGACAGGCAATTGTCGCAGCCATTTGTTTCAAATTTATTTATTATATTTACCGATGTTTACGAGAAAAAAACATCAATCTGAAATGAAACCGGACCTTCCAAAAGTAGTAGAGAGATAAGTGATAATTCTTGCACTCATCCATCATTTTTGTTGTAGGTTGGTAAAGTGCTCGTGACGAAGTCATGCGCTCGTCCTTGACATTGATATGAGCTATTTTAGACATAGGAGGGGAAACGAAAACTTAGGAGAGGCAGGCAGGGTAGGTGGTGCTGATGTGTGAGTGTGTGAATGTGTGACTGTGTGAATGTGACAGTGTCTTTAATATGTGGTTGCCCACGGTCGTGCCTAGATTTTTGTTTGTTCTAATGAACATTTTGTTGGATCTTTTTCTTGTTAGCGGGCTATGACTGCTGGGTCTGACAATGCAATATAACGGTACTACAGTGCACTGCTAGTGTGTAAGCTCAACAGTGCAGTATGGCAGTATAAAAGTACAATATTACGGTACTGAAGGGCCTCCCGTATTAAAAGCTTAAGTGGAAGAAGCCATCAAACACATGAAGAACAACAAAGCAACAGGACCAGATAAAATCACCAAGGAAGAATTGGAAGCATTAGGAGAGCTGAATGACATATATAACAGTAACTATGTCCCATCAGAGCTTTTGCAATCAGTTTTCATTGCCCTATCAAAGAAACGAGGTGCACTTGAATGTGAAGACCATCGAACCATTATGAGTTATGTTACCAAAATCCTGCTTCGCATTGTCATAAGAAGAGTCATGGGCAAAATAAAACCAGAAATCGCGGAAGAACAGTGTGGCTTCGTCGAAGGAAAAGGCACAACTAATGACAATTCCTCTCAATCAAATGGAAAAATACACATAGAAGGGACAGATATTGAAGAAGTACTTCAGTGCTATCTTACTCTGGTGTTGGTTCAGTGTGTTCACCTACTTCAGCGCTATATTACTCTGGTGTTGGTTCAGTATGTTCACCTACTTCAGTGCTATATTACTCTGGTGTTGGTTCAGTGTGTTCACCTACTTCAGCGCTATATTACTCTGGTGTTGGTTCAGTATGTTCACCTACTTCAGTTCTATATTACTCTCATATTTATTCCGTGCTATCTAACTCTGGTGCTGGTTCAGTGTGTTCACCTACTTCAGTGCTATCTTACTCTGGTGTTGGTTCAGTGTGTTCACCTACTTCAGCGCTATATTACTCTGGTGTTGGTTCAGTGTGTTCACCTTCTTCAGTGCTATATTACTCTGGTGTTGGTTCAGTATGTTCACCTAATTCAGTGCTATCTTACTCTGGTGTTGGTTCAGTGTGTTCATCTACCTCAGCGCTATATTACTCTGATGTTGGTTCACTATGTTCACCTACTTCAGCGCTATATTACTCTGGTGTTGGTTCAGTGTGTTCACCTACTTCAGTGCTATATTACTCTGGTGTTGGTTCAGTATGTTCACCTATTTCAGTTCTATATTACTCTCGTGTTTATTCCGTGCTATCTTACTCTGGTGTTGGTTCAGTGTGTTCACCTACTTCAGTGCTATCTTACTCTGGTGTTGGTTCAGTGTGTTCACTTACTTCAGTGCTATCTTACTCTGTTGTTGGTTCTGTGTGTTCACCTTCTTCAGTTCTATTTTACTCTAGTGTTGGTTCAGTATGTTCACCTGCTTCAGTTCTATTTTACTCTAGTGTTGGTTCAGTTCATCTTAATCTCGTGTTGGTTCAGTGTTCACCTACTTCAGTGCTATCTTACTCTGGTGTTGGTTCAGTGTGTTCACCTATTTCAGTTCTATCTTACTCTGGTGTTGGTTCAGTGCTATCTTACAAGATGAATGTGCCCGTTGTTGTTTCAACTGCTAGAAATGTGAATGTTGCCTTCTCGTAAATTGGACAAATATATGCAGCATGCACTTTTAGGTCCAGGGACAGGCAATTGTCGCAGCCATTTGTTTCAAATTTATTTATTATATTTACCGATGTTTACGAGAAAAAAACATCAATCTGAAATGAAACCGGACCTTCCAAAAGTAGGAGAGAGATAAGTGATAATTCTTGCACTCATCCATCATTTTTGTTGTAGGTTGGTAAAGTGCTCGTGACGAAGTCATGCGCTCGTCCTTGACATTGATATGAGCTATTTTAGACATAGGAGGGGAAACGAAAACTTAGGAGAGGCAGGCAGGGTAGGTGGTGCTGATGTGTGAGTGTGTGAATGTGTGACTGTGTGAATGTGACAGTGTCTTTAATATGTGGTTGCCCACGGTCGTGCCTAGATTTTTTGTTTGTTCTAATGAACATTTTGTTGGATCTTTTTCTTGTTAGCGGGCTATGACTGCTGGGTCTGACAATGCAATATAACGGTACTACAGTGCACTGCTAGTGTGTAAGCTCAACAGTGCAGTATGGCAGTATAAAAGTACAATATTACGGTATTGAAGGGCCTCCCGTATTAAAAGCTTAAGTGGAAGAAGCCATCAAACACATGAAGAACAACAAAGCAACAGGACCAGATAAAATCACCAAGGAAGAATTGGAAGCATTAGGAGAGCTGAATGACATCTATAACAGTAACTATGTCCCATCAGAGCTTTTGCAATCAGTTTTCATTGCCCTATCAAAGAAACGAGGTGCACTTGAATGTGAAGACCATCGAACCATTATGAGTTATGTTACCAAAATCCTGCTTCGCATTGTCATAAGAAGAGTCATGGGCAAAATAAAACCAGAAATCGCGGAAGAACAGTGTGGCTTCGTCGAAGGAAAAGGCACAACTAATGACAATTCCTCTCAATCAAAATGGAAAAATACACATAGAAGGGACAGATATTGAAGAAGTCAATCAATTTGCATACCTTGGCAGCTACATAGACCATGATGGTGACACTAGAAAGGAAGTTAGGATCAGAATTGCAAAAGCAGCTAGAAAGGAAGTTAGGATCAGAATTGCAAAAGCAGCATCAATCTTCAAGAATCTTGAGAACATATGGAATTCAAAAGTTATAAGCACAAAAACCAAGTTAAGACTATTCAATTCAAATGTAATATCCACCCTCATTTATGCATGTGAACGCTGGAAAACAACTAAAGAAACAGAAAAGAAATTAGACTCTTTTGAAAACAAATGCATAAGGAAAATACTCGGCATCAAGTGGAACGAATTCAAGAACAATGCAGAGATAAGACAGATGACTGAACAACAACCAGTCTCATGGGTGATCAGGAAAAGGAGATGGACATATGTTGGTCACTTGATGAGAAGAAATGATCAGAGAATCCCAAAAACAAGCTATCAAGTGGAACACAACAGGCCGAAGAAAAAGAGGCAGACCGCGTGAAACTCTGAAGAGGACATTATTAAGAGAGGCCAAATTAACAGGCATAAAATCATTTGATGAGGTTGAAAGACTCGCCGAAGACAGGAAAAATTAGCGAACTACTTTGCGAGCCCTATGTGACGTTTAACGGCACGGGAAGGATATAAGATATAAGATAAGATATATATATATATATATCTTATGTGACTATTTCTTGTCAAATAACAAGAAATTCGACTCTTTCGAAGACACATGCCTAAGGAAAATACTTGGTATAAAGTGGAATGAATTCAAGAACAGCGCAGAGATCAGACAGATGAGCAAACAACAACCTGTCTCATGGTTGATCAGAAAAAGAAGATGGACATATGTCCGTCATGTGATGAGAAGAAACAATCAGAGAATTCCCAAACAAGCTAACAAATGGAACACAACAGACTGAAGAAAAAGAGGTCAACCACGTGAAACTCTAAAGAGGACATTGTTAAGACAAGCCTATTCAATGGGCATAATATCCCTTGATGACCTTGAAAAACTCACAGAAGACAGGACATCTTGGGGAACTACCATGCGGGCCCCATGTGACATTTAACTCCACAGGAATGATGTAAGATGTTATATATATATATATATATAACACATTGATGGAAAGATCATTAGAAGTAAAGACGGACCTATACTTATGTTTCATAGACTACTGTAAAGCATTCGATAAAATGAGACACACAGAAATTATAAGAATGCTGGAAGACATCAACATAAATGTGTAAGATCTAAAACTCATCAAAACATGTGCTAGCAGCAATGAAGGTTGAGAACCAAGTAGGAGCATTCCAAGACATAAAATTGGGAGTGAGACAAGGATGTGTTCTATCTCCTGACCTCTTCTCCTTGTACAGCGAAAACATAATGAGAAATATAGAGAGCTTGCCAGGAATATCAATTGGCGAGCACAATCTTAACAACTTAAGATATGTAGACGACATAGTTCTGATTGCTAAAAATGAAGAGGTGCTACAGGACATCATGGTTCATTAAAGTAAACGTAAAGGTCTCAGCCTGAATAAAGACTGAAGAAAAGAATAACTCAAAGAAAACAATACCACCAAAATGTAGCATTACCATCGATGGCACAGAACTGAAACAAGTTCATAGATTCAAGTACTTAGGAGCAATTATAACAACTGATGGGAAATGCTACACAATGAAATAAAAAGCAGACGTGCTCAGGCCAAGTCAGCATTCCAGAAAATGAGAAACATCTTGTGCAACAGATCCATATTAATGGAAACAAAATTCCAAGTACTTAAATGTTACATCGATCGAATTTTGTTTTATGGATGTGAAGCATGGTCCATGAATAAGAGAGTACAACAAGAAATGGAGGCCATGGATATGTGGTTCATAGGAAGGATGTTGAAAGTACCATGGACAGCTAAGAAAACCAACGAAGAAGTCTTAAGAGAGGCAGGAGTTAAAAGGCAAATTACAGCAAAGATCAGAGGCAGACAAGCGAGATTTGTAGGACATTTCCAGAGAAGAGGAAAATTGGAACACATTGTGGCAAGTGGAAAAACTGAGGGAAGAAGAGACCGACGTAGACTGAGAGAGAAGTTACTGAATAGGCTATCAGTGTGACTAGGAAGAAAGCCACCGGCGGATCTCATAATCAAGTCTAAAGACAGGGAATTGTGGAGAGAAATGATTGCCTACGGCACTTGATTTATTACGGTACTGTGCCGATTGAAAAAAAAACAGCAAAGTGATACAACATGATACACTAAGAACCTCCACTATTATAACAGTAACAAATAATGTGATATCTTGGTTGTGGACTTTGTGAAGACTCAAAAATGAAAGGGAGACGAAAACAAAGAGAGGAGAAAAGAGGATCAGACACAATAAGTGAAGAAAAGAGAACAATATATGTGTATGTATGTCTGCGTGTACACTTCTTTACATCTACATACGTTTAAGAAATCGAATAATAACGGTTAGACTTCCAGGTGCTTGTATGATGTTAGATGATAGTAAGAAATTGGTAGGGTCATTTTATTTATTTTCTACAGAACACAGGGCCGGCTCCGCAGAAGCACGACACGTGTATCTGCATGGGGCAGGAAATTTTACGTGGAAAAAAAATGAAAACAGATTATTAAAAAAAAAGAAAAACATGTTCACTTATTATTGAGAAAGCATACTCGTGGATAGACCCAACGTTATCTTGGGAAACGAACTCAAAAGGAACTGATTTTTCTCTTCTCCTGGGCCATTTGAAAAAAAAAAGAAATAGTTTCTATGGTAGAGACAGCTAAATATTATTAAGCATAGTTACACACTGTACTACAGATGCAAGTCATATTGTACAATATATGCACGATTCCTTAATACAGATCCAAGTGAAATCAGTATTTATGAGCATTTCCTTAGTTTAATTCTTGTACAAGGCACTACAGGCTCAGTGTTAATTAAATGTTTTCTTATCAGCGACCCATAGCTGATATGCTACCGTCAGGGTTAGCGAACCATGGTTGACCAAGACCCTGTCCCACCTCTCCGTTGGTACCCCCAGTAACAGGCCTAGTCTGGCTAACAGGGCAGGGATAGAAACCCCATGGTGATGGAGTCTGCTAAAGAACCATTGCACACTCTCTTCTTTTTAGCTGTACTCCGGGACTGAAAAAAATAGCTGCCATAACCCGCTCCCACGCCGATACGATGTTGCATCCCAACACCACCAGAGCATCAACTTCAAAGAACACCAGCTCGTAGTTAGAACACCAGCTCGTAGTTAGAACACCAGCTCGTAGTTAGAACACCAGCTCGTAGTTAGAACACCAGCTCGTAGTTAGAACACCAGCTCGCAGTTAGAACACCAGCTCGCAGTTACAGGGAGATACGAACGTAGCACAAGACAAGAAAATTGTCACACGTGAATATTCCAGTCGTAAGCGTGCATAGCCAGAGCGCGGCAACAGCTCATGTATGAGAGTAAAACAGTCTGGCTTCCAACAACGCAACACGGACTTACACCCGCGAGTTTTTATTTTCTAAAATCCGCTGTTGTTTTCATTCTGTCGTCTAAGTTGCCAATGATTTTTTTCTAGAGAAGAAGTCAAAGAATTAAGATTATTTATTTTGTCTTCTTATATGGCACTAGGTTCTTTATGTTGTCTTCCTATCTGGCACTAGGCTATTTATGTTGTCTTCTTATATTGCACTAGATTTTTATGTTGTCTTCTTATATTGCACTAGATTCTTTATGTTGTCTTCTTATATGGCACTAGGTTCTTTATGTTGTCTTCTTATATGACACTATGTTCTTTATGTTGTCTTCTTATATGACACTATGTTCTTTATGTTGTCTTCTTATATGACACTATGTTCTTTATGTTGTCTTCTTATATGGCACTAGGTTCTTTATGTTGTCTTCTTATATGACACTATGTTCTTTATGTTGTCTTCTTATATGGCACTAGGTTCTTTATGTTGTCTTCTTATATGACACTATGTTTTTATATTGTCTTCTTATATGGCCCTATGTTCTTTATGTTGTCTTCTTATATGACACTATGTTCTTTATGTTGTCTTCTTATATGACACTAGGTTCATTATGTTGTCCTCTTATATGACATTATGTTCTTTATGTTGTTTTACATGAAAGCAATGTTGCTACTAAACTTATTTACGCTAAACAACGGCCGAAATTCGATTGGAAGGACTTGCCATGATTTCAGCTGAGCATGAAATGGGTCAAAAATTAGATTATAGTAAACTCTTTTTTGATTTAGCGAAAATGAAAGCAATAAAACTTTCCTTTAAAACGCTAGATAATTGCCTGAAACAATAGAAGTGCAAATAATGTGAAGACATGTGTGCTAAAAAGTAAAACAAGTATAAAGAATTGTCTATGGTTTAAAAGCTCTTCGTTCTACATGTGATAAGTATTATGATGATATAAGTACTGCATCTGCAGTCATTTATTTAAACCGTTTTTCCATTTTGTGATACTCGTAAATCTATATTTTATCTGTTTTTTTTTTTTGGTTAATCTATAAATTGTTATTAATCCTCTATAATATTAACGGTCGAAAATTCTGAAGCTTAGTTAACATATCATCATCATCAGGTGCCGTGCTGACTGGGTTTGGCTATTATGCTTCTCCAGAGTACCTGATCTTTCATGCAGGCCATCAGCTCAGTTGGTGATCTCCTCTCACACCATCCCGTCAGACTGTCAAGTATCATTTCTCTTGGTCTTCCTCTTGCTCTTCTTCACTCTATTTTTTCCTGTTGTCATAACATTTTCAATGCCCCTTCTTCTCATTGCATGTCCTATGAAAGTACATTGTCTCTCTCTCATCTTTTTGACAAGGTTTTTTTTTGTCTCTCCAGCTCTTCTCATACATTCTTCATTAGTTATTTTTGCTGTCCAGGGGATTCATAACATTCTTCTAATAAACCACATTTCTGCTGCTTCCAATTATTTTTTTTTTGTATACTTGCCTATTGTCCATGATTTACTTCCGCATAACAAGATAGGATCAATATAGTATTTTAGGACTTGTTTTCTAACATTCATTGATAAGGATGTGTTGGATAATATGTTTCCCATTCTCTGAAATGCAGTCTTTTCTGTTCCTAATTTCTGTTCTGCATTTCCCATCTGAAGTTATTACTGCTCCAAGGTATTTGAATTTCTGCACCTGCTTTAGAATAGTTCCGTTTGATTTTATACTGCATGTTGGTGGATTCTGTTTCTTAGATATAACCATAGTCTCTGTCTTTTTTATGTTTAAAGAAAGGCCTTTCTGTTCACTTCCTTTAGCTACTTTATCCAAGAGATTTTGCAGGTGTTGTTGGTTCTCAGCTATCAATACTGTGTCGTCAGTATACCGAAGGTTGTTAATATTGTATCCTCCAATTTTTATACCTGGTTCTGTGATGATCGTTCTTAGAATATTCTCACTGTACAGAGAAAAAAGGTCTGGAAATAGTACACATCCTTGTCGCACTCCTTGTTTTATAGGTTGATATTTTCCAGTTCTATTTTCAACCCGAATTGCTGCTTCTTGCTGCCAGTATGAATGTTTTATAATCCTCAGGTCTTTGCCGTCTTCAAGCATTTTAGTAATTTCATTATGTTTCTGTCGAATGTCTTGGTGTAATCAATGAAGCATAAGTAGAGATCTTTCTGTACTTCTAAAGCTCTTTCTGTTAGTGTTCGTGAAATATAAATGGCATTGTGTGTTCCCTTTCCTTCAACAAATCCAAACTGTTCATCTGCTATTTCCATTTTATCTTGTCTCTTGTTCTTCTCATATTAATTCTCAGAAGTAGCTTCGTTATGTGACATGAGAGGCTGATAGTCCTGTGGTCGTCACATTCCTTTGCACCTGGTTTCTTTGGTAGTGCTATAAACGCGGATTTAAGCAAGTAACTGGGCATATAAACACTGTTGTAAATGTCATTCAGTAACATGGTTATTATTTTTTTCCTATCTCCTTTATTTCTTCTATTGTTACATTATCAGGCCCAGTCAATTTTCCTTTCTTCATGTGTTTGATGACATCTATGATTTCATCTTCAACTATTGGTGGCCCATCACAGTTTTCAGTATCTGGTGTTAATTCTGGTCTTTCTCCTGCATATAGCTCACATATAGTTAACATAACCGGTTTTGAAATATTAAGTGTTAATTTGAGAATCAGGTAGGCGGCTAGGTACGCTACTGCAAAGCTAGAGCCGACCCTGACATATATTTTATACTAGAAATGAAAAACAAACAAGCGAAAAAAACTTGTCATGTGATCACTTGATGTGGACAGCCGTAGGTGCAAGGCTGTGACGTACTTACTGATCGGAAAACAACAAAAACCAAATATTCGATATTCCAAACAAGGAAAACAAAATAGATCATCTTTGCGCGCGCACGCGCACACTCACACATACACATACACACACATATACGCACACACATACACACACACACACATATATATATATATATATATATGTATATATATATGTATATATATATATATATATACACACGCACACACCTACACACACATATATATACACACACACATACACACTCACACTCATATACACACACATGCACACTCACACAACAAAAAATTAACTTGATTATCTCCCCGTATAACCTATATTTTGCAGCCGTTATGTGTACGTGTATAGATCAGTGTTTCCCAGGCTTGTTCGGGCTTCCTCACCCTTTCCTCCCAGCCACATCCTCTATGCCCCCAGCCCCTCTATGTACTGCTCGTACATTAAACTAAGAGATAATTTACATAACTAAAAACTTAAGCTTGTTTAACAATATGAAGGAGGACATTATTTTCTCAATAAAATCTAAGACGGTGCTGACAAATTATTGGCCCCTACCCGGCTCTCAAAACTTGGGATAAATTATTATCCAATAATAATAATAATAATTGCCAGTTCGCAGGATCACTGGGCTAATTATTATTTTTTTTAACTTTTTTTTTAGGTCAGTGACAAAGTCACGTTAGCGAAAGGTGTGAAATGTCGAACTAAGTCACTGTTCGTGCAGAAGAAACATGTAAAGGAAATCCATGCGTGCATGCTGCACACACTGAGTGAAAGTTGCCCATTGTATTCAGATGTGAAAAAAGTGATATGTTAACTTTCAGAGTGGAGATTTAACAAGGCCTTCAACAGTATCAGCTGGAGAAATTGTTGATCATGTTTATCACCTGATTTTGACAGATTGAAGGATTGCTGTTAAAACAATTGCTGAAACGCAAGAGATATCCGGGGTAATCTTGTTTTCAAAATCCATCAACTTTAAACAACTACTGTAGGTAGAGAGATTTTCATGAATTCTACACTGAGTACAGAAATCTTCATGAATTCTACTCTCGGTAGAGGCGTTTTCGTGAATTCTACACTGGATAGAGAGATTTTCATTAATTCCACACTGGGTAGAGAGATCTTCATGAATTCTACACTGGGTAAAGAGATCTTCATGAATTCTACACTGGGTTAACTCTAACCAAATAAATACTTAAGAATCCAATTATTTAACTTGGCAAATTGGCTTGCTGATTTTATAGAGATGATGCCATTGTGGTGTAGAGATCAGTGTGATCGCCTTCCGAACAAAAAGGTTTTGTTATGCTGAGACGAAATTCTTTCGGGTCAGTCAGGACTTCCCTGTGAAAATGAAGGTAACCATTACAGCTGCTGGCCTCCGTACCTCACAATCACTTAATAGCTCCATGACATGCAAATGCCAAGGGACATTTTTAAAAAAATAAGGATATCGTTGGATAATGAGAAATTCTTTACAAAATAAACACCATGAAAACACAATGAACATGGACAAAACACCCTGAAAACACAATGAACATGGACAAAACACCCTGAAAACACAGTGAACATGGACAAAACACCCTGAAAACACAGTGAATATGGACAAAACACCCTGAAAACACAGTGAACTCGGACAAAGTTTTAGGCCGGTTCAATCAGTCAGTCAGTCAGTCATTTGCATGTCCTTTGCGGAACTTTGCCTCCCTAACAGCTCTCCCGTGGGCCTCTCGGTTGTGAGCAAGACGTCCTGCTGCTGATGTCCTACTGCTGATGCCTTGCTGCTGGGTTACACTTCAGGAAATTGATGCTGACTTGCTGAAGCATTGCCGATATTTTTCGACAGTCGCTGTCCACCAACATTACACTTTTCATGCACATTTTTTAACACGTTTTTCATACATATCGCACACACGTCTCGCGCAGAAGCAACCGTTTCTCTCATTCAAAAGTATACGAATGAATTTATGTCTGAACAAGATTTCTTATTTTCTTAGTAAACACCAACTAATATCACAGTAGATTAAACCTTTTCACCAGTTCCTTCCTTCTCTTTTCCTTTTTTTTTTTTTTTGTCCAACAAAATTTCGACCTTTTAATGTTTATATTCAAAAAGGATAACGCCCTTTTTTCAATAAAGATGCCAAGAAATCTGTGAATTATTTAACTCCTCTCATGAACCTTGGTGCAATACTACAGTCATGACGCCAAGAAATCTGTGAGCCACTTATTTTAATCACATCACGATGCTGGGCACACTACTAGAGTCATGACGCCAAGAAATATGTGAGTCATTTTTAAAAACTGTTTCACGAGACTGGATAACTTGCTTGGACCAAGACTCTCATAAGTCTGTGAACTGTCTGAAAGCTCAGTTGAAAGTTCATGTTGCTTCTAGTTATCAATCTTCGCCGTTTGGTCTTGTCGCTTTTCCTTTGCGAGGTCTGAACTTCCTCTTCTGTTCTGTCACACTGTTATAACCAGGTCGTGTTTATTAAGTAAGTGATGTCATTGTAGGGAATAGATAAGCAATAGTTACCTGGGTTGGTTGGCAACCCTTACAGCATATGAATAATGGTCAGAGACAGGCTAATACCGGAAGTGCGCAATTCTGGAGGTCCGTCTCTGGCCAGGTATATTGAGAAAAGATTATAGAATTTTAATTGGTCGGGATTGCGTAAGCTGAGCACGTATGAGGCCAGTGATCGGGGGAACCATGTTATTGTTCAAGCACGAATGAGAAATTTTATTCGTCGGATGAAAACCAATATGTGTTAGGTTAGTATGGGTTGTTATTACGTGATGTGGATGAATGCATGCTGTGCTGTGGGCTCCCTCAGTCAATCCCGATCCACTTAGGTCAATATTTTGTTAGGACTATACTATGTATGGTAATCAATAATCATAACACAGTGAAGGTGTAATTGTTCTATGTAGGATTTTGGTATTCTTTTTTGTAATGTGGAAGTGTGTTTTATGTGCACTTAATTTTATATTTCTGATTTTATGCATATGCATTTTGAATATATTCTTGCCAGTTAGTTACTTTTGTTACAATCTGAATCGAACCTAAAAATTTAGAGAAATTATTTATTGATTATGTTGATAGCAATATAAGCTGATGACTAACGTATAAAAATTGATGATTCATTTGTTGATTTTGTTAATCATGTATACAGATGATTTTATGTCAATATAAGTTGTATGATTATTTGAAGAAGAAGCATTATTGATTGTGTCTGTTATCCTTCGTTGGTGTAGTTGTGATGCGTAAATATGTGTAACCTTCAACCTTTCATTTACTTATAAAGATAAAAAACATACAAAGAATATATATATATATATATATATATATATATATATATATATCCCATTGAAAACAAGTTGAATTCTTTCCAGACTAAATGTTTACGAAGAATTAGAAAAATATTTTGGCCAAACACCATAAGAAATAACATCTTATTAGCAGAAATGCAGATGAAACCACTGACAACAATTATTGAGGAAAGACGCTGGCGATGGTTGGGACATGTGCTCCGAATGACTGACAACTCACTACCAAAAATAGCACTAAGATGGACACCACAGGGGAGCAGAAGTAAGGATAGACCAAAAGAGACATGGAGAAGAACAACAGAAAGGATATTGAGCAATAAAGGGCTCACCTGGGCAAGAGCAGAAAAAAAGGCGAAGGACAGGCATTTGTGGAAAACCCTTGCGGAAGCCCCATGTGCCCTTGGCACTTAAGGTTCAGATATATATATATATATATATAAAGGTAAAGGTAATCTTGTCATGCCTTAGAGGCATATAGGGGTATGGTGTTAGTGCCCATATTTTCCTTGACCTGTCAGCACACTAGAGGGTGATATGGTCAGTATCACGCCTGGCCACATTTCCTTCCCCAACTCCAGAAGAAGTCGGGTACACATTTCTACAGTTGGGTGACTGGGGTGCCTCCAGCCAGATTCGAACCCCCAACCTTCGCCATGAGAGACCAGTGCACTAACTTCTTCGCCATTCAGACACCCGATATATATATATATATATATATATATATATATATATATAAACAGACAATCAATAAAATAATTCGTACATCAGGTACATTAGGGTGTAACAGTATTTTGAGATGGGCGTTTACCAATGGTCTCTTACTGTAGCTACCCCTGTGTGTTTCTGTACATTTGGCTGGAATAGGTAACTCACACCAGCCAAGATTCATGCACAGTCCGTGAGCGCGTGAGAACGAGAAAGCCCTTCACGCATGGGTCTAGCGTGAGAATTAAAGAAGGAGAATTAAACGGTCATGAGAACCGGGAAAGCTGAAGTCTGGATAGAAGATGGAACGTGCGTCCTGTTCTTGAAGTTGAAGGTCATGTTTCCTTGGGTGGATTCTGCATCGTACTTGTTGTATTATGGCTGAATTGCTGAGTAAAGCTGATTAATTTGAATCGTTACATGGATTGACCAAATCGTCCTTAAAACATCCACCATCCAGTGCTGTAGTAAAAGTTATGTTATTTGTTAGCCAAGGACTTATGTCTGTTATTGCTATATGCTTGCCAACGACTGTCATCGTAGATGAGTTTATCTGGGACCTGAGTGCGAGCACTCATCTCAGGGTGTGATCTCGACTGTCCTCCTTCTGTTGTGCGGTTGCACGTGGACTCTGAGAGTGAATGATACCAGTTATATTCTACCACGGCGTACCAATCAGTTACAGCCACACACGAGGAAACACGACGCACACAGTAGTACTACACATACTACCAAAAAAGTATTGTATGTCTTCCACGTCACTTCTATTGTTTCAACACGCACAAGATGATTATGTTCGGGTTCAGTTCAATACAGTTTAGGTATCACAGCAAGCGAGAATGTCCTGTAATTGCTTCGCCAACTGTGCAAACGACATATCCAGGAATGCGCAAGAACTGTTACACAATGACGAAAAGTGATCCTTGCACGATGACTGCGTTCATCTCCACAAATGTCATCAGTAGGGAGGCACTCACACCCAGCTGTAAGCAGCTATACGGCGCCAAGCCTCCAAAGAACAGCGGAATGCATCAGCCATGTTTATCAATGACCGTTCACTGGGGGGGGGGGGGGGGGGAAGGAGAATCCATGCACTACTCAAGGTCACAGCTCACAGTGACGATCCGAATACTTAACTCAGTATCTAGGGCGCCAGACCGGACTCCCAACCCACAACACAACGAAACTGACGCAGACAAAGCGTAGAGAAAGGCAAACAAGGGCACAATCATCGACGGTCACATTCGCCCTTCAACATTGTTGGAACCAGAAGTCCTTTTACTTACTAGATGATTTGTTATGGATAAACTCAAGTTTTTAACATTTGAATTTGAATAGATAATTCGTTATGGATAAACTAAAGTGAGTTCTTTGGTTTTACCTCAAACACTATACGATTATATCTAATGATACTGGTACACCTTGGTAGAGTTTAGAAGCTATTCCTGTTGTTTCAAGACTTTTATTGTAAGCACGGTTATTCTGCTGAAGACAATATGGATCCGTGCAATTATTTTACCATTTGGTTAAATTACTCCTGTTACCGCTAACTTACATGTAATACTACAGCACACAGGCAGTGAGAAGCGTGTTAACAATGACTCTCATAATCTAAAAAATGATAATCTTATTGAAATAATGTCAAAAGTTGACCTGTCTCCCTGCTATACTGGTTTGTATACAGTGACTGCACATTTTGTTTTTTTCCAGATCTCTCAACACATCCTTGGGCCTAATCTTCTCAAATCATCATCATCATCATCATCATCATCATCGCCTTTTACTCCCTTGAGAGCATAGGCCACAGATAAAGGCTCTCCAGTCATCCCTGTTCTTGGAATTATTCTCTGCTTCCTTCCATGTATATCCTTTGTCTTTGAGCACTGCCATAATTTCTTCTCCAAGTAAGTCTAGGTCTTCTCGTTTTCTCTAAACTTAATCTGTTTCTAGTGAAATTCCAGAAACTGTTCACACCAAAGAACAGAGACGAATGCATCTGTGACGCGGGTTATACGGTATGAAACTAGTTTTTGCTGAATGAAAAATTTCAAATTTATATTATGTGTGGATTATTACAGAAAAAAACAACGGACGATGTAGATGAAGAATCATGTTAGCTTTGTACATTCAGAATAGAATGTTTATGCTATGAAATGTTTACAAAAATCCGAGTTTAACAAAACATTTCAATGTGAGTGATGAAGTCAGTCTTCACGGATTTTTCTTGCCAGTAACTTCCAAATTCAAGTGCCGAGTTCTTTCAGCAAACACACAGGTCTTCTCTGCTTCCTCATATAACTTTTGGTGTTGAGAAGACAGACAGACGTCTTGATAGGGCTCGACGATTTGCTTCATATAATGGGATATTTAATGCTCCTGTAATTTCCTCTCTCCATCTCCTGCGTGGGCGGTCTCTTCCTCTGTTACCTACAAATCTTTAGTGGGAATGTTTTCTGTGATATACTGTCTGGCGGTAACCGTGTAACATGGCCAAACCATTTGACTTGCTGTTTCTTGATATAATGTGATATGGCAGAATAGCCATTAGTGCAAGGGTCATAACCAGGTAAAGTACGAATACATGCAGTACTTTCCCCCTGAGTGTCTTATTTACAGCTCGCATGAATTTAGGGGGAAAAAAAGCTCGTTATAAATGATTTAGAAGTTTTCAGTAACTTAATTTACTATAGTAACTTAGTGCTCCAAGAGATTTTGTACTGAAATATAGAGCAAGCTTAAAATGAGTAGTGGAATTCACGCAACTGTCGATAGCCTGGGAGAAAGTGAGAATCGCTGATTAGTTGGGGGTTGTAACAGAGATTATAAAACTGATTTTTGGGAGTAGGATGGATGGATGGATGGATGGAGTCATACCTTACAATTTACAGCTAAGTACTCTTTAACAAAAAAATTTTTTTGTGAATCTATACTTTATATCCTCTATCTATTTCTTCGTCCTGTATGTTTTTGTATGATTAAGGCTCACGCCGAAGCGTCACAACTTTGTAATCGTTAAGTAATAAAGCTGCTCCTACTTTTTCCTATTTTATGCATTGCTGATGGACCCAGAGCATGGGTTAGGTCAGAGCCAAGTTGGTAGTTACGAGTTAGTCAGTGTTTTTAATTATTTCAGTTTTTGTTGTTGTTTTTTTGTTGTCGGAAAGTTGGAAGTGAGGTTGTATTCATTGTGAATTGTAAGTATGTAACTTCTTTTTTTAACCATGGCTCTGTTCCCATATGGCGAAGTTGTTCTCGCCGGGAAGTTTTTTTCTGTCATTGTGTTCTATGTTTCCTGCCATGTTGCAGTAATGTTTATTCATCCTCACAATTTCACCCTTTATTCTGATGTAAAATTACACAAATGGCTTTTGTATAAACTCTCAGTGTTTGACAAGCTTTGTTTTATACTAGGAGACTGGCAAGTTCAGTTAAGGTGTATCAATATTCTTCTGTGGAGTTGTGTGCCTTGGAGTCTTGGTGAATTTTCTTAGTGTGTAACATAGAAAATTAGGTTGTCTTTTAGCACCAACAACAAGAAGTAGTTTCTACAATGAAAAAAAAACTGTACTCCACAAGAAGACTAATCATCCAGCATAATACGGGTTTAGCTGATGCCGTATTGGTATGTCAGTACTCAGGTCCAGCGAAATATTATTTTAGTAATACTGGTGTTACTCCAACCTTTGCCTGATAGTGTCATTTCTTATTTGATCTCTCCTTGTTACATTTAGCATTCTCCTTAATCATCTCATTTCTGTCATGATGATTTTTCTGTTGTTCTTGGCAGTTAGTGTCCATGTTTGACATTGATAGCATAGAGTTGGGAGGAAAATTTTTGCTTCAGTTGTGATGTATTTGTTTTTCAGTAAAGGGAGTCATCTGTCCAATGACCTGATTTGCTTATTGCATCCGTTCTCAATCTCAGCGTCAATCGTCTCTAAGAATGATATTATGCTATCTAGGCATTTGAAATGTTTCACTTGTTTCAAGTGCCCTCAAACCGCGATTGTCCCAGCAAACTGTCAGTGGATCTCTTTACTGCTCATAGAAAACACAGGAAGAATAGACGGACTGATACAAAAATAAAACGACCCGGAAACTTAAACTTCAAAGAGACAAAAAAGCGATTCTTAAAGTATGTACTATTAACATATGTGCCATAAAATATAAAAAGGAGGAATTAGTAGAAGGAATGAAAATGAAAAAATAAAGACAATGGGAGTTGCAGACACCAAACTCAGAGGTAATGGGTGTAAAGAAATACATCAGAATTATGTACTTCTACACTTCGGAGTGTGTGAGCAAAAAATAGCAAAACAGGGTGTCAGAATGATCATAGAACCAAACACCGCTGACAAAATCTTGGAAATAAAATATGTATCAGAAAGAATTATAACTGTCAAAATAAAGGAAAATGAGGAGACCACAACCTATGTCCAGATATATGCTCCTTGAAATGCACCAGACATGGAGGAAGAATGCGAGCTCTTTGACAACCTCCATTATATGCTAAACAATATAAGTAAAGAGGAAAATGTTATAATCACGGGGGACTTCGACAATGCAAGACTGAGAACTAGTAGAGCTGATGTAGCAGTCCACCTGTGTGTCTTCGATGACCAACAGTGCGTTAGAAATGAAAATGGTAGCAGACTCATAGAACTGTGCAGCCAGCATGATCTTTTTATTGCAAACACATTCTTTAAACACACAGGGTCCCAAATATATACCTGGTACAAATGGAATTATCTGACATGCAGAAGCCAAATTGATTTCATATTAGCAATAAGAAAAGGTCAGTCATTGATGAAAGAGCTATACCCAACCTGAGTTCAAGCACAAACCACAAAGCAGTAGTAGCAGTTATCAGAGCACACAGGAAAAGCCATAACAGAACTCACAAGAAGAAAAGTGAAACAACAAAACTAAGCAAGCTCAAGGAAGAGAATGTGAAAGAAGAACATGAGAAGAAAATAGGAGAATTGTTCATAAACTTACCAACAGAAACAGAATCAGTGGAAGAGGAAAGGGCTTTGTTCAAAACCAGCTTTTTGCGAGCAGCAAAGTAAACATGTGGTACTATGAAAAAACGAGGTAGAGAAATGAAAATAACAACGTGGTGGAATGATGAGGTGAAAGAGGCTGTAATAGAAAAGAAAAATAAATATAAAGAATGCGTGAGAAATAAAGAGGATCTAGACTATATTGAGTATTGAATTGCAAGAAAACACTCTAAGCGGGTAATAAAAGAAGCAAAGAATACCGTGAAGTATTAAACAACAGTCACAAAGAAACTACGACAATATTTTATAAAAAGATCAGTGCAATTAGAAAGTGAGTGCAGCACTCTGACTCAACAGAGATTGTGAACGATGTTAATGGTGATCCAATATGCGAACCAGAGAGGGCAGCACACCGATGGAGACAGTACTTCAACAAGTCACTCAGTATACCATCTGAGCAAGCCAAACCCATGAAAACAACACAGCTGGCCACATAGAACTGTAACCAGACATACTACAAGCTGAAATCAGAGAAGCCATAAGAAAGGCCCCAATGAACAAAGCCCCATGTATGTGATGGAATATCCAGTGAGTTAATCAAATGTGCAAAAAGAGGTTGGAATAGCTTGGCTTCACAGACTCTATAACCTGGGATGGGAAAACAAGACACATCACAGGACTGGAGAAACACTGTAATTATTCCAATATGGAAGAAAAAAGGCAGCAAAAAGGACTGCAACCAATACAGAGGCATCTCACTGCTAAGTCATACTGGGAAAACGTTCTGCAAGATCTAGAGAACAGACTGCCACCAGTGATTGAACCACAGCTAAATGAAACTCACATGGGATTATGCTACAGAAGAGTTCTTCAAATATCACGGACACACACACAAAAAAGAACAAATATAACTATACTACAAGAACTTAATATTGAAGAAGGCTGGCTAGTAAAGAGGATTAAAGAGAGAAAACTTAAATATTTTGGACACATTAAACGTCATGATAATTTAGAGAAGACCGTCTTGGAAGGGTACATAATGGGAAAAAGAAAGAGAGGAAGACCAAGGCGAAGATGGCTGGAAGACATGGTTGATGATCTGCAAATGGATGCATCAGCAGCAGGCCATCTTCCTCACAACCGAGAGGCCTACAGGAGTGTTGTTTGGGAGCCAAAGTTCCACAAGGGGCTTGTAAATGAATGAATGAATGAATGGGATTTAGAAAAAATACAAGCTGTACAGATGCTATCGTTTCCCTAAGACAACTAACAGAAAAATCAGTTAAATACAACCAGATACTGCAAATAGCTTACGTTGATCAAAAAAAAAAAAGATTTTGATAGAGTAGATAGATATAAACTGTGGGAAATCTTACATCAGTACGGAGTTAGTACACATCTGATTAGCCTACGCAAAAACCTATACGAAAACAGAAAGTGTACAGTTAGAACAAATGATGCAGGACACTCTGAACCATTCATAATAAAATCTAGAGTGAAGCAGGGCTGTGTACTATCTCCCTTACTATTCATAACATACACTGACAACATTTGCAAGCAAACTAACATACATAGTAAAAGTTCCATGACAAAGCTGCCCAACAGCCCAACCCCAGAAAGAATGCTGATAAACCCAGAACATCTTCCAGAAGACATACCCAATAGGAGGACCATACACGAACTCCTTTTTGCTGATGATCAAGCACTTATAGCCAAAGACCTACAACAGAACATAAAGAATGTAGCAAGGGCATGTCAAAGCCACAACATAAAGATCAGTGCTGAAAAAAAGAATTCATGACCATAGCAATAGAAGAAATCCAAAGAAAGATCTTCTTAAACAATCAGTCTGCAACTCCCATTGTTTTCATATTTCTGTTGTTCTTACGAATTCCCCGTAACCCCCCCCCCCCCCATTTATGCCGCATATGTTGATATCATCATCATCATCATCAGGTGCCGTGCCGACTATTATGCTTCTCCAGAGTACCCAATCCTTCATGCAGGCCATCAGTTCAGTTGGTGATCTCCTCTCACACCATCCCGTCAGACTGTCCAGTATCATTTCTCTTGGTCTTCCTCTTGATCTTCTTCCTTCTATTTTTCCTGTTGTTTTTCCTGATATTATATAGTTTAAAAATCGCTTTTCTTTCTTTTTGTAGCTCAACATTCATTCATTTGCATGTCCCTTGCAGAACTTTGCCTCTCAAACAGCACTCCTGTAGGCCTCTCGGTTGTGAGCAAGATGCCCTGCCGCTGATGCATCCAGCTCAACATTACGAAGTCGTTTTCCGCTTTTATCAGTCTGTCTGTTCTTCCCGTGCTTTCTATGGGCGGTAAAGGGATACACCGCCAGCTTGCCCGGTCAGTCGCGGTTTGAGGACATAATTTAACCCAGGAAAGCCCGTCTCCCTGAGCGCCAACGTTCCCTTGCGGGTTGACCTGTGTGTACACGGAACATTGGCTACTAATTTTCGCATTTTCACTTCTCCAAAGAGAAGCTGTCCGACCCTAACACTGCTGGATGCCGTGCCAGGTGTGGCACGCACCTTACCGGCCCGTTTCCAATCCGTTTATTCTAAATCACTTCCGTTGACGCATGCGCCTTAATGTGGTAACCAACCTAAACAACGGTAAATACCTCGGCACATGAATGTTTTGAACTTACTTCATCTGCCGATCATTTGTATTAAACATTTTAGGCAAGAATGAGTGACCTTATACTGAACCAAAAGATTTCAAAAACTCAGTTTTGATTCATAATCTGAGGTAAGATATATAACCGTAGTGATGTACAGCGAAGTGCGTGAAATTTAAACTAGAAAAGCACAGGGAAAGTTATACTCCATCGTGATTAGTGTTCACGGTATTACAAAAAGGGGGAGGGGAATGTTTGAGAAAGTCGAATCAGCCGGCAACAGCCTTAGTGAAACATTGACATCTGACAGGTAGTTTAGTTATGCAGGATAATTATCGTTGCAATCTGGACGTGTCCATAGGTGCTCTGATCATTGTCTCCCAGAGTATAGCTTCGTATAGCATATGCTCAGTTTATTTGATGTCATTATTTTGCTGTACACGATTGGTCTGCATAATGAAGGAACATGAGTGATATTAATTCACGTACAAAATATTAATAAAAGATTAAAAATAAATTTCAATGAGAGTAATAGTAATTATATTCTACCACTGATTATTTAGAGAATAGTAAAAAAATAAATAAAACAAAACTGCTTATTTTTTCTGTAACTATCAGCTGATAGCTTACAAATGTGTATTACACATATGTTACACATGAAGGTGCTAGTTTTGTATTTATGAATGTGTTTTTTTAAATCTGGATTTTTTCAGTTACACTGTCTGACATGGCAGTCACAACCTAAAGCTGACATGCTAGTGTCATGGTTGGTGAACCATAGCCAACCAAGACCCTGTCCCACCTCGTCATCGGTGCCTCTGGTAACAGGCCTAGCATGACTAATGGGGCTAGGGATCACCAAAGTCCCCATGTATGTGAAGTCTCCAAAAGAAGCATTGCACACCCCCCTCCCTTCCTGTTTTTTTTAGTTTCACTTAAAATACTTTGCAGCAACATTTTCATCACATCCACAACAAAGAACTTTATGTTCACTGTTTTGGGAGATAGAAGAAGAGGAAAAAGAAATCTGCTTTTGTCCAAGATGTCACTCCTTATTTTCTACAAGAGCAAGCAATTTTTTTTTGTTTGCAGTGGACAACAGTGAGATTTTAACCCTGAAAAAGGCCAAGAGAAGTAGTTAAAGATATAATTTTGCTTTATTTTCCCTATAACTTCATTTGTGAGCAGTATCTGTTAGCTAAAAGTTCCTGCTGTCATTTGAACATTATTTATTATAGTACCAAAATGCAGATGCTTTCACTGTATAAAATACCATATTTATTATAGTACCAAAATGCAGATGCTTTCACTGTATAAAATACCATATTTATTATAGTACCAAAATGCAGATGCTTTCACTGTATAAAATACCATATTTATTATAGTACCAAAATGCAGATGCTTTCACTGTATAAAATACCATATTTATTATAGTACCAAAATGCAGATGCTTTCACTGTATAAAATACCATATTTATTATAGTACCAAAATGCAGATGCTTTCACTGTATAAAATACCATATTTATTATAGCACCAAAATGCAGATGCTTTCACTGTATAAAATACCAATTTTTTTTCTATCATTTTCTATTTTTCTCAGATCAAGCAGAAATGTTTCAATATAGTTTTAAAAAATTATAGTTTTTCTTACTTATTAAAAACAACAACAACAACAATGTAAGCTAATTTGCTTCATTTTTTTGTTAGTTTGTCCAAAGTGAAAATTTGGTGGTCATTTTAACACTCATAAATCATGCAGATAGATTATATAGATATAACTGTTTTAATTCAGAAAATATGCTTTCAGAGAATTTGTCCTTATAATTTTGTTTTCATAACTGCAGGTTTCCATCTCATATTTCACGTTCGAGGTGACCAGCTCATTTCCTGACACATGTAGGCCATCTTTACCAGAAAAAAAGTTGCCACTGAAAATGTCTTTTATGCAACAACCAAATAATTGCAGTGAAGCTGTGAAACGTTGCATGACAGTTCCCGATGCTCCTCTTTCAAGCCAGTTGCGTTACCAGCCACACCCACCTTACGCTTCAGGAAAACCAAAACAGAGACCAAGGCCACATTCAGGTACATAGCAAGAATATATATCTCTCTCAAGAGGAGAGATTCTGTTGTTTATATTGAATGCTTTATATGTTTTCTTGAAGCGAGGAGCTTATAGTCAAGAGAAGAGAACATGGATATAAAAGTGGTCATGATCTTTAGCATAAAATCCAAGCAAACATGAAAGTAAAACTGAAGCTAAAGAGTTGGTTTCACGTGTCAAGGTATCTTGATATGCTTTCAATCAATCAATAAAGTGCCGTGCCGTGTAGTGTAGAAGATATTTCTCTCCACATTTCCCTGTCTTTAGACTTGATTATGAGATCCGCCGGTGACTTTCTTCCTAGCCACACTGACAGCTCATCCAGTAACTTCTCTCTCTGTCTTCCTCTGTCTCTTCTTCCCTTAATTTGATATGCTTTAGCAACAAAAAAATTGTATGTAATGCTAACATATTTGAAATAAAATCTGTGAAACAGAGAGAAGCTGAATCATTGCAAAATAAGACTAGCCTGATATCTTGCACTAAATATTTAATGGGATGAATATAATACATTTTGGGGGTATTATGAGCAAAACATCTTGTAGTGTACAGCCACGTCTGGTTTTCTTCTCAGGGGTATGGAGGCAAAGATAATTACATTTTCAGAAAGTTTTGGTTCCTTTTAAAAATTTATGAAGCCCCCCCCCACCCACACACACGTATTTTGCATGCTTTAAGTGTGTTGTTTCATGATATGTTGTCAGTTCTGGGCTTTCATTATTGATACTTTCTGTTCTACTTGCTGATAAAGTTTGATAATCACTTTCTCTGCATATCTGTTGGTGTTGAAGTACATAAAATAGATGTCATTTAATTAGTGTTATTAGTAAATGTATTTTATATGTCATAGCCCCTCACAGATGTACAAGCTACACTGTGCCTTGGCATGCACCAAAACATGTTGAACCAAACCACCCAACATGTTACTACAATGTATCCCTACTCAGTCATAGACCAATTGAATCCAGGGTCAGCAGAAATGCACCATATGCAGGTATACATTTAGCTAATTTTGCTTTTACTTCATGTGTCTAGAAGGTGTGGGCAGTGCAGTTTATAGTAAGATGATTCTCATGTGAAAGCAGGTTGGAGAACTGTTACTGCTGCATTCCAGTCAGTCCAGGTGTGAAAAATGGTACCTGCCAGTTTCTGTTAGGGAAGCCTGCCTATAAAATCAGAAATGTCTGGCGTACATTGAAAATATAACAGACATTCTGATAAAAATTAGTCTGATGTACACAAAACTACTTGAAAGTGCTCAGTGGATGCATAAAAGAAGTGTGACTATTTCTATATGATTTATATATTTAGATCAGTTTAATTTGTGTCAAATGATTTTTAAAATGTTTGTTGGGAGAAAAAAACAGAACATTTATATTGGCCGGTTAGAGGGTTATTGTCTCCAAAAATGACCATCGTTTTATGTAATTTCTTTAAAATATTCATTTATTACTTCTGAGCTTTAAAAGTATTGTGTTACGGTAGTTGTTGGAATCTTAAACGGAGACAAGTATTACAGTAAGTGATAAAAAAGAAACCCGTTAAGCAATGTGCCCTCTAAGGTTTTGCGATTTGTGTGCAGAATTTTTAACCCTTATGCAAGTATACTCTAAACAGAAACCTCGTGTGCAGTTGTGAATCATAACATCAAATTACTGCATATAAGTAAAATAATTCTTGTAGGAAAAAAAAAGTAGTAAAATCCAAGGAAATCGGGAAAACAAACTCATTTAATGCTATCATATTTTTTCTTCAGATAGCACAGATCAGGAAATTGAAAGTAGCAGTTTGGGTTTTTTTTTTTTTTGCGTGGCATATAAAATGTTGTTCTCTGTATGGTTTGTTTTTGTGCTCACTGCAGCGTAGGTTGGAGGGAACATTGCCGTTAAGGTGATGGAAAGATAGTATAAAAATGAATGTAATGAATAATTAAAAAGAAAATTGAAAAAAGTGGCAGTTTGGTTGCCTATTGCCACATGTGGCATGTAAAAGTATGGAAAGTGGCATATATACTTGCTTGGCAGTCTGACTGAGAATAAAAATGTGTACCTTAGAAAAATAGATGAGAATGACCAAGTTAAACATTTTTGCCCTTTAATAGATAGACGGTTTAGGACATAAAGTAAGAGTTATCTCGTGTTCATGAACAACATGAAACTTTTATCATTTTAATAGATGCTTTTTTTTTTTTTTTAAAGACTTGTTACAGATATTATTTTCTGTAATTTTGTTACAGATAAATGGTCTTTTACTCTTGGTATTAGTAAAGATGCTGTAAATAAAGATATATTATTAATTAATATGAAGTAATTTTGTAAGTAATGTACATGTACAAATTTTGTTTGTTTGTTTTGTTTCCTTTAATAAACGTTTCATTGTTTTTGCCTTGAAAGTCATATAGGATTGTAGACATGGGTCATGATGAGCTGAAAAGTAAAATGAACTCGGTATTTGTTTCATTTCAAGAAATTTACAACAATGTGAAGTATGCAAGTGTTAATCATCAAGGACACACTTGACAAATATTGTTTTGCTGTTTTGCAGATTTTTTATTTTCAGGGTAAGCAGGTGTAGTATATGTGCTTGCTGTGAATCATCTCTTGGCATCTAATCAGACCGATTTCATTTCATCTTTTTGTATGTTCCATGCTTCTTAATAAGAATTCTTTGGTTGTTTTGTTCTGGTGTATTTTTATTGCTTATTTGTTTTTGAGAATGAAGCAGAACATATCTGATATTATTATTTACTTTTGTTTGACTGAGGTTTCATATTGACTCTGTACCATTACAAGTTTTGCAGATTACTAAACAATGTTTACTCTTCAGACTGAATGTTATGTTTTGTGACAGAATTTTTCTAGAAATCTGCAACAAATTATTATGTTTCAGCTCGAAAGATGGAAAGTTTTGTAAACTCTGTTCTGGGTTACCCTCGTGTTGAAAATGGTCACAGTGTCCCATTTCCCTCGTATGATCCTCTGAATGATCCTCATCTTGTGGAGTATTTTGAGAGAAGATTTGGATCCATACAGACAGAGGCATTGAGATGGCAGGTGTAATATCTTTGATTATGTATTTTGTTAATAGACAAGGATGTGTTTAGTTTATTAAGGATTTGGGCACATGTCAGAATTCTTTTACAATATTCTTATTTACTTTAAATGTTGATGTTAAATATATGACCCTGCCTTACCTAAGGTCACAAACGGGAACACATACCCTTCTGCTTGCCACAGACACATGCACATGCACTGTCCTCCCCCAAATGTGTGATTCTAAAATAATAATTGTAACTTACATTTGTTGCATTTTAATATTACTGCAATATTGATAGTTACAACTGTTGGAGAATCAAAGCTTATAATTGTCACAACTTAGTAAAGTAAAGGTAACCCTGTCATGCCTTAGAGGCACATAGGGATATGGTGTTAGTGCCCATATTTTCCTTGACCTGTCAGCACACTAGAGGGTGATATGGTCAGTATCACGCCTGGCTGCCTTTTCCTTCCCCAACTCCAGAAGAAGTTGGGTACCCATTTCTACAGCTGGGTGACTGTGGTGCCGCCGGCCGGATTCGAACCCCCGACCTTCACCATGAGAGACCAGTGCACTAACCACTTCACCACTCAGACACCCTGTCACAACTTAGTAGTATTGAAATTCTGTAACCAGCAGTTGCTGCAGAATCACAGTTTATAAATTTCGTTTCTCAGCATCTCGTACAGCATCCGAAGCTTACAATATGTTGCTGAAACTTTTTAGGTGGTGTCATAAATGTCATAGCTTATATCTTTTGCAGGGTCAAAAGTGTTCAAATATCAGCTGTTCTATTATTGCACACATCTTTTGCTGTAAGCATTCGTTGTCTGTCAAGCTTTACATGAAGGGCTGTCATGACTGCCTGTATTTATTTTTATCATATTCAGAAGCTGCATCGAAGTTCAGGAAGATCTAGCAGTGCAGACAGTTATGGACGTTTTAGGCTGCCGTCAAAACACAGAAGATTGGCTAATAAGGATGGAGATATCTTGTACAAGATTGAAGTTACAACCGGAGACATCAAAAACAGTGGCACAGATGCTAAGGTTCATGTTTGATTTGTTACAGTTTCTCTTTTTTTAAAAAATTTCTTAATGTTTGGCTGGCTTTTCTTTATTAGTGCAAGACTGCATTGTTCGTGAATGATTTGATGAAAGCACTGTAATACAAAGTTTAATAACAAAAAAAAAATACTCGGACTAGTGTCATGAAGCCTTAGTATTACAAAATTAACTAAATTAAATGGTTCTTTAGAAATAGTTTCATGCAACAGTTACACACTGCTCCCAACATTTTGTTTACTTCTGAAAATACTCATTTTATAAACACTTTTGGTAATCACTGTTAGATTAGCCTCAGAATTTCTCTTATCTCTTCAGAAACTTGTCCTTTTTAACAGGTTTCAGTTTAAAAAAAAAATTACATGGGACCAAATGTTTGGGGAACTAGGGTGACTATCCACCAAAAACTGCTGAACCAGGAGGGAAGTATGAGCCACTGCATTGTTGTGATGCAGTACCCATGATCCATTTTTCCAGCTTACAACTGCTTTTTCCTTACTGACTCATGTAACCACTTCATAATCTCAAGATAAACTTTACTGTTTGCCTTGTTGGTTCATGATAAACTGTCTCTTGAGAACTGAAAACTAAGGTGGTCACAGCTTTTTTATCTTCGATTTGACTAGCGGAGTTTTCTTCAATATTGGAAAATTCAGTATCTTTCAGTGTGGTGACAGATGCTTTGTTTCTATGTCATAGCCATAAATCTGAATAAATTTTGCCGCAAGATGAGTCATGCTCAAGGAATCAAAGAAGCTGCTGACATAGTCTTAGTATTCTTTTTGTAATAGACCTCGCATGTGCTTATAAAGTTTTTCACTTTCTTTATGCCTTAGTACTAATACGGAAATTAGACTTGGTAAAAGTGTTGATTCAAAGGGTTAGAGCATGTATAAGTGTTGATTCAAAGGGTTAGACTTGGTAAAAGTATTGATTCAAAGTGTTAGACTGTATATGTGTTGATTCAAAGAGTTAGACCTAGTAAAAGAGTTGATTCAGAGTGTTAGAGTATGTATAAGTGTTCAATCAAAGGGTTAGTTCAAAGGGTTAGTCTAGCCAGGGTTAGACTTGGTCAAAGAGTTAGACTTAGTAAAATGGTTGATTAAAAGTGTTAAAGCACATATGTGTTAAATCAAATGGTTAGAATGGGTAAAAGGGTTGATTCAAAGGGTTATTCTGTGTATAAGTGTTGATTCAAAGGGTTTGAGTGAAAAGACTGATTCAAAGGGTTAGACAGAGAAAAGATTGATTGAAAAGGTTAGACTCAGTGAAAAGATTGATTAAAAGGGTCAGACTGAGTGAAAAGATTAATTCAAAGGGTTAGACTGTATGAGTATTGATTCAAAGGGTTAAACTGAGTGAAAAGATTGATTTAAAGGGTTAGACTAAAGTGGTTGATTCAAAGTGTTAGACTGTGTATAAGTGTTGATTCAAAAGGTTAGACTGAATTAAAAGATTGATTCAAAGGGTTAGACTGGGTAAAAGGGTTGGTTAAAATGGTTATACTAGGTAAAAGGATTGATTCAAAAGGTTAAACTGTGTATAAGGGTTGATTGAAAGGGTTAGACTGAGTGAAAAGAGTGATTCAAAAGGTTACACTGGGTAAAAGGGGTGATTCAAAGGGTTAAGCTGGATAAAATGGTTGATTCAAAGGGTTAGAATGAGTAAAATGGTTCAATCAAAGGGTTAGACTGGGTAAAAAGTTTTATTCAAAGGATTAGAATGTATATAAGTGTTGATTGAAAGGGTCAGACTGAATGAAAAGATTGATTAAATGGGTAAGACTGAGTGAAAAGATTGATTGAAAGGATTAGTGAAAAGATTGATTGAAAGGGTTAGACTGAGTGAAAAGATTGATTGAAAAGGTTAGACTGAGTGAAAAGATTGATTGAAAGGATTAGACTGAGTGAAAAGATTGATTGAAAGGATTAGACTGAGTGAAAAGATTGATTGAAAGGATTAGATTGGGTAAAATGAAGCAGAATATGATGGTAAAAATCTTCCTGTGATACTTTGTAACACAAACATTAATAAATAGACAAAATATTTGTAACACAAACATTAACAAATAGACAAAATACAATATGAGGGTAATGTGTGTCACACTAAATAAGGATTTTTAAATATTACCCACAGTTATTCAACATTTTATAATGTCTACATTTTTAAGGAAGCCCTTTTAAAAAAAAAAATGTGTTTCAGGCAAAATTCTGCATATGAAGGTAATGTTTTTAGTGCTATATCATATTTCCATTATTGTGTCTGCTTATGTTTTGAATGTTTTGTGTGAAATGTGTCTTAACATTCCATTAGGTGTTTGTGAAATTGAAAGGCACCAGAGGAAAGTTGCCTAAAACTCGTTTGACAAAGAAGGCTGGTTCAGTTAAGTCTGGAAAAAATGTTGCATTTCGATTTGCTAAAGGGTCGACACATGTGTTCAAAATATGGGGGCCTAACATTGGTGATCTGAAGTCACTTATTGTTGAGGTTAGTTTGGCTTGTTTTTGTTTTATATATACTTATTCCATTTTTTTTCTTAATGGACAAGCATGAAGGCACATTAAAAATTCACCAACTGATCTGATGGAGAAATATCAAAGATCGAGATCTGTGGAGGATTATGACTATCAGTGATTGTCAGGCACGGCACCTGGTGATGATTTTTTTGCTTGACATGTGTCAGTCTTGGATATATTAAAATTCAAATTCTTTTATGCATCTGCCACACTTCTTACTCCTTCCATGTCTTAGATATTTCACGTGTCAGAGAAGTGGACATACATGTGCGTGTCACTGAGACAGTGAAATATGAATGAAATATGGTTATCATGGGAAAAGCCATTCAAAGATCATTATAATGGCCAGTGAACTGTTTAATTTGGACATTTTTTGGAGAGCTGGTTGTGAGCATGAATGTGGACAGACATCAGAGGCAGAAAATCTGTGTGAAAGATAGTGATTTTTTTCCCTCAAAATAAATTTTCAGTAACATTTTCTTTTTAATGATTTTTTAAATTCAGATTTATGGGGCTGGTAATGCGTAATGTGTTGTAATGCTTGAAACTGAGTTATTGAAATATTACAGACTTGTAACTTTACTTTCAGACATCAGCACTGAAAAAAGAGGAAGCTTGGTATTTGCAAGAGATTAAAGTAGTGAACACAAAATCTAAAAAGTCCTGGCACTTTTTCTGCAACCAGTGGTTTTCTCTCTTTCATGGTGATGGTCAGGTAACCAGGGAACTCTACCCAGCTCAGACTACTAGAACAGGTCATTTATTATTTCATCATTCTTGTCCATTTTGTGCTGCCTTTAACAGTGTTTCTAATGAGATTGGTTGCCTGTTTTCTTCTGTGCCACGTGGCCAACATATTCAGAAATTTTGTCTTAGACAGAGAAGATAAAATATAAATTCACATGAATGCTACATAAAAAAATTGGAATGGAAAACAACAGAATAAAATAAAATGAATGGAGCACTTAGCTGTGACTTGTAAATAGCTGTGACCTATAAGAGGGTTAGATGTGTGCATAGTGGAGTGTAGAGAATGTTTAAATGGAGACTTGTGGTGTGTGATGGGTGAGTCATAAAAATGAGGAAAAATAAGGAGGGGGAGGGAACTGTGGAGAAGCGAGAGAGTGATATTATGGTAATCTAGCTGGGAGAAAGTGGAATATGTTACTATAGTTGGGATAGAGAGGTTGTAATCTGATCCTGTGAGGTTGTTCTGAACTATGTGCTACAAATGAGAAAGGAGTTTAACTTAGTGCAGAGGGAATATGATTGTGGAAGAGGGAAATGTTAGGTGTAGCTGAACTTCAAGTTCAAACCATATGGTTCAAGCATTCCATATTCCTGAATGTAGCAGTTCTCAAGGGCTAGGCAGCTTCTGTTATCAGTGTGACATTTTTTGATGGCTGTTACCAGAAAATCAGATTTGCCTCTATGACTGGGGCCATTGAAGTTGATTAGGGACTGGTTTTGAAGCATGCTGGGTGATATCGTACAGATGTTTCTGCATGCGGCCACCTAATCTGAGTCCATTTTCACCAGTATAAATTATCTTGCATCATTTGCATACAGTGGCATATATCACATTATGGGACTCGCATGTGAATCATTCATGAAGAGTGAGGACATTTTTGGGAAAAGTGATTGTTTTCATTTCCCAGACTACAGGGCAGGTAACACAGCGAGGGCGGTTACATTTTATAGTGCCAACATATGCAGGGTTCCACTTTAGGTGGCTATGGATGAGGATGTCCCATTTTGATGATAATAGGGGTAGATCAGAGGAGATGTCATGAGCGTTGGTGTTGAGTTGGATTAGTGGCAGATGGCAATAGAATTTTCTTAACCATCTGATCATGTGGGTAAAAAGGAAGTACTAATTTAACTCTGTTGGATGAGGTAACAGGTTTTTTTTTCCCCACCTTCTCCTGGCTAGATTACCATTGTATCACTCTCTCCTTTTTCCACGCCCCCCCACAAATATGACCCATGTATCATACATCACAAGTCTCCATTTAAACATTCTCCACACTCCACCATGCACACTTCTGAACACAGTCTTGCAAGTCACAACTTCTTACAAGTCACACCTAAGTGCTCCATTTTATTTTATTCTATTTTCTTCATAGAGTGTATACTTCAGTACATATATTATATCTAAGGTAACCACTTAATGACCGTGTACATACTCATTTCTTCATAAACTAGGATGTACACAGTCATTAAGTGGTTTTATTTGTGTTTCACATGTGAAGTATTACCGTGAAACATGAAATTTGTTGAGATTCAGTAGAGGCATTTTTAATTCAAGAGTAAGTCAGTATCAAAAACAGTTCATGACGTTGTATGTCTTTGGATGTGGATTTGATCAGCTTCATTTTCTGATTGCTAATGGGTCAAGCTGTTTCTTTTGTCTGGTCAAGGATGATGATGATATGTCATAGCTGTTGCAAGACTCCTCACTTTTCATGGTATATATAACATGATGGGATGAGACAAATGAGATGAATCTGATGGGATGATACTATTATAGATAGCCATAAGATGATGGGATGATATTGTTAAAGATAGTCATAAGATGATGGAATGATGCTGTTACAAACAGACTTAAGATGGTGGGATGATGCTGTTACAGACAGACTTAAGATGGTGGGATGATGCTGTTACAGACAGACTTAAGATGGTGGGATGATACTTTTACAGACAGACTTAAAGTGGTAGGATGTGCTGTTACAGACAGACTTAAGATGGTGGGATGATGCTGTTACAGACAGACTTAAGATGGTAGGATGATGCTGTTACAGACATACTTAAGATGGTAGGATGATGCTGTTACAGACATACTTAAGATGGTGGTATGATACTGTTACAGACAGAACTAAGATGGTGGGATGATGCTGTTACAGACATACTTAAGATGGTGGGATGATACTGTTACAGACAGAATTAAGATGGTGGGATGATGCTGTTACAGACATACTTAAGATGGTGGGATGATACTGTTACAGACAGAATTAAGATGGTGGGATGATGCTGTTACAGACAGACTTAAGATGGTGGGATGATACTTTTACAGGTAGCCATAGCACCAAGTTTTCTGTGAGCTCCACTATGACATGTGAACAGTTCTGCCTTGTTTACCAGGTTGTTGTGACAACTTGTTGAGTAAATGAAGCAGACTTGACTGGTATTAGTGGTAGTAAAGTGACCTCTCATCTAAAGTCAGAAATCTTGATTCCTGCTGTCATTGACTCAGCTGTCAAAATATATACCAGTCATATTACAAGGTCTGATTTGAAAAAAAAAACAAAACAAAAACAAACTCTGACACTTGAATATCTGGTAAGTGTTGGGAGAAAGCTAGATGTGCTCATCATTTGGATAAATGATTTCTTTAAACTTTTTAATTGTTTGTGTACTTCAATTTTTTTTTTTTACCCATCAGTATTTAAGATGGACCTGATTGAAAGGCTGTTTAATGTTTCAGGCTTGGAAAGACAGCAACTGAAATATTTAAGTTTTTGAAACATCATTTTGAGAAATCGTCAGATCTGGATCATGCTTTCAGAGTGGTTCAGGTGGGTTAAAGAAGGCAAAAGTCTGAGATGAGGAAATATTGGATAGGCCTTGAAGCTTCCAGAATCAATGAAAAGGTTATCTAGGTTCAGGAGTTTATTCATGACAATTGCCAGGTGTTATAGATGTTGCTAATAAGCAGAAATATCATGTAGGTTTTTGCCTAGACATTTTGACCAGTGCTATAGGTGTGAGTCATGTTGCCACAGAGTTTGTTCCTCAGCTCTTTCAGAAAAGAAAAATGTGACAGTTTCATAAGAACTTTTGGAAAGGGCAGAAACTGGCTGGGACTTCTCAGATAACACTATAACAGGTGATGAAAGTCGGAACTGTGGGTGTGACATGGAAACAGAGCGTCAGCCATTGAAGTTCAGAGCACTGAATTCTCCAAGATTGAAGAAAATTCAGCAAATGAATTATAAGGTTAAAGCCATTATCATCCTTTTTTTTTTAAATTGCAAAGGGACTCCTAAATGTGATTGTGAATAGTCACTGTAGATTTCTCTCACAAGAGTGAAAAGTATCCTCAGGACCCGGACTTGAGATGAAGTATGTGCAGTGCCAGTGACATGGAAAAATGATGGGATTCACTAGATGTGCTGCATTTTTAGAGAAAATATGTGCTTTAGCTTGAAAACTGCTGTAGAAAGTGAATCAGAAGAGGAAAAGTAATCTGGTGAGTTGATCTTAGAGGATTAAATAGAGAAAACTTAAATATTTTGGACACATTAAATGTCATGGTAATTTAAAGAAGACTGTCTTGGAGGGGTACATAATGGGAAAAAGAAAGAGAGGAAGACCAAGGCGAAGATGGCAGCAAGACATCGTTGATGATCTGCAAATGGATGCATCAGTGGCAGGCCATCTTGCTTACAAGCGAGAGGCCTACAGGAGTGCTGTTAGGGAGGCAAAGTTCCGCAAGAGACATGCAAATGAGTGAATGAATGAATCTTAGAGAAGCCTTTGACATTTTTTTTCTAACTCTTTCACTTTACTACATCAGTATTTATTTGTTTATTATCCGTATCTGATAACATATGAGTTATACGTTTTTTTTTTTTTTTGCTTCCATAGAATATGAAGTAGTGACAGTAACAGGAGATCATCTTGGAGCAGGAACCAGTGCCAATGTGTTCATGACGTTGTATGGCAAAACTGGAACTACCGAGAAAATCCAGCTGAAGAACAACAGAACGGCCAGCTTTCAGAGCGGTGCTACGGACATCTTTCACTTCAAGTCCAACTGTGTGGGGCCAATGAGAAAATTGAGGATAGAACATGACAATACTGGTCTGGGACCGGGCTGGTATCTGGAAAGGGTAGGTGTAGTACAGTGTGTGTAAGGACAGCTAATCTAGGACACATAGTAGGGTTCACTGTGCAGCACTTAACTCTTCCCGTGCCTTGGGTCGCTGTAGCAACCCTTCGGTTTTCCGATTTGTGCCAATGGTCAGTATAGCGACTCTTGGTTTGTTTCAATAAGACAACTGTTGTAACATTTAGATTGTACATATTTCGTCCGCGTTTCTGGTGACACTTTTCAAAATGGTGAAAGAGTCCTTAGTTACGAGCGATGCCAAACGAGAAAAAGGAAGAGAAACATTGAAAATTTTCAATTTTTGATGATGTAGATAGGGGTATGGACATGGCCTGTGACACCCCACTGCTCTTGAATGTATCCCAAGTAGTTCTGACATATTTAGATGACTGGAGAAGTAGTTAGGAGGTTATTTCAGACATTAATTTAGCGAGAATGCAACATAGAATCACAATATGAGATCGACAAGTAGATCTAGACATCTCAGATGGTAAGTAGTGTAGATCTATACCTAGCCGATGGTGAGCTGGGCACAATCATTGTCTAAAAACACCACATTACTTCTTTTTTCCTAAAAAACTCTGCATTTATGAAATTTTCATACATTTAGTTATATTTTGAAAAATAATAAGTACACGGAAGTACATGTAAATACTGTTTTCCATTCCATTTTACAACTATACCCCTTATACATATCAAGACCTGCGCTTTTATTCCGGCACCCAACTGAACGTCCGTGTTTCTTCCTGTGGCACGAGAAGAGTTAAAGTGTTAAGTGTTAATAGTGATAACATTTATGAAATGTATATTTTGTCACCAAACTGGCACCAGGTGACAAAAGTGAGAAAATCCCTGTTTCTGAAATAGCACCTATTACACTGTAGAAACTGGAACATTGAAATAGGACATATGATTGTGAACATATTGATACAATGCATTTATGTTACTAAGTTGATGACAGTTAAGTTTGGTGTGAGAATATGCAAACAGTTATTTGTTTTTTTTTTGTTATAGTCAGTCAGTCATTTGGATGTTCCTTGCGGAACTTTGCCTCCTTAACAGCATTCCTGTAGGTCTCTTGGTTGTAAGCAAGATGCCCTGCTGCTGATGCATCCATTTGCAGATTATCAATGATGCCTTGCAGCCATCTTCACCTTGGTCTTCCGCTCTTTCTTTTTCCGTTATGTACCTTTCCAAGATGGTCTTCTCTAGATTATCATGACATTTAATGTGTCCAAAATATTTAAGTTTTCTCTGTTTAATCCTCTTTACTAGCCAGCCTTCTTCAGTGTAAAGTTCTTGTAGTATGGATATATTTGTTCTTTTTTGTGTCCATGATATTTGAAGAATTCTTCTGTAGCATGTACATTCAAAGGCATTTATTTGTTTCTCAGCTGTTTTGTTAAGTGTCCAGGTCTCACAGGCAAATGTTGCGATGGGATAAATGCATGCCCTTAAAAATTTTATTTTTTTTGTTATAGTGTTAGTTGTTTATTTATATTTAGATTGTACGACCTATATGAAGTGAGAGATTGTGTTAGTTGTTTGTAGCGAAAGATTGTACCAACAGTATCCGCCAAGAAACTAATCCACAATATTTTGTTGTTCTTTGGAAAGGTTGTGGTCACAGACTTGAAAAATCCACACTGGAAATATTTCTTCCCATGCGGGCAATGGCTGGCCAAAGATGAAGGGGATAAAGAGATTTGTAGAGATCTCATTGGCAGCAGGGATCCACTGGCCATTAGAAAAGGTTGCTATGTTGAATGCTTATCTAAGTCATTACAAGTTCATGAGAAAAGTCTAGAATGTTTTATGCTGAGTGGGAGCTTTGTTGTGAAACATTTGCTGTACTTGCGGAAAGACAAAGGTTTATTGTCCCATTTTTTGTAATTGTGGCATCAGTTTTCTTTTTTCTGTTACATGTATGACGATTTTGAGAAGTTTGATGAAGACATTTTGTAATGCGGAAATCTTCATGGAAGAAATTTACGCTTTTCTGTTACACATTTTGACATATAATTGTTGCATCCTGTCATTACATAAATCATGACACAAAAGTCATTTGTTGAGAACATGGAAATCTTGAAACAAGTAAGTTTGGAAAATGAAAATTATAAACAAGATTTTATGTCTATATGTTTAGAAAATTGAAATAATGGTATGCGATTTATGTATTTGAAATGAAAGAAGATATATTTGGAAAATGTAAATTGTAAAAAAAAGAAAAAAAGATTTATATGTTTTGAAATGCAAATCATCATAAGATATATATGTGAAAAATAAATATCATGATTTGAGATTGCCATATACTGTGTTAATATAATCCTTGACACAAACTTCTTATCTTGTGTTTCTGCTCTGTTTGCTTCAGCTGGGATATCTTGCTGCATAGTTTTTTTTTTTTTTCTGACAATAATTTTATCACTTTTGATTAAAATCCCATAATTCTCATTTCTTCCTGCCAGCTACAAAATACAAAGTGACTGTATACACTGGTAGCAAAAGTGGAGCAGGAACTGATGCAAATGTTGCTATCTGCATGTTTGGAGAGTTTGGAGATTCTGGGGAAAAGAAGCTGAGCAGAACTAAGAGGAATTGTTTTGAGAGAAACTCGTAAGTTTGGCTACAGTTATTTTGTGTTTGCTAATCCATAACATAATGAAAGTTCCCATCAATCAAGAAGGAAAAATATACATTGAAGGAATGGCTGTTGAAAAAGTAAACCAGTTTGCATATCTTGGCAGCTACATAGACCAGGATGGGGACACCAGAAAGGAAGTTAGAATTGCAAAAGCAACACTGACCTTAAAGAATCTTGAGAGCATATGACACTCAAAAGTTATAAGCACAAAAACCAAGCTAAGGTTATTCAGTTCAAATATAATATCCACCCACATTTATGCATGCGAAAACTGGAAAACAGCTAAAGAAATAATCAAGAAATTAGACTCTTGAAAACAAATGCCTAAGGAAAATACTCAGTATGAAGTGGAATGAATTCAAGAACAACGTAGAGATATGGCAGTCATATGAGGAGAAGAAACAGTCGGATAATCTCAAAACAAGCCGTTAAGTAGAACACAGCAAGCTGAAGAAAAAGAGGTTGACAATGTGAAACTGTAAAGAGGATGTTGTTAAGGGAGGGCAAGTTAGTAGGCATGGCGTCCCCTTATGATGTTGAAAATCTTGCTGAAAACAGGAAAACTTGGCCAACTACCATGTGAGCCATATGTGACGTTTAACAGCATGGAAAGAATATAAAATGTAAGAAGAATCCATAATTACATAAATACATAACAATCCATAACTATGGCAGCTTTCTCTTTATACCAAGAATAAATGCATGAATAATGGCAGGCAGAATTTGACAAAGGAAAAAAGCATGGAACCTCATTTTAATACTTTATGAAATGACTAGAAATGTTACAACAAATTCAAGATAAGAGAAGAAAACTTGGCAGTTTTAGGTGTCACTACTTCTGTAGAATAATGAACATCAAGTGGCAAGTTAGGGATATGAAGGATACCTGCAACACACGAAAGACTTTTCCAAGAGCTGCAAAGATCTGGCAAGAACAGATGAAAGACCATTGCACAGTGGAGAGTGACTTTGTGTAGGGATGCTGCACTGTTTCAGGAAGAGACAGAAGCAAAAGATGAAGACAGAAGCTACATGAGCATAGACAGAGAACTTTGCAAGAGAAACATGAATTGTTAGTACTGTGGTTGAATATGTCAGTCAAATAAACAGCCCTGATTCCAGATGTTCAGTAAAATTATACTTGGTGCCTTGTACATGCAGCTGATATTTATGGTTCCAGGGCCATCTTCTGAGAGATAAAAGGCTTTATCATATTTTTGTTTCTGCATTGTTGATTTTGTGATGCTTGTTCGTTGTGGTTAACTTGATGTCATATATTCACAACAAGGACCTTCGTCACATATGGTAATGATTTATCACAGTGTTATATGTGTGTTGTATGTATATTAGCATCTGAGAAATAGTAGAGTAATCAGTTTGATGTGACAGAAATAAAAAAAACAAGACAGTTACCTGAAAATGAAACCATAGACTCCAGTAAGACAAACAGCAGGCCAGCCATGAGAAAACAGCGTGCTGTCGACTTGGTCATCTTACATCTCCAAGTCTTTTCTGTAACTGTAAAAAAAGGACCTAGCTCTATTGCTAGTCAAAGGGAGCAGCCTCATTACACTCGCGTGTTTGGCCTTTAACATCAGAATTTCCTTCCGTTATTTTAGAGAAATGATTCCAACGTTGTGTTGGGTGTGTATTGTGTATAATCTAGCATTTAGCTGAGATTTGCCCTTGGCTACATGTAATGCAGTAAAGTGAAGTCTTAATTGTGTGTGTAATAAAAATATATAAATGCTGAGATTTCCATGTAATAAAAAAAATCTTATTCAGGAATATTGTGAAGAAGAAACTCATACTAGTCTTAGCATGGGATCTTCCCTTTTGTACCATGAAAGCTTTTCTGTGCTCAGTAAAAGAATGTAGTAACCCAAAAAAAAAGTTTCACAAATTACTTCTTCTCTAGAGAAATTAACCATAACTTTTGGGAATATATGTTAGTCTGGATAACTTGGAAGATTATTTATGCTCAAAAATATATACAATGAAGAGATGCATTTGTAATAGGTTTACAAGCTTATTACATATATATAATATATATGGTTTGTTAGTTGTGATGAAAGTGGTTTTAAATGACATTTTTCCAGAGTAGACGAGTTTGTTCTACAGTGTCCAAAACTTGGGCAGCTAGAGAGAGTACGAATAGGTCACGACAACTCTGGTTTTGCACCAGGATGGTTTTTAGAAAAGGTAGGAGATTTTGTTGTTGCTTTTGGTTACATATCTTGTAATCTGTGTTTTATACTACTACTACTACCCTCTTGTGCTGTTAAATGTCACATAGGACTCGCAAAGTGTTTCGGCAGTTTTTGTTGATTTAGTTGCAAGTTCATGTTTTCCCCCTCTAGAGATACCTCCCAGGATAAGGTTGTTAGCCTTGTGCCCAAATCCCAATACAGGAGGGTTTGGATCTCATGAACTTAGACATGCGTGGCTTAATCTTTGAGATAAGCATATGACTATTAGCAGGATCAACCAGATAGCTTTCTTCACCGAACCTTAGTCGGATATCTGCCGACTGACCGACACGGGACAGGAGAGACCACGCTCTGCTTAGAGCGATCCCTTTCGACCATGCCATAAGTTATGTTTACTGTAACCTGGATTTGATGTTAATGTGCTGTGTCTGTACATTTTTTTTTGTAACCTTCTCTTCAAAAAAGTGTTTTTTAGCTCATGACCTTACATCAAATATCACCATCATCATGTATAAATATAATCTGATTTAGTGGAATAGTTAAACAAAAACTACAAAAGATCTTAAAGACTTCAGCATTGGTTTAAAAAAAAATAAAATCTGTATATTAATATGTAATAATTTGGTGTAAAGTAACTTAATAATGCAGAAAAAGATGGGGAAAAAATATCAGATGTTCCATGTGAAGGGAGGAATTCCAGGTTCCCCAGGATGTCTTGAGCATGCTTCAATGATTTGGGAAGCTATTCAACAGCCAAGATCTGGAAAGCAAGATCTACAGGTAATATGGCTTGACCGAGCCAATGTGTATGCCTCAGTACCGCACCAGATGATATGGCTAGCACTGGACATATATAATGTGCCAAAAGAAATCACGAAGATGCTGAAAATGTACTTCACAGGGTTCCTCATGAGATTTGGAAAATCAGGATATATTACAAGATGGATTGAGCTCCAGGTAGGAACTGCAATGGGCTGTATACTATCTCCCATACTGTTCGTACTAGCCATCCAAGTAATCCTGGAAGCAGCAGAAGGAGCAGGATAAGGCCCAAGGTTCAGAAATGGATGTCAGATGCCACCACTAAAAGCATTCATGGATGACACAACAGTAATAACAACCAGTGAAGCACAGGCACGAAAGATGTTAGAGCATTTGGATAGCCTTATCATATGGTGCCGCATGTGCTTCAAGCCAAAGAAGTCAAGAAGCCTGTCACTCAGAAAGAGGAAAGTGATAGAAAGATCGTACACAGTGGCAAATCATATAATCCCAACTGTAGGGGAAGAACCAGTGAAGAGCCTTGGCAGAGTATATGATGCTTTCATGAAAGACTTGAACACGGTGAAGCAGGTCATAGAAATGGCACAGAATGGACTGAACATCATAGACAAAAGCAAGCTACTGGGGAAGTTCAAAATATGGTGCCTCCAGTTCATGCTGATTCCACTACTCATTTACGAAGTAAGTACCAGCACAGTAGAGGCAGTCGAAAGAAAGATAAATAAATCCATAAGAAAGTGGCTGGACATGCCACCAGGATTAACTGATGTAGCGCTGTACTGCAAGAAGAGCAAACTGCAGCTACCATTCAAATCTGTGGTCGAAGAATACGGGGTAGGAAAGACAAGGCTTGCAATGATGCTACAAGAATCTACAGATCCAGTGGTATGAGAAGCGCAGCCAACACTTAAAACTGGACGAAAATGGAAAGTAAGTGAGGAAGTGACCGCATCCAGGGAAACACAGGAGCTGAAAGAAGTAATAGGATACACCCAGACCAACAGAAGGGGATTTGGTCATGGTGAAGTCAAATGGTGGTCAAAGGCCTCCTGTAAGGAAAGAAGGGATATGATTAGCAGCGAAGTAAGGAATTCAGAGGTGATAAACGGGTCCAGAAGGCAGTCCAACAGGCACAGCAAGGTCAGTGGACAACATGGGAGGAAGTCCTGCAGAGATCACTAGCATGGAATGACATATGGAAAATGGCACCCTTGAGACTCAGCTTCATCATCAGAGCTACTTTTGACCTTCTGCCTGCAGGCTCCAACCTATACAAATGGGGTTTATCAGAAGACACAAAGTGCCCTCTTTGCAACGAAAGGCAAACATTGGAACATGTGCTGCCAGTATGCAGAGTATCATTAGGCCAAGGATGCTACACCTGGCAGCACAACAGAGTGCTGCAGGAACTTGTAGCCATTGTAGACAGGGCAAAAGATAAAGCATGTAACACCAAAAGAGTAGAGGTCCCACCTAAATACTTCATAGGTGGTGGTACAACATCGAATATTGAAATCAGGGACATTCCCTTACCATCACTGCTAGATAGTGGAAATGACTGAGATGTGATAGCTGACCTGCCAGAAAGAAGAGAATACCCGACTGTCATCAAGAACACAAGAATGCTACCAGACATTGTAGTGTACTCCATAGAAAAACAGGAACTAATAATGATCGAGCTTACAGTTCCGTACGAAACAAGAATACAGGAGCAACATATATTCAAATGTGAGAAGTACAATGACCTGGTCAAGCAACTGAGGCAGGGGGCAGGAGTCAGGGCAAAAGTGACAGCTGTAGAAGTGAGAGTGAGAGGATTCATAGCAACATCAGCATATGACCTATGTAAGCAACTGGGCATAAAGGGACAAACAAGAGCAAGGGCACTGAAAAGCCTTTCAGAAACAGCAGAAAAGGCCTCATGCTGGCTGTGGTGTATGCGAAACAACATTGAGAACATAAATGTCGTTTGCCACAACCAATACCAGTCCTCCGTAGCGAAATCGCCAAAGATGCACTTCAAAGTGCAGTGCCAACTCAATCCCGGGACAAAAAAAGCAACAACTCACAAGACCTCTGTGAGTCATGACCCAGAGGGGCCCACCCCCCTTAGAGTGTCAGGAGTTTAAAGGGCCGAAACACTTGTCTGGGGGGGGGGGGGTACTTCCTCTGATGATCTGAAGGAGTCATGTTGTTGTTCCGCTCTCTGCAGTAGAGAGTTTCCTGACAGGCACATAGCCAAAATGTAGTTGCCAGTGTTTTCACCTACCTGGCACAGAATGCCTCATTTATGACATGCACACAATATCTAGAAATATGGGGAATTGAATTATGGAGAAAGGTGAAAGTGAAGGACATTATCCACAGCACAGAGCAGATGAAGAAAAAAAATCAGCAGCCTATTATAAAGATTTGAGTAACCATTTCAGATCAACAGTGATACAGTCTGTATAGATGCAGAAAATAAAGCATTTAACTTTAAGGTAAATGCCTTAATGAAAATAGAAGTCAAAGCATTTTACAAAGTGTCTAGATGAAAAGTAAAAAATAAATCGTTCAAGCCAAGAGTCTAAATGGAATGTAGAAAATTAATCATTTAATCCTAGTATGTAAATGGAATGTAGAAGATTAATCATTCAAGCGAAGTATATAATTGGAATATTGAAGGTTAATCAATAATTAAATTAATCATTTAAGCCTAGTGTATAAATGGAATGTAGGACACTGAAGCGGTTCTTAAGTACTATTGAGAATTCATTTCTTGTTTGCTGGTCTATCAGTTTTCTTGTATCAAACATTATTGAAGAAAGACGCTGGCGATGGTTGGGACATGTGCTCCGAATGACTGACAACTCACTACCAAAAATAGCACTAAGATGGACACCACAGGGGAAAAGAAGTAAGGGTAGACCAAAAGAGACATGGAGAAGAACAACAGAAAGGATGTTGAGCAATAGAGGGCTCACCTGGGCAAGAGCAGAAAAAAAGGCGAAGGACATGCATTTGTGGAAAACCCTTGCGGAAGCCCCATGTGCCCTGGGCACTTAAGGTTCAGAGAGAGAGAGAGATAAATGGAATGTAGAACATTAATCATTTAAGCCAAGTATATAATTGGAATATTGAAGATTAATTATTTAAGTCAAGTGTCGAAATGAAATGTCGGAGATAAATTATTTAAGCCAAGTGTCTAAATGGAATGTAAGAGATAAATCATTTAACCCAAGTGTCTTTATGAAATATTTGAGATAAATCTAATTGCCTAAATGGATAAATTGTTTATGCCAAATATCTAAGTGGAAGGTAGGAGATAAATCATTAAAGCCAAGTGTCTCAATGGAAGGCAAAAGATAAATCATTAAACTAAGGGTCTAAATAGAAAGTAGAAGATAAAACCATTTAAGATGGGTGTTTAAATTAAATGCAAGGGATTCTTATGTGATGTCAGAAATGGAAACAAAGAGACAAGAACTCAGAAATTCAAAAAACAAGAAATAAAATGGAACAACATCTGGGCAGTGATAGAAACTCTGGTGTAATTAGTTACTTTATAACAATGATAATGTAGGTATATCACAATGATAATGTAGGTATAGATGCAGATAACTACCGCACATACTGAACACAATTAAAAAGCTACCAGCACTGCTTAAATAATGAGATAACTGGAGTGAAGTTGAGGACAATAAAGGAATTGTCATTTGGTTTTAAATACAGATAAGTGGAACTAAAGTTAGCTCAACATTAGAATGCTGAAGTGCGGAGAGCTGACCTTGAAGATATAGTTTTTCATGACCACCTCATCATTCTTGTCTCAAATTATGTAAAAGCTGATTCTCTCTCTTCAGTTTTTCTTGACCACCTCATTATTCATGTCTCAAATTATGTAAAAGCTGATTCTCTCCCTTCAGTTTTTCTTGACCACCTCAGTATTACTGTCTCAGATTAGGTAAAAGCTGATTCTCTCCCTTTTGTATAGGTATATTCTTCTCTCATTTATTTCTGGAGTTCATTTTCTTTCCTCTGCCTGTGTACTTCATTTATCTGCCATTGTATAATAAGCCAAGCATGTGTTTTGTGTGATCATTGTATCACAATATGATGAGGTGTCTAACTATAGCCTGTCATAGTATGATCATTGTATCACAATATGATGAGGTGTCTAACTATAGCCTGTCACAGTATGATCATTGTATCACAATATGATGAGGTGTCTAACTATAGCCTGTCACAGTATGATCATTGTATCACAATATGATGAGGTGTCTAACTATAGCCTGTCACAGTATGATGAGATATTATAGTCTCACAGTATGAGGTGTATCTATAGCCTGTCACAGTATGATGTGTTGTATCTATAGCCTGTCACTGTATGATAAGGTGTTGTATCTATGGTCTGTCATAGTATGATGAGGTGTTATATCTATAGCCTATCACAGGATGATCATTGTTTCTGTAGCTTGTGACAATATGATGAGATATTTTAACTATAGCTTGTCACATTATTATGTGTTGTATCTATAGCCTGTCACAATATGATGAGGTGTTGTATCTATAGCCTGTCACAATATGATGAGGTGTTGTATTTATAGCCTGTCACAGTATGATGAGTTACTCTTTTTTTTCATTGTTACAAAGTGATATGACAGCTATATCCAATGTCTGTCTCTTCTTCTTCTTCGTTCGCTTCTACCACCAAGATCGTCCCGTGATCCTGCTGAATTTACTCCTGTGGTCCTCGATGTTCCCGTGGTCCCCGAGAGGCCCACAAGAGATCCCCGAGAGGATAACAAGAGGTTCAGAGTATCGCGGGGCTTGGGCCTGAATTCTTGGTGGGTCGCAGAAGCGGGATTGCGTGACACTGCGGTTTTCGTTGCACCAGTTTAATCTAGAATTGGACTTTCTCACGGGAAAACCTCGACGTGTTTTGGATATAAGTATATCCCAGCCGGGTGAAAGGTAGTTGCCCATCTAGTCCAGCATTGGACTTTCTCACCGGAAAACCTCAGGGTGAGAGGTGGTTGCCTATCTAGACTGCACTGGTCCAGTGTCTCTGAATTCAGCATTTTGTGGTCGTGGCCGCTACCCTTCCTAGTTCAGAGCAGAGGTTTTGTCCAGGAGGACGAATCCTCGCCACTAGTAAGTTTCACCCCTGGGTTGAGCCAGTTTAGGCATATTATCCCAGTATGGGCGTGTTTAGGACGCGACCGACCTCTAGAACGGAGGTACCTTGACATGAGTAGTCATCAGGTTTCACTCCTGGGTTAAGCCGGTTTAGGCATATTTCACCAGTATGGGTGTATATCGGACGTGGCCTCCAGAGGTGCCGTGGTATGAGTATCTCTCGCCGTGAGACTACTGGACATACCGATTAATCTTCATTTTATCCTTTCCATCACCTTTTCACAGCGGTGCCGCACGGCAACCCTAATTCCTTTTTCGCACTTTCTTCATTGGCTGGGAGGAGTTTCACCCCACGTGCGGCAGACGAAGAATCTCGCCAGCAGTGTCTTAGTTTAACCCCTGGGTTAAGCCGATTTAGGCAATCTGCCCCAGTATGGGTATATATAGGACGCGACCGGCCTCTAGAGCAGAGGTACTGTGATTTGAGTAGTACTAACCTCGATACTACATATCCTGTTTTAGTCACATCTCTTATATGTCACTCATAGTATGATTGTGTCTCATACATTTTTAGTCACACTTCTTATATTTCATTCACAGTATGATTGTGTCTCATACATATTCTGTTTTTAGTCACACCTCTTATATGTCACTCACGGCATGGTTGGTATATTATAGTTTAACCCCTGGGTTAAGCCGATTTAGGCAATCTGCCCCAGTATGGGTGTATATAGGACGTGACCGGCCTCTAGAGCAGAGGTACTGTGATTTGAGTAGTACTGACCTCGATACTACTGGTTACTTCACTTAATCCTGTCCTTCACCATTTCCACGGCGGCTCTGCGCAGCAACCCTAGTCGCATTTTTCTTCATTGACCGAGAGGAGTTTCTCTCACGCACGGCAGCCGAAGAATCGAAACACCTTAACTCTCGCCGTCCGGAAGGGAGCGAAAGCCTTTCTCCCCACGCACGGAACTCGAGAGCGCTTTTTCGCCAAAAAAATTCGGGAATATTAACCCGATTCCCTTTCGATAGGCTGCGAGCAGACTCCAGAAAGAACAAATGCCACGGGGTCAGAACGGAGTTTTCCTATCTCTTAAGACCGACTGACCCATGTTCAACTGCTGTTCACATGGAACTCTTCTCCACTTCAGTCTTCAAAGTTCTCGTTTGAATATTTGCTACTACCACCAAGATCTGCACCCGGGCGGCCCCACCCAGGATCGCTCCCCAGGCTTCCACGCTCACCCCGACGGTCCTCTTACCCGTCTAGGCCTCGCATCTGGCCCCATGCAAGAGCCCGTTGCCGAGACGGCTCGGTAGGGGTCCGACGCTCTAGCGCCTTCCATTTTCAGGGCTGGTTGATTTGGCAGGTGAGTTGTTACACAGTCCATAGCGGGTTCCACCTCCATGGCCACCGTCCAGTGTCTGTCTCTAACATTTAATAGATCACGTGTATGTATAAAAAGTCACGTTATGATTGTGCCTCATACATATTCTGTTTTTAGTCACACCTCTTATATGTCACTCACAGTATGATTGTGTCTCATACATATTCTGTTTTTAGTCACATCTCTTATATGTCACTCACAGTATGATTGTGTCTCAAACATATTCTGTTTTTAGTCACACCTCTTATATTTTACTCACAGTATGATTGTGTCTCATACATATTCTGTTTTTAGTCACACCTCTTATATGTCACTCACAGTATAATTGTGTCTCATACATATTCTGTTTTTAGTCACACCTCTTATATGTCACTCACAGTATAATTGTGTCTCATACATATTCTGTTTTTAGTCACACCTCTTATATGTCACTCACAGTATGATTGTGTCTCATACATATTCTGTTTTTAGTCACACCTCTTATATGTCACTCACAGTATGATTGTGTCTCATACATATTCTGTTTTTAGTCACACCTCTTATATGTCACTCACGACGGTATGGTTGGTATATTATATCTCTTGTATACTTTTCACAGTTATGATGAGTTACTCAAGTTTATTGCCTGTCCCTCATAGCATGATTGATAAACCGTACCACTTGGTTATCAACCTATCAGAAGTTTCATCATCATCATCGCCTTTCACTCCCGTGAGAGCATAGGCCACGGATAAAGGCTCTTCTGTTCTCTGCTTCCTTCCATGTGTATTGCCTTGTCTCTGAGCACTGTCATAATTTCTCTTCTCTGTTATAGGTTTATCACTGAATAATGAATTACTGCTACTAACCTTTATGCCTGACACTTCTCAGAAATTAACTTTTATTCTTTATCTGACTTACACAATACAGTTAGTGTAATTTTTGCTACTTCCATCAATTATATTTGTTTCCTTGTCTAAAGAAAGTTGCTGTTTTATACATTTGGAAGCAAGTGTTGTGTGACGTGGCACTGTTTCTACACAACATCAACTCTAATCTTAATTTGCTGCTTTGGCAGATATTTACGTTTTATTTCCTGCCACGAAACTGTGGTTTTCTAATAGTTCGGAGAATTAGTCAAATTTTGTCAGGTGCGTTTGATTCCTGAAGTGTGGAAGATATAAACGGGCCGGCTGTTTTGATTGCACTGGAAGCATGAAGTTCTTTTCTTCCTTGTTCATCTCCCCTTGTCTGTTCTAGCTCTTTCTCACTTCGTACATGTATTTCTTTTCCTTTTACTTTCTTTCTCATCATTCTGTCTTCACCTGTTCCCCCTTCTTTATTTTCCATTTTGTTGTTCTCACTATATTCACTTCACATGGCTTCTAATTCTTCTGTTCCATTTGTCTCTCATTTCTTTCACTTTCTTCGTTTACTAATCTCACGTCGCTGTCTCGTTCTTTTTTCATCGTCACACACACCCCACTCTTTCTCTTATTCGTCTTATTCATTTCTCTTTTTTAAAAATATTTTTCTCTTTCTCCTTCCAGTTTTCTCTTCCTTTTTTTCTTCTTCTTCTGTGAATCACGATGTTTCAGAAAACACTTCCTACTGCTCACCTGTTCTCTATCTCTTCAAGAAGTTAATTAGAACCAAACCTGTTAGTTTACCTTGTCAGTGCTCGTATCTTCCGCTTTGAACATTGCCAGATAGAACTATTTTGCTGTGCCTGGCTTCTTTTGCAAGCCAAATTTAGCAAATGGCACTCTTCCATTGAATTATTCTTTTTTTTCTTCCTCGTTAGAATCAGTTTTTGCTATCCGGAGGAAAAAAATCTGGTTAGAACGATCTTATCATCACAGTTTCATTTGGTTTATTTATGAATTTTCTTTTTCGGGAATGTTGGGTGGGGGTGGGGAGGGATGTACTTTTAAATCTATTTTCTTAATTGTTTATGAATGTTCTGTCATGCAGCTGAGTTAGCTTGCCATGTATTAAGACATTATTTTTGTCAAACCTGTAATTAAGGCCACGAGCATCTGTTAGAGCAGGAAGCCCGCGTGAACTTGTGAGATCAGGTGTTGGTCACGTGTCATTTTGTGGGCTCTCTAGAAGAAGAGAAAAACAGGAATGTGTTGGTGAACTGTGCCGAGAACGTCAAGGAGGCTGTTGCAGGCTGGAGACTTCAGTTGTCAGCAGCCACAAGTGAGACTTGGGTGGGGGGGGGGCTACATAGATAAAGTTTGCTATTGGTGGTTTGAGGTGAGATTTGCCGAGTTACCAGCAGTCTACAAGACTGACCCATTTCAGCGAAGTGCTCCCGCAGTCTGGAAACAGACTTTATAAACAACAACAACAACAATCGGTCAGCGACATAAAGGTGGACGTCATTTCTGTCACGGTGTAGTCTGCTGTTCTCAGCAGTAACCCCTCACAGCGGGAAGGTTATTGAGCCAAGGGTTACCGGAGAAAACCCTACACAACCCGACAGAAAGGAATGGAAAACTACTGCCTTTCTTCCTTTGCTTACTTTCTGTCTTGTATACTGGCTGTCTTGTATACCGTCTGTCTTGTCTACTTTCTGTCTTACAAAAGAAAGTTGACACTTTTGAGAAGCATATATTTTGAAAACTACTCACTTAGTTTCGATATAGTGAATAGATGTACCCTGAAAGTTGTAAAGTCATGAACAGTACTCATTTCTCCAATGTCAAGGGAAACTGCCCACGCTGTGAAATAAAGTGAAGTGCGTTTTTTTTCCCATTTGTGCCCAATAAATACGTTTGAAATGTAATTTTTATCACTCATTGTAAAGATTGGGTCATCGCGTTAAATTCGCTATCGTTAGATCTAAATTATTTGCTTTTTTTTTTAAACCATGGCACGTCAAAAAGACGCGGAAAGAAATCAGATTATCGGGTATGTTTATGCCGGGACAAGAATTGCAACTGTTGAACGGATGTTTAATGTCTCCTGATCAACAGTCTGTGGATGTTTTCGGCTAACAGGCGCAGAGACGTGCAAAGCAACAAAGCACCTGGCCCATATAATGTAGCCAAATAAAAATTGGAAGCACTAGGGGATTTTGGAATAGAAACACGAACAAGACTCTTGAATGACATCTACAACACGGATATATCCCGAAAGACTTAGGAAATCAATATTCATTGCTGTACCAAAAAAAAAAAACAACAGGTGGTGTGGAATGAGCAATAAACCTCATAAGCTACGCTATTAAAATCCTACTCTGTATAATCGTGAAAAGAATAAGAAATAAAAGAAAACTAGAAATTGCAGGACAGTTCAGTTTTGTGAAAGGGAAAGGCACAGGTAACGCAATATGCACGTTTGAGATGCTGGTAGAAAGAGCAGTTGAAGTTAAAAGAGACCTATATATGTGTTTTATAGATTACTGTAGGGCCATTAACAATAGTCTATAAGACAGCCATTTTTGGAAATGCTGAAAAGTATAAACATAGATGGCAAGGACTTGAGAGGTAGTAAGCAAACTTATACTAGCAGTAGTGAGCAGCGGTAAGGGTGGAACAAGAGAATGGCAAAAACCAGGAAATCAGAGTTGGAGTTCGCCAATGACGTGTGCTGTCTCCAATCCTGTTCTCATTATACAATGAAAATATAATGCGTTATATAAGAAAGACTGCTTGGAATTTCAGTAGGAGGACATAATTTGAACAACCTGAAGAGAAACAACACCCAATAGCAAAGAACGAAAAAGAAATGCAGGAGCTGATAAATAGGGTAGTTATGGAAAGTGAAAAAAGGGGACTCAGCCTGAAAACAGAGGTCATGGTCATCTCTAAGAAGAAAGTGCTGCCTGAAAACAGAGGTTATGGTCATCTCTAAGAAGAAAGTGGTGCCTGAAAACAGAGGTCATGATCATCTCTAAGAAGAAAGCGCTGCCTGAAAACAGAGGTCATGGTCATCTCTAAGAAGAAAGAGCTGCCTGAAAACAGAGGTCATGGTCATCTCTAAGAAGAAAGAGCTGCCTGAAAACAGAGGTCATGGTCATCTCTAAGAAGAAAGCGCTGCCTGAAAACAGAGGTCATGGTCATCTCTAAGAAGAAAGTGCTTCCGAGTTGTAAAATAACAGTCAAAAACACAACACTGAACTAGGAAGACGAATTCAAGTACCCAGTGACATTAACAACTTCAGGCAGAAGATGGGAAATGGAGATAAAGAGAAGAATAAAACAGGTTAAAATAATGCCTCAAAGGATGAACAATCGCTAGCACCGAAAGTAAGGAAGAATAGCGCTTATATTGAACGGATCTTGTTTTATAGATGTGAAACACGGCCAGTGACCAGGGAAGTACAGTACTACCTGGAGGCCACATAAATATGGTTCCTTAGAAGAATGTTTGAAGATAACAGGGACAGCGAAGATATCAAACCTAAGAGATTCTGAAAGAGGCAGAAAGAGAGAGACAAGCAATAGCAAATTCGTGAAGAGACAGCCCAAATACGTGGGACACGTCCTGAGAGCATGTGGATTGGAATATTTGATAACAAGGATGATAGAGGGCAAAAGTGACCGAGGTAGAAAGAGAGAAGATGATTGACGGACGGATGACGTGGCATAGAGAAATAACTTCAGTCCAACTTTACACTTAAAACAGAAAATTCTGGAAAAGCATGGCCGCCAATGCCTGTCGGCAAGGCACTGGATGGGCACTCTGCTGAGAATCTTGACATAGCAACTGTCTAGGAGTGCACCAGATCTACCTCATAACTATCTAGGAGTGCACTGGAACTACCTCATAACTATCTAGGAGTGCACCAGATCTACCTCATAACTATCTAGGAGTGCACTGGAACTACCTCATAACTATCTAGGAGTGCACCAGATCTACCTCATAACTATCTAGGAGTGCACCGGATCTACCTCTTAACTGTCTAGGAGTGCACCGGATCTCCCTCATAACTATCTAGGAGTGCACCAGATCTAGCTCATAACTAACGTCCATGGAAGTAAGTAAAGTAATGGCAGACAGCTTTTGCTTCCAACATCATCGCCAGGGCACAAACCTAAACCATTCTATTCCCACAGTATTAGTAACACATTCTTTGATTAGTTAGACATTTTGGGAGCCTGGAAAATGCTGGTAAAATGCTGAAAGGTTAATTAATGATTACTTTCAATAGCTTTCATTTCATCATTTCTCTCAGTACAAGCAGTCTCCTCCTTAACCTATCTCTCATTGTGCATCAGCTGATGATATTGGTTCTGTGTTGATACACAGGTCCTCTTGTGCCCTTTACATGATGCTGGCGTCAGACGTCACTTCGCTTTACTCCAAGTTTTTTACATATTACTCCAAGTTTTTTACATATTACTCCAAGTTTTTTTTACATATTACTCCAAGCTCTTTACATATTACTCCAAAGCTCTTTACATATTACTCCAAGCTTTTTACATATTACTCCAAGCTTTGTGCATATTACTCCAAGCTTTTTACATATTACTCCAAGCTTTTTACCTATTACTCCAAGCTCTTTACATATTACTCCAAGCTTTTTACATATTACTCCAAGCTTTTTACCTATTACTCCAAGCTTTTTGCGTATTACTCCAAGCTTTTTACATATTACTCCAAGCTTTTTATGTATTACTCTAAGCTCATTATGTATTGCTCCAAGCTCATTACGTATTACTCCAAGCTTTTTGCGTATTACTCCAAGCTTTTTACATATTACTCCAAGCTCTTTACGTATTACTCCAAGTTTTTTACATATTACTCCAAGCTTTTTACGTATTACTCCAAGCTCTTTACGTAGTACTCAAAGCTTTTTACGTATTACTCCAAGCTTTTTACGTATTACTCCAAGCTCTTTACGTATTACTCCAATCTCTTTACGTAGTACTCCAAGCTTTTAACGTATTACTCCAAGCTCCTTACGTATTACTCCAAGCTTTTTATGTATTACTCCAAGCTCTTTACGTATTACTCCAAGCTTTTTACATATTACTCTAAGCTCTTTACGTAGTACTCCAAGCTTTTTACATATTACTCCAAGCTCCTTACGTATTACTCCAAGCTTTTTACATATTACTCTAAACTCTTTACGTATTACTCCAAGCTTTTTACGTATTACTCTAAGCTCTTTACGTATTACTCCAAGCTCTTTACATATTACTCCAAGGTCTTTACGTAGTACTCTAAGCTCTTTACGTATTACTCCATGCTCTTTACGTATTACCCCAAACTCTTTACATATTACTCCAAGCTCCTTCATCTCGATAAGAAATTCCATGTCCCTAAATCTGTTCATCTGGCCTTTGTGATGATATATGGCAGATCTCGCCATTAGTGAGAGAGAGAAAGCAAGTAGACGGGCAAGTGCACAAACAAGACCATGTTGTTGCTACACCTACAGGAATAATACAGTCTGTGATTACTCCACTGTTTCTTGTGCCATGTGATTTCTTTCTTTCAGTTCAGTTTCCACCCATATTCCCTCCCTACTTCCACCTTTATACTACACTTGGAACTCTTTTAAAAAATATTCAGATATTTGTCCATAAAATATTTGTAAAACTCATAAACTGGAACGCTTTCAGTACGCAAGCAAGCACCGGAGAGTAAGTTAAGTGCATTTTAAAAAAATAAGTACGATATAACTGACGGGAAAATGGCGATAAGGTTGGAAAAATGTGTAAAGTTGAAAAAAAAAAGAGAGAAAATAAGATACGAGGGAGTGAAATTATTTACAATGAATGAATCAGTATCACAGGTAGAGTATGAAAAGTGTTAGAATCTGGTGCACTTCATACTTAATCTGCACAAGACGGAGCTTCCAGCATTTACATGATTTGTCCTTTTTTTTTTAAAGGTTTATTTATACCGATGTCCCTTTATCTGTTGACCCTGAGGAAGGTGTTTTACAAAAAAATATTGGCTGTTTTTTATCTTTTGACCCTGAGGAGGGTGTTTTTAAAAAATATTGACTGTTTTCTTGGTTCTCTTCTTTTCTTCTTCTTTCTTATCTGATCTTCCACCCGTCAGTAAAGCTTCGTCATGTACCTCCATATAGTACAGTGTTGGGAGAATAGAGGGCTATCAAGAGACAGTCTTCGATTGAAACTCGTGTTCTGTAACAAAACAAAATACTGGAAGAAATGAAGGGCGTGGAGAGAAGAGAGGGAAGAGAGTTTCTGAAATAAAATGTTCAGTTTTGATGCTAGAAGTCTTCGTCAAACTTCTGCTCGTTGCCCCGCCCCCCATAAACAGTCCTGTATTGTGCCTTGTTTTATGCTACGGAGAAAAGAAACGGATAAGTTATATTGTCATGTTTTTTGGTTTTTTTTTTTTACAAATTCGTCATACAGTTCACTTTCTGTGTTCATCTTTGCACCCTGGAACAGTATCTTTGAAATGTCATCATACAAACTAACAGTATCTTTGAAATGTTATCATACAAACTAACAGTATCTTTGAAATGTTATCATACAAACTAACAGTATCTTTGAAATGTTATCATACAAACTAACAGTATCTTTGAAATGTCATCATACAAACTAACAGTATCTTTGAAATGTCATCATACAAACTAACAGTATCTTTGAAATGTTATCATACAAACTAACAGTATCTTTGAAATGTTAGCATACAAACTAACAATATCTTTGAAATGTTAGCATACGAACTAACATTATCTTTGAAATGTTATCGTGCAAACTAACAGTATTCGGACTTCCTGACACTGTACAGCACCATCATTAACTTCCTCCAGCATGCACCAACAGTGTGAGCTAATGTTAAAGTTTTCTCAGCGTGAACAATCAAAGTTAACTTTGTATTACAAAGACCATCCCAAAGTGTGCAGTTAATACTCGTAGTAAGGCTTTCCGAGTATGTGGAGCCAAATTTAAGATGTGCCCAGACATGTCCAGTTAATATTAAGACTTCTTCGTGGCATACCACAGATTTTCCCTCATGTGTACCACTGATGCAAAGAGTTTCCCTCCAGTCACTGTACCACTGATGCAAAGATTCTCCCTACAGTTTGCCACCGATGCAAAGATTTTCCTTCCAGTTTACCACTGATACAAAGATTCTCCCTAAAGTCTACAACTGATATTCTCCCTACAGTTTACCGCTGATGCAAAGATTCTCCCTAAAGTTTACAACTGATACAAAGATTCTCCCTACAGTTTACCATTGATACACAGATTCTCCCTAAAGTTTACAACTGATACAAAAATTCTCCCTACAGTTTACAACTGATATAAAGATTCTCCCTGCAGTTTACCACTGATACAAAGATTCTTCCTACAGTTTACAACTGATACAAAGATTCTCCCTACAGTTTACCACTGATGAAAAGATTCTCCCTAAAGTTTACCACTGATACAAAGATTCTCCCTAAAGTTTACCACTGATACAAAGATTCTCCCTACAGTTTACCGCTAATACAAAGATTCTCCCTACAGTTTACCACTGATACAAAGATTCTCCCTAAAGTTTACCACTGATACAAAGATTCTCCCTAAAGTTTACCACTGATATTAAAACTTTCTCCTATCTATGCCGCAGAAAATCTGTTATCTTAAAGAGGTTTTTTTTTTTTACAAAGAGTTTTCATCCTTCGCGTGCTTGAGTATACAATGAAAAAAAAATCTGAAAAAAATTGAAAGCGTTTAGAGTGTGCAGTAAGTAAATTTACATCTAGATCTTTGGGCATTAGGACATTTGGTGAAACTTTATACTGGAGGCCGGGCAGCAGTAAGGAGAGTTCATGTGAAGGCATTGGAATTTGTGGGTTATTGGCCTTGCGTGTAAGATGGAACCTCAGCCCTACCACTTACATAACACTGCTCATTCTGTCCGAGGCTAAAACACAAAGATCACACTACAGACTTCTGTAACATTGATGCAGTCCTTGGCTAGGATTTCTCAGAATGTCCCGTCTTTATTGTAATATAAGTAGAATAGAACATTTAGTTTGGTTCGGCCCGCAGTCACAGCTCTTAGGATCGTTATCATAATTTTGTTACTTAGATTATCATCGCAAACGTGCTTTACACAGTGATACACCAGTATATCTGTTGACTCTCCTCCCCTTTCCCGCCGCGTGTACATGAAGCATGCTGAACCTGGCTTGAGTTGCTGATAACTCTCCGCTCGATATTACTTCACATAGTAATACTCCACTGTGTTATGTTTGGTGTCTCTCATCTCCTTTCTGCTTTTGCGTACATGAAACATGCTGGCTTTAATACTTCGAAATGACGATACATTTTGTTGTTTTTTGTTCGTTTGTTTGTTTTTGTTTTCAAAGCGAGAGAAAATTACAGAGCACTAGAAATAATTCTGGGCTTGCGATGGTGTGTATTCATCATCATTTTGTTCTTTTTAGCTGTTTCTCTGATGCTTTCTAAAATGTGCACATAAAATCCGGTAGTCTTAACTTTAAGGTGGAAACAGCTCATCAGCGTCCTCTGTACACGTCAGGTATGAAAGAGCTGTTTTAGAAAGCGTAATAGTTTCGGAGGGATGTCCTTGGCTTCACTTCCTGTGAGTTTTCCAAAGAGAAAGATGACTACGTTTTTATGAAGATGATTAAGATTCTTACCGGGCGTAATATGGCGACAATGAGAGAGAGAGAGAGAGAGAGAGAGAGCAGAAGTCATGTAACTGCTTTGATGGCAGGTAAATAGCGAACAGTGCTTGAGTATTATATGCAAAAAGTGAGAGAGAGCTGAGAGAGGGGAGAGAAAGAGAGAGAGCAGAAATCATGTAACTGCTTTGATGGCAGGTAAATAGCGAACAGCGCCTGAGCATTATATGGAAAAAAATGAGAGAGAGAGAGAGAGAGAGAGCTGAGAGATTTAAATGTATGTGATATTTGTTGACGTCTAGCTCACATTGGATGAAAAAAAATGTCAGATCACACAGGAAGCAACATGGTCTCGCCATAGTTTTCCAGAACATTACGTTCTGGTCATGAAACATGGCCTCAGGCTCGTGCTTCTCGTCTTTCTTCAGGCTTGGCTGGTTAGGGAATCTGGAGCCCGCACTCATACCAGTAGGGCGATGGTTTTATGGCATTTAGGTACGAGAGAACCGGTTCTTGTCCCCACTGGTTCCTGGCGTAACCTGCCAGGAAGAAGAATTAAAAAACAACTTTATTGGTCATTTGAAAAGACCAAAGAATATAGTTAGATAACTGGAAATACGTGAAGATATACAGAATTATCAGTGTTTCATTGTGTCACAAAGGAATGTTTTCTACTGCAGAATTACGGTATAACACTGAATGGTCATTAATGTTTTAATTTAATGATAGCTTTCTCGGGCAAACATCCCGCATTGTCTTGGATTAATTTAAGCGCTTTTGGAAACAGCAGAATATTTCAGGATTTCATATACAGAGGGTCATCAGTATACGTCTCTCCGATAAACCACTTTTTCACGCTTACATCACTGATTACGGACGCTAAACTCGATATACGTAGAATAGATTTCCGCTTTGTTCGTCTCTACAAGAATCTTTTCTTTCATCTTATGTGTTTAAGCTGATAATTACATATTGTGTATAACATGTATGTAAAATCTATACTGTTTATCAGAATTCAAGTACATTAATAAACATATATTAAATATTTCATAAAAAAATACATTATCCGAAAATGTATATCAGTTACTGTATACTGCACATATATACATACAGACATTTCCTTGATTAAACGCCTGGTCTGAAATAGTCGCCTGCATCAATTAAACGCCGAGGTGTACAGAATAAGGTTTCGAATAAACGCACACCTCATATAAGGCATACGGTATAGATTAATACTGATGCTGCAGAACCGTAATTGGCATTTTGCGAATAAACGCCTGTCTTGAATAGACGCCAGCCTCTAGTAAACGCTGAGTCGCAACGATAAATAAATAGAGGAAAATTAAAAAGAAAAACTTAGCTTTATGACATCCTCCTTTCATATATGTGTTGTGTTGGTCTTGTATGTAATCCTTGGAAAAAAAGCTGACGCCGAAATATTGGATGTTGTATGTTTTTCATTTATATTTTCTCACCCTAGTTTCATGCTTTCTGTTTGTGTTTTTTCTCATTTTCCTTATTCCCTCTGTCGTTTTGTAAAACTGAACCATACACCTCTGTCTACCTTTATTACTAGAACCATACACCTCTGTCTACCTTTATTACTAGAACCAGTTTTACCGCAGTCGTTATCTCTTTCATCCGTCACATTCAAATATTTACCACCGCTCATTTTTCTTTGCATGTGTTTCCCCGCTTTCTCCTTGCTGTCATCAGCGCCCCCTTCCGTTTACTAGCACAGACAGAAGCAGTGACAGTTGTACGAAATCAGATCCCTTTAGTAATTTAATTCCGGATTAGGACAGTTCTCCACTAGAAACTATAAAAAAGGCAAAATTCCCGTTTCCATGCCATTAAGGCATATTGAGGAATACGGTGTTAGGCTCGTATTTTCCATGACCTTCGGCATATGAAAGTGCGATGTGGTCAGTATTTCACGCCTAGCCGCTTTACCTTCCCATATTTCTCTAGTACCCATTTTTAGAGGCTGGATCAACCCCGAGGCCTTTTTGATGTGTAATAGAAAAAATCCCACTGCTGGGTCTGAACCCAATACCACCGGATTAGTATACCGAACGCCTAACCACTCAGCCAACCAGGCCGCCACTAGAAACTATATAGCTCTTGAAATAAATAATCTTCAAAATACACAAATGTATTGATCGCTCTGTGAGTTTTAATAACCGTCTGTGTCATGTTACAGCAGCTATATTAGGAAGACGTTTGAGTAAAGTCAACGCAGCAAACTTTTGATATTTTTGTTCTGTCTTTTATCCGCAAGTTTTGGTAGGGGAGTGTTTCCTGGCCGAAGGGAGTGTTTCCTGGCCGAGGGGAGTGTAAGGTGCCGCAGGTGACTCCAGGGGTGAATGGTAATATAGGCAGGAATGACTGTTGGCAGGGGTGATTCGTGTCTATTACACCAGATTATAAACCACGCCGTGACCTCCCTGGATGAACTCGCTCAGAGCTGTTGCTTAGATAGAAAACAGCACATGGCAAATGCTGGTCTGGAGGGAAACTGAATCCGGCTTGGAAATCTTACTTAATACGATATTGAAGGTTCTCTTTAACATTCTGCTGTGCTGATTCCACAGGTTACTGAGTTATACGTTCATATTCCAGCCTTGTTTTGTCTTGTCTTCTGTCTCCCTGTAACTGCGAGCTGGTGTTCTTTGCAGCCATTGCTGGTGTTGATGCACGTACAGTTGTGGGAGCGGGTTATGCCAGCTATTTTTTGTAGCCGCAGCGTACGGCTAAAAAGCAGGGGGTTTGTGATACTTCTTTAGCAGACTCCACCACCATGAGGGACTATGGCGATCCCTGCCCCGTTAGCCAGGCTAAGCCTGTTGTTAGGGGTACCAACATAGAGGTGGGACAGGGTCTTGGTCAGCTATGGTTCCCCAGTCCTGACGCGGGCATGTTAGCCGTGGGTCGCTGATCGCCAGAGCTTCGTGCGTTTGTTTTGTTGTTTCTGGTTTGAAGATCTAGACCATGGAAACCCTGACAGTAATTTCGAATCAGACCTGTACATTAATTCTGAGGGAATTCCATATCCTACGGACTCGTTCTTCGTTTCATTGCACGTTTATGTTCTTTAGGAACGCAGACTAGGACATATATGAAAGGTCCCATCTGTAAAACAGATGGTAACTTGTATATGTGGAAGTGTATGTAGTAATGTGCTTTATATGTCCTAGTAAAGCGGAAGAGAACAGAGAGGGCTAACAGAATCCAGAAGATTCAGATTTTTGTCAGAGAGAATATTTACAGTAATCATAAGGAAGTTGCAGGTGCCAGTAAAATGTTAAAAAAAATGTCAGTGATTTATTTCGTTTTGACGCTTTCACGCCGGCTCTGATTTTGTTGGAAAAATATTTCTTGATATTTTATATTTCTTAAAATTTTATGTTTTATATTTATTAACATTGTGTATTTTATATTTAAAAAATATTTCTTAAAACACTGACACTGATGTTACAGTGCTCTTAATTGGTTCGCGTTGTAGTCCGATGGTCTCCTCTTTTTCAGAAGTAGTATAAATAACACAAGTCAGGTACCAGTTTTACTAGGTTGATTTAAGGAGCTGGTGCGCAGTGGAGCTGGATCATAACCCACTCCTCTCTCCTAGAGAAGCCAGCGGTAGTTCGTGAGTGTAGCATGATAAAGGCCGTCGTGAGTTTGATAAATCTATCTCAGGCACATGAAGCTGATACAAGACAAAGTGGACGTGTTTTGGCCAAAGGTTTGGGAAGGAGGTTTTGACGACAGAAAATAAAAAACCACTTCAGAGAAATGTGTGAAGAGAGTTACTGGAGGAGGATTCACTTGATTTGTGTGTTTTTATTGGGGGAAGAGGGGAGGAGGACTACGAGTTGTAGATAAAATCGGAAAATCTTAGGAATATTTGTAAACAGTGACCTCGGAAACAGCAGTAAATCTAATGGCTAACAACGAAGCTGAAGGTGAAGATGAAATAACAGCCGAAATGTTAAAAGCTATTAACAGTGACAGCATGAGCCAGCTACAGAGAATGTTCATTAAGTTTGGAAAGAAGAAAAGGTCCATTCTAAATGGGAAAAAAGGAATCTTTGTTAAAATACCAGCAACAGCAAGAAGAAAAGGCAGCCTTAGCGACTGTAATATCCAGAGAGGAGTAATCTTACTATCAGTTGTGTCGAAAGTATTTTGCATAGTCATTCTGAATAGACTTAAAGATATAATCGATACTGCAATGAGAGAAGAACAAGCAGGATTTCGAAAAGGGAGAAGCTGTCTCGACCAGATCTCGACTCTGAGAATAATACTTGAAGAACATATTGAAGAAAACATGGAGTTGGACTGGCCACACTCTGAGAAAACCTGACACCAGCATAGCAAGGACAGGGAATCCTCAAGGAAATAGAAAAAGGGGAAGACCTAGACTTACTTGTATAAGAGAGATTATGACAGTGCTCAGAGACAAGGGATACACATGGTAGGAAGTAAAGAATAATTCCAAGAACAGGGATGACTGGAGAGCCTTTATCCGTGGCCTTTGCTCTCAAGAGAGTGAAAGGCGATGATGATGATAATAATAATGAACATACTGAAAAGCAAAAACCATTAATCCTGAACTTTATAGACTTTATAAAGGCATTTGATAGTATACACAGAGATTCATTGTGGAGAATTTTAAGACTATATGGAATACCATCAAAAATTGTCAACTTCATTAAGGACCTCTAAGACGGATATGTTAGAGCGCTCAACACAGAAGAAGGAATCAGCGAATGGTTTCAGACTGAAACAGGCGTGAAACAAGGATGTATATTATCTTCTTTGCTTTTTAGAATTGCCATAGACTTCATAATGAAAAAATGCTGCACAGGTAAAACGGGCATTGATTGGGTACATGGGACCCAACTAGAAGATCTTGATGATTGCAGATGACAATTTGAATTCGTTGCAGGGGAAAAAAACATACACTCTGTCTTCACTGGCTAATAAAATTAACAAGGAAATAACAAAAATAATGAAACTTCCCATTAATCAAGAAGGAAAAATATACGTTGAAGGAGCAGCTGTTGAAGAAGTACATCAATTTGCATACCTTGGCAGCTACATAGATCAATATGGTGACGCCAGAAAGGAAATTAGAATTGCAAAAGCAGCATGGATCTTCAAGAATCTTGAGAACACATGCCCGCTTTCTCTCTCTCTCTCTCTCTCTCTGAAAGCTCAGTCGACATAGAGACTAGGTCAGATATCTGTCGTTCAACAAGCTCTTTCGTGATGGGAACTAGGTCAGACTACCAAGGCCTCTACCCTTGACCTGGACCGATGTCTGAAACTACCTGCGACACTAATGGACCAAGCAGGCAGATATGTTCTCTGTTGAAAGACAGAGAAGTCTGACCTAGTCCCCATCATAACAAAGCCTGTTGAAAGACAGAGAGGTCTGACCAAGTCCCCATTATGACAGAGCTTGTTGAAAGACAGACAGGTCTGACCTAGCCCCGATCCTGACAGAGCTTGTTGAAAGACAGAGAGGTCTGACCTAGTTCCCATCCTGACTGAGTTTGTTGAAAGATAGAGAGGTCTGACTTAGTCCCCATTATGACAGAGCTTGTTGAAAGACAGAGAGGTCTGACCTAGTCCCCATCCTGACAGAGCTTGTTGAAGACAGAGAGGTCTGACCTAGCCCCCATCACGACAGAACTTGTTAAAAGAAATAGAAGTTTGACCTGTTCCCCATCCTGACTGAGTTTGTTGAAAGACAGAAAGGTCTGACCTAGCCCCCATCACGACAGAACTTGTTGAAAGACAGAGAGGTCTGACCTATTCCCCATTATGACAGAACTTGTTGAAAGAAAGAGAGGTCTGACCTATTTCCTATCCTGACTGAGTTTGTTGAAAGACAGAGAGGTCTGACCTAGCTCCCATCTCGACAGAGCTTGTTGAAAGACAGAGAGGTCTGATCTAGTCACCATATCGACCGAGCTTTCAGAGAGAGAGAGAGAGAGAGAGAGAGAGAGGGAGAGGAGTTGATTGACTGATTTATTGATCTTTATTTCCAAAGCGCTAAGAATTGGGCACGCAGGCCCGTCTGACATTCTGCCCTTTGTCATACAACTTTCACTCTGTTCCAGACATTCTACAAATATTCTTCTCATATAATCAGTCATAACTAACACTGGAAAGCTGAGAGACATAAAATTAAAGTATAACATTCACATTTCACTCTTATCCATGCACTCAATACAGAAAGTAACTACATACATATATCAATAACAACATAAAGTAACTACTTACATATATCAATGACTACAGAAAGTAACTACGTACATATATAAATGACTACAAAAAATAACTGCATACATATATAAATGACTACGGAAACTAACTACATACACATATACATGACTACAGAAAGTAACTACATAGATATATAAATGACTATCTACCAAACAGAATTTTGGTACTGTTCATAATAAACAAATCGGTGTCTGCAAGAGCAATCTGGAATAACTTTTGTGAATCATAGAGGCATGTAATCGACATCAAATATATATTGGAAGAGTTTGTAGTTGTAGGAAGGAGTAGAGCTTATATTTTTATATAGGATAGGAGAGTATTCCAAAGATGAGCAGCAGAATAAGTAAAGTTTTTCTTGTAAACATCAAGTCTAGGTTTTGGAAGACATATGTTGTTTAAGCATTGGCTACACTTTGGGCTACATCTAAACATGTTCCATAGATAAGGCGGAGCATGCTGTGAAAGAATTTGATGTACTATCTTGGCTTTGTTGAAGAGAAACCTGTTCTTAAGAGGCAGTATTCTAGTACATTTGTGGTGATTAGTTGCTTGTGCTTGATCTTTGTCATTAATAAGTTTTACTGCTTGCTTTTGAAGTGAGTAAAGCCTCTTTGTATTTGATAGTGAGCAACCATCCCAGATTGTTGAGCAGTAGTCTAAATGTGTTTGTATATGTGATATGTAGTATGTCTTCCTTGTGTCTTGATCAGTGAAGTGTTTACTTTTGGCTAACTGGTATACTTTTTGTGCGATGAGTTTTGTTAGGCCTTGCACATGAGAATTCCAGGTCAGATGTTGGTCAGTAATAAGACCTAGTGTTTTGTGATCGCTAGCGTTTTCTATCTGTGATGTTTCCGTACAAAGCCGAAGTGGTTTTTTTTTTGCATTTTGTAGTTTCTGCCTTGTTGTTATAAGCATTGATTTTGTTTTATCAGTATTTATAATCATGCCATTGTTGTTGCTCCATTTAATATGATTGTTTAACTCAACCTGAATAGTTGATTCTAAGTTAATACAGTCGTAGTCACTGGTGTAGACTGTGCAATCATTGGCAAAAAGGTCACAAGAAGAGTGTTTAAGATGTAGTGGAAGATCATTGATGTAGATAGCAAAGAGTAACGGGCCTAGAATAGAACCTTGCGGAACACCGGTGTCAACAATAGAAGAATTTGATAGAGAATTGTTGAAGAATACTACTTGTTGTCTGTCCGAAAGAAATGATGCGGTCAGGGTGAAGTCTACAAGTCTTTTTTTACAAGAATGTCATGGTCAATCATATTAAATGCCTTTTTAAAGTTGACAAAGATGGCACCACATAGTCTGTCGTCATTTATATTTACTAACCAGTTTTCTGTCATTTTGGTAAGAGTTGTGTGGCAGGAATGATTGGGCCGAAAACCTGACTGACTATCTATGAGTAAATTGTTCTATTGCATGTATCGTAGAGTTATTTTGTGTATGTATGGATATTGATATATAGTTGGTAAGATTGTTGGATGAGCTAGATTTGAAGAGAGGATACACTTTAGCGGGTTTAAAAGCCTCGGGGAAATAACATTTTGCACTGCACTGATTGTAAATATATGTTAGTGTATGTGAAATGACAGGTGCAGCATAACGTAAGTTCTTATTACTAATATCATCAAGTCCAGCTGTATTGTTGTTTTTTAAGGATAAGAGATAACTGTAAACTTCACCAACTGTTAAGAATGGAATGTGTAACTGTTTAAATTCATTACATCTGCTGTCCAGGAATGTTTGTAATTCATGTAAGTCGCATACTGGAGCTGGTATTGCCGATTTAAGAACAATGAATTCTTCTCTGAAATGAGTGCTGGTTTGTGCGCTAGTGTATGTGTGATTACTAAAAGTCAAATTCTTTCCTTTTATTTGATAAGGTATTAATGGCTTTCCAAATTGATTTACTGTCTGATTTATTCTCTACTAGATTCCTAAAGTAATCTTTTTCCCCTCATCTTATTAAATACTGAACATTGTTTCTGAGTGAACGGTAGGTCCTGAAATCCTTGATTGTGTGCTCCCGGTCACGTTCTCTCATGGCATTAAATATTTCAGGTGTTATCCAAAGTGACTTCGTCTGGTGTTTTACTCTCACCTCTTTCACGGGGACATGCTTGTCTAATATATCCCTGAAGATCTTTAGCCAGTATTCTATTGCCTCACCAGGATCAGTTAGTTGGTACACGTGTGTAAGTGAAGATGTTTGCACATCATTAAGGAATAATTCTAGGTTACATTTTTTGAAACTTCTAAATTTCATACTGGGGTGATTGCGTTTTGGAAGTTTATACCCCTTTCGCGTCCACGTATAACAGACTGGGTAATGATTACTGAACGAAGTATGAGGGATGTTACTTTCAATGATGTTTTCTGGGTGGGCTACATATATATATATATATATATATATATATATATATATATATATATATGATCTAACAATATGTATGATGCTTCTGTTACTCTAGTAGGTTTGGTGACAGTTTTGAAAACAAAAATTGTAGAATAATATAATATTGCTCCAAGTTGGATTTGATTGTGTTAGGTCTGTGTTGAAATCTCCAAGAATGATAATATCACTGAACTTCATAGTCGTGAAGTGATCGTACTACAGGGATTTGGGTTATGGTATGAAACTCCAATAGCTAAAGGGCTCTGGTTTGGTAGTTTAACTTCCACCCAAATACACTCTACCTCCGATGATTCGAGGTCCTCTCTACGACTAAACTGGATAGTTATAGACATACATTACTAGACCTGTTTCTAGTTTTCTAGTTGGGTCACGCCAGATCAGGTTAAAACCGTTAATTCTAATATCTTCATCGGTTATGTTCATATTTAAACGGCTTTCAGAGAAGCCAAAAATGTGGAAATTTTGATTTAATATGCATGTTGCTTCTGGAATTTTACCTAATAGGTGATACATTCAGATGGCCTATTCGAAGTCCTTTTTTTTTTGTAGCCATTTTTCGGTAAGTGGGGTCATTTTGTATTATTGTCTACTGTTATTGGTTTTGAAAATATTTCCTTTTATTACACCTACTACTAGATACTACACACAGGCACACTCTTATATGTTAAACTTTCAACTGGTACACAATTCACAAGATGAAATAATTAGAGACAGAGAAAAACACGTCTAGCTACTAACAATTAAACGTTCAAATATGAGAAGTCGCTTACAGATGAAATAATTAATCATACACTTCTCACACACCAACAGATACAGCTCACAAACTAGGTCAAGAAGAAAGAAAAAGAGGGGCAAAAACAACAAGGTGCAACGATAAAATGCAAACAAAATCTAAACGAAAGATATCAGTTCTAAAAGTGCGCATGAAGAAGAAATGACCACAAGAACTAAAGACTATATGTTCTCAAGATTCTTGTTATGTTTCCTCAGTGTCTTTCATCCCATCCATCCACGTTTTCCTTGCTCGTCCTCGCGCTCTCTATCCAGATACTTTAGAATTGTGTGCACGTGCAGGTGGTGTTCTGGAGTCACGCCTATCAGATATCTAAACCACTCAACTCTCTCTTTTTCCATGTAGTCCTTGACAGGTGTTGTTATCACCATTTGCCGGGTTATTTCGTTTCGCACTTGATCCTTTCTTGCCTTGTTTATCATTTTTCTTCTTTTACCTCTTCATATCTTTCAGCCAGCCGTGTCAGGATGGGGATTAGGTCAGAACGTTCTCTGTTTGTTAGTAAGCTCTATCAGGATGTTGTGAAGGGAGAGATGATGTTTTAAAGATAAAGTCAGGGTGAATGATGTAGATTCGCCATCAAGAAAAGGTGTTAGTGAGAACTGATATGTGTTCTCAAACGGTAAAATATATCTACGTTCAAGTTATAGCTCAGTTTTTCTTATTTGTACAGTTATATTTGTATTAAAAAATCATTTTGGCCAGCTTAATGTTTCTGTCACAAGAATTCAAAATCATTCATGCAGTCAATCATATTCATGTCCCTTGTGGAACTTTGCCTCCCTAACAGCTCTCCTGTAGGCCTCTCGGTTGTAAACAAGATGCCCTGCTGCTGATGCATCCATTTGCAGATCATCAATGATGTCTTGCAGCAATCTTCGCCTTGGTCTTCCTCTCTTTCTTTTTCTCATTATGTAACCTTTCAAGAGATTACCATGACGTTTAATGTGTCCAAAATATTTAAGTTTTCTCTCTTTAATCCTCTTTACTAGCCAGTCTTTTTCAATATTAAGTTCCTGTAGTATAGATATATTTGTTCTTTGCTGTGTCCATGATATTTGAAGAACTCTTCTGTAGCATTTACATTCAAAAGCATTGATGTGTTTCTCAGCTGTTTTGTTAAGTGCCCAGGTCTCACAGGCATATGTTGCGATGGGAAAGATGCATGCCCTTAAAAATCTTATTTTTGTGGTTCTGTCTATTCCTCTTCACAGATTCTTTAATTGTTTTACTATTTGAAGACCGATAGATGTCATCCTTTTAATTTCCGTTATTGTATCTCCATTAGTAGTGATCCAAGATATTCAAAACTCTCCACTTCTTCCAGTTTTTTTCCTCATATATATATATATATATATATATATATATATATATATATATATATATATATATATATATATATATCAGCTGCCTTGTTTGTTTTGTCAGTTATCATCACTTTAGTTTTCTTCGCATTAAGATAGAGGTTTTGTTCTTCGCTGTTCTTATTTAGATATGCTGATGACACAGTATATACCTCTGGTATTTCATAACCTCCAGTTGTTATGGCATCGTAATATTCTTTGTCTACATCTTCTCTAACTCATTATATTTTCAGTATACAACTAAATAAGTAAGGCGACAATATGCACCCCGACGGACACCTTGTTTTATGTTAAACCAAGTTGTTGTTTCACCATTTATTCTTACTGCTACTTGTTGATCTAGATACAGCAGTGATGTTAATTGCATCATATGTGTTGGAAATCCCATTTTTTCCATTATTTCCCACAGTTTCTGGTGTTGTACACAATCAAATGCCTTTGAGTAGTCTATAAAGGATAAATGTAGATTCACATTAAACTCTGCATTTCTATATTATTAATCTTATATTGAATATATGATCTCTTGATCCTCTTCCTTGCCTGAAACCAGCTTGGACCATATTGACTTCTTCTTCTATTTTCTTACGAAGTCTACCCATTATGATTTTTAAAAGAATTTTACTGGCATGACTAATTAGGGCAACAGTTCTGTAGTCTGTGCATAATTTCAGGTTACCCTTTTTTGGCAGTGGTATGAGTATAGAGTTCTTTTGCAATATTTTGACCAAATACCTGAATGCTATATCTTTTTACATAGTGCATGATAGATTGTTGCACATTCCTTTCCTCCTACTTTAATAAGTTCAGCTGTTATCTCATCACATCCTGATGATTTACCATTTTTCAGATTCTTTATTGCCCTTAAAACTTCTTCTGTTGTTGGTTCGGGTTCTTTCTCCTCCAATAATAATTCACACTGTTGATTTCTACTTTCACAGTCAGTTGTTTCATACATTTCTCTGCAATATTCCATCCGTCTTTCTAGACTTTCCTCTGTCTCTGTCAAGGTATTCCCCATCTCGTCACAAATTACATTTAGCTTAAGTGTTACATTTCTCGTCAATGTCTTAATTTCTTTAAACATTTCACTATCTCTTCCACTCTTCTAATGTCCTTCTATTCTCTCACAACAGTCTTGTATGTATTGTTTTTTTTTGTTTGTCTTTTCTTATGTGTCTTCGTACTTCTTTTGTTAAAGATTTATATCCCTCTTTGTTGTTGTTTATCACTTTCCATTGCGTCTTCATTTCTCTACGTTGTTTTATCAGTTCCAGTGTGCCTGCAGTAATCCATCCATTGTTTGTGTTTTCTTTACTGGAACCATGTCTTTAGCCGTTGTTATTAAGATATCTCCAAGGAATTCAAAGTATATTTATTTATTATTCCAGTACAAATAAAGACAGCGTATACCTTCAAGAAGGCTTATATTTTACATTGAAAATAGAGCATGAATAATATTTTTTAAAAGTCTGATAAATGTTTCTTTTGTCATATCTTAATGTAGAATATTTGTTATATAGAATTTGTATAGTTAGTACACATTATAAAATGCTATATGTTTAAAGTAAATTAGTCGAGAGCCCAGCATTAGTAACACAGAAATACAAAGGAATTAAACAAAATAATAAACTTAAAATTGACGGAAAGAGCAGAATGGATGGATTATAGTGGAAACGTCAGATCTTACAGATCCTGGCCAACGATGACGATGTCATCTGGCAAACCGCGGTGCGTGGGAGGTGTCCAAATACAAGGTACAAGGCTAATTAGCGGTGTATGTCAGGTAGGACCGTGTGTGGTGGTAATGTTAGCACTGTGTGTCTGCTGTATCTGTGTGTGATAATGTTAGCATTGTGTGTCAGGTAGGGCCGTGTGTGGTGGTAATGTTAGCATTGTGTCCGGTGTATCTGAGTGATAATTGTGTGTCAGGTTGGGCTATGTGTGGTGGTAATGTTAGCATTGTGTGTCAGCTAGGGCTACGTGTGGTGGTAATGTTAGCACTGTGTGTCTGCTGTATCTGTGTGTGATAATGTTAGCATTGTGTGTCAGGTAGGGCTGTGTGTGGTGGTAATGTTAGCATTGTGTCCGGTGTATCTGAGTGATAATTGTGTGTCAGGTTGGGCTATGTGTGGTGGTAATGTTAGCATTGTGTGTCAGCTAGGGCTACGTGTGGTGGTAATGTTAGCACTGTGTGTCTGCTGTATCTGTGTGTGATAATGTTAGCATTGTGTGTCGGGTAGGGCTGTGTATGGTGGTAATGTTAGCACTGTGTGTCTGCTGTATCTGTGTGTGATAATGTTAGCATTGTGTATCAGGTAAGGCTGTTTGTGGTGGTAATGTTAGCACTGTGTGTTTGCTTTATCTGTGTGTGATAATGTTAGCATTGTGTGTCAGGTAGGGCCATGTGTGGTGGTAATGTTAGCATTGTGTGTCAGCTAGGGCTGTGTCTGGTGGTAATGTTAGCATTCATTGTGGTTCATTTAGGGCTGCGTGTTGTGATAATGTTATCATTGTATATTCTGTTATATCTGTATGTGTGTGGTAATGTTAGCATTGTGTGCCATCTAGGGCTGTGTATGGTGGTAATGTTAGCATAGTGTGCCCCCTAGAGCTGTGTGTGATGACAATATTAGCATTGTGTGTCATCTAGGGCTGTATGTGGTGGTAATGTTAGCATTATGTGTTTGCTATATCTGTGTGTTAACATTTTAACATTGTGTGTCTGCTGTATCTGTGTGTGTTAATATTGTCATTGTGTGTCTGCTATATCTGTGTGTGTCAATATTATTTTTGTCTGTCTGCTGTATCTGTGTGTGTTAATATTATCATTGTATGTCTGCTATATCTGTGTGTATGTTAATATTATCATTGTGTCTCTGCTGTCTACTTTGTGTTAATGTATGTTATCTAGGTCTGTGTGTGTGTAATATTAGCATTGTACTTGTATGTCTGTTTGGTCTATGTATACAGACTTTAGCATCCATGTTTGTAGGCATCTGTGCGTGAAGTAGAAGAGTGGTTGTCACTGAAAAGAAGGGGGGACCTAAGGTATGGAGACTGAAAGTAGATAATTGTATTTATACGTGGGCAGATAGCGAGACTAAGAGACTAACAGAGATGGGAAGAGAAAGAGCTGAGCACAGGGCAAGCAGAGACAAGACAGAGAGACAGACAGACAACGAGAATGACAAGACAGAGAGAAATAGACAAAGAGAATGACAAGCAGAGACAAGATAGAAAGAGAGATAGACAAAGAGAATGACAAGCAGAGACAAGACATAAAGAGATATAGACAAAGAGAATGACAAGCAGAGACAAGACAGAGAGATAGACAAAGAGAATGACAAGCAGAGACAAGACATAAAGAGAGATAGACAAAGAGAATGACAAGCAGAGACAAGACATAAAGAGAGATAGACAAAGAGAATGACAAGCAGAGACAAGACATAAAGAGAGATAGACAAAGAGAATGACAAGCAGAGACAAGACATAAAGAGAGATAGACAAAGAGAATAACAAGCAGAGACAAGACATAAAGAGAGATAGACAAAGAGAATGACAAGCAGAGACAAGACATAAAGAGAGATAGACAAAGAGAATAACAAGCAGAGACAAGACATAAAGAGAGATAGACAAAGAGAATGACAAGCAGAGACAAGATAGAGAGAGACAAAGAGAATAAAAAGCAGTGACAAGACATAAAGAGAGATAGACAAAGAGAATGACAAGCAGAGACAAGCAGAGATAGACAATGAGAATGACAAGCTCAGACAAGACAGAGAGAAACAGACTAAGAAAATGACAAGCAGAGACATGACAGAGAGATGGACAAAGGGAATGACAAGCAGAGACAAGACAGAGAGATAGACAAATAGAATGACAAGAAGAGACAAGACAGAGAGATAGACAAAGGGAATGACAAGCAGAGACAAGATAGATATAGACAAAGAAAATGACAAGCAGAGAAAAGACAGAGAGATGGACAAAGAGAATGACAAGCAGATACAAGACAGAAAGATGGACAAAGAGAATGACACGTAGAGATAAGACAAAGAGATGGACAAAGAGAATGACAAGCAGAGATAAGACAGAGAGATTGACAAAGATAATGATAAGCAGAGATAAGACAGAGAGATAGACAAAGTGAATGACAAGCAGAGATAAGACAGAGAGATGGACAAAGAGAATAACAAACAGAGATAAGACAGAGAGATAGACAAAGAGAATGACAAGCAGAGATAAGACAGAGAGATAGACAAAGTGAATGACAAGCAGAGATAAGACAGAGAGATAGACAAAGAGAATGACAAGCAGAGATAAGACAGAGAGATAGACAAAGGGAATGACAAGCAGAGACAAGACAGAAAGATAGACAAAGAAAATGACAAGCAGAGAAAAGACAGATGTATAAATAAAGAAAGCAGAGTCAGAGACAGACAAGTTTTTGTTTAAAATAATGACCATCTGAACAGTTTTTTGTATGTAAATAAAGTGAATTATGGGCGGAGAAGCGAAGGTTAAGAGGTCAGGTACAAGGTACGCATGCTTGTGAAAGTTGTTCTCAAACGTTCTCTTGTGTCTTTCATACATTCATGTGACCGATAACTGAAGAATAAATAGGAGATAAGAATTACAGACGTATATAAATATTATATAAATAAACACAGAGAGAAATTAGAACCAGTGTGATTTCGAGAATCTTCTTGCCATGATTTGCTCTAAGCTGTACATGAATTATTTGTAATCACATCTCACCTTGTATAGCACCGTATGATGGTTTGTACGGGCTAAGCGTTATTTTAGCGTCTTTCGCTGCTCCAACAAACTCACAGTGGTCTTCACCCATTCCGCTACCGTCTCCGATGTTCATGAACTTGCTTTGTAGAGAAGGAGAGAGGAAAAGCTTGTAGCGGGTAGGAGAACACAAAACTACACCCACTAATTTGACTTGTGAATAGGGAGCGCGTTTTACGTATTGTTCCCCGAAGCAGTCTGTCCTGGAAGAGTCGTATTCAAATGTGACCTGTAACCACTGGTCGAGGTTGAGCTTAATTTCTGTCCTTAGAGAAGTGAGATCTTTCGCATAAGCCCAAAAACTTTCGTTCATGCTTGTTTGAGTCTGCTCCAGGTGATCGAACTTCTTCCTGAAGTCTCGTTGTTTGGCGGTGATTTGGGTCACGAGTTTTTGTATTTCGTCGAAGTCGTTGTCTGATAGTTTCCTTTTATTTTGGAGCGTCTTCTCCACGTTGTCAATGTCCGTTTGGATAAGCTGCAGTGCTTCCTCGTGTGAGCGGACCTGCTCGCTGACTTCGTGAAACCTGGACATCCAAGAGTTGTTTAACCTGCTCATCTCGGAGCTCAGTTTGTCGGCGATGTCGTTGCGTAGAGCTTTAGAAAATGTTCTGAATGTGGTGATCTCGTTCTCTAGAGATTCTCTGATCTCGCGGTATTCATGTTTTGTTTCGTTTCGATAGTGCTCCAGAGAATGATGACAGATACTCATGAGACGCTCCAACTTTTTAAACTTTTTACTTTGTTCTTCATTTTCAAGCGCAGATACAGTTAAGGTATCAGTAGTCAGATTTCTCTTGATCTCATTCACCAGTATCTCCAGAGGCTTAATCCTGTCCAGTTTTATGAAAGAATCATGAAATCCTTGTGATAAAGACTGCACATGAAGGTCTATCGTTTGAATGCTGGTGTTAAGCTCGTTTACATGTCTAGTTAAATCTATGTTCCATCTTTCGTCTTGAAGTTTAATTTTGTCCTCAAGACCGGATTTTTGCTTTTCTATGAGACTCAGCATTTCAGCAAGAGGGGAATAAAGCATGGCCGAGATTTCCTGTTTAAGTCTCTGCTCAATCTCGTTGATTTCCTTGCTGCTTGGCCGCTGAAGTGTGTTCCCTTTCCAGAGTTTTTCATCATTTTCTGGTTCTGTTAAGTTGGCATCCGCCTCCGAGGGACTCATTCTGGAGGAAGCACTACCAGAAACAGAGTTCAGAGAAGTGAATGTATCCCTAGGAGACGTGAGGTGGGCGTTCAGCGAAGTGAATGTATTACTGGGAGACGTGAGGTCAGCGTCAGAGTTTTCCCCGCTGTAAGATTCCTTGTTCTCAGACAATTCCTCAACTACTTCTAGCTCTGAGTTGTTTATCAGGCTCGGGTCAGCGTTTTTCCTTGTTGCTGTAGATACCGCACTTGGTATATCTGTAACATTGATATATTCAAGGCTGGCAATGTTCTTGATGTAGGTGCCCACATGCTTAGCAATTTTATTGCTTGTGTCATTCAGCTTGGCCTGCACCTTTTTAAAATCTTCATTGAATGTTTTGTCTCCCAGTTCCAGTTGTTTATGTGTGTTTTCTCTTTTCGATCCTGCTGTTGGCACATACAGCGAGGATGATCCTGAATGCACTGATGCATCTACTGATTTGGGTAACGCTCTGAATACCAGATTGTACAGTATGACCTGTTCTTGGACATACTTTTCAAATCTCTTACTAAACCTTTCGAACAAACCGTTGACTTCTGTGTGAATCACAGATCTTACAGCTTGATGTAGTGTATTGGAGTTCATTTTACTTGAATTAAACACAGAAGATATGGACTTGTCATGGGGCAAAGATCTGGCCCTGTTAACAATAGCGTTGACAAAAGTCATATCTGTTCTCAGCTGCTCTATCCCCGCTTCTAGAAGACCGAACCTGCGGTCAGTTTGAGGGCTAGTGTCTGTGGTGGCTTTGCTGCCCATGAACTCTCGGTGCAGCTTCTCAAACTGCTCAAACTTCTCCTTGCTGAGTTGTCTCTCTTTTTCTAGCTGGATCTGCAGGTCTGACACGTGCTGCATGTACGCGTTCACCTTCATGTCCATGGCGCTGAGGCGACGGTTGATCTGCGGAGTAACAAAAGAAGAGTCGTTTCGGAGATTGGCGGTTGCTTTCAGAAAATTGGTTAAAGACAGGCTGGAGGAGCGATAATAGTTCCTGTGTTGAAGAGTAAAGTGACGCGAAGGTGACATAAATGATGCATGGATTCATTTTTAAATGGTGTAACGTCTGCGATGACAGATACAAAGCCTTGAATGAGCAAAGTTAATGAGATTTTATTTGTAAGAATGAACAAAGTTTATAAAATTTTAGTTGTAAGAATAGATTTATATATATATATATATATATATATATATATATATATATATATATATATATATAAACCTTTAAATATGCGGAAACGAATCATGAGAAATGAGTAGGAAGGTATAAATCTTTAACCTGATAAGAAAATAAAAGTTAATTAGATATAAATATCTGAAGAGAGTTAAAGCTGATCAGATTGAAATATCTGAAGAGAGTTAAAGCTGATCAGATTGAAATGTCTGAAGAGAGTTAAAGCTGATCAGATTTAGATGTCTGAAGAGAGTTAAAGCTGATCAGATTTAAATGTCTTAAGAGAGTTAAAGCTGATCAGATTGAAATGTCTTAAGAGAGTTAAAGCTGATCAGATTGAAATGTCTGGACATGTCACGAAAGAAGCATGAATTTAAAAAAAATAATAAAGTAGAAACTTTCTCTTTATTTAGAAGTTCACGGAGCATTACTTGTTCATGATGAAGGTGGATAGAGGTATATTGTTCAGTTTTACAACAACAACAAAAAAAAAAAGATAGAAAGCGTGAGGAAATTGGGTAGAAACAAGAAGAGCAGAAAGTTAAACGGGCACGTAGAAATGAAGAGCACGCAACAATTCAATATTTCGGCAAAAGCCGTTTTTCAAGGATCACATACAGAAACAACACAAGAGATACAAACATTAAAATAGATGACAAATTAAATCAAACTCTTTAACTATATTTGTGTGGCCAGCGAAAGCTCGAGATGCGCTAAAGCCAGTTTCTCTGAGAGATGACAGATGAGAGATGACAGATGATGATGATTATTATGATGATGACAGAGGACACAATTACAAGGCTGATGAGACACTGAGTATTGAAGCATGTCTTCTAACCTTTTCGTCCATCTCACACGAGGATTTCATCTTTTCCTTGGGTACAACGAAGCTCAGAATGCAGTTCTCTTCCGTGCCTTGAAGTGCTAGAGCTTGTGCCAGCCACGTGACACGCACGCTCACAAGGAAAACCAAGGCTGGCAGCACTGGCTGATTTCCGTGCATTCTGGATGAATTTTTCTTTACAGCCAGTAACAGTAATAAGCTATCTTATACTGAAAGCAAACCATTTTTGTAGTGTTATCAACGAAGTTATCTCATCCGCTGCTTTTACACTGATCTATAGTTAATGTTGGCGGTGCGTCATTGTTTCGAGTTATTGGTGTAGTCACATGGACTGATTTCATATCATTACGACTTGTTTCGTGTCCTGACGTTGACTTGTTTCTTGTCCTGACGTCGGCTTGTTTCTTGTCCTCAAGTCGGCTTGTTTCTTGTCCTCATATCGACTCGTTTCTTGTCCTCTCGTCGACTCGTGTTTTGTCCTGACACCGACTTGTTTCTTGTCTTGACGCCGATTTGTTTCTTGTCCTCACGTCGACTCGTTTCTTGTCCTCATGTCGATTCGTTTTTTGTACATTGTCCATACATGGCTTTCAGAAAGACTGAGTAAAACATAATGGCATTGATGAATCAAAATTCAGATTATTTCCTTTCCAATTTTAAACTCTACCTCTAAGCCTGTCTCTCATATTACCTCACGTCACATTCAGTATTTTTAGGCTAAACTAAATTAGATTTTAAAAACAAATAACGGCTTGAGTCCAGTCTCCGTCAGTCGCAGCGTAAATATATACTGTATAAATGTAGAACCAGACAGTAAGGCAATATTCCGGTCATATAAGAAACTAATTTAGTCGAAGTAAATTCCAAGATCGGTCACATATTGCACAGAATATTTATCGGTGGTCACTGGTATTAGTCCTTGATGATGAGTCACCCAGTGAGGACACCATTTTAGGAACTGCAGCAGCTCAACTGCGAAGCTAGTCAGCTTCGCACTCGCCACGAACTATGTAGCTAAGACGTCAAACCGAAATAGGACACCGAAAAGACCATCACTGTTCATTATTGGCCGAGCAGATATGACGAAGAACCATCAGTGCTGTCTATGCGAAGCTCATAGTGGTGCCACAGCACTAAGCTCAGTATCTCGGCACACAGAACCGACCTCCATCTTGAAAGAAATGACGACACTGTTGCTCATTTGACACGTTTGTGCATTCCTGCTCGCACCACACTCTCTCAGACTGTGGAGAGCCACCACAGGATAGAAGCACTTTCAACTGGCAGCTCAGAAATCCAACTCCGCATCCGATATAGTGACAGTCAGAGTGTTGCTTGCAAGAGCGTGAAGCGTCAAATGCGCCCTTCAACGAAGAAACCTTAAATATCCCATTATATGAAGCAAACTGCTGAGCCCTATTAAAACATCTATTTGTCCTCTCAGCACTGAAAGGTATGTGGGAAAGGAGACACGACAAGACAAAGGTGTGTCCGATTAGCTAACAAACGAATGAAGACGAGTAATCTTAATCTGTGTTATCTACACAGGTAGAGTTAGCAGGTGTTCAAACTGTTTATCTTCATGGACGCCTCTGAGTCAACTTTAACACTGACTTTAACTGAGTCAACTTTAACACTGACTTTAACTGAGTCAACTTTAACACTGACTTTAACTGAGTCAGCTTTAACACTGACTTTAACTGAGTCAACTTTAACACTGACTTTGATTGAGTCAGTTTTAACACTGACTTTAATTGAGTCAATTTTAACAGTATGACTGTTTAAACACACATAGCATCAGAAAATATGTAAAGTTGTACAAAAACATTGAACATTTTCACTGTCTACCCAAACTATCTTAAATGGCTGATAGTGGTTGTTTCTGTACCATGATAGCAGATGTTTCTGTACCTTAACAGCAGATGTTATATACCATGTTAGCAGATATTTCTGTGTCATCATAGCAGATGTTTTATACCGTGATAGTTGATGTTTATATATAATGATAGCAGATGTTTCTGTATCATGGTAACAGATATTTCTATATCATGATAGCAGATGTGTCTGCACCATGATAGCAGATGTTATATACCATGATAGCAGATGTTTCTATACCATGTTAGGAGATATTCTTTACCGCGTGAAATGGTAATTAATATCACAGCACAGAAATGCAGGCAAATAAAATGCTGAATACTTCACATATAAAGATATCCTGTTTACGAGACTGTACATCCGTGTCGCTAAAACGCTGGAGCTATCCTCGCACAACCTGCAGTTCAGACAGAAACACTGGCAGCGGCCAGCACGAAGCAGGACACCGGTGCCTCTTTGTTTTGCTTATTGCGTGCTGGTTTCTCGGCTGCTGACGGATCTTAAGCGCGGTTTGACTGCTCACCCCTCAGTACGCTCTTTAGAACTAATTATATCTGTGATGTTCTGGTTTATCATTAGAGCATCTCACACGCAGTCTCCATTGTGAGATGGGATTATGAGGTGCACGCGGCTTACACAGTGGTGCCGAGGTGGTGTAGTTCCTAGTGCACTTACCTGCGGGTTAGAAAGACCTTGGATCGATTTCGCACTCAGGGATTCTTTTTTTTTTTTTTGTCAGACGGGCCGCTACCGGGATCACAACGTCCAAAAAAAGAAGAGGGGTATCTGGGGTTTCTTTAAGAAAAGAAAGACAGTGAGGACATGTGCTGGCTTCCCTACTTCAAATGCTGTAGTGACCTAGAAACATAAAGGCACACCACCACGGCAAAAACCCGGATTTCGGTTTCACATATCAGACTGTACATAGAACCATTGATACCACGTTTTGCCAAAGTTTTGCTGCATATTCAGCGTTCTTTTTTTTTCGGTTACCTACTAACTGTTTATACTGTTTTCCATTCAACCATAACCAAAACCCTTGCAATTTTCAATCATTTTCTTCCGTGAAATGTTTTCGTTGTAAATCCTGCCAGAACTCACACCTAGCCTGGCCCGAGCTTTCCGCCCGATGATAACGAATTTGTCCTTTTGGTTTCCTTCCGTCTCAGCTATCGTGCAGATTTCAGCGAGAGATTTACCGGGATTCTCTGACAGAAGTGTTACGAGGCCTCTGTCTGGTGCTTTTTTCAGTGGCTGAAAAGATAAATGCTGGAGCTGGGTTGTACAGCTGGCCAGAAGATTCCTTTAGACGACAAAAGGAGGTTTATGTGGGAAGAAAGTTTTCTTCTTGGTAGCAGTGTTTTTCCTTTGTTACCTTCAAAATCACTGTCCACGTAGTAATAGATGATTTATAAACATCCGGGCTACAGCTGTTGAGCACATGGGAAAAAAAATATAACAGACTGTAGTAGAACTGATTATTTAGTAACTCACATCCTGATGCTTGTTGTAGTAGAACTGATGATTTAGTCACTCACATCCTGATGCTTGCTGTAGTAGAACTGAAGATTTAGTAACCCACATCCTAATGCTTGCTTTAGTAGAATTGAAGATTTAGTAACCCACATCCTGATACTTGCTTTAGTAGAATTGAAAATTTAGTAACTCACATCCTGATAATTGCTGTAGTAGAACTGAAGATTTAGTAACTCACATCCTGATACTTGCTGTAGTAGAACTGATGATTTAGTAACTCACATCTTGATCCTTGTTGTAGCAGAACTGATGATTTAGTCACTCACATCCTGATGCTTGCTGTAGCAGAACTGAAGATTTAGTAACCCACATTCTAATGCTTGCTTTTGTAGAATTGAAGATTTAGTAACTCACATCCTCTTACTTGCTGTAGTAGAACTGAATATTTAGTAACCCACATCCTGATACTTGCTGTAGTAGAACTGAATATTTAATAACCCACATCCTGATACTTGCTGTAGTAGAACTGAATATTTAGTAACCCACATCCTGATACTTGCTGTAGTAGAACTGAATATTTAGTAACCCACATCCTGATACTTGCTGTAGTAGAACTGAAGATTTAGAGCCCACATCCTGATACTTGCTGCAGTAGAACTGAAGATTTAGTAACTCACATCCTGATACTTGCTGTAGTAGAACTGTTTTTGTAACTTACATCCTGATACTTGCTGTAGTAGAACTGCAGATTTAGTAGCCCACATCCTGATACTTGCTGTAGTAGAACTACAGATTTAGTAGCCCACATCCTGATACTTGCTGTAGTATAACTGAAGTTTTAGAGCCCACATCCTGATACTTGCTGTAGTATAACTGAAGATTTAGTAGCCCACATCCTGATACTTGCTGTAGTAGCACTGAAGATTTAGTAACCCACATCCTGAAACTAATGACTGCCAATAAACACCTTTTTTGAGGGGTGCTAGTTGGCAAAGTTGGTTAGCACGCTCTTCTCTCGTGTTTAGACGAATGCTCGTCCTACCGGAGTCCGTGTTCGAATCCCAGGTAATTCTCTTGTGATTTTTCTTTCTCTCACGTCTCACTAAAGTGCTTTGTCTACGATTTTATCAAGGTCTAATTCTACAAAACTGTGTTCTCTTACTTTACCGTACGAAAGCCTCGTTGTTTCCTATTTATAACAAATTGTTCCTGACACTATGCCTGAAACTAACTTCATGTAATAAGTATTCGTTCGTTTGTTATTGTTGTTCAAGTTTGCACCAGACATGACAGGATACTGTGTGTGTAATATATGTTAACACGTCTCCACAGATACTGTGTGTGTAATATATGTTAACACGTCTCCACAGATACTGTGTGTGTAATATATGTTAACACGTCTCCACAGATACTGTGTGTGTAATATATGTTAACACGTCTCCACAGATACTGTGTGTGTAATATATGTTAACACGTCTCCACAGATACTGTGTGTGTAATATATGTTAACACGTCTCCACAGATACTGTGTGTGTAATATATGTTAACACGTCTCCACAGATACTGTGTGTGTAATATATGTTAACACGTCTCCACAGATACTGTGTGTGTAATATATGTTAACACGTCTCCACAGATACTGTGTGTGTAATATATGTTAACACGTCTCCACAGATACTGTGTGTGTAATATATGTTAACACGTCTCCACAGATACTGTGTGTGTAATATATGTTAACACGTCTCCACAGATACTGTGTGTGTAATATATGTTAACACGTCTCCACAGATACTGTGTGTGTAATATATGTTAACACGTCTCCACAGATACTGTGTGTGTAATATATGTTAACACGTCTCCACAGATACTGTGTGTGTAATATATGTTAACACGTCTCCACAGATACTGTGTGTGTAATATATGTTAACACGTCTCCACAGATACTGTGTGTGTAATATATGTTAACACGTCTCCACAGATACTGTGTGTGTAATATATGTTAACACGTCTCCACAGATACTGTGTGTGTAATATATGTTAACACGTCTCCACAGATACTGTGTGTGTAATATATGTTAACACGTCTCCACAGATACTGTGTGTGTAATATATGTTAACACGTCTCCACAGATACTGTGTGTGTAATATATGTTAACACGTCTCCACAGATACTGTGTGTGTAATATATGTTAACACGTCTCCACAGATACTGTGTGTGTAATATATGTTAACACGTCTCCACAGATACTGTGTGTGTAATATATGTTAACACGTCTCCACAGATACTGTGTGTGTAATATATGTTAACACGTCTCCACAGATACTGTGTGTGTAATATATGTTAACACGTCTCCACAGATACTGTGTGTGTAATATATGTTAACACGTCTCCACAGATACTGTGTGTGTAATATATGTTAACACGTCTCCACAGATACTGTGTGTGTAATATATGTTAACACGTCTCCACAGATACTGTGTGTGTAATATATGTTAACACGTCTCCACAGATACTGTGTGTGTAATATATGTTAACACGTCTCCACAGATACTGTGTGTGTAATATATGTTAACACGTCTCCACAGATACTGTGTGTGTAATATATGTTAACACGTCTCCACAGATACTGTGTGTGTAATATATGTTAACACGTCTCCACAGATACTGTGTGTGTAATATATGTTAACACGTCTCCACAGATACTGTGTGTGTAATATATGTTAACACGTCTCCACAGATACTGTGTGTGTAATATATGTTAACACGTCTCCACAGATACTGTGTGTGTAATATATGTTAACACGTCTCCACAGATACTGTGTGTGTAATATATGTTAACACGTCTCCACAGATACTGTGTGTGTAATATATGTTAACACGTCTCCACAGATACTGTGTGTGTAATATATGTTAACACGTCTCCACAGATACTGTGTGTGTAATATATGTTAACACGTCTCCACAGATACTGTGTGTGTAATATATGTTAACACGTCTCCACAGATACTGTGTGTGTAATATATGTTAACACGTCTCCACAGATACTGTGTGTGTAATATATGTTAACACGTCTCCACAGATACTGTGTGTGTAATATATGTTAACACGTCTCCACAGATACTGTGTGTGTAATATATGTTAACACGTCTCCACAGATACTGTGTGTGTAATATATGTTAACACGTCTCCACAGATACTGTGTGTGTAATATATGTTAACACGTCTCCACAGATACTGTGTGTGTAATATATGTTAACACGTCTCCACAGATACTGTGTGTGTAATATATGTTAACACGTCTCCACAGATACTGTGTGTGTAATATATGTTAACACGTCTCCACAGATACTGTGTGTGTAATATATGTTAACACGTCTCCACAGATACTGTGTGTGTAATATATGTTAACACGTCTCCACAGATACTGTGTGTGTAATATATGTTAACACGTCTCCACAGATACTGTGTGTGTAATATATGTTAACACGTCTCCACAGATACTGTGTGTGTAATATATGTTAACAAAAAGATACGACCAGGTGATAATATTTCAGCTATACCGATAGACGTGAGCTATCGCGTTTCTCTACAGATGCTATACCGATATTTGTGAGCTATCTCGTTTCTGTACTTGTGGTGCACCGATATACGTCGTCTATCGTGTTTCTGTACTTATGGTGTACCGATGTAGTGAGCTATCGCGTTTCTCTACAGATTCTATACTGATATACATGAACTATCGCGCTTCTCTAAAGATGCTATACCGATATACATGAGCTATCGCGTTTCTCTAAAGATGCTATACCGATAGACGTAGATGATCATACTTCTCCACAGGAATAATTAGTATATACGTATAGAAAACTAAGTATACAGCTAATGACGGAGCCACTGCAGTAAAGCTGTAATAACAAAATGTTAAAACTTTTTGAAGAAAAAAGTAGGAACAGTTTTATTAATTAACGAGCACACACAATAAAACTGTTTTTACTTTCTTTTTCTCTAAATAGTTTTAACATACTTCTCTACAGATTCTGTGTCTGTAACATATATTAACACTTCTCCACAGATACTGTGTGTGTAATATATGTTAACACGTCTTCACAGATACTGTGTGTGTAATATATGTTAACACGTCTCCACAGATACTGTGTGTGTAATATATGTTAACACGTCTCCACAGATACTGTGTGTGTAATATATGTTAACACGTCTTCACAGATACTGTGTGTGTAATATATGTTAACACGTCTCCACAGATACTGTGTGTGTAATATATGTTAACACGTCTCCACAGATACTGTGTGTGTAATATATGTTAACACGTCTCCACAGATACTGTGTGTGTAATATATGTTAACACGTCTCCACAGATACTGTGTGTGTAATATATGTTAACACGTCTTCACAGATACTGTGTGTGTAACATGTAGGAACACTTCTCCTCAGACACTATGTCTGTAACATATATTAACACTTCTCCACAGACACTATGTCTGTAACATATATTAACCACTTCTCCACAGATACTATGTCTGTAACATGTAGGAACACTTCTCCACGGACACTATGTCTGTAACATATAGTAACCACTTCTCCACAGATACTATGTCTGTAACATGTAGGAACACTTCTCCACGGACACTATGTCTGTAACATATATTAACCACTTCTCCACAGATACTATGTCTGTAACATGTAGGAACACTTCTCCACGGACACTATGTCTGTAACATATATTAACCACTTCTCCACAGATACTATGTCGGTAACATGTAGGAACACTTCTCCACGGACACTATGTCTGTAACATATAGGAACACTTCTCCACAGACACTATGTCTGTAACATGTAGGAACACTTCTCCACAGACACTATGTCTGTAACATATAGGAACACTTCTCCATAGACACTATGTCTGTAACATGTAGGAACACTTCTCCACAGATACTATGTCTGTAACATGTAGGAACACTTCTCCATAGACACTATGTCTGTAACATGTAGGAACACTTCTCCACAGATACTATGTCTGTAACATGTTGGAACACCTCTCCACAGACACTATGTCTGTAACATGTAGGAACACTTCTCCACAGATACTATGTCTGTAATATGTAGGAACACTTCTCCATAGACACTATGTCTGTAACATGTAGGAACACTTCTCCACAGATACTATGTCTGTAACATGTAGGAACACTTCTCCACAGACACTATGTCTGTAACATGTTGGAACACTTCTCCACAGATACTATGTCTGTAACATATAGGAACATTTCTCCACAGATACTATGTCTGTAACATATAGGAACATTTCTCCACAGATACTATGTCTGTAACATATAGGAACATTTCTCCACAGATACTATGTCTGTAACATATAGGAACATTTCTCCACAGACACTATGTCTGTAACATATAGGAACATTTCTCCACAGATACTATGTCTGTAACATGTTGGAACACCTCTCCACAGACACTATGTCTGTAACATGTAGGAACACTTCTCCACAGACACTATGTCTGTAACATGTAGGAACACTTCCTCACAGACACTATGTCTGTAACATATAGGAACACTTCTCCACAGATACTATGTCTGTAACATGTAGGAACACTTCTCCATAGACACTATGTCTGTAACATGTAGGAACACTTCTCCACAGATACTATGTCTGTAACATGTTGGAACACCTCTCCACAGATACTATGTCTGTAACATGTAGGAACACTTCTCCACAGATACTATGTCTGTAATATGTAGGAACACTTCTCCATAGACACTATGTCTGTAACATGTAGGAACACTTCTCCACAGATACTATGTCTGTAACATGTAGGAACACTTCTCCACAGACACTATGTCTGTAACATGTTGGAACACTTCTCCACAGATACTATGTCTGTAACATATAGGAACATTTCTCCACAGATACTATGTCTGTAACATATAGGAACATTTCTCCACAGATACTATGTCTGTAACATATAGGAACATTTCTCCACAGATACTATGTCTGTAACATATAGGAACATTTCTCCACAGATACTATGTCTGTAACATATAGGAACATTTCTCCACAGATACTATGTCTGTAACATGTTGGAACACCTCTCCACAGACACTATGTCTGTAACATGTAGGAACACTTCTCCACAGACACTATGTCTGTAACATGTAGGAACACTTCTTCACAGACACTATGTCTGTAACATGTAGGAACACTTCTCCACAGACACTATGTCTGTAACATGTAGGAACACTTCTTCACAGACACTATGTCTGTAACATATAGGAACATTTCTCCGCAGATACTATGTCTGTAACATGTAGGAACACTTCTTCACAGACACTATGTCTGTAACATATAGGAACATTTCTCCGCAGATACTATGTCTGTAACATGTAGGAACACTTCTCCACAGACACTATGTCTGTAACATGTAGGAACACTTCTCCACAGATACTATGTCTGTAACATGTAGGAACACTTCTCCACAGATACTATGTCTGTAACATGTAGGAACACTTCTTCACAGACACTATGTCTGTAACATGTAGGAACACTTCTCCACAGACACTATGTCTGTAACATGTAGGAACATTTCTCCACAGACACTATGTCTGTAACATGTAGGAACATCCTTCTGCATCGATATCATAGTGATAAGCGTGGATTATGTAGTTCGTCTTAGATCTGGGACAAGTAGCTATTCTTATCCACAGATCCAGTGCTGTTTTGTGTTGATGATCATTGTTCTTCACAAAATCGATGCTGATAGGCTTCTGCAAAGACTCGTGATAGTAGATATAGACAATCATGCTCCTTCATAGAACATGTTCCAGAATTTGTATACTATACTGATACATACATACATCCATACATGATTACATACATACACATACTCGACCTTATAAAAACGATGTTTCACAGAACATTCATATATTCTACATGTAAACATGTGAACACATCTGACATCCTACATCACATGTTAACAGATCTGACATTTATGCCTAGATGAATTAATAAAACTTGAAACCGATTTACCAGTCCCACAACTAATTGTCAATTTAGATGAAGTTACACTGAATGAAATTGTAACAGCAGCGAATCTAATGGCTAACAACAAAGCTGCAGGTGAAGATGAAATAACAGTCGAGATATTAAAAGTTATTATCACTGACAACATGAGCCAACTACAAAGAATGTTTAATAAAATTTGGAAAGAAGAAAAAATTCCTTCCACATGGAAAAAGGGCATCATTTTTAAAATACCACAAAAAAAAAAAAAAAGGCAACCTCAGTGACTGCAATAACTTGAGGGCTGTAACGTTACTATCAGTTGTGTCAGATGTGTTTTGTCAAGTGATTCTGAATAGAATTAAGGATGTAGTGGATAATACAGTGAGAGAAGAACAGGCAGGATTTGGAAAAGGAAGAAGCTGTCTCGACCAGATCTTTACTCTAAGAATAATACTTGGAAAACATATTGAAAAACAGAAACCATTAATCCTGAACTTCATAGACTTTAAAAAAGCATTTGATAACATACACAGAGATTCATTGTGGAGAATTTTAAGACTATATGGAATACCATCAAAAATTGTCAACATCATTAAGGACTTCTACAATGGATATGTTTGTGCAGTCAAGACAGAAGAAGGAAAGAGCGAATGGTTTCAGATTGAAACAGGCGTGAATCAAGGATGTATATTATCTCCCTTGCTTTTTGGAATTGCCATAGACTTTATAATGAAAAGATGCTGTACAGGTAAAACTGGCATTGCTTGGGTACATGGGACCCAAATAGATTATCTTGATTTTGCTGATGACATAACTCTTATCAGTGACAATGTGAAATCGATGCAGAAAAAAAAAAAACATATACCCGGTCTTCCTTGGCAAGCAAAATAGATCTTGAAATTAACAAAGACAGAACAAAAATAATGAAATGTCTCATTAATCAAGAAGGAAAAATATACGTTGAAGGAACAGTTGTTGATGAAGTAAACCAATTTGCCTACCTTGGCAGCTACATAGACCAGGATGGTGACACCAGGAAGGAAGTTAGAATTAGAATTGCAAAAGCAACATTGTCCTTCAAAAATCTTGATTTGATAACATACGGAATTCAAAAGTTATAAGCACAAAAACCAAGTTAAGATTATTCAATTCAAATGTGATATCCACCCTCATTTATGCATACGAAAGCTGGAAATCAACTAAAGAAATAGACAAGAAATTATACACTTTTGAAAACAAATGCCTAAGGAAAATACTTGGTATAAAATGGAACGAATTCAAGAACAACGCAGAGATAAGACAGATGAGCAAACAACAACCTGTGTCATGGGTGATCAGAAAAAGAAGATGGACATATGTAGGCCATGTGATGAGAAGAAACAATCAGAGAATACCAAAACAAGCTATCAAGTGGAGCACAACAGGCCAAAGAAAAAGAGATCGACCACGTGAAATTCTAAAGAGGACATTGTTAAGAGAAGCCAGTTTAGTGGGCATAACATCCCTTGATGAAGTTGAAAAACTCGCCGAGATAGGAAAACTTGGCGAACAACAATGCAAGCCCTATGTGACGTTTATGGCACGAGAAAGATGTAAGATGTAAGAAGTGGGCATTGAGTGTCATTTCTCATCTGGAAAACCAAGTTTGAACCACTATATGGCCCGGGTTTTTTTTCCAGTCGTTGTAAAATCGACCACGTGAAACTCTAAAGAGGACATTGTTAAGAGAGGCCAGTTTAGTAGGGATAACATCCCTTGATGAAGTTGAAAAGCTCGCCGAAAACAGGAAAACTTGGCGAACTACCATGCGAGCCCTACGTGACGTTTAACACGTAGGGAAAGATGTAAGATTGAAAACCCAGCCTGAAATCTCTGCAGGTGATAAAGCGGCCATTAATCCTCAAGGTACAGTCACCTTTTAAATGGACACTGGAAAAGTAGTATGCCATTGTAGTTTGTATTATTTTTCACATTCTTATACCACATGCATACTCTGACATACATTTTGTGCACACCTGTTCAACAAGACATACAGTTAAGTTTGCAGATATGAAATTTCTTACATCTAACGTCCTTCCCGTGCTGTTAATCTTACATCTTTCCCGTGCCGTTAATCTTACGTCTTTCCCAACGTCACACAGGGTTCGCATGGTAGTTCGCCAAGTTTTCCTGTTTTCGGCGAGATTTTCAACCTCATCAAGGGATTTTATGTCCACTAATTTGACCTCTCTTATCAATCCTCTTTAGAGTTCCACATGGTCGACATATTTGCCTTTGGCCTGTTGTGTTCCACTTGATAGTTTGGTTTGGGATTCTCTGATTGTTTCTTCTCATCACGTGACCGACATATATCCATCTCCTTCTTTCTGATCACCCATGAGACTGGTTGTTGTTCGCTCATGTGCCTTATCTCTGCGTTGTTCTGGAATTAGTTCCACTTTACGCGGAGTATTTTCCTTATGCATTTTTTTTCAAGAGTCTAATGTGTTGTTTATTTCTTTAGTTGTTTTCCAGCTTTCGCATGCAGAAATGAGGGTGGATATTCCATGTGAAATTTAGTTTCTGTTTAATTAATATCACCGCACAGAAATGTAACAAAATAACGACGTGTATAAAGCTTTGACATTAAAAATCCCGTCCCTCATATACAACTGCTTGGCGTCAGTTTGTCTGAAATCAGTTTTCCCTTGTATTTCTGAGGTCCCCAGTCTTGCATACCACTTCCATGTTGCTGAGAGCGTATATACACACACGCGCGCACCAGTAATCATCTGTGTTTACGACTGCGCTGCAGATTTCAGATAGTAACCTTGACTTGCTTTGAAAACCAGTTGATGCTGTTTATGTTAGATAAACCTTGCCTTGCAAGATATGTCAGTATCAACAGAGGAACAACTTTGATAAAAAAAAGTGTGAATATTTCTGTAGTATTTGTGTGTCTACATAGCAGAAAGCGAACATTTCACAGAATAGTAAAACCAGAAAACAATATTTCTAACAAAAATGATTGTAGACTAAACACTTAATGTTTGTGAGAAGAAAGACTGTAGAGAAAACACTTAATGTTTGTGAGAAGAAAGATTGTAGAGAAAACACTTAATGTTTGTGAGAAGAAAGGATGTAGCGAAAACACTTAATGTTTGTGAGAAGAAAGATTGTGGAGAAAACATTTAATGTATGTGAGAAGAAAGACTGTATAGAAAACACTTAATGTTTCTAAGAAGAAAGACTGTTGAGAAAACACTTAATGTTTCTAAGAAGAAAGACTAGGGAAAAAAGCATATTGACAACCAGAGAAGAGGGAAAACAAAATGAAAGAAATGTCAGAAAGCAGTCCAGAATATGGCAAAGACTTTATGATAGAGAAGAGATGTAGTGAAATCTGTAAGATCTACTCCAGCAGCAAAGACTTTATGACTAAGACGAGATATAGTGGGGTTTGTAAGATCTGTCCTTGCTCAGAGACCTTGTGGCTGAGACGAGACTTGGTGGAGTCTGTAAGATCTACTCCTGCAGCAAAGACTTTATGACTGAGACGAGATATAGTGAAATCTGTAAGATCTACTGCAGCATACACTTTATGACTGAGACGAGATATAGTGTTAAATCTACTGCAGCAAAAACTTTATGACTGAGACGAGATAGAGTGTAAGATCTACTGCAGCAAAGAATTTATGACTGAGACGAGATATAGTGAAATCTGTAAGATCTACTGCAGCAAACACTTTATGACTGAGACGAGATAGAGTGTAAGATCTATTGCAGCAAACACTTTATGACTGAGACGAGATAGAGTGTAAGATCTACTGCAGCAAAGACTTTATGACTAAGACGAAAGTGTAGTGGGGTTTGTAAGATCTGTCCTTTCTCAGAGACCTTGTGGCTCAGACGAGACATGGTGGAGTCTGTAAGATCTACTCCTGCAGCAAAACTGTCATTTTCTAAAATTATCTAGAAAAGAATATTTACTCTTGCTCCAGATTTTATTCTTGTACAAATACTAACATAATACAAGGAATGTGCGTGATACGATGAATCAAATGTGTAAAGTAATGTTGGCCTGCTTCATCCTATTTGAATGTATAATGGATAATAACTACATTTGTGCGCAGAATGGTAAGAAAACACAACGCTATAATAACTGTGCGCAGAGGTCAGGATTCCTGTAGCACATACCTGGCTACCTAAAAAAACAACACAATAAGAAGAAGCAGATTTGTAGTCAAGAGTTCTGCTCTTCGTTATTCTCTTACTGTTCTCTGTACTTTCACTTTCCAGATTGTGTGTTCATTTTCGTGGCTAATCCTACATATTCTGCTCCTCTTTATTCTCTTACTGTTTTCTGTACTTTCACTTTCCAGATTGTGTGTTCATTTTCGTGGCTAATCCTACATATTCTGCTACTCTTTATTCTCTTACTGTTTTCTGTACTTTCACTTTCCAGATTGTGTGTTCATTTTCGTGGCTAATCCTACATATTCTGCTCCTCGTTATTCTCTTACTGTTTTCTGTACTTTCACTTTCCAGATTGTGTGTTCATTTTCGTGGCTAATCCTACATATTCTGCTCCTCGTTATTCTCTTACTGTTTTCTGTACTTTCACTTTCGTGTGTTCATTTTCTAGACTACACAATAATTAGTGTATAAATATACAGCTATACACAAGACACTACAGTAACGCTATCATACCAGAATGTATAAACTTGGAAAAAAGTAGGAACAGCTATATTACTTCATGATTACAAAGTTGTGACGGTTAGGCGCGGGCCTTAATCATGCAAAAACATACATGATGAAGAAATAGAGAGAGAGAGAGAGAGGGGGGGGGAGAGAGAGAGGAGATAAAGTATAGATTCACATGAATGCTATGTTAAAAAAAGGGAAATAAAATGAATAGAGCACTTAGTTGTAACTTGTAAGTGGATGTGGCTTTTCCGACGCTTGTTCAGAAATGGGCATGGTGGAGCGTAGAGAATGTTTAAATGGGGACTTGTGATGTGTGATGGGTGGGTCATAACTGAGGGTGGTGGGTGGGGAAACCGTGGAGGGGAGAGAGAGTGATACAGTGTTAACCTAACCAGGAGAAGGTGAAATAGATGATTATAGTTGGGGTAGAGGGGTTGTTTCTTCGTCTGTTTCTTCGTCTTGTATGTTTTTATATGGTTAAGGCTCACGCCGAAACGTCACAATTTTGTAGTCGTTAAGTAATAAAGCTGTTCCTACTTTTTTTCCTACTGTATACATTTTGTTTAAATGGGGACTTGTCATGTGTGATGGGTGGGTCATAACTGAGGGTGGTGGGTGGGGAAACCGTGGAGGGGAGAGAGAGTGATACAGTGTTAACCTAACCAGGAGAAGGTGAAATAGATGATTATAGTTGGGGTAGAGGGGTTGTTTCTTCGTCTGTTTCTTCGTCTTGTATGTTTTTATATGGTTAAGGCTCACGCCGAAACGTCACAATTTTGTAGTCGTTAAGTAATAAAGCTGTTCCTACTTTTTTTCCTACTGTATACATTTCTAGACTAATCCTACCTGTTCTGTTCCTGGTTATTCTCTTACTGTTTTCCTTACTTTCACATTCCAGATCGTGTGTTCATTTTCTAGTCTAATCTTAGCTGTTCTGTTCCTCATTATTCTCTTACTGTTTTCCTACTTTTACGTTTCACATCGTGTGTGACATCGTTTTGTCTTTATTTATCATCAGTAAAATGACTCACTAACTGTCACTCAACAGACACCTTGCACTATATCCTGACTTCTCCAGCACTAACAGCCTTTCAGTAGAAATCTGGGTTGACTTACCCTTTTCTAGTTTTACATTTTTCAGCAACGACGATGCATTTCCAGGCGTAGGAAGCTTAGAAAATCTCCAGGTTACTTGTTTTTTTTAAACTTATTCCAATTTTCCTACGGATCATTCTCTAACTTCCTTGTAATAAAATCACAAACTCTGTCCCTAGCAGTTAGAAGTGCCACTTTTTTTTTCTTGGACTTAGCGCAGTTCTTCATATATCTCGAGGCAACAGTGGACATGTCCCACAGCAAGATAAGCTCTCGGAGAATGTTCATGTAAAAGCATCATATCGCCGGAGAATGTTCATGTAAAAGCATCCTATCGCCGGAGAATGTTCATGTAAAAGCATCATATCGCCGGAGAATGTTCATGTAAAAGCATCATATCGCCGGAGAATGTTCATGTAAAAGCATCATATTTGTTTGTATAAGCGAACTTATCAGTGCTACCTAACACCATGGCTTCTGTGAGTTTCGTGAAAATGTTTGGAAAACAAGAATGTATGCCACTCTGTGTCATGCTTGCCTCTAACCTCGTCATTTAGTTGCCTCTAACCTCTTCATTTACTTGCCTCTAACCTCATCATTTAGTTGCCTCTAACTTCGTCATTTAGTTGCCTCTAACCTCATCATTTAGTTGCCTCTAACCTCGTCATTTAGTTGCCTCTAACCTCGTCATTTACTTGCCTCTAACCTCATCATTTAGTTGCCTCTAACCTCGTCATTTAGTTGCCTCTAACCTCTTCATTTACTTGCCTCTAACCTCTTCATTTACTTGCCTCTAACCTCGTCATTTAGTTGCCTCTAACCTCGTCATTTAGTTGCCTCTAACCTCATCATTTAGTTGCCTCTAACCTCATAATTTAATTGCCTCTAACCTCGTCATTTAGTTGCCTCTAACCTCTTCATTTACTTGCCTCTAACCTCGTCATTTAGTTGCCTCTAACCTCTTCATTTACTTGCCTCTAACCTCTTCATTTACTTGCCTCTAACCTCTTCATTTACTTGCCTCTAACCTCGTCATTTACTTGCCTCTAACCTCTTCATTTACTTGCCTCTAACCTCGTCATTTAGTTGCCTCTAACCTCGTCATTTAGTTGCCTCTAACCTCATCATTTAGTTGCCTCTAACCTCATAATTTAATTGCCTCTAACCTCGTCATTTAGTTGCCTCTAACCTCTTCATTTACTTGCCTCTAACCTCGTCATTTAGTTGCCTCTAACCTCTTCATTTACTTGCCTCTAACCTCTTCATTTACTTGCCTCTAACCTCTTCATTTACTTGCCTCTAACTTCGTCATTTAGTTGCCTCTAACCTCTTCATTTACTTGCCTCTAACCTCGTCATTTAGTTGCCTCTAACCTCGTCATTTAGTTGCCTTTAACCTCGTCATTTAGTCACCTCTAACCTCGTCATTTAGTTGCCTCTAACCTCGTCATTTAGTTGCCTCTAACCTCATCATTTAGTTGCCTCTAACCTCGTCATTTAGTTGCCTCTAACCTCGTCATTTAGTTGCCTCTAACCTCGTCATTTAGTTGCCTCTAACCTCGTCATTTACTTGCCTCTAACCTCGTCATTTACTTGGCCACACATTGTAGTACGTCTTCCATCTGAGCCATAGTCACATATCTACCACTGGAATGATCTGCTAGTAATGGAATCTCTGTCATTACATCCTGACATAGTCACATATCTACCACTGGAATGATTTGCTAGTAGTGGAATCTCTGTCATTACATCCTGACGTAGTATCTACCACTGGAATGATCTGCTAGTAATGGAATCTCTGTCATTACATCCTGACATAGTCACATATCTACCACTGGAATGATCTGCTAATAACAGAATCTCTGTCATTACATCCTGACATAGTCACATATCTACCACTGGAATGATCTGCTAGTAATGAAATCGTCATTACATCCTGACATAGTCACATATTTACCACTGGAATGATCTGCTTGTAATGAAATGTCTGTCATTACATCCTGACGTAGTCACATATTTACCACTGGAATGATCTGCTTGTAATGAAATCTCTGTCATTACATCCTGACGTAGTCACGTATCTACCACTGGAATGATCTGTAAGTAAAGGAATCTCTGTCATTAGATCCTGACATAGTCACATATCTGCCACTGGAAGTATCTGCTAGTAATGGAATCTCTGTCATTAGATCCTGACATAGTCACATATCTACCACTGGAATGATCTGCTAGTAATGGAATCTCTCTCATTTTATCCTTCTCCATTTTCAGCTAACAACACAGTTAACTTTGGGGAAAAAAAAATCAACTTTGCCATTCATTCACACCAAATTCACACATACCTTCTACCTTGCTCGCACTTCCTTGAACACGCCTTTCAGTTTAAGCATGTTCTTAGCGCAATACTCCAGGTATGCTGGAAGCAACAGTAACACGTCACACAGCAAGATAAGCTCTTGGAGAATGTTCATGTAAAACAGCCAGCTTTTAAATCTTCGCTATGTGAATATCGTGCACAGTTTTTGTTTTTGTTTTTGTTAGCTAATTCCAAAAAGTTCTCCTTATATTCACCGTCGGGTTTCGCTAAACAACACAAATTCTAGTCCCAGTTCTACTACTTGATTTCACAGAACTCTCAGTGCCTATTTGTTTCCTTGCTGCATAAGTCACAGTTCTTCGACAGATATCTCGGGAAGGTCGCTCCTTAAGACATCTCACATCAGCCATACTCGAGCAGAATCCTGGTCTGTAGTTAGGCATAGACCTGTCCACAATAACATAACACCTGTCCACTGTAACATAACACCTGTCCACAGTAACATAACACCTGTCCACAGTAACATAACACCTGTCCACAGTAACATAACACCTGTCCACAGTAACATAACACCTGTCCACAGTAACATAACACCTGTCCACAGTAACATAACACCTGTCCACAGTAACATAACACCTGTCCACTGTAACATAACACCTGTCCACTGTAACATAACACCTGTCCACAGTAACATAACACCTGTCCACAGTAACATAACACCTGTCCACAATAACATAACACCTGTCCACAATAACATAACACCTGTCCACAGTAACATAACACCTGTCCACAGTAACATAACACCTGTCCACAATAACATAACACCTGTCCACAGTAACATAATATCTGTTCACAGTAACACTTGTCCACAAGAATATAATATTTGTCCACAATAACATAACACCTATCCACAATAATATAACATCTGTTCACAATAACATAACACCTATCCACAATAACATAACATCTGTTCACAAGAACATAACACCTGTCCACAATAACATAACACCTATCCACAATAACATAACATCTGTTCACAAGAACATAACACCTGTCCACAAGAACATAACACCTATCCACAATAACATAAACCTATCCACAATAACATAACATCTGTTCACAAGAACATAACACCTGTCCACAATAACATAACACCTATCCACAATAACATAACATCTGTTCACAAGAACATAACACCTGTCCACAAGAACATAACACCTATCCACAATAACATAACACCTATCCACAATAACATAACATCTGTTCACAAGAACATAACACCTGTCCACAATAACATAACACCTATCCACAATAACATAACATCTGTTCACAAGAACATAACACCTGTCCACAAGAACATAACACCTATCCACAATAACATAACACCTATCCACAATAACATAACATCTGTTCACAAGAACATAACACCTGGCGACAAGAACATATAACGAAAAAATACACATCCCAGAAAATGTAACTGTCATTAGATCCTGACATAGTCACATATCTGCCACTGGAAGTATCTGCTAGTAATGGAATCTCTGTCATTAGATCCTGACATAGTCACATATCTACCACTGGAATGATCTGCTAGTAATGGAATCTCTCTCATTTTATCCTTCTCCATTTTCAGCTAACAACACAGTTAACTTTGGGGAAAAAAAAATCAACTTTTCCATTCATTCACACCAAATTCACACATACCTTCTACCTTGCTCGCACTTCCTTGAACACGCCTTTCAGTTTAAGCATGTTCTTAGCGCAATACTCCAGGTATGCTGGAAGCAACAGTAACACGTCACACAGCAAGATAAGCTCTTGGAGAATGTTCATGTAAAACAGCCAGCTTTTAAATCTTCGCTATGTGAATATCGTGCACAGTTTTTGTTTTTGTTAGCTAATTCCAAAAAGTTCTCCTTATATTCACCTTCGGTTTTCGCTAAACAACACAAATTCTAGTCCCAGTTCCACTACTTGATTTCACAGAACTCTCAGTGCCTATTTGTTTCCTTGCTGAATAAGTCACAGTTCTTCGACAGATATCTCGAGAAGGTCGCTCCTTAAGACATCTCACATCAGCCATAATCGAGCAGAATCCTGGTCTGTAGTTAGGCATAGACCTGTCCACTGTAACATAACACCTGTCCACAGTAACAATATCTGTTCACAGTAACACTTGTCCACAAGAATATAATATTTGTCCACAATAACATAACACCTGTCCACAGTAACATAATATCTGTTCACAGTAACACTTGTCCACAAGAATATAATATTTGTCCACAATAACATAACACCTGTCCACAGTAACATAATATCTGTTCACAGTAACACTTGTCCACAAGAATATAATATTTGTCCACAATAACATAACACCTATCCACAATAACATAACACCTATCCACAATAACATAACATCTGTTCACAAGAACATAACACCTGTCCACAATAACATAACACCTATCCACAATAACATAACATCTGTTCACAAGAACATAACACCTGTCCACAAGAACATAACACCTATCCACAATAACATAACACCTATCCACAATAACATAACATCTGTTCACAAGAACATAACACCTGTCCACAATAACATAACACCTATCCACAATAACATAACATCTGTTCACAAGAACATAACACCTGTCCACAAGAACATAACACCTATCCACAATAACATAACACCTATCCACAATAACATAACATCTGTTCACAAGAACATAACACCTGGCGACAAGAACATATAACGAAAAAATACACATCCCAGAAAATGTAACTGTAATTAATCTCATAATTCAAAATGATGTTAATGTAATCATAATAACTCTTTTTGTGTGAATGTAGCTTATTGTTCTTACGCATGGTTACATTTAGAGGATCTATTCCCTTTCTGTAAAACGGTACTGACAAAAAAGTTCATCTTAAGTTTTTGTCATTTCATTCAACAAAATATCCCAAATCAACTTATGTTGCTAGACTTTCTAAGAATGAATTTTAAAAATGATCATACCCAGCCAAGTGCAAAAATCAGTCTGTGTCTAGATTTTACCATCAGTTGGCAGGGCTGATCTTTAGACGTCGTAAATTTACATAACCTTAACGTAAAAAAAAATTGTAATTTATATCAAGGATAAAATCTTCTTGTCGAGCGTGCTTTTCAGCGTCTTGCTCCACACCTCAGTATCTCGAGCTTACTCCACACCAAAGTATCTTGAGCTTAATCCACACCTCAGTATCCCGAGCTTACTGCATATCTCAGTATCTCAGGCTTACTCCACACTTCAGTATCTTGATCTTACTCCACGCCTCAGTATCTTGATCTTACTCCACACCCCAGTATCATGAGCTTACTCCACGCCCCAGTATCTTGATCTTACTCCACACCCCAGTATAATGAGCTTACTCCACACCCCAGTATCATGAGCTTACTCCACACCCCAGTATCATGAGCTTACTCCACACCCCAGTATCATGAGCTTACTCCACACCCCAGTATCATGAGCTTACTCCACACCCTAGTATCATGAGCTTACTCCACACCCCAGTATCTTGATCTTACTCCACTCCCCAGTATCATGAGCTTACTCCACGCCTCAGTATCTTGAGCTTACTCCACTCCCCAGTATCTTGATCTTACTCCACACCCCAGTATAATGAGCTTACTCCACTCCCCAGTATCATGAGCTTACTCCACGCCTCAGTATCTTGAGCTTACTCCACTCCCCAGTCTCTTGAGCTTACTCCACTCCCCAGTATCATGAGCTTACTCCACGCCCCAGTATCATGAGCTTACTCCACTCCCCAGTATCATGAGCTTACTCCACTCCCCAGTATCATGAGCTTACTCCACTCCCCAGTATCATGAGCTTACTCCACGCCCCAGTATCATGAGCTTACTCCACTCCCCAGTATCTTGAGCTTACTCCACTCCCCAGTATCATGAGCTTACTCCACGCCCCAGTATCATGATCTTACTCCACACCCCAGTATCATGAGCTTACTCCACACCCCAGTATCATGAGCTTACTCCACACCACAGTATCATGAGCTTACTCCACTCCCCAGTAGCATGAGCTTACTCCACGCCTCAGTATCTTGAGCTTACTCCACTCCCCAGTCTCTTGAAACAAAATAACTTCCGCCCTGTCATTTACACTTGCACTTGCATGGACAGAATCCAAAATACAACCTTCCCTCCTTACTCTGGCATTTTTTTCATCTGAACTTTCCTCTGCCATTATGGCTCCACTCCCGTATTATGTAAGACAGGTACACTTTATTTACGTCCGTAGGCGCCCTGTAGAACAGTGATATAAGATTTAGGCGTAAAATGTTGTAATACTATGGTGAAAGGTAAATTGTAACTCATCATAAAGTTAGTGTAGTGAGCCGCTGTACAGTGAGTTCGCCGAGGAAGAGATGGAAGCACCCAGGGATTGTTCCGAAGTGTTGGTACCCGTAACGATGATTTGCTTTGTCCTCTTCATGCATGCCATCAGAATGGTTTTACTTTGCTGCCCCCCGACTGCTGGAGTTCTTTAGGTTGAGGAAGATTGTGTGGGTATGAATGAGAAAACTTATGTGGGTATGAATGAGAAAACGTATGTGGGTGTGAATGAGAAAACGTATGTGGGTGTGAATGAGAAAACGTATGTGAGTATGAATGAGAAAACTTATGTGAGTATGAATAAAAAAACTTATGTGAGTATGAATGAGAAAACTTATATTGGTATGAATGAGAAAACTTATGTGAGTATGAATGAGAAAATTTATATTGGTATGAATGAGAAAACTTATGTGAGTATGAATGAAAAAACTTATGTGAGTATGAAAACTTATATTGGTATAAATGAGAAAACTTATGTGAGTATGAATGAGAAAACTTATATTGGTATGAATGAAAAAACTTATGTGAGTATGAATGAGAAAACGTATATTGGTGTGAATGAGAAAACTTAAGTTGGTGTGGGTGAGGAAACGTATGTGTATGTGCTGGTGAATATATATCACTGAAAGATATTGACTGATGTGAAGCATATGTAATATGGGTGGAGTGTAAGCCAGGCGTGGTCGCGATAGTACCATCTTTCTCCTGGCCTAGTCAAAACATAAACACACCATGCTTGGAAATAGAGATCCGTTTGCTTACGACGACTACACGGGAAAGAGTGGCCGCACCTGTAGTTAGTTATCTTTCTATGTTGTTATGGAGATGTAGAGTAATGGTGAAGATTCCAAGATAAAGTGAGGTTTTGTTGTTGTTCTTTTCCCCTTCTCGATTGAATGTGAAATTGGGTTTTTTTTTTGTAAAAATTTTATTTATTTTTGTTTTCAAACATTTCATTGCAAACATTTTGGGAATTCTCTTTCCTTGTCGTGAGAGAGTTGCGATATTTTGTATTCATTTTTTTTTAATCATCGTCTCTCTATCTCCTCTCTCTCTCTCTCTCTCTCTCTCTCATATATATATGTATGTGTGCGCGTGCGTGCGTGCGTGTGTGTGTGCGTGTGTGTGTGCGTGTGTGTGTGTACTTGCTGGTTTTCCAATTACCCAGAAATAAAAACTGTGATATGACTATGATCAGATTTTGAACAAGATAATCAGTCTGCTGTCTGTTCTGTCTCTCTCATGCTCTGTCTGTTTCTTCTCCCTGCCGTCATTTTTCTTTCTAACAGATGTAAGCTGTTTTTTTTTTTGTATGAGCAGTTTGTTCTCATTTTTCTGACTCTCACCGTGAGAAGAAAAAAAAAAGTAATATTACAACCTTCCCTCCTTACTCTGGCATTTTTTTCATCTGAACTTTCCTCTGCCATTATGGCTCCACTCCCGTATTATGTAAGACAGGTACACTTTATTTACGTCCGTAGGCGCCCTGTAGAACAGTGATATAAGATTTAGGCGTAAAATGTTGTAATACTATGGTGAAAGGTAAATTGTAACTCATCATAAAGTTAGTGTAGTGAGCCGCTGTACAGTGAGTTCGCCGAGGAAGAGATGGAAGCACCCAGGGATTGTTCCGAAGTGTTGGTACCCGTAACGATGATTTGCTTTGTCCTCTTCATGCATGCCATCAGAATGGTTTTACTTTGCTGCCCCCCGACTGCTGGAGTTCTTTAGGTTGAGGAAGATTGTGTGGGTATGAATGAGAAAACTTATGTGGGTATGAATGAGAAAACGTATGTGGGTGTGAATGAGAAAACGTATGTGGGTGTGAATGAGAAAACGTATGTGAGTATGAATGAGAAAACTTATGTGAGTATGAATAAAAAAACTTATGTGAGTATGAATGAGAAAACTTATATTGGTATGAATGAGAAAACTTATGTGAGTATGAATGAGAAAATTTATATTGGTATGAATGAGAAAACTTATGTGAGTATGAATGAAAAAACTTATGTGAGTATGAAAACTTATATTGGTATAAATGAGAAAACTTATGTGAGTATGAATGAGAAAACTTATATTGGTATGAATGAAAAAACTTATGTGAGTATGAATGAGAAAACGTATATTGGTGTGAATGAGAAAACTTAAGTTGGTGTGGGTGAGGAAACGTATGTGTATGTGCTGGTGAATATATATCACTGAAAGATATTGACTGATGTGAAGCATATGTAATATGGGTGGAGTGTAAGCCAGGCGTGGTCGCGATAGTACCATCTTTCTCCTGGCCTAGTCAAAACATAAACACACCATGCTTGGAAATAGAGATCCGTTTGCTTACGACGACTACACGGGAAAGAGTGGCCGCACCTGTAGTTAGTTATCTTTCTATGTTGTTATGGAGATGTAGAGTAATGGTGAAGATTCCAAGATAAAGTGAGGTTTTGTTGTTGTTCTTTTCCCCTTCTCGATTGAATGTGAAATTGGGTTTTTTTTTTGTAAAAATTTTATTTATTTTTGTTTTCAAACATTTCATTGCAAACATTTTGGGAATTCTCTTTCCTTGTCGTGAGAGAGTTGCGATATTTTGTATTCATTTTTTTTTAATCATCGTCTCTCTATCTCCTCTCTCTCTCTCTCTCTCTCTCTCTCATATATATATGTATGTGTGCGCGTGCGTGCGTGCGTGTGTGTGTGCGTGTGTGTGTGCGTGTGTGTGTGTACTTGCTGGTTTTCCAATTACCCAGAAATAAAAACTGTGATATGACTATGATCAGATTTTGAACAAGATAATCAGTCTGCTGTCTGTTCTGTCTCTCTCATGCTCTGTCTGTTTCTTCTCCCTGCCGTCATTTTTCTTTCTAACAGATGTAAGCTGTTTTTTTTTTTGTATGAGCAGTTTGTTCTCATTTTTCTGACTCTCACCGTGAGAAGAAAAAAAAAAGTAATATTACAGCCATTTTTTTTCGTTTAACGGGCACACGTTTTTTAAACTGATCCTGAGCATAGTTTTTAAGCAGATTCGTTTCATTGGTTGTTATGTCAGTTTCCAGATCCTGTTGATCGAGTTGTTATGTCAGTTTCCAGATCCTGTTGATCGAGTTGTTATGTCAGTTTCCAGATCCTATTGATCGAGTTATGTCATTTTCCGTTAAGTGTCATTTATAACGTCTGGATTATAGTCAATACGGGCGGGGGGTTGCCCAAAACTTTGACAAAGAAGATATAAGACAGAATATAAAAATTTAGACCTTCCACTTTTAACGGACTGAGAACAAGTAATGGCCATCAGTGAGGAACATGTTAATATTACACCCGAAAAACACTAGGGACGAGGCCACAAGCGGGCAGTTCATCACAGATAAGGAAACTAAACAATAACAGATAAGGAAACTAAACAATCACAGATAAGGAAACTAAACAATCACAGATAAGGAAACTAAACAATAACAGATAAGGAAACTAAACAATAACAGATAAGGAAACTAAACAGTAACAGATAAGGAAACTAAACAATCACAGATAAGGAAACTAAACAATCACAGATAAGGAAACTAAACAGTCACAGATAAGGAAACTAAACAATGTGAGTTTGATAGGATGGACGAGATCTACCAGACTATAGGCAGCGGGATTGACTTCCTCGCTCGTCACCCTCCAGTGGTCGGGCAGTTGAACTGAGTATCCTGGACGTTGTGTCGATGGCGAATTGCCTCTAAATACAGAGAATATCTGCGTGCACGGCGAGGAACATCAGAATACACTGTACACATACGGCAGTCATTGGATAAAGGGAAACAAAAAAAAAATAATATACACGCACAACTCAGTCCCGCACAGTATGGGAGTCAAAACGGATGAGGAAGAACAAAAGAGAAACTTACTGATTACAGATAAGGACAATCGATTCACTGAGCAAAGATCACTCCAGACACTGGAGACCAGACACTGGAGATCAGACTCTGGAGACCAGACTCTGAAGACCAGACTCCACGGGAAAAAAAAAACTAGTTAAGAAGACACAATATCCTCTCCAGTAGCAAGGTCTTTGTTGAATCTGGACAGAAGAATCTAGAGAGCTCCTTGACAAATCTGTGCATTTCACGAATCATCTGAAATGTACTTATACGTGAAGTCAGGAATCATCTGAAATGTACATATACGTGAAGTCAGGAATCATCAAAAATGTAAAAATATAGTTTTAAAACGATCTCCTTAGTTTCGCTTACAGTTTCTTTTGAAGTGAAGAGGCGTTTATCGCTCTCGAATTTGAAATGAATCCATAGTTTGTTTCTTTCACATGGGAATATCCGCTTCGTTCTGAGAACTCGTTCATGTAAATGATGAATCGTTGATGTAGTTTTGAAACGTGTGGATTTCATTTAGTTAGCATACAGATTGCGTTCGTTTTTATACAAGTATCCGTTTTCATGGCGGTGACCTCAGTACGGCAGTTAGATATGCAGCTCAGATTCTGAGACGTGGAAAGGGGGAGGGGTATCCTGGATTTAAGCAGTTTAGATAATAACCCTTTCTTTGCTCCTCGTGGGGTAGATTTATCTTTTATTAACTTTCTGCTTGCAGTGTGCTCTTTAATAAATCATTTTAGGAATAGCATGTTATGATTTAGTTCCGTGGTGGATCAGCTACCACATGAGGATCAGCTACCACGCGGGGATCAGCTACCACGCGGGGATCAGCTACCACGCGGCGATCAGCTACCACACGGGGATCAGCTACCACACGGGGATCAGCTACCACACGGGGATCAGCTACGACATGAGGATCAGCTACCACGCGGCGATCAGCTACCACATGATGATCAGCTACCACACGGGGATCAGCTACGACATGAGGATCAGCTACCACACGGCGATCAGCTACCACATGGGGATCAGCTACCACACGACGATCAGCTACCACATGGGGATCGGCTAACACACGGGCCCCTAAGCTAAACGTAGTAAGGCTCCCAGACCTCTCCGACAATACTGTTCAGCTCCTGATATTAAGATTTATAAAGTAATAATCTTTATGCGCAGAGGTTTATTTTTGTTGCTTGATCTTTATTTCTTTGTACTGCTCAGTGTTTATTTCTTTTTACGGCTTAATGTTTATTTTTTTAACTGCTTAATGTTTATTTTTTTACTGCTTAATGTTTATTTGTTTTTTACTAATTAATGTTTATTTTTTTCACTGTTAAATAATGTTTACCTCTAAAATAATTTTCACATTGCAGCTTTCTGTTATTACCGTTCCAAATAATTTTCTCATTACTGAACAGTTTTTTAAAAATGTTTACCTGTAAACTTAGTTAACTTGGACAACATGTTAATGAAGCTGGAATTTACCTTGTATTTCTCTGTTCTTCTTGTGCCTGTCATACATCCACAGTCAGAAGGATCTCAACGTTGTTTTCAGTTGTCACCTTCACCAAGTTTAGAAACTGAAGAATAAAAAAAAACGGCATCAGTTTATCAATAGCGGCCAATTCTTGTTAATGAAACAAACAAATATTTGAATCAGGAACATGACTATAAGTTATTCAGCTCACTAAGAACAGAGCACAGATATTTGAATTTTAAGTTCCTACTTTTATCATATGCCTGTGAGACCTGGACACTTAACAAAACAGCAGAGAAACACATAAATGCCTTTGAATATAAATGCTACAAAAGAGTTCTTCAAATATTGTGGACACAAAATAGAACAATTATATCTATACTACAGGAACATAATATTGAAGAATGCTGGCTAGTAAAGAGAATTAAAGAGAGGAAACTTAAATATTTTTGACACATTAAACGTCATGATAATTTAGAGAAGACCGTCTTGGAAGGGTACAAAATGGGAAAAAGAAAGAGAGGAAGACCAAGGCGAAGATGGCTGCAAGACATCGTTGATGATCTGCAAATGGATGCATCAGCAGCAGACCATCTTGCTCAGAACCGAGAGGCCTTCAGGAGAGCTGTTTGGGAGGCAAAGTTCCTCAAGGAACATGCAAATGAATGAATGAATGAATGAACTTTTATCAAAATATTTCTCTTGGAGGCATCGTTCCGCCAGAAGTGTCCAGCAAGAATAATGTGGAGAACTATCTTCATCATGTTTTTGAAACAAATCATAATCTCTCATGCTCTTTTGCCAGCTTAGTTTTGTAATCAGCTTTCTTCACTTACACCGTGTCATGTCTTTCTAAATATGTGTAGCTTTGAATCTCTGGGGTGCACGAATGTATCTCAAGTGGTAGACGCATGCAATTATTTTATCTTTGTTAGCGGGCACTTAAAATCGTTATTGCAGAGTAGCATAAAGACTTGATAGATTGACGATGTTACTAAATAAATATACGTAGTGGAAATAGTTTCGTATTCAGGTTGACTGAAGAGAAGAATTATTACAGGGACTGTCTTATCACAAATTATTACATTTTCTCTCATACTGTCGTATCACAGATTATTACATTTTCTCTCATACTGTCATATCAAAATTATTACATTTTTCTCTCATACTGTCATATCACAAATTATTACATTTTCTTTCATACTCTCATATCACAAATTATTACATTTTCTTTCATATCACAAATTATTACATTTTCTCTCATACTGTCATATCACAGATTATTACATTTTCTCTCATACTGTCATATCACAAATTATTACATTTTCTCTCATACTGTCTTATCATAAATTATTACATTTTCTCTCATACTGTCTTATCATAAATTATTACATTTTCTCTCATACTGTCATATCACAAATTATTACATTTTCTCTCATACTGTCATATCACAAATTATTACATTTTCTCTCATACTGTCACAGAACGTAACTGATGGCTAGGGGAAGTCAGGTTTTGGACGCAGGTGGGGGAGGATCGGGTGATCATTCTGTTATTGCCACGTGACCCGCCCTGGTAGTGTGCCATAATCATTCCCCCTTAGGCTGGCCTGAAAGTCGCTGCATGTTAGGAGGACAAGCGACGGCTTAATAGAACGAACAGCTGTTGGATGGGTTAGACTGAAGCGATGAGAGCGAACGGTGGTTCCGCCCTTCCGCCTCTTTGAATTGTGCACCGAACAGCCGGTTCAGCTCTCGCAGATAGCGGGGGTATACATGAAAGAACAGTTCGCGGGGTTTGATGTTTCCTAAAGAACAGGGAGGTGATTACTATCTGTAGTCGGAATCCGCATTTGTTGTAGTTAGGATTTGAATCTAATGCATGAGTATGAGTGATGGGATGCCAGCAGTAGGATAGAAAAATGCTCGTAGGACGCAGCAAGTCTTAGACCATGCTAGTCCCGTAGCAAATTCCCTAGGAGGTTAGAGACCTCATGCTGGGCCATCAGCGCATGAGGTAGGGTGGCCATTTCCTTTCCTCGCTGCCTTTCCTTCCCAGATTTTCTCTAGTACCCATTTTGCAAGGCTGGGTCGACCAAAAAAATCCCGCTCAGCTGGGGATTCGAACCCATGACCATTCGGTTGCTAGACGAGTGCTCTAACCACTACGCTAGGCGGTCCCAACATTAGTATGTAGATATTGTAAAACATTATATTTGACTCAGATAAGTATGTAGATATTGGAAAAAACACTATATTGAACGCACATCAGCATGTAGATAGATATTGGTAAAACACTGTAGTGAGCGCACATCGGTATGTAGATATTGTAAAACACTATAGTAAGCGCACATGAGTAATTGGATATTAAACTTTCTCTTACCAGGTTTACTTTTGACTCTGCAAACACCATCTTCACTTTTTTTGAAACGCTATTTTCTGTTTTGGAGTCTGTTATTTTTTTCTCATGATCAGCTTCTTCCTTCCTTGTATGATGGCGCAGTCTTCTGTGCCATTTATTTACGAGTCTTGTCCAGAAAGAAACCGGACTTAGTAACAACAACAACAAATTGCTGATTAGCAACTTTTAAAAATATTTTTGGCTTAACTTACAGATTAGTCAGACTTGTCTCCTTCGAAATGGTTCCCTCCGCTGTTGATACACCATATCAACATCCTGGAACTCGTTTTCTGGGATAGCATGCATGTCTCGTAGCAGATTTTCTAAAGAATCTCATCACTACACTTGTGTAATGTTAAAGTATCTCATCAGTATACTTGTATGACGTTAAAGCATCTCAACACTATACTTGTGTGGCGTTAAAGTATCTCATCGCTATACTTGTGTGGCGTTAAAGTATCTCGTCACTCTACTTATGTGGCGTTAAAGTATCTCAGCACTATACTTGTGTGGCGTTAAAGTATCTCATCACTATACTTGTGTGGCGTTAAAATATCTCATCACTATACTTGTGTGGCGTTAAAGTATCTCGTCACTCTACTTATGTGGCGTTAAAGTATCTCAGCACTATACTTGTGTGGCGTTAAAGTATCTCAGCACTATACTTGTGTGGCGTTAAAGTATCTCAGCACTATACTTGTGTGGCGTTAAAGTATCTCATCACTATACTTGTGTGGCGTTAAATTATCTCGTCATTCTACTTATGTGGCGTTAAAGTATCTCAACACTATAGAATTTGAATAAAATAGTTAGAGAAAATTAGTTAATTTGGGGCCTCCTTCCCTTCCAGGCCCCCTAGACCAAAGCCTCTTCGGGCTAATGGATAATCCTCCACTGATTTAGTTGTATTGCGGTCTTTGTGCTTCGAGGCTGTTTTGATTCTGGTCCTTGTTGTGTAAACATAGAGCTGAAGAGAAGAATTTGTGTTAAACAGTCATGTCTTTTTTTATCAGCGGAATCAGTTCGCAGTAAATACTGCATAAGTGTGTGTGTCTGAGTGTGGGTGTGATAATATATCTTATATCCTTCCCGTGCCGTTAAACGTCACATATGGCTCTCAAAGTAGTTCGCCAATTTTTCCTGTCTTCGGCGAGTCTTTCAACCTCATCAAAGGATTTTATGCCTGCTAATTTGCCCTCTCTTAACAATGTCCTCTTCAGAGTTTCACGCGGTCTGCCTCTTTATATATATGTATATATAAAACCACAAAGATATGCAAGATAAAATAAACAAGCTAACTCAGAATGCAAACAACATAGGACTAAAGATCAACGTAGGAAAGACAAAGTTAATGAAGCAAAATGTGAACAACAGAAATGTACTCAGAGTAGATAACAAGTTAGTGGAGGAGGTCAACGAATTTGTATACCTTGGCAGCAGAGTAGTAGAAAATGGAGACAGCACAGAGGACATCAACAGCAGACTTACTAGAGCAAACCAGGCTTTTGCAATGCTGCCGAATATATGGAAATAAAAAAAAACTAAGCATAAATATGAAAATCAGGATATTTAAGAGTAATGTTCTAAGTGTACTACTCTATGGAAGCGAATGCTGGAAAATCACCAAAACCATAGAAAACAAGTTGAATTCTTTCCAGACTAAATGTTTACGAAGAATTAGAAAAATATTTTGGCCAAACACTATAAGAAATAACATCTTATTAGCAGAAATGCAGATGAAACCACTGACAACAATTATTGAGGAAAGACGCTGGCGATGGTTGGGACATGTGCTCCGAATGACTGACAACTCACTACCAAAAATAGCACTAAGATGGACACCACAGTGGAGCAGAAGTAAGGGTAGACCAAAAGAGACATGGAGAAAAACAACAGAAAGGATGTTGAGCAATAGAGGGCTCACCTGGGCAAGAGCAGAAAAAAAGGCAAAGGACAGGCATTTGTGGAAAACCCTTGCGGAAGCCCCATGTGCCCTGGGCACTTAAGGTTCAGAGATAACACTTTTCCGGCCATGTGTCAAACTGGGTAAAACGATGCAATTTTCCCATTCTGCCCGGTTATCTTACTCGGTAATAAAGCTTTCCAAATCACTTGTATGTTTATAGTGTAGGACAAGTTTTGTGGACCATAATTTTATGGCAACAGTTTTGTTTATTTGGAATAAATAAATAATTTCGGAAGTAAACCGAAAATGTGTTAAATGTTAAAAAGAATAATAAAAACTGGGAATAATTCATTATGGTGGAGCCAGGGAAGAAAGTACGCTTGAAAGATTAAGATGTTTTATTATGTTTAGAGAAAAGTAATTCTGATTTAGAGTTAAAAAGTAATCTAGATGCTGACATGGAAGTTAATGCTGGAAAATCACCAAAACCATAGAAAACAAGCTGAATTGTTTCCAGATTTTACGAAGAATATTTTGGCCAAACACCATAAGAAATAACATCTTGTTGGCAGAAATGCAGATGAAGCTACTGACAGCAGTTATTGAGGAAAGACGCTGGCGATGGTTGGACATGTGCTCCGAATGACTGACAACTCACTACCAAAATAGCACTAAGATGGACACCACAGGGGAACAGAAGTAAGGGTAGACTAAAAGAGACATGGAGAAGAACAACAGAAAGGATGTTGAGCAATAGAGGGCTCACCTGGGCAAGAGCAGGGGAAAAAAGGCAAAGAACAGGCGTTTGTGGAAAACCTTTACGGAAGCCACATGTGCCTTGGGCACTTAAGGTTCAGAGAGAGAGAGAGAGAGAGAGAGAGAGAGAGAGAGAGAGAGATATGCTGACAGTGATTTCTTAGAGAATGAAAATATTTGTTGAGGAGGGTAGTGATGAAAGTAACACGTGGTGCAGTGGTCGAGCTGGGGAAACAGGGCAGTATTCAGTGAATGGTCCAGGTCTAATCCATTTACAAGAAAATTAATATAAAATGGGAGGGGGAGGGGGAGAACATATTCCTGAATACTAGAGTAGCTGTTGTAAATACAGGTAATTTGTTAGTTTTTGCAAGTTCTTAAAGAAAATACGACAAAACCAGCAGTTAATGTGTTAGTTTTTGCAAATGTACACATAAAATACGACAAAACCAGCAGTTAATTTGTTAGATGTTTCATGTTTACAATGAAAACAAATAAAGAAACAGCAATTAGTTTATTCGTTTTTGCGAGTTTACAATGAAAATACGACAAAATAACAACATTTAATTTGCTAGCTTTCGCAAATTTACAAAGAAATTTTAAAAATCCCAGCAGTTAATTTGTTAGATGTTGCAAGTTTACAAAGAAAACACAAAGAAAAAAACAATTTGTCAGTTTTTTTGCAAGTTCAGAAAGATTTTTAAAAAACCCAAGTATGTAATTTGTTAGATGGTGAGAAAGCCTGTGATGCTGTTAAAAAAATTACTTTATAATCAACACCTGACATTTAGCCTCGGGCAACACTTAGAGGTGCAGGCAACACTTAGAGTTGCTGACAACACTTAGACGTGCAGGCAACACTTAGAGTTGCTGACAACACTTAGATGTGCAGGCAACACTTAGAGGTGCTGGCAATACTTAGAGGTACTGGCAACACTTAGAGTTGATAGCGCTTCAAACACTGGAAGCGCCTTAGAAAATGATTGCGTTAGCACAGGAAGGTGTAAAATTATGCCTGGCCATCTTGATAAAAAATGGAGAACGTTTTTAGGTAGTGTTTGTTGGCCTTTACCATACCTTGTTTGTGAGAGAATTTACCTGTATTTCTTTCTTTCTTTCTTTCTTTTTTTTTCTTTCTTTCTTTCTTGTTGTTAAAGAAAATTTGTTTGACTGGTTTGTGAAGATGGATCATTTCTTGCGTTTAGTCTAAGGGAATGTTAATATGTAAATGTAGAGAACTCCCTCCCTTCCTTGTATATAACTTTTTAGACCACAAATGTGAGACCGTTTTGCCAAATAGTTATAAACCTAAAGTAATAATATTATAAATCAGTTACGCAGGTTAAATATGGAAGTGGCTAAACTTCATAGAGAATTTGCGATTTTACAACATGGCCTTTGTTCAGTGTGCCGGAAAGAGTTGATAAGAAAAAGCGGAAGTGGTTGTGTTTTTTAAAGTTGATTTGTATAAAACAAATCCTGTTTAATTAGTTACGTTAAAACATAAATGACAGGCTAGTTTGTATTCAGACAAGCCAAGTCATGAGATAAATGAGTTATTTTCAAGGGAAGCTAAGGTCTTGCGATCTGATGTGTTCAGTGAAATCAAGGCGGTATCGTGAGATGGTCCGTTTATTTTCTAGGAAGCCAGAGTAATACCGCGTCAGTTTTCGGCTAAAAGTAAGGAGAAACTGGGGAGTTTTGTATGAGAGAACCTCATCATTCATTTAATGCGCTGAAGCTGTGTGGGTTATGAAGAGCATAGCCATGTCTTTCGATGCATTTACCTTTGCCAAAATAAAAGTTAGGCTTAAAGCTGTAAGCTTGGGGCGTCAGTGTGTCTGTTCTCTCCTACACTTAGAACAAAGAACTTCTTCACGGATTCCGGGAATTTAAGTGGAAAAACAGACAAGGAATGCCACTTTCCCCCTCACCCCCCCCCCCCCCCCAAGTTTCCAAGTATTTCTGCCCCGAGCGGAAACTCCACCCGTTGCTGCGGTATAAACATAGGCGTCTTGGAGTGTTAGTTCCTTATACATTTCCAGTGATTATTTTTAAATCATCAGCTGACCTTGCAGTGTAAACGTTTAAACATTTTTTTTAAACGTGGACTGTTGTAGGTCATGTGATCCACAGCTAGGATATTATTCCATCGGCAGATTCTCGTTAATGATTTTTGTTTCTCTTGAGGAAGCTGTTATGAGATTCCTGGTGAACGTTTGCTTTGTGGCGTGATGGACTAGGACTCCAGACGTCACACACAAAAATTGAATTTAGCAACTACAGAAGTAAAGAAATGATGCAGGAAGCGCTTGCGTGTGTTAGAGAGAGAGAGAGAGAGGTTTGTGAAGAGAAGGAATGGAGAGATAACAGTGAGAGGCGTCTGGTTTGAGTGTTTGTGTCACCCAGGACTGACTGTGGGGATGAAATCAAAGTCTGCAGTTATCGTTCTTGTTTTGTTTTGTTTTAAAGATTTCTTGAACCGGCCATGCTGGTTAATATCAGGTAGACGTTGTGTGAAGGTTTATCTCATTCTCACCACATCTGGAACTTGTGTAGCCAGACTGACCAGCGAATCAGCATCTTATTTTTATTTTCATTTGAAGTTTAGCGGGAAAGCATGTTCCTAACACAACTTTTTTTTTCCCCGCCACCGATTTCCTGAAGGTACGAGCGTTTCTGCTCGTGACTTGAAACTAGGTTGCTTTATAGGAGAATTCCGAACGCAGATACTGGCCAGTAATGAGGTCCTCAATATTCTGAAACTACGGACTTGTGTTGCCTTAAAACATGTGATCACCCTACATCAGAGGCGCGTTGTGACGAATGATCTGGGCACCGGGTCCTGCGTGGGTCTCCGCCGACTGGGGGCAGCTTGTGAATCCATTATGCGAACTAAAGAAGCTAAAAAGCTAGGAGCTTCTCAAAGATATTAAGATAAGATCTGGGTCAGTACCGCTATTTTGTCTAGGAGCTTCTCAAAGATATTAAGATAAGATCTGGGTCAGTACCGCTATTTTGTCTAGGAGCTTCTCAAAGATATTAAGATTAGATCTGGGTCAGTACCGCTATTTTGTCTAGGAGCTTCTCAAAGATATTAAGATTAGATCTGGGTCAGTACCGCTATTTTGTCTAGGAGCTTCTCAAAGATATTAAGATAAGATCTGGGTCAGTACCGCTATTTTGTCTAGGAGCTTCTCAAAGATATTAAGATAAGATCTGGGTCAGTACCGCTATTTTGTCTACAGACGCAGACCTCAGACTGGCTTAGTTCTGATCTTCAGGAGGGACAGAGTTTGGTGGACAGAGTTTGAGGGACAGAGTTTGGTGGACAGAGTTTGAGGGACAGAGTTTGGTGGACAGAGTTTGAGGGACAGAGTTTGGTGGACAGAGTTTGAGGGGCAGAGTTTGGTGGATAGAGTTTGAGGGACAGAGTTTGGTGGACAGAGTTTGAGGGGCAGAGCTTGGTGGACAGAGTTTGAGGGGCAGAGTTTGGTGGACAGAGTTTGAGAGACAGTTTAGTGGACAGAGTTTGAGGGACAGTTTGAGGGACAGAATTTGAGACAAATTGAGGGACAGAGTTTGAGGGAGAGAATTTGGTGGACAAAGTTTGGGGGACAGAGTTTGAGAGACATAGATTGAGGGACAGAACTTGGTGGACAGAATTTGAGGGATACATATCAAACGGTACAAATTGAAGGACTGAGTTTGAGGGGTACAGATGGAGGGGCAAAGATTGAGCGGTACAGACTGAAGGACATAAATTGAGCGGTACAGACTGAGGGACATAAATTGAGCGGTACAGACTGAGGGACATAAATTGACCGGTACAGACTGAGGGACATAAATTGAGCGGTACAGACTGAGGGACATAAATTGAGCGGTACAGACTGAGGGACATAAATTGACCGGTACAGACTGAGGGACATAAATTGAGCGGTACAGACTGAGGGACATAAATTGACCGGTACAGACTGAGGGACATAAATTGACCGGTACAGACTGAGGGACATAAATTGAGCGGTACAGACTGAGGGACATAAATTGACCGGTACAGACTGAGGGACATAAATTGAGCGGTACAGACTGAGGGACATAAATTGAGCGGTACAGACTGAGGGACATAAATTGAGCGGTACAGATTGAGGGACATAAATTGAGCGGTACAGACTGAGGGACAGAGTTTGAGGGGGTCTGACACTGGTTAATCTTCCCCAGGACACAGAAAACCCCTGACACAGCTTCCAGAAAGAATATATTTTTTTTATCTCTACTTATCTGACCTTGATGATTGATATTTCCAGCTTTAAAAGTCACAAACCAAAAAAACTAAACCCGTTTTAAAATCTGCAGAATAAATAATGATAATTTAGATGAAAGGAACGTTAAAAATTTGCCATACCTCAAGTAGAAGAAAGATGTTTGCCCAGGTCACAAGAAAGAAAAAGAAAAAAAAGATCCAGATCACTATCTGAAGAAGATCTCCAACGCGTAGATTAATGTAAAACTTGATGATCTCAGGTAGACATTCTACACAAGCTACTCACAAAAAAATACAAAAAGCCACTGAAAACTGCGCTGGATGGGAATGAAAATGAAAAGAGAGTAGGTTAATTAAAGATAGTGGAGCAGAAGTTCAGGGAATATCAGCAGAAGAAAACCAGTTCATTTTTCATGCTTACGTCACAGGGTATTCTGCTTTTGACGTATTTGATGAAGATGGAAGGTATTTTGTTTAACTGATGACAGGATTAATTTTTTTTTCTGTTTGTCTGAACATATGTAAAAAGTTTTTACAAATGTGGGACACTTGGGATTATACGTTGATGAGTAGGGATTTACACTGTCAAGGCTGCAGAAAAACGGCTTGTACGATGAGTCTACTTTTCCAGCGTTCTTATAGTGATGGCACTGCATGTTGATGTACATGTGCGTACTTGTGCGGGTGAGGAAAGGAAACGACGATGTATGTCACCTCTTCCTACGTAATATCTAGCCAGCAGCATCCTTCACTTCTGAACAAAAAAAACCTGCGGGTTTAAAACCATGGGTTACTAAAAAACTCGCGGGTTTCAAACCATGGGTTACTGAAAAAAACCCGCGGGTTTCAAACCATGGGTTACTGAAAAAAAACTCGCGGGTTTCAAACCATGGGTTACTGAAAAAAAACCCGCGGGTTTCAAACCATGGGTTACTGAAAAAAAACTCGCGGGTTTCAAACCATGGGTTACTGAAAAAAAAACCCGCGGGTTTCAAACCATGGGTTACTGAAAAAAAAACTCGCGGGTTTCAAACCATGGGTTACTGAAAAAACCCGCGGGTTTCAAACCATCAGTTACTGAAAAAACCCGCGGGTTTCAAACCATCAGTTACTGAAAAAAAAAAAAAACCCACGGGTTTCAGGCGACTAGACACAGGCCCTCCAAGTGGAGTTTTGTATGTCGGCGCAGAACTGTTCTCCCGCCGCCACTAAATCTGTCGGTTAGCCATTCTGTTTTCATCGGCAACGTTATCCCTCCCCGCTCATTAAAAACATGGAAGCCTTCTGCCGCCCAGAGCAATGCACCGGCTGAACACCTTCCTCATAGAGACTGCTCAGGATGTCCATAAATTATTCACCTGATTATGTACTAAAATAAACAGAGAAAGTGCTCCTTGAAATTGTTTTAACCAGGGCTTCAGTGGGCGGATCCTGGTTGAATTCTTTGCTATAAAAACGCTTATCAGTTAAAGGAGATTTTGTTTCTTCTTAACCATAAGATGCACATTGTTTTTGTTATACTGTCTCCATTTTTACTGTTTTGTCGCAGTGCATGCTGGTACGGAGTGTTGCCAACATTCAGGGAATCTTATGTCGATGTTAAATTCACAAAGTAACTCCATGACACTTGATTGCAGTTTTCTTTTTTAATGGACGACAGTTATCGTGTGAGTCATTTATGGACGGCCTGTATATCGCAGTTTTCTGGGATAAGTCAAGGAACTCACTTGAATATAAGCAACAATATCATCATCATCATCATCATCATCATCATCATCATCATCTCCTTTCACTCCCTTGAGAGCATAGGCCACAGATAAAGGCTCTCCAGTCATCCCTGTTCTTGGAATTATTCTCTGCTTCCTTCCATGTGCATCCCTTGTCTCTGAGCACTGTCATAGTTTCTCTTCTCCAGGTAAGTCTAGGTCTTTCTCGTTTTCTATTTCCTTGAGGATTCCATGTCAGTGCCTGTCTTGCTATGCTGGTAAGCAACAGTATGCCACACACTAACTGTTGAAATATTTACACCAAAAACTAAACAACACAGCACCAAGTACGATTGTGAAGGACGATTCAGTACACGGTGATGAAAGCTTACAATGGTTCTCTACACTAAGTCACTCTCCTAAAACCATTACATGTAAACAGATTTTGTACAAAAGCTCCTTCTGGTGGGAATTAGGACCTAACTGTTTACTTTGAGAAAGAAACTTACTAACTATAGGTCCGCTACAGTTACATATGGTTTGTCGACTCCAGTAAACTATTTGTGTCACCGGTTTCCCATCGGAGGTCATTAAAGCATATGTGAGCGGGGGAGTAGTACAGTCGTAGTGAAGTGTTTTTCATGAAATGTAGCGGGCCTGAAGAACTGCAACCGTCCTATGGTCAAGCCATATTTAAAGAATGGGTGTTCGGTGCACTTGTGTTTGAAAATCAGATAGTGACTACTTGCAAGGCGATGCACACTAGAGTAAGCTCAACTAATTACTGTCAGTGCGTAAACTCTTCCCTATCCATTTTTTAACAAAATAAAAGCCTGCAGAATCCAATATACCCGCATTTCGATTTAACTTGCCTGCTTTTGTTTATCAACATTTTGTTTGTTATTATTTCAAATGTTCTGACTGATCTCTTGTGCTTTTGTTTTTGCCCAGTTTTTTTTTCTCATTCTTTCTCTGTATGTTTTTATGTGATCCTTGAGAAAGGTTTTTGCCGAAATATTGGATTATTCTATGTTCTTCATTTATACGTGCTTATCTTACTTTCTGCTGTTCTTATTTCTGCCTACTTTCCTCACCCTTTCTTTCTTTGTTGTAAAACTGAACCACACATCTCCTCTGATTCATGTTCAGGTTATGTATGTGTTACTCACCTTCTCATGAATGTGTTCCTGAAATAGCTAGCTAATACAGAGTTCAAAATGCTAAAAAGAACTGTGATTTAGATTTCGTATTATATGATGTGTTTTAATGATCGTCACGGATGTGTATATCGACCTCCTTTCTTTTGCAGGTGATAGTGGACGATGTTGAAGCCTCCAAGGTGTACGAGTTTCCTTGTCATCGGTGGCTGTCAAAGACGGAAGAAGATGGGAGGATAACCAGAGAGCTGGTACTGAATGTGGGGCCACGAGATATGTCACAGGGTAAGGCAACACTATTTTTTTTTCGTATGCTTTGGTACTAATGGTGTGTCATACTTTACTATGAGAGTACGAAAATATCCAAAACTTAGGGTTACATTTTTATTATGTTTGCTGAATTCTTAATGTAAACTGCGCGTACATCGTCTCTCTCTCTCTCTCCCCTCTCTCTCTCTCTCTCTCTCTTTTTGGTTTCTTTTCTTTTCTTTTCATTGAATTGAATTTTTTTTTTCATTTTTACATGTACGCGTACTTACAAGAGAGTACAGAAGTATAAGAAATTAGGAAGTTTCTCCTCTTGAATTGTTGATGTAAACCACTGGTTCTTTCTTTCTTTCTATGTCTTCCTTCATCCTTTTTTTCTTTCTCTTTATTTCTTTTCTTTCTATCTATCTATCTGTCTGTCTGCCTGCCTGCCTGCCTGCCTGCCTGCCTGTCTGTCTGTCTGTCTTTTCTGTCTGTCTTTATATCTCTTCCTTCCTTCCCTTCTTTCTCTGCCTTCCTTCCTTTCTTTCTTTCTTTCTAATCTCTCTCTTTCTTTCTTTCTCTTCCTTTCTTTCATTCCTAAAAATGAAATTTAAAAAAAAGGTCACAGCCATTGTGGTAATTTTATGTTCACAGTATGAATTAATGTTACATTGTACATAATATTTTTTCATATAAATGCCTGCACAGAGGAGAAAGGTATTGATATCTGTGTTTGTATGTGCCCTATATCTCCTGCTTCATTTATGGTTGTCAATGTTACTGTGTACATTTTGTCTCCTGCTTCATTTTTGGTTGTCAATGTTACTGTGTACATTTTATCTCCTGCTTCATTTATGGTTGTCAATGTTACTGTGTACATTTTGTCTCCTGCTTCATTTATGATTGTTACTGTTATCTTGCACATTTTGTTTCCCGCTTTTATTATGATTGTTACTGTTACCTTGCACATTTTGTTTCCTGTTTTCACTATTGTTGTCAATGTTACCTTATGCATTAGCCCAGTGGCTTCCAAACGTTCTTCGGCTTGTGTACTCCTTGGCAGCTTATTTCCATAAATTGTAGCCCTTAAGTCAGTCATTTGCATGTCCCTTGCAGAACTCTGCCTCCCTAACAGCTCTCCTTTAGGCCTCTCGGTTGTAAGCAAGATGCCCTGCTGCTGGTGTAGCCCTTAATATTAGCAAAATTATTTGCTACTATTTATAGTTGTTGTTTTTTTCTTTCAAATTTATTTGTAGTAAATGTAAATGTTCTCAGTTATCCAACTTCTTCTCGCCTGCCCCTAAACGGCCTGCCACGTATCCCAGGTTGGGAACCACTGCATTAGCGATGGTGCATCGTATATCCCAGATTGAGAACCACTGCATTAGCGATGGTGCATCGTATATCCCAGATTGAGAACCGCTGCATTAGCGATGATGCATCGTATGTCCCAGGTTGGGTTGTAACCACTGCATTAGCGATGGTGTATCGTATATCCCAGATTGAGAACCACTGCATTAGCGATGGTGCATTGTATCAGTGGTAATTGTTATTATGAGTTATATATACTCCTTTATTAAGGTTCTCATCGTTGTCTAGTGCACTGTCACTTGTTTTATAAGAATGCCATTGTTACCCTGTGCGTTTATGTCATCTGCTTTTTAAGAATGTCACTGTTACCCTCTGCATTATGTCATCTGCTTTATAAAGAGTGTCAGTGTGTTGCCCTGTACACTGTCATCTGCTTTATAAAGAATGCTAGTTTTGCCCTATATCTTGCCCCTCCTTATGCTCTTCTGCAGTTGTTAAATGATTACTCATTCGGTGCCAGCCTGGTAATAATGATGTGGTGACCCAGCCATTTCAGAGAATGAAAAACATATTAGCTAACACATAAATGTTAGAAAACGAGTCCTAAAATGCTATATTGAACCTATCTTGTTATATGGAAGTGAATCATGGACAACAGGCAAGTCTGCACAAAAATCATTGGAAGCAGCAGAAATGTGGTTTATTAGAAGAATGTTGCGAATCCCATGGACAGCAAAAATAACTAATGAAGAATGTAGGAGAAGAGCTGGAGAGACAAAAAACCTTGTCAAAAAGATAAGAGAGAGACAGTGTACTTTCATAGGACATGCAATGAGAAGAGGGGGCATTGAAAATATTATGACAACAGGAAAAATAGAAGGAAGAAGATCAAGAGGAAGACCAAGAGAAATGATACTGGACAGTCTGACGGGATGGTGTGAGAGGAGATCACCAACTGAGCTAATGGCCTGCATGAAGGATCGGGTACTCTGGAGAAGCATAATAGCCAACGCCAGTCGGCACGGCACATGATGACCCAGCTTGGTAATAATGATGTGATGACCCAGCCTGGTAATAATGATGTGATGACCCAGCCTTGGTAATAATGATGTGATGACCCAGCCTTGGTAATAATGATGTGATGACCCAGCCTTGGTAATAATGATGTGATGACCCAGCCTGGTAATAATGATGTGATGACCCAGCCTGGTAATAATGATGTGATGACCCAGCCTTGGTAATAATGATGTGATGACCCAGCCTTGGTAATAATGATGTGATGACCCAGCCTTGGTAAAAATGATGTGATGACCCAGCTTGGTAATAATGATGTGATGACCCAGCCTGGTAATGATGATGTGATGACGAGTTTGTTATAACGGTATTTTAATGTGTTGAACAAGGCGCTTCTTTAGCTTCCTTACATATCACAGCGCAACTAAGATATCGACGTCACATCAGGCTCTACTACCATGGAGAACATATATATCCTTATCATATTGGCCAGTTTGTAGTATCATACCAAGTTGTTGCCTGGAGATCTACACAGAGGAGTTGGGGTAGACTTTTCAGCATAAGTTCGCTGGCACTGATTCCAACTGTTGTGACAGTATTTTTTTTAATGCTGCACTTATTTCACTATCTTTAAAAGATCCTTAGATTTTTTTTACTATTTTTAAAAAGTTTTTTTTACTATTTTTAACAAGTTTTTTCTATCTAAGGAAATCGTAAATTTATCCATGATAAATCTAGTATTATTGTTGTAAGACAGGTCAAAGGCAGTTCAAACTACCTTGAAAAATCACAGGGGATCATGAACATGTCTCATGAAAGTTAAATTTGAAATGTCTAGTTAGTTTTTCAGTGAAGGTCATTTTTGGACGTTGACATCCTGAGATTTTTATGACTTTTACTGAACTTTCTCGGGACATGTTTTTATAGTTAGCTAAATTTAGGTTGTTTTTCAGAGATTAGTTCAAGGTCTGTAAACAGGTAATTTCATGATGTTTAGACTTTCTCATGAACGAACAAAGGAAATTTATAAATCATATTTAAGCACTGAAGTTTTAGGTAACAGGGTCCATGTTATGTGACTGTCATTAAGAGAGTTTTTATCATTGAAATTGATTAGGATGATGCATCCAACCTGTATGAGTTGTTAGCTGAAGTTAGTATTAGAATGATGTTAACGTTGAACTAGCTTTTTCATGGATCCGTGTAGCGTTTTTTTGTATGTCGCTACAGTTGTCTAAAGTAGAGATGTAAACTTAAGAATGTGAAATAGTTCTCTTTTGCGATTTAGTAGGACTTGTAAAGTCCGATATTTTGTGATGTGACGTTTTCTTGTGGATCCATGGAAACTTTCATTGAGACTGTAAGTTGGCTCTATATTACATCATGTTGTATGTCTGTTATCCTATCTGAGAGTGTGCGTTGTCCACTCCCTCCCTTTATGGCGAACTAGTTCTTGTCAGGGAAAAGGGGGGGGGGGGACTTGTTCATCTGTTCTACACTATATTTTGCTACATCCTCACTTGTCACCGCCCACTCTCTCCATAATAAACGTGTTTTTGCTGTTACCAAATTGTTATCCAGTGAAATGTGTCTGTTCTTATTTACACATTACATTTTCTGAGATTAAATCAGTTGAGATGGAGAAGAAAACAAATTAATCCAGTTGCTACCTGGGTCAGCGGTTTTCACAGTTGCGAAGTACATCTTTAGCAGTTACTGCTTAGTGTTGGTGTGTAGCACACTGGTCAAGCAGTATACTGCTTTACTGTGACAGTCATGTGGAGTCAGCAGCGCCTACTGTTCCTCAGGACTGCTCAAGTCCATGTAGAAATTTGCTGAGATAACTTCTTTAATAATGGGACGAGTTCCCCGCTCAACTCCCACGAATTCCTGACTTATAGAGAGACGGGCTGGGTAATAAATAGTTTTGGTTTCGTGAGCCATAAGAGCTGCCTTGGCTTGGACACCGCAAGGGAAAAGAAAGAGGGGCAGACTATTATGGACATGAAGACGCAGAATACAGGAAGAACTAAAGGAAGCAGGAAATACATGGGTTGAAGTGTCCCTACTTGCTCAAGACGGGACTGGCTGGAGAACCTTTGAGCATTATGCTCCATTGGCAGTACAGAGGAATGATGATGATGAATATACTTACAGCATCTGGAAATAGTCCCATATATAGTTCTTATGAGAATCATGCATCGTCTGATTATCATTTATTTACGATATGATTATGTGCAAATAGATTGTAAGAAAACGAGAAGAGTGGGCGAGAATGATGTTTATTAAGCGTCATGGCTGTTTAAAATTATATTATTCACGGGTACATGGCTCCGTTCACCGCCGAAATCGATTATAAATACTCTTTATTCAGGGCTGGTTTATGAGAGTGCACTTACTTTACAAAGTTTAAATGTAATAAGACTATGATAAGTGTGGGCGTAATGGCTAGTTTTCTGAGATATGATGAGGATTGGGTCAGTGGTTCAGAACATTAATAATATCATTAGCGGGGGAAGCATAGTCATTGGGCAGCATTCGGCCCCAGTATGATAGGTTCACGATCACAGGTTTGGAGTATTGGTTAAAGTTCTTCAGGTGTTATTGCAGCTTATTTGTTAAAGTTCTTCAGGTGTTATTGCAGCTTATTTGTTAAAGTTCTTCAGGTATTATTGCTGCGTATTAGTTTAAAGTTCAAGTTCGTTAAGTATTATTGCTGTTCGAGACTGATGTTTTTCCAAGCGGTGAAGTATTAGCCAGTCTTGCAATAGGTCAAATCCACCGACCTGGTCTGTTGAGAACACACCTGTTACTGTGCAGTTTAAGTGCAGAGTTGTGCATGAAATGGGAAGTTTTAAAAAATAACTTTTAATTAAGTATATCTTGCTCCAAATGACGTTTCCAAAATATAGACTGTAAATTGACAGAGACAGACAGACCAAGTTAACTAAGTTCGTTTGTTGAGTCGTAGAGAGAGAGAGAGAGAGAGAGAGAGGAGAGAGAGACTGTTTACATCAAGAGAGAAAGAGAAAAAGACTGCTTATATTAAGTTTCTGGTTAGAACCACGTGGACCTACCTCTGTATACTGTTTATTATTTCACAGCTGTTCTTGTGGAAACGCCTCGTTTGCTCATTCAGTAGCTTCACATTTCTGTCTGCTCTCTCTCTCTCTCTTTCTCTCTCTGTCTTACTCTTTCTCTCTCTCACTGTCTTACTCTTTCTCTCTCTCACTGTCTTACTCTTTCTCTCTCTCTCACTGTCTTACTCTTTCTCTCTTGTCTTACTCTTTCTCTCTCTCTCTCTCACTGTCTTACTCTTTCTCTCTCTCTCTCACTTTCTTACTCTTTCTCTCTCTCTCACTGTCTTACTCTTTCTCTCTCTCTCACTGTCTTACTCTTTCTCTCTCTTTCTCACTGTCTTACTCTTTCTCTCTCTCTCTCTTTCTTACTCTTTCTCTCTCTTTCTCTCACTGTCTTACTCTTTCTCTCTCCCTCTCACTGTCTTACTCTTTCTCTCTCCCTCTCACTGTCTTACTCTTTCTCTCTCTCACTGTCTTACTCTTTCTCTCTCTCTACTGTCTTACTCTTCTCTCTCTCTCTGTCTTACTCTTTCTCTCACTGTCTTACTCTTTCTCTCTCTCTCTCACTGTCTTACTCTTTCTCTCTCTCTCTGTCTTACTCTTTCTCTCTCTCTCTCTCTCTCTCTGTCTTACTCTTTCTCTCTCTCACTGTCTTACTCTTTCTCTCTCTCACTGTCTTACTCTTTCTCTCTCTCTCACTGTCTTACTCTCTCTCTCTCCTGTCTTACTCTTTCTCTCTCTCTCTCTCACTGTCTTACTCTTTCTCTCTCTCTCTCACTTTCTTACTCTTTCTCTCTCTCTCACTGTCTTACTCTTTCTCTCCCTCTCTCTCTGTCTTACTCTTTCTCTCTCTCTCCTGTCTTACTCTTTCTCTCTCCCTCTCACTGTCTTACTCTTTCTCTCTCCCTCTCACTGTCTTACTCTTTCTCTCTCTCTCACTGTCTTACTCTTTCTCTCTCTCTCTCACTGTCTTACTCTTTCTCTCTCTCTCTGTCTTACTCTTTCTCTCACTGTCTTACTCTTTCTATCTCTCTCTCACTGTCTTACTCTTTCTCTCTCTCTCTGTCTTACTCTTTCTCTCTCTCTCACTGTCTTACTCTTTCTCTCTCTCACTGTCTTACTCTTTCTCTCTCTCTCACTGTCTTACTCTTTCTCTCCCTCTCTCACTGTCTTACTCTTTCTATCTCTCTCACTGTCTTACTCTTTCTCTCTCCCTCTCACTGTCTTACTCTTTCTCTCTCCCTCTCACTGTCTTACTCTTTCTCTCTCTCTCTCACTGTCTTACTCTTTCTCTCTCTCTCTCACTGTCTTACTCTTTCTCTCTCTCTCACTGTCTTACTCTTTCTCTCACTGTCTTACTCTTTCTATCTCTCTCTCACTGTCTTACTCTTTCTCTCTCTCTCACTGTCTTACTCTTTCTCTCTCACTGTCTTACTCTTTCTCTCTCTCTCTCTCACTGTCTTACTCTCTCTCTCTCTCTCTCTGTCTTACTCTTTCTCTCACTGTCTTACTCTTTCTATCTCTCTCTCACTGTCTTACTCTTTCTCTCTCTCTCACTGTCTTACTCTTTCTCTCTCCCTCTCACTGTCTTACTCTTTCTCTCTCCCTCTCACTGTCTTACTCTTTCTCTCTCTCACTGTCTTACTCTTTCTCTCTCTCTCACTGTCTTACTCTTTCTCTCTCTCTCTCTCTCACTGTCTTACTCTTTCTCTCTCTCACTGTCTTACTCTTTCTCTCTCTCATTCTGCAAGCGCGGTAATCTTTTTTTTTCTGAAAGTAAATATCATAAGAAAAGAAACAAAAAATGTTATATTAATTATAGTTAGGTACCACGGACAGCTAAGAAAACCAACGAAGAAGTCTTAAGAGAGGCTGGAGTTAAAAGGCAAATTACAGCAAAGATCAGAGGCAGACAAGCGAGATTTGTAGGACATTTTCTGAGAAGAGGAAAGTTGGAAAACATTCTGGCAACTGGAAAAATTGAGGGAAGAAGAGACAGAGGAAGACAGAGAGAGGAGTTACTGGATGGGCTGTCAGTGTGGGTAGGAAGAAAGTCACCGGCGGATCTCATAATCAAGTCTAAAGACAGGGAATTGTGGAGAGAAATGATCGCCTACGCCACACGGCACGGAACTTGATTGATTGATAAATTATTTGTGTAATTCATTGTAAATTAATTATCCTTTATAATGTTTTATTATTCTTGCAGAGGATAAAGAAATCAGAAATTTCTGTGGAATTGTAATCGTAAATTGTCTGTTGTGTTTCAGTAATGACTTACAAATTAGTGTAGGGCCAACAATCATATTTTCTTGTCATGTACACAACGATCGCGCATTTTTGTCATAAATTCAACAGATATATAAACAATAATCATATGGGTTTTTTTTCTTAGATCCAACAGTCATGTTTTTGGGGTTTTTTTTCATAGATCCAACAGTGAAATATAGTTGTAATTACATGCAGTGATCAATTGGTTGTTCTTGAACAGATCAGTTTAACAGATGAAGAGATCGGTCTGATGCCTTTGAACTAATTTAGAAATCAAATGGTTCTTTTTCGAGATCACCTCTCTTTCTTAGCTCTTGTATGGGACCACAAATAGGCAGGTCCCTCATCAGCTGTGTTCTCACCCATAGGCTGTAGGTCCCAGTCCATCTTCCCCAACCAACGATCCTGTTGAAATGGATAGCACGCACACCAGTGTTAGGGAAATCTTTGCTTTAAAAAAGGGGAGAATGTGGGGGGGGGGGGGGGACCAGAATTGGGTGCTTTAAAAAAATTAAGAGGCTTTTTCAGAGGTTGTGAGATTTTTTAAACAAATAATAATAATAATAATAATAATAATAATATCATCATCACTATCTTGATGACCAAGGCTACCACCATACACGTGCTAGAGAAGATAAGAATCAGATAGTGCCGTGATTTTCAGACAGCGCTGTCACTTTTCCGGAACGTGCTGTCCGATTTTCGCAGCCTTCCTCAGTGGTGAATGACACATTTAACGCTTGTCAGTTTTTCTTTTTTGACAGGTTATCCCTTCATCATCACTGTAAAGACGGGCGATAAAGCGAACGCAGGCACTGATGCTAAAGTCTACGTTATCATGTATGGCGGCGAGAAGGGAGCAGAGACCAGTGGGAAGGTGTGGCTTCACTCAGGGCGATTCAAGCGAAATGAGACAGACATCTTCACTGTGGATGTGGCCAAGATGATAAGTCCGATCACTAAGCTTGAGGTGGGACATGATGACAGCGGGCCGGCCCCGGGCTGGTTCCTGGAGGACGTTATTGTGAGTACAAAGGTTTTTTTTGGGGAGTGGGGGAGTGATATTTGACCCATATGTAGGCCATGTGATGAGAAGAAACAATCAGAATACAAAAACAAACTATCAAGTGGAGCACAACAGGCCGAAGAAAAAGAGGTCGACCACGCGAAACTCTAAAGAGGACATTGTTAAGAGAAGCCAGTTTAGTGGGCATAACTTCCCTTGATGAGGTTGAAAGACTCGCCAAGAACCAGAAATCTTTGCAAACAACTATGCGAGCCCTGTGTGGTGTTGAACAGCACGGGAAAGATGTAAGATGATGTAAGGAGATATTTGACCCCAGGGTCACAGCATTTTCAGGTTTCCTTGCTGTGTTTCCTCGAGAGGAACATAAGAAGTATGTGAGAAATGTTCAGATGCTTGGAAAATGAAGGTGCTGTTTGTTTTAGTTGTTGCGTGACAACTAACAGCTGGTCTTATGAATGCTGGCTTCCCGTGAAGTACCATGTCGCCCTGCCCAGTTCTCAGCCTTGTATTTTTTTTAAAACAGATCATGTTAACTAAGCTTTAACGTGTCCAGCCATTCATTTTATATAGCGTTAGGAACAAATTTATCAATTAAAGAAGAAAAAAAATCATACGATAAACTGTCAATTTATTATCATCATCGTCATCATCGTCATCATCATAATAATAAAGATGTGTAAAATTACTAGTTGTCGCAAGCACTAGTGAAAAATATTTGAAAGATTTCTGCCGCTCGTTGAAATGAAGTTTGCTTTCGCACTTTTATATATATATATATATTTTCTTCTAGATATTCTGACTTTAAAATATAGAATTTGTTGTTTAAATTCCAGTTGCCTTACGTTGGCAAGAGTGAGATAGTAGACGCTGTACGTGAAATATAAGATGTATACGTTTCACGTTAACATAAACGCTATGGTAAATAGAACTCAACAGAATTATACAAGTAACAAAGACGCAAATGTAAACAGTGAAGAAATTTGACATATTCTCATGAACACAAAGCTGAAAAAGAGTTCACAACATTTTAAGAGTAATCGTTCCTTCTTTTGTTGTAAATGCTAAAACTGTTGAAGAGTTCTGATGTATATTGCATCAAACTTTGTGTAATAATTTGTATATCTTTATGATTATTACTAATTCATTTGTGTAAGAACCATCGCCGTGGACCACAAACTGTGAAATAAATTTTGTGATTCTGAATTTGTTTTAGCAGTTTAAATGTTTAGATATAGTCAGTGTAAGTCCGCCAGGAATACAAAACACAAGAAAAAAAAGTGTTGTATATAAGCAAGTCGGTAGTTGACGTATGTGTCATAATTCTCAGGGAAACCTGATTGGGCTTATAAACAAGATTCCACAACACTATGTTGATGGTGAGAAACAGCTATTTGTATAAGATGCTTTTTAAAAAAATCTCTAGATGTTGCGGCGTCATTGATAACAAAGTTGAATGAGAGCAGCAAGGAATTTGAAACCAAAACAAAACAAAACCACGCGGGTTCAAGTCTCAAACGCACTGTAGAACTCCTGAATGTTTTCCTTTCATATTTGATCTGTTTGTCATATCATGGCGCCTGGATGCTAGCGAATGGAATATTCATGTCTGACAATTTTCTAAGAATACATTCAGTTAGCACTGAGCCTGTAAGTGGCTTGTACATGATTGAATCTAAGAAAATCTAATGAATATTGATATCAGTCAGATCTGTATTAACAATCTTGCAAACAGTGTGAACTGTTCACTATGACTTGCGTCTGGAGTTCAGTCTGCAACTAATCAGTTCGTGGTGAATCCTTTTTCCAAAGATAATGTTGGGCTGATCTACGAGTAAATGTGGTCAGTAATGAAACATTTTCATGTTATTTTAAATGTTTCTTCCAGTACATCCCACATTTCCCATTTTTGCTGCCCTGTGCAGATGCACATGTTGCGCCGTTGGTAGAGGTACTCCTGTGTATGACCTTCCTGTAGAATGGAACTAGAAGTCCTTGGTAGATGATGTTATGAAACTTGTAATAGTGGTTTTATATTGAGTGAGGGGAAACAAAAGTGGCTGTCACGACTTGATGTACAGAGCAGATTCCGCCATCATGAAGTGAAGGAAACATATAGATCCCTCGTCTTTTAGTAAGACAGTAGGTGCTTCATAGGGTAATGGAGTTCATTAAGAGTAGGATCTTATGCCAGCTTCTGTTTGTAGGCCATGATATGCCAGCGAAATAAGCATCAGATGGAAGGGAAACAAATTTGAAACTTTTGAGCAGAATTTATTTATATTTTCTTTTACAGTTTAAACAATAATTTGTACTTATTTTAGCAATATGATTTTTTTTATTTCCTTACTTTGTCTACAATTTCCAGATATATTGTCCTGCTACGGGTATTGAGCAGTACTTTCCATGTCACAAATGGCTGGCAACAGATGAAGGAGATGGCCTGATTCTAAGGACACTCCTTGAGCAGAAAGCCATGAGAAAGAGAAAAGAAAAACGTAAGTTGTGGGAGGGTATAAGTATCTCTAGAATAAAGCTCTTTTATAAGCCCTTTTATTTCTAATAAGAAAACTATAAGGTATAGAGAAGGAAGAGCATTAGCTATAGACAAAAAAGAAGTATCTGTAGAAGAAAGCTCTTTTATAAGCCATTTTATTTCTAATAATAAAAAATATAAGGTATAGAGATGGAAGAACATTAGCTATAGACAAGGAAGAAGTATCTGTAGAAGAAAGCCCTTTTATAAGCCTTTTTATTTCTAATAATAAAAAATATAAGGTATAGAGAAGGAAGAGGTATCTGTAGAAGAAAGCTCTTTTATAAGGCCTAATTTCTAAGAAAAATATAAGGTATAGGAGGAACATTAGCTATAGACAAGGAAGAAGTATTTGTAGAAGAAAACTCTTTTATAAGCCATTTTATTTCTAATAATAAATGCAGCTTGTATTACAGAAGATCAGCATTATTTTTGTTTAATGATATCTGTATCTACTGTTTCACTAATATTATCTGCTTGTCAAAGATGAGTGTGTGGATCTAGCAGTTGTATGTGAGCACATTGTTAAAACTGGCAACATTTCAGCATTTAGATTCACCTTCACATTTGCCTTCTATGCACATCTTCAGCAATATTTTTTTTTTACCATTTTTCACTCTCTGTACACATATTCAACATCTTATCACTGAACTTAACTTTCTGTCCACATATTCAGCAGTATCTTGTTAACAAATTTCACTTTGTGTCCACATATTCAGTAATTTCTTGTTACCAAATTTCACTTTTTTTCCTATCAACATATTCAGTAGTATCCTTTTTTTTTTAACAAACTTCACTTTGTCAACATATTCAGCAGTATCTTGTTACCAGACTTCATTTTCTGTTAGCATATACAGCAATAATTTGTTACCAAACCTCTGTAATAATTTTCACATTCTCACACATAAATGAGATATGTTGTATAACTGTCCATTGCTTAGAATGATTGTGGCTGTACTACAGCATCGGACACTGGATATGCATAAATATATAAAACTGATGTCTATAAAAATATCAAATGGTAATTTAAAAATATGAGTTAAATGGATTTATGTTTCTATTCTTGCAGAAATCAACTGGCAGGCATGGGTCTTTACCAGTGACATTTCAAAGGCTGGCACAGATGCCAATGTGTACATAGTTATCTATGGAGATAAAGGCAAGACAGATGACATTCATCTGCAAAACAAAGGAGAAAGTTTTGAAAAAGGACAAATGGACACATTCCGTTTCAACTCCGTTGATGTTGGCAAACCATATAAAGTCAGAGTCTGGCATGATAACTCTGGAACACTTGCAGGATGGCATTTGGATAAAGTGAGTATGTCATCACAGGATGGCATTTTGATAAAGTATGTCATCACAGGATGGCATTTAGATAAAGTGAGTATTTTTATCAGAGAGGAAATCTGATGTGAGGAAAAGGAATAAAAACATACAACAATCCACTGTAGAGGTTAGTTCCCAAAAGAAACTCTTTGCATTCGGACTGTGTCTGTTCATTTCAGCCTTTCTCTGTCTTTTACCCTTTGCTGACCTACAGTTCTTCTTCAGAACTAGATTCTCTTTCCAGATTGTTCTAAAGGATACAATATTAAAAGCAACACTGAGGTGTATTCATTTATGCGATATTGAATCTGTCCCGGTTTCTCTATCTCTTTCTTCTGATTTTATGATTATTTTTAAAAATTTTAATTACCTGGGATTTTTTTCCAGTTTGTTACTGGCCTACAAGTTTTTTTCCAGTTTGTTACTGGCCTATGAGTTTTTTTCCAGTTTGTTACTGTCCTATAAGTTTTTTTTCCAGTTTGTTACTGGCCTATGAGTTTTTTTTCCAGTTTGTTACTGGCCTATGCGTTTTTTTCCAGTTTGTTACTGGCCTATGAGTTTTTTTTCAGTTTGTTACTGGCCTATGAGTTTTTTTTCCAGTTTGTTACTGGCCTAGGACTTTTTTTTCCCATTTGCTACATTATTCTCCTGATGAACTTGAGGAATTTTTAAATTATCCATAGCAAATCTCTCAAGTGACTGTCACATTCTCTGTTTGTCCTGTTTCTAAGGCATGTAGGAAAACTGGCAAAACACTGGATTTCTAAATGTCACATATTGTTTAATTTTTCTATTCTAATGCTCTCCAAACTTCTAGTGATCTGCATTTGTGTGTTAATTACCTTCCCAGACATGTTGTGCAGAAAACACTTGAATCAACCTTTTTTCTAGTTATATTTCGTCAGCTTAAATGTTAGAAATCTAGTGCCAGTAGAAAGTGGTCTACAGCATGAATGTCATCATCTGAAGCAAATTTGTGACCACTGAGCTCCTTTGTGTTCTTGCTCTTAGCATTTATATTATTTTTATTTTTATTCACATTTGTCTCTGAATAAGCATTATGTGTGATTGGTCAATTTATCAGTCTTCTTTGTCTTCAAACTCCTCATTAGTTTGTTGGCTGATTTGCCAGATTGCATCAAACCAACAAATCTTTTTCTTGGAAGGTCAAGCTATTTTGGAAACATTGCTTTCATTTTTATATTAAAAAAAAACATCTGTTCAGAAAAATGGACTTCTTTCAACTGTTGTCTTACTTTGTATTTCATGTGACTGGCACTGCATACCAACAGGCAGCAGTAAGAATAAATGGTGAAACAACAACTTGGTTTGACACAAAACAAGGGGTCCATCAGGGGTGCATATTTTCACCTTACTTATTTAATTTATATACTGAAAATATGAGGAGGAATGTTAGAGAAGATGTAGGCAAAGAATATTACAACGCCATAAAAATTGGAGGTTATGAAATATCAGAGATTAGATATGCAGGTGACACAACACAAAATTATGTCAGTCCATAAGAACAACGAAGAGCAAAACCTCTATCTTAATGTAAAGCAAACTAAATTGATGACAACTGACAAAACAAACAAGGCAGCTGAAATATATATCAATGAGGAAAAATTGAAAGAAGTGGAGAGTATTGAATATCTTGGATCACTACTAACTAATAATTGAGATACAATGAGGGAAATTAAAAGGACGACATCTATCATTCTTCAGAAAGTAAAACAACTAAAGAATCTAGAGAGGAACAGACAGAATTACATAAATAAAGATTTTTAATGGCATGCATCTTTCCCTATCGTAACATAATGCCTGTGAGACCTGGACACTTAACAAAACAGCTGAAAAACACATAAATGCCTTTGAATTTAAATGCTACAGAAGAGTTCTTCAAATATCATGGACATAAAAAAGAACAAATATATCTATACTACAAGAACTTAATATTGAAGGAAGACTGACTAGTAAAGAAGATTAAACAGAGAAAACTTAAATATTTTGGACACATTAAATGTCATGATAATCTAGAGAAGACCGTTTTGGAAGGGTACATAATGGGGAAAAGAAAGAGAGGAAGACCAAGGCGAAGATGGCTGCAAGACATCATTGAAGATCTGCAAGTGGATGCATCAGGAGCAGGCCATCTTGCTCACAACCGAGAGGACTACAGGAGTGCTGTTAGGGAGGCAAAGTTCCGCAAGGGACATGCAAACGAATGAATGAATGGCACTGTATACCAGATACTTATGAAATCAGCAGTTAGTCTGTACAGTCAGCTTTGCATATTATATGACAGTCAGCAAGAAAATGGACACCTTGCTGGTATAGTTTTTAGTTGTTTGTTACATTTTTACATCTCACGCTTTGTTTTTCATTTCTGATATAGATTGAGCTGGAAAGTATGGAGGGAAAGGAGAGGTATTCATTTAAGTGTGGCCGATGGTTGGCAGAAGATGAGGATGACAAGGAGATTGTGAGGGAGATGCCAGCTGAAGCTCGTAGCATCAAGAAACCTTTGCCCTGTGAGTGCATTTCAGATCTCTCCGAGTACACTGCACATGTATTATTGTCGGATCTGAGTACACTGCACATGTATTAGTAATGTCAGATCTGATTACATTGGACATGTATTAGTAATGTCAGATCTGAGTACACTGCACATGTATTAGTAATGTCAGATCTGATTACATTGCACATGTATTAGTAATGTCAGATCTGATTACATTGCACATGTATTAGTAATGTCAGATCTGATTACATTGCACATGTATTAGTAATGTCAGATCTGAGTACACTGCACATGTATTAGTAATGTCAGATCTGAGTACACTGCACATGTATTAGTAATGTCAGATCTGATTACATTGGACATGTATTTGTAATGTCAGATACAAAAAAGTCATTCATGTAATATGCAGTGAATAAGATTATGTGTGATTACCATAATCTTTAACTGTCAGGTGTGGTTGTCAGTCAGTCATTTGCATGTCCCTTGCAGAACTTTGCCTCCCTAACAGCTCTCCTGGAGGCCTCTCTGTCAGTCAGTCATTTGCATGTCCCTTGCAGAACTTTGCCTCCCTAACAGCTCTCCTGGAGGCCTCTCACTTGTAAGCAAGATGCCCTGCTGCTGGTAATCCATATGCAGATTATCAACAATGTCTTGCAGCCATCTTTGCCATGGTCTTCCTCTTTTTCCCATTATATACAATACGGTCTTCTCTAGATTATCATGATATTTAATGTGTCCAAAATATTTTAAGTTTTCTTTGTTTAATCCTCTTTACTAGCCAGCCTTCTTCAATATTAAGTTCTTGTAGTATGGATATATTTGTTCTTTTTTGTGTCCATGATATTTGAAGAAATTCTGTAGCATTTAAATTCAAAGGCATTTATATGTTTCTCAGCTGTTTTAAGCATCCAGGTCTCATAGGCATATGTTATGGTGGGAAGGATGCATGCCCTTAAAAATCTTATTTTTGTAGTTCTGTCTGATCCTCTCCACAAATTCTTTAGTTATTTTAAAGAATCTGTGGAGACATGTAAATCTGTGGAGAAACTTGTTTCCACAATCTTTAAATGCTGAGTGTGATTGCCACAGTCTTTAAATGCTGAGTGTGATTGCCACAATCTTTAAGCACCAAGTTTGACTGTCATAATGTTTAAATGGCAAAAATTGGAGATGATTTAATATTATAAATTTTGAAGTCAAAACATCTTTTAACAGATATTTAGCTGTGGGGGAGCTTTCATAAATAAGCTGGAAGTGTAGTTTATTGAAACAAAATACAACTAAACTAAGTAAACAATTTCATGTTGAACCTTGTTTTCTTTTATTAACTCTTAGATTATCATGAGTCATTAAACTGACTTTAAACTGCCATAAATGCTAAAAATAATCAGTGCATCTATTTCTGGTAAAATGTGGTAGAATGAGTGCTGTTCAGTAGTATAAGACTTAAAAAAAGCTTATCACAGGAAAGTAATTTAGTACCAATATGTAAATTAATAATATAATTATTTCTGGTTTGTGGGGAAGCTGTTGGAAGTAAATGTAATACTTAATATCACCAGTTATGCCACATTTAAGAAGACAATATTTTAAACACACAAATTCTATGGCACACTCAGATTATAGGCATAAGAGTTACAGTGCAGAGTCATATTGATATAGCAAGAGATTATAAAATTACAAAGTAAAATGATAGTCTACCAAACTTCACACCATACAATGAATCTGAATGTAACAGCACAAGCAGCTTAAGTTAATGATGTAAGCAGTAAGAAAACGGAAAGGAAAAAAAAAAGATGTGACAGATCATATCTCTGTCTGTTGATCTCTCTTAATATCTTCATCCAGTGGTACACTACATAGTACAAGTTTACACAGGCAAGAAGGCATCTGCTGGCACAAATGCTAATGTGTACATTAACATCTTCGGTGACCTAGGAGACACCGGAAACCGTTTCCTGAAACACTCCAAAACAAACAGGGATAAGTTTGAGAAGGGAAAGGTAAGAAAGATTTTGTTTCCTGCAGGATTGACATTTGCAGAAAATTTATGATCAGTAAACTACAGTTCTCAGTTAATGATTAGTTTGGATTTTGTATTGAACAGCAAAACAGTTAGATATCTTGAATATCATGAATATCATGCAAAAGATAAAGCATTAGATTGATTCACAGCATTATAGTCAACTTAAATGAAAAATTGGTACCAAACATTTATGTTAGGGAACTGAGGCAGCTAGGCTGAGAGTGGACACTTGACATCTTACTTTCTGCCATTCTTGTTCTCGCTCACTTTACTCGCTCATGCTCCTATTTATTGCGGTCAGTCCAACCAATCTACTTTAATTACCTGCCTGGGTCATTCTAAAACATAAGTTTATCTTCCGTCTTGTATTTGTACAATTCCTTATTTACATATTCTGCTTCACTAAAATTTGAGTTACGTAAAAGAGGTGAATGAAAATTGTGGTCGCTCAGAAATAAGTAATATCAGCTCAGAAAAGATGATGATTAATATTTGCGTTCTTATAAGACGTTTTATATGTCGTGGAAAATAAAGGAATTTTTATTGTGGAAACTGTTATAAACCACTATATTATGAGCAGTTATAATTGCTATACTTATCTGCTATTATTGTCATTAAATATTGTCACTCTGTTTCTTAATCAGATGGATGAGTTTGAAATTGAGGCTGTTACCCTGAGCAAGCTTCATAAAATTAGAATTGGTCATGACGGTAAAGGTGCAGGTGCTGGTTGGTTCTTGGACAAGGTGGTTATTATTCCAAAGGATCCGAAAGATAAGCAAGGGGAGGTCACTTTCAACTGTAACCGTTGGCTTGCTGAAGATGAAGATGACGGACTCATTGAAAGGGAGATTACTGCTGGTGGGGCACAGATGTTGAGCAGTAAGTGTTTTTTTTTTTTAAATTTCTCTTCAGTCAAAATTGAACAATGAATGAGAAGTTTGGAAAAATAATTTGCATAATATTTATATCTGATATTATTTTTCTGATCAGTGTATGACAAAGCAAGGCACCCTAGCAACTGATTCAATCTTTCATGTATGATGTTCTGAGTTCTTGACTTTCTTTCATGTTCATGATGAAGAAATTTCTCTTTACTTTCCAGAGTTTTAAGGGCACATTTCTGCTTGAGATGGTTGTCCGTTTAGTTGTCCAACTATGTTGATTCTGTGACCATCAATTCCATATTGTTGCCAATACAGATCTCAGAATTGTAGCTTTGCTGTTGTCTAGCTGCTGTAATGCCAAAATGATACTGTGTGTGTAGGTTTGCTTCACTAAAAGGTTATAATTTGATTTAGCTCATAGTTCTACATGAAGAAAATCTTCTGTGCTGCAGTCTTCTTCTTCTTCTTCTTCGTTCGCTTCTACCACCAAAAACCGCACTGTGATCCTACTGAATTTACGCCTGTGGTCCTCGTTAGGTCCCGTGGTCTCCTGTGTGGTCCCCGAAAGGTCCACACGAGATCCCCGAGAGGACCACAGGGGTTCAGAGTATCGCAGTGCTTTAGCCTGTATTCTTGGTGGGTCTCTGAAACGGATTGCGTGACACTGTGGTTTTCGTTGCACCAGTTTAGTCTAGAGTTGGACTTTCTCACCGGAAGACCTCGACGTGTTTAGGATATCAGTGCATCCCCGCTGGGTGAGAGGTGGTAGCCTACCCAGGCCAAAGTTGGACCTTCTCACCGGAAAACCTCGACGTGTTTTGAGATACCCGTGTATCACCGCCGGGTGAGAGGTGGTTGCCCATCCAGTCCAGAGTTGGACTTTCTCACCAGAAAACCTCAGCATGATTAGGATACGCAAACATCCCCGCCGGGTGAGAGGTGGTTGCCTATCTAGACTGCCCTGGTCCAGTGTCTCCGACTTCAGCATTTTGCGGTCCGCTGCCTTCCTAGATGTGACCAGGATGGAGCTTTGTCCAGGAGGAAGAATCCTCGCCACTAGTGACTTCCACCCCTGGGTTGAGCCGGTTTAGGCATATTATTCCAGTATGGGTGTGTTTGGGACGTGACTGACCTCTAGAGCTGAGGTACTGTACCATGCATAGCCTTCAGGATTCACCCCTGGTGTGAGCCGGTTTAGGCATAATTTACCAGTATGGGTGTACATCAGGCGTGACCGACCTCTTGTGCTGCAGTGAATTGCTCAGTAATCTAAATACTTCCCTTCTTTGAAACTGTCTATTTCTGCATTCTTTCATGAAGTTCAGAGCATATCTATAGCCTCCTTAGTAAGATTTTTAGTATAAAATATCCCATTCTGCTTGGAAGCTAGTTTAGTCAGATAAACCAAATGGTTATAATGAGCTCATGGTTATTGTAAGCTCATGAGTATCGCAATCTCATGAGTATTGCAAGCTCATGGTATTTGATCCTGTGAGCTCATGGTATTTGATCCTATAAGCTCATGGTATTTGATCCTGTGAGCTCATGGTATTTGATCCTATAAGCTCATGGTATTTGATCCTGTGAGCTCATGGTATTTGATCCTATAAGCTCATGGTATTTGATCCTATAAGCTCATGGTATTTGATCCTATAAGCTCATGGTATTTGATCCTGTGAGCTCATGGTATTTGATCCTGTGAGATCATAGTATTTGATCCTATAAGCTCATGGTATTTGATCCTGTGAGCTCATGGGCATTGCAAGCTCATGGTATTTGATCCTGTCATCTAGTATAGTATAGAATCATGTCTGGGTGTAGTATTTGATTCTTTGAACTGATATTCTTTGGATATTTGATCCAGTGAGCTGTTTGATCATATCAGTCATTCATTATGTGCCGTATCAAATATCACTGTTGATAATGCGTCTTCATTTTGTGCTGTCCTTATTTTTTTCCAGGCTGTTTAAAAGTTCTTCTATTCTTATAATTTTCTCTTTGTCTTCTTTTCCTTCTTTTTCCTTTGTTTTCCACTGATCACTGCTCATGCCAGCTGGTATAGTATTTGATCCTCTGAGTTGTATAATTTGATCTTTTGATAACATATCTGTCTTATCCCATGAGTTGGCATAGCATCTGGTTTTGTCCCTCTTGCTTTCAGCAACAACTTACCACGTCTCAGTCAAAACTGGGGATGAAAGGGGTGCTGGCACAGATGCAAATGTGTTCCTCAAAATCTTTGGCACCAAAGGTGACACAGGCAGCATTCAGCTTCGAAACTCTGAGAAAGGAGGTAATAAGTTTGAGAGAGGAAAGACTGATCTTTTCAAACTAGAGGCTGAGGACATTGGAAAGGTATGTTCAGATTTGTTTTTATTTATGACTTCAAATACATTTTTATGTTTTTTCATATGACAGATAAGTAGATCTTATATTTTATTTAATGCCACAAGATGCTTTGGCTTTAGTGCTAAATGTTTTGTACTTTATAAAAATTGTGTATAAATGTTGTTTATATTTTTTTAATGAACTTGTTGATAGGTAGGAAGATATTTAAAGCAATTATAGGTAGGAAGATATTTAAAGCAATTATATTTTTTTATTTCATGGAAAATTCATGCAGAAATCTGGTTTTAAGTGTTTAGATTGTGCTACAAAATGTCTTTTAAATATAGAATTGAACAAAGGATCTGTGAAAAGTGCTACATTTTTTTCTTCCATTTTTTAGATTAAAAAGATTAAAATAAGCCATGACAACAGCAGTTTGGGAGCTGCATGGCTTCTGGATCAAGTCAGCATTGACATTCCATCAAAAGGAGAGCACTATGAGTTTTCTTGCCGCAGATGGTTGTCGGAAAAGGATCAGTTAGATGTTGAGTTGGAACCCACCAACACCCAGAACATAGAGAAAAGTTTGTATCTTGTTTTTGTTTTCTGTCTATCCTACAGTCACTGTTCAATGAAACCTTCTGAGGAGTGTTTCCAGACATCTTGGTCATCAAGAAGACTTTCTAGTTCTGCCTATTGTTGTTGTGTCTGTGGAACTGAAAAGTTGCTCTGCTGCCTACTTGTAACTAATGTGATAGCAGATAATAATTTCTAGCTGACTTTGTTGACTCTTTGTGCAGTTTTCTCATGTCCTGGAGCCTAGTTGGGAAGACTGGTTGATTCTTTCAAACGTGTTGATTCCTTCATTTGCCTGTCTGTTCTAACATACTTCTAGGAAACATTTCAAGAAAGTAAGATAGCATAGGGTATTGGCAGCTCTTCAGTCCCTGACAGCATAGAAAAATCAGGTTTAGTTCATAACCTTAACATCACAGCAGATCAGGTTTAGCTCAACAGCAATGTGGCCTCTAAGGTTTTCCAGATTTTGCACGAAATTATATATTCTCAACAAACATTTCTGTGCACAAATGTACATCATGGCATCAGATTAGTGAGCATAATTTAAAGTTCCCATGGAAATTACTAATATTGAAATAAATTAGTAAAACAAATAACACTACTATATTCTTCTCCATCTCTGCTGTAGGCCAGAAAAGTCAGAACAAGAGAAGTTAGCAAGAAAAGTAGTAAATTCATTTTATTTTTGTTGGCAGCATAGCACAATTTGTTTAAGAGTGCCACAGCTTAGAGGGAACATTAATCATCAGCCCTAACATCGCAGCAGATCAGGTTTAGATCATTAGCACTGACATCACAGTAGATAGGTTTAGTTCATTAGCCCTGACATCACAGCAGCTCAGGTTTAGCTCTTCCTTACAGCATAGCAGATCAGGTTTAGTTCATCAGCCCTGACATAACAGCAGATAGGTTTAGTTCATTAGCACTGACATCACAGCAGATTAGATTTAGTTCATCAGCCCTGACATAACAGCAGATCAGGTTTAGTTCATTAGCACTAATATAACAGCAGATCAGGTTTAACGCTTCCTTACAGCATAGCAGATCAGGTTTAGCAGATCAGGTTTAGTTCATTAGCACTGACATAACAGCAGATCAGGTTTAGTTCATCAGCCCCAACAGCAGATCAGGTTTAGTTCATTAGCACTGACATCACAGCAGATCAGGTTTAGTTCATCAGCCCTGACATCACAGCAGATCAGGTTTAGTTCATCAGCCCTGACATCACAGCAGATCAGATTTAGTTCATCAGCCCTGACATCACAGCAGATCAGATTTAGTTCATCAGCCCTGACATAACAGCAGATCAGGGTTAGCTCTTCCTTACAGCATAGCAGATCAGGTTTAGTTCATTAGCACTGACATCACAGCAGATCAGGTTTAGTTCATTAGCACTGACATCACAGCAGATCAGGTTTAGTTCATTAGCCCTGACATAACAGCAGATCAGGTTTAGTTCATTAGCACTGACATAACAGCAGATCAGATTTAGTTCATTAGCCCTGACATCACAGCAGATCAAATGTAGTTCATTAGCCCTGACATCACAGCAGATCAGGTTTAATTCATTAGCACTGACATAACAGCAGATCAGGTTTAGTTCATTAGCACTGACATAACAGCAGATCATATTTAGCTCTTCCTTACAGCATAGCAGATCAGGTTTAGTTCATTAGCCCTGACATAACAGCAGATCAGATTTAGTTCATCAGCACTGACATAACAGCAGATCAGGTTTAGCTCTTCCTTACAGCATAGCAATCAGGTTTATTTATCAGCACTTATAGTCACCCTACTTATTTAACTTGTATACTGAAAATATAATGAGGAATGTTAGAGAAGATGTAGACAAAGAATATTACGATGCCATAACAGTTGGAGGTTATGAAATACCAGAGATTAGATATGCTGATGACACAGTATTGCTGTCCACAACACAAGAAGGAATGGAAAAACTAATTATGTCAGTCCGCAAGAACAGCGAAGAGCAGAACCTCTATCTTAATGCAAAGAAAACTAAAGTGATGACAACTGACAAAACAAACAAGGCAACTGAAATATGTATCAATGAGGAAAAACTGGAAGAAGTGGAGAGTTTTGAATATCTTGGATCACTACTAACTAATAATGGAGATACAATGAGGGAAATTAAACGGAGGACATCTATTGCTCTTCAGAAAGTAAAACAAATAAAGAATCTGTGGAGAGGAGCAGACAGAACCACAAAAATAAGATTTTTAAGGGCATGCATCTTTCCTATCGCAACATATGCCTGTGAGACCTGGACACTTAACAAAACAGCTGAGAAGCACATAAATGCCTTTGAATGTAAATGCTATAGAAGAGTTCTCCAGATATCATGGACACAAAAAAGAACAAATATATCTATACTACAAGAGCTTAATATTGAAGAAGGCTGGCTAGTAAAGAGGATTAAAGAGAGAAAACTTAAATATTTTGGCCACATTAAACGTCATGATAATTTAGAGAAGACCGTATTGGAAGGATACATAATGGGAAAAAGAAAAAGAGGAAGACCGAAACGAAGATGGCTGCAAGACATCGTTGATGATCTGGAAATGGATGCAGCAGCAGCAGGCCATCTTGCTCACAACCGAGAGGCCTACAGGAGTGCTGTTTGGGAGGCAAAGTTCCGCAAGGGACATGCAAAGGAATGAATGAATATAGTGCAGCAAAGGAGGTTATCAGTTCTGACACCATTGCACATCAGGTTTAGTCCATCAGCCCTGATATCACAGCACATGAGGTTTAGTTCATCAGCCTTGGCATTACAGCAGATCAGAATTAGCTCACAATAATGAGATTATATACAGTGAAAGATAAATGATTATGAAAATGCGTTTCTTTGTAGATTAGCACTGGTATTTGTTTCTGCGCATATTAATACTCATACATTTATTTAACCAAATATGAACTCTGCTCATATGAATGTGACTTGATAATGGATATGGCATTCGATTACTTTTGTGTATTTTTTTACATCTTTAACAGCAATGCCGTATGAGATAACCATATGGACAGGCAAAGAAACAAATGCTGGGACAGATGCTAATGTTTTCATTCAGATGTATGGAGTGGAAGGCAAGACTGAAGAAATCTTTCTGAGAAACAAGACAGACAACTTTGAGAGGGGTGAGGTCGACAAGTTCAAGGTTAGAAGCTATAATTAACCTGGCATTATTCAATCAGTTAATTACTGATAAATGAAGTGGTAATTTTTTAAAAACTCATCTTATGTTTTTTAATAGAAGTTTTATTCCAGTAATTCTTGATTTGCAGATTATCTGTTTATCACTTTTTTTAAAAAAATTAATCTTTTGCTGCAATTTAATAGCTCCTATTTAAAGTTGTTAGCTTGATATATTTATTGATATCTTACATCCTTCCTGTGCCGTTAAACGTCACATAGTGCTCGCATAGTTGTTTGCCAAGTTTTCCTGTTCTCAGCGAGTCTTTCATCCTCAAGGGATGTTATGCCCACTACACTGGTTTCACTTAACAATGTCTTCTTTAGAGTTTCACGTGATTGATCTCTCTTTCTTTGACCTATCGTGCTCCACTTGATAGCTTGTTTTGGTATTCTCTGATTGTTTCTTCTCATCACATAGCCTACATCTGTCCTTCTCCTTTTTCTGATCACCCATGAGACAGGTTGTTCAGAAAAAGAAGATGGACATATGTAGATTTATTGATATGCAGATGTAATATTCATAAGACTATTTTATATTTGTGACTGCAGCATAATGTTGAGTGTTTTTTGCCAAGTATAATTTTATTTTTATAGGAGTGTATTATTTTTGTGCAAACTATATTTTTGTTAGACATTTCAGAATATCTTGTAGGCCAACCTTGTAACTGCAGTGTAATGTCAGTATGACATATATGTATAGTATACAAAGTTGTCCAGCACAAATGTCTTGTTTATAAGTGTCTTGTTTATAAGCATCTTGTTTGTCTTGTTTATAGGTGTCTTGTTTATAAGTGTCTTGTTTATCTCCTCTTCAGTAACACATCATGTTATTGTTTTAATAAATGGTGATTATATATGTATCACTACAAGAAAAGCTGACAATGGAAGAATAAGAAAATGCCATGATGAAGATGGATATCTCTCTCTCTCTGAACCTTAAGTGCCCAGGGCACATGGGGCTTCCGCAAGGGTTTTCCACAAATGCCTGTCTTTCGCCTTTTTTTCTGCTCTTGCCCAGGTGAGCCCTCTATTGCTCAACATCCTTTCTGTTGTTCTTCTCCATGTCTCTTTTGGTCTACCCTTACTTCTGCTCCCCTGTGGTGTCCATCTTAGTGCTATTTTTGGTAGTGAGTTGTCTGTCATTCGGAGCACATGTCCCAACCATCGCCAGCGTCTTTCCTCAATAATTGTTGTCAGTGGTTTCATCTGCATTTCTGCCAATAAAATGTTATTCTTATGGTGTTTGGCCAAAATATTTTTTAATTCTACGTAAACATTTAGTCTGGAAAGAATTCAACTTGTTTTCTATGGTTTTGGTGATTTTCCAGCACTCACTTCCATAGAGTAGTACACTTAGAACATTACTCTTAAATATCCTGATTTTCATATTTATGCTTAGTTTATTTGATTTCCATATATTCTGTAGCATTGCAAAAACCTGCTTTGCTCTAGTAAGTCTGCTGTTGATGTCCTCTGTGCTGTCTCCATTTTCTACTACTCTGCTGCCAAGGTATACAAATTCGTTGACCTCCTCCACTAACTTGTTATCTACTCTGAGTACATTTCTGTTGTTCACATTTTGCTTCATTAACTTTGTCTTTCCTACATTGATCTTTAGTCCTATGTTGTTTGCATTCTGGGTTAACTTGTTTATTTTATCTTGCATATCTTTGTGACTGCTTGATAATAGACAAATGTCGTCCGCAAAGTCAAGGTCCTCCAGCACTGTGTCAAGGGTCCATTGTAATCCTCTGCGTTTGTCTGATGTTGCCTCCTTCATTAACCAGTCTACTGCCAAGATAAATAATGTTGGTGATAGTACACATCCCTGTTTCACTCCTGTTTGTACCCTAAAGCTGCTGGAGGTATGTTCTCCACAGATAACTTTGCACTGAAAACCCTCGTATAGGGCTTTGATTACATTAACTATTTTATGGGGGAGGCCATGCCATCTTAGGATTTTCCACAGTGCATCTCTGTTGACACTGTCAAAGGCTTTCTCAAAATCTATGAATAATGCATATGTTGTGCTATGCCACTCATTTGCCTGTTCTAATATTTGTCTAAGTACAAATATGGTCTATGCATGATCTTCCTTTCCTAAATCCTGCCTGCTCTTTCCGAAGTTTTTCCTCAAGTGTTGGTACAATTCTGTTGATGATTATTCTGCAAAATACTTTACTAGTGAGTGGCAGTAGGGTATTGCCTCTCCAGTTCCCGCAATCTCTGAGGTCACCCTTCTTTGGTAGTTTTACTATAAGACCAGTTTTCCACTCCTCTGGGCTTTTTCTAAATCCCAAATTTGTTGTAATATCCGGCAAAGTTGTTTTGGTGTTTCTGTTTCTTCTGCTTTCAACATCTCAGCAGTCACTTCATCTTCACCTGGTGCCCTGTCTGATTTTAGCATCTTTATCGCCTCTTTTACTTCATTTATTGTATTGGTCCTGTATTGATGTTTAGTTCCGCTTTTGCTTCAGGTATATCTATTGCTTGTGCTGCTTGTGTTCTGTTTAGTAGGGTGTTAAAGTGTTCCCTCCATCTTTCAATTTTTCTCTTTCTCCACTGACCAGTTGTCCATTTTGTGTTCTTACTGCACTTTCACATCTTGTATTGAAGTTACCTGTCATCTGCTTTGTGATTTTATATATGGTTTTCATGTCATTTGTATATGCTGCTTTCTCTGCTGTTTCTGCTAAGTTGTCATAATATTGACGTTTATCTTGACGGCATGATTCCTTCACTTCTTTGTCTTTTTGTGCATAATTACTTAAAACTCGTTCTTTAAGCCGTTGTGATTTGGTGTTCAGTAATTTTTTCTTGATTTCTTTTCTTTGCTCTATCTTTTCCCATGTGGTCTCACTTATCCATTCCTCTTTTCTCCTTTTCCGATATCCCAGCACCTCTTTTGCTGTTTCCTGTAGTGTTTTATTGAACTCTAATATGGACATTTCTGCTTCATCTTGTAGGACACTGAAGCGGTTCTTAAGTATTATTGAGAATTCATTTCTTGTTTGCTGGTCTATCAGTTTTCTTGTATCAAAATGTATCTTTCTGTGTTCTCCGATTCTGGCTTTCCTTAATTTTAGTTTTATTTTTGCTACCAGAAGGTTGTGATCACTTCCTATATCTGCTCCTTTCCTTGCTCGCACATCTTGTAGTGACCGTAAGATGGATATATATATATATATATATATCACTGAAGACGTTTTATGTGCTTACTGAACTCTAGGGAATGAAGATCTGGAACATGCAAAACTGGGTGATGATTATAGTGATGTTTTTTTATATCATTCACTCATTTGCATGTCCCTAACACCGCTCTTGTAGGCCTCTTGGTTATGAGCAAGATGGCATCCATTTGCAGATCATCAACAATGTCTTGCGGCCATCTTCACTTTGGTCTTCTTCCTTTTTCCCATTATGTAACCTTCCAAGACGGTCTTATCTAGATTATCATGATGTTTAATGTGTCCAAAATATTTTAAGTTTTCTTTGTTTAATCCTCTTTACTAGCCAGCCTTCTTCAATATTAAGTTCTTGTAGTATGGATATATTTGTTCTTTTTTGTGTCCGTGATATTTGAAGAACTCTTCTGTAGCATTTACATTCAAAGTCATTTATGTGTTTCTCAGCTGTTTTGTTAAGTGTCCAGGTCTCATAGGCATATGTTGTGATGGGAAAGATGCATGCCCTTACAGATCTCATTTTTGTAATTCTGTCTGTTCCTCTCCGCAGATTCTTTAGTTGTTTTACTTTCAGAAGAGCGATAGATGTCCTCATTTTAATTTCCCTCATTGTATCTCTTTTATTTGTTAGCTTTTTGATATACAGATTGGAAGAAGTAGAGAATGTGGCAGCAGCAGAGCCAGTTTGTTTGGTAAAGATATACCTACATACTGTTCTGCTCAACATGGTAAAGATATACCTACATACTGTTCTGCTCAACATGGTAAAGATATACCTACATACTGTTCTGCTCAACATGGTAAAGATATACCTACATACTGTTCTGCTCAACATGGTAAAGATATACCTACATACTGTTCTGCTCAACATGGTAAAGATATACCTACATACTGTTCTGCTCAACATGGTAAAGATATACCTACATACTGTTCTGCTCAACATGGTAAAGATATACCTACATACTGTTCTGCTCAACACAAGAAGTAACTGTTACAAATGTGTACATTATCAAAAACACTCAAGCTTTTGTAATGAAAGTTAGTGTTGAAGTAGAACACAGAAGACACACACTTTAGAACTGTCCAAAGTATGCAGGCAGAACTTGAGAGTAAGGGTCCCTGGCAGAGTCTATGAGGCATGCACTTGAACTTAATAAAACCGAAATTCATCCTGGTGATATGGTCACATATTCACATGACCAACTTTTAAACTTTAAGAAGCATAATACCATAGGTGTATAATGTACATGTAGAGAATAGTAAATAGAGATTATGCATGTGATGAAGAAAAAATAAATAAGTCCACAGCAGTTGTCCTAGAGCAGCTGGATGGATGGATGGATGGATGGATGGATGGATGGATGGATGGATGGATGGATGGATGGATGGATGGATGGATGGATGGATGGATGATGGGATGATGGGATGGAGGGATGATGGGATGGGGTGGGATGGGGTGGGATGGGATGGGATGAATGAATGAACAGGTAACAATAAATAGCTTACAGTGCAGAGGCAGAATTGTGAGTTAGAAGCAAGTCTTCTTTGATGTAGGATGTCTGCAGTAAAGCAGTATTATGAATTATGAAGTGTAAAGTAGGTAAAGATGCTTTCTTTCATTTAACACAAAGATCATCATGTGAGAAAGGTGGATTAGAAGGTACGAAGGTCAGATAAGCGAAGGAAACAAATGGTAGACTCCTGACAGATAAATTCATTGGATTAGAGAGTAGGAAGATCAGATAAACAAAGGAAACAAATGGTAGACTCACTTACAGATAAATTCATTGGATAAGAAAGTAGGAAGGTCAGATAAGCAAAGGAAACAAATGGTGTACTCCTGACAAATTTTTTTTCTCCCAGCTTTTTGTCTTCATAGGTTCATGATATTTTGTGTGTATATTTGTTGTTTCACTGCTCTGAGAAATTTTGTTTTTTCACTTTGCATTCATTTTTTATTCTTCTCTTGTGAAATGACAGCAAAGACCTTCATGTGACTGTACTACGACAAATATTGTGGCACATTTGAATTATAACATCTTGTGTGACATATAAAGGAGAAAAGCTAAGCTTCAAGTATTAGTAGCAGTCTTTCTGTAGACAAGTCATCATCATCATGAGGTGTCATGCTGGTAGGCATTGGTGATTGTGCTTCTTCACAGATCTCAGTCCTTGATATTTTCTGTCTGCTCAGTTGGTGACTTTTTTATTGTGCCATCACATTAGACCATCCATGATTTTTTTTCCTCTTGCTCCTCCCCTGCATCACTTCCAATTTGTCTTCCCTGTTATATTTTCAAGCCCTCATCTTCCCATTATATGTCCAGTGAATGATGACGACTGTCATTTTCTTATGGATTTAATTAGGTTCCTTCAACATTAGTTAGACATTCCATTTTGTCTTCTTTACTGTCCATGGTACTCTTAACATTCTTCTAATGAACCACATTTCTGTTTCTTCTAGTGATCTTTCCATCGATTTGTTGATTGTCCATGACTCACTTCTTTAAAGTAGGATAGACTCATTGTAGAACTCTTGATGCTCATTGATAGAGATGCATTGCACAAGATGAGTCTCATTAGTCAAAAAGCTGTTATGGCTTTGCATATATTCTGTTCTTAATTTCAGAGCTGTATTTCCCATCTAATGTTACTCAAGTGTCCAGATATTTAAATGTATGAATTTGTATGAAGTTTCTTTATACCATAACATTGCATTTAGGTGTTTTTCTTCCATGATGTGACCATTGTTTCTGTTTTCCTGCTATTTGGGGTGAGTCCATTCTTGTCACTTTCTATCACTACCTCTAATAATTTCTGTAGGCTTTTTTTTTTTTTGGCTATTAGTACTGTTTAATCTGCATATCACAGATTATTCACATCATAGCTTCCAACTCGAATTCCAGGTTTATTATTGATTTCCATCCTGATAGGAGGGAAATCACTGGAGAGAAGAAGCAGAAAATATATTGGTAAGTTATTTTCTCAACACTATTATAAAATAGCCATACTATTCACTATTTCAGATTGAGGCTCCAGATATTGGTCAGCTTCAGAAAGTTCGTATTGGTCACGATGGAAAAGGCTTGCTGTCAGGCTGGTTCTTGGAGAAGGTTAGTCTTTACTTAGTTGTGAATCTAACAAATAAATGTCAACTGGTTAAGGCCATTACTTTTTTTTTAATGGGGTCTACTTAGGTTTGTCCATTTCCCTAAAGATGAAGTCCACATTAATTGATTGGTTTGTTATTTGTCCATTTCCCTAAAGATGAAGTCCACAGTAATTGACTGGTTGGTTATTTGTCCAGTGGATGCAAAATATGAACTCTTTAGTGCTGGGAAAGATCTTGAAACACAGCCATGGATTCAGACAAGGAGTAGGTTTTGGTGACTTCCTTGGATACTGAAATATAATTTGCTTGACCTGTTGTCTTTATTTTGTTTTGTCACTAGAGAGATTGACTTCAGTGGATATCCAGCTTACTTTTATTTTTTTTCACATCCTACCGCTAATCTCGGCTATGTTGTTCAAGTGAATTTCACCCCACAAATTACTACTTTTAATTCATATGCTACGAAAGTTTCATTTTCCACAGATGTTGATCCAGAAACCACTACCACAGAAGAAGCGAGAAGCACGCAGAATGTCTCAACAAAAGCGGCGTAGATCCATGTTAGCATATCGTCAGTCAGATGATGAGTCAGATTCCAGTAGTTCAACACCATCTCCAGGAAGAGGCCGACGTAAAAGCAGCGTGAAAGGCTCGAGGTAAACTTTGTTAAAAGAGGCAACCATAAACAAGTAAAGTAACACCCTGCAGGAACAAAGAACAAGAGGAAGTCTACAAACTGAGGCAGTCTATTCTTAAAAAAATATTGCTGAATAGAGAATGTTTTAAAAAGCATATGTAGAGAAATTAGGCTCTTTCAAAAACAAATTCCTAAGGAAAATACTTGGTATAAAGTGGAATGAATTCAAGAACACAGAGATAAGACAGATGAGCAAACAACAACCTGTCTCATGGGTGATCAGAAAAAGAAGATGGACATATGTCGGTTATGTGATGAGAAGAAACAATCAGAATGCCAAAACAAGCTATCAAGTGGAGCACAACAGGCTGAAGAAAAAGCTCGACCACATGAAACTCTAAAGAGGACATTAAGAGAGGCCAGTTCAGTGAGCATAACATCCCTTGATGAGATTGAAAAACTCATCGAAGATAGGAACTCTTGGCGAACTACCATGCAAGCTCTATTGTGACGTTTAGCAGCACAGGATGGATGTAAGATAGCCTAGCAAACAATCATGAGAAGGCTAATATAAAGAAAGCATAAATAACCAGATTTTTAAAAATAATACTAAAATAAACTAGAAGGAAAATAACTTGATGAAAGCTCTCAAAAACTTTATCGCCCGAGAACTTGCAGACCTCAAATTATAGCCTTGCAAAAGGGCATGAGAATGATGAATAAAAAAAAGCCAGAAAATTTACAAATTTACAGAAACTAAGAAAGACAACAGGGGGGAGATACCTATAGATAACCTAATGCAAAATTGCAAAAAATAAAAAAAAAGTTAACATGGGAATTTTTGTTCGAATTTTTTGTTGTGCGTTATTTCATGTAAATGTTTGCCATCCATAAATTCATTTTCTGGACCATCTGTAATTGTTTTTATCTTTCTGATGTGTTTATGCCCTTACAAATGACTGTAAGATTTATCTTTAGTTTATCCTTTTTTTTTTTTTTGCTCATTGGCTAATGACTTGGTTTTGGTGGTGGATGAGTTGGCCAGAGGGAAGGGAGGGGGAGCTTAAGAGTCCATTATTTGTTAACCTGAACTTTAATTTACCTGAACTTTAATTTACCTGAACTTTAACTGAAATCATACTTGTATTTTTCATTCATTGATTGAACGCTATTTCTGCAGTAAAGTACGGTGTGCCTCAAGCCGCAGGCTGATATTTTGCTTCATCTGAGGCAGTCTTTTCAAACACATTTCTCCAGTCGGGTTTATAAGATGTTGCTGATAATGGGTTTTTCAAATGAGAAGACTGTCCACTCACACAATATGCTTAGCTACGAAGGGGAGCTGAAAAGTTATTGGCCTGACTAAAGAGAATGACCAGTGCCCATGAAACTTGCATGTTATTCTACATATTCACTCTGAAGTTCAACACACTTGACACATCATTTCTTAAGTTTCTTTAACCCTTCCAAAAAAAAAAAAAAGACATCTGGTCACTGAAATACTGCTCTGTTGTTGCTATCGCCTCCAAGTCATTCAAAAATTTTCACCCTTTCAAACATTAAAATGTTGGAAAACAGGAAATAGTTAGAGCAAGATCAGCGAGTATGGTAGATGGTCTGTGCACTGAAACCCAAAATTCTTCAAAACATCCAATGTCTTGTGAGCAGGCTGTTGTCTTGTGAGCAGGCCGTTGTCTTGTGAGGAGGCCGTTGTCTTGTGAGGAGGCCGTTGTTTTGTGAGCAGGCCCTTGTCTTGTGAGCAGGCCCTTGTTTTGTGAGCAGGCCCTTGTTTTGTGAGCAGGCCTTTGTTTTGTGAGCAGGCCTTTGTTTTGTGAGCAGGCCCTTGTTTTGTGAGCAGGCCTTTGCTTTCTGAGCAGGCCCTTGTTTTGTGAGCAGGCCGTTGTTTTGTGAGCAGGACGTTGTCTTGTGAGCAGGACGTTGTCTTGTGAGCAAGACGTTGTCTTGTGAGCAGGACGTTGTCTTGTGAGCAGGCCCTTGTCTTGTGAGCAGGACGTTGTCTTGTGAGCAGGCCCTTGTCTTGTGAGCAGGACGTTGTCTTGTGAGCAGGACGTTGTCTTGTGAGCAGGCCCTTGTCTTGTGAGCAGGCCCTTGTCTTGTGAGCAGGACGTTGTCTTGTGAGCAGGCCCTTGTCTTGTGAGCAGGCTCTTGTCTTGTGAGCAGGCCCTTGTCTTGTGAGCAGGACGTTGTCTTGTGAGCAGGACGTTGTCTGTGAGCAGGCCCTTGTCTTGTGAGCAGGACCTTGTCTTGTGAGCAGGACGTTGTCTTGTGAGCAGGCTCTTGTCTTGTGAGCAGGCCCTTGTCTTGTGAGCAGGCCCTTGTCTTGTGAGCAGGACGTTGTCTTGTGAGCAGGACGTTGTCTTGTGAGCAGGACCTTGTCTTGTGAGCAGGCCCTTGTCTTGTGAGCAGGACGTTGTCTTGTGAGCAGGATGTTGTCTTGTGAGTAGGCTCTTGTCTTGTGAGCAGGCTCTTGTCTTGTGAGCAGGCTCTGTCTTGTGAGCAGGCCCTTGTCTTGTGAGCAGGCCCTTGTCTTGTGAGCAGGACGTTGTCTTGTGAGCAGGCCCTTGTCTTGTGAGCAGGACGTTGTCTTGTGAGCAGGCCCTTGTCTTGTGAGCAGGACGTTGTCTTGTGAGCAGGACGTTGTCTTGTGAGCAGGACGTTGTCTTGTGAGCAGGCCCTTGTCTTGTGAGCAGGCCCTTGTCTTGTGAGCAGGCCCTTGTCTTGTGAGCAGGCCCTTGTCTTGTGAGCAGGACCTTGTCTTGTGAGCAGGACGTTGTCTTGTGAGCAGGACGTTGTCTTGTGAGCAGGCTCTTGTCTTGTGAGCAGGCTCTTGTCTTGTGAGCAGGCTCTTATCTTGCAGAAAGAGAACACTTTTCCACAGCTTTCCTCACCATTTCAATTCATCCTTTAACCAGCACAACAAAGTAATGTTCTTCATTGACTGTTTGGCCCTTCAGAAGATGGTCACTCATCAGATTTCTTCCTTATCCCCCAAAAAAACAATGGCCGTGAGCTTTCCTGCTGACTTTTGGGTTTTGAATTCCTTGAGCTTGTAGAATCCGAGTACTGCCACTGCAAAGATTGTTGCTTAGCCTCAGGATCATAGTGGTGTGGCCAAGTTTTATCAGCACTGATGACTCATTCCAGAAAGTATCACTCAGAATGCTGCAAAATCAACTTGAAGGCGTCCACTGTTTCATTTCTTGTCAGCATTCAAACATTTTGACTCCCACCATCTTCCAAATGCTCATGAATTATAAACCCGATGCATCTCATTGATATCTCTGGTGTCTCAGCAATTGTTTTAGCCAAAATTCGTTTACCTGCCAAAATCAGGTCATGAACATGATGAACAATTTCTGGAGTTAACACATTTGAAAGCCTTGCAGATGAAAGTTAGCACACCATCTCTTCATAGTCTTGTATAAGATATGAATATATCTACAGTATACACTCAAGGATATGACAGAGTTACACTCAGATTTTGGGGTAAAAGTTTTTCAGAATCCCCTCATAGCTGGAGATTTTTTTTTTTTTTTTACTTTCTGCCATTTTTGGTTTTTATAATAAATTTTAAAAAACTCTCAAAGCAAGTCAGTCAGTAACTTGGTGTCATTCCAAACATTCAGTATTCAGTATCCTAACATGAGCTTATTATCTGTAAAGATCTAAACTGGATGCTGTGATTGAGGAGGAAGAAGATGGAGACACGGAGAACTACTGGTTCTTTGTTAACAAGTGGTTTGCTAAGGGAGAAGGAGACAAGCTGACAGTAAGAGAACTTGTTCCCACAGATGAGAATGGTCAGCCTCTGAAAGGGGCTTTAGATGGTAATGTTTTTTTTATTTATGCTACATTCATAATGTTGAATAAGAAAGGGATTTTTTTTTTCATTTTTTTACTGTGCAGTTGAAATGGTATTCATCATTTATTTTAGCCTGTAAAACCTACCCAGATGCAACATTGCCAGTAAGAAAGACTAAAATAGAGTTAATTCAACTGCATTTGAGAAATGTAACAATAATTGATTGACATTCCTTTTGGGCCAACATTGGCTCATAGGGCAGAAATCATATCTTTCCATGTCTGATGACTCGCCACCACCTGTTGTAGGTCTTGGATGGACTTGAATCTCAGAGTTGTTCTCTATCTCTAGATTTCTTTTGGCCTTTGCTGACCATGTGAGGGCTTGGCGAGGGAGTCTGGATACGTCCATTCTGAGAAAGTGGCCGAAATAGGCCCATCAACATATTTTGATGTATCTTGATACATAGACTTTGTTCGATTCCTGTCCTATTGACTCATTAGATTTAAAGTCAGACCATCTGATGTTCAGTAGTCTACGGAGACATTTGTTCTCAAATGCATCAGGTCTTTGATTGAATAGACTGGTTGATTTCTAACTCTCACAACCGTATGTTAATACTGGGATCACACAGGAGTTGAAAATTTTAAGTTTCATGGTTTTACTGAGCATATTTGAGTTCCAAATAGACATTTTAAACAACAATAACTGACCAATAAACCCCCCCCCCCTTAGTATTTTGGCAGAATGCTTGTATCACAGACAACAGAAAAGACAAATATGCGCAAAAAAGGGGACTTACTTGTAATAGATTTAACTTAATGTGGTTGCACACAAATGCTTCTAGTCAAACAGTTCAGGACTTCAACATCATGAAATACAGGTTTGAAAGTTTCATGATGAAACAACACATTATCAACATTTCCACTTCCCATGCTTCAAGACACATTACTATATATATCATTATAATAATGTATTCTAAAAATGCACTTTTTTTCTATAATTTTTATACACATGTTCTGATTAAAGTTCAGGATCTTACATTGTACTGAAGCTTGAGATTAAAATACAACTGAATTATTGTTTGAGAAAATGTGTACTTTTTTTTAGTGTTTTGACTAACTTATTAGAGCAGATGTACAGACAAAAACAAAACTTCGTCACATAGTTAGAGAAATGTAATTACTGTTAGGGTTTATAAAGACAGTCTCACTGCATAGAGGTGTTTTTTTTTTCCTTTCAATGAATGTCTATCATTGATTTTGTCCTTTATATATGATGCTCACGCAGCATAGGATAATTAACACATGTTTAACTGTTGGTAGTTTTAAAAATGTTTCTATGCAGTAGATTTTTTAAAAATTCAGATCATATTTTTGCTTCTGGTTTGTTTGCATTTTTTTTTTCAGATTTCTTTATAGTTGGAGTATCTTCTGATCTTTCTGTTGTATTTTTTAAAAAAATTTTTAACTTGAGGCTCTTGCCATGACAGTTTTATGAGTAGAAGGGGTTGCTTTTGCAGATGCCATTAGTTTTTGTTTGACAATGCTGTGGAAAATTTTTGATCTATAAATGCAGAACATTTAGTTTCAAATTTAAATTCTTACTTCTGTTCATGCTCTTTTATTCTTGTTGTAACAGTACAAGACAGTACTTTCTGATACACTTGTTTGTAATAGTACTAAGACACTACTTTCTGGTACACTTTGTTGTAACAGTCTAATGGCATGAAATGTAATAGATTGATTCCCTTCTGAATTTCTATAGAATTAGCATAATTTTAAAATGCATTGTGGATTCTTGTTTTGTACAATTTCAAGTAATTTTTTTTAGTGGAAAAGGATATTATCTGATGATTCTGTTCATAGAAATTCTCCTTCTTTTCAGAAGCATTTATAAATTTGTCATCTCATATGTCCTTGTATTTTATCTAGCAGCCTGACTTGTGGGAATACATCATTTTAACTTTCTTGTCAAGTCTCAGCCTTCCTATGTCCTTGTATTTTATCTAGAAGCCTCATTTGTAGGAATACATCACTTAAGTTTCATGAAGGCTTTTTTCTTCATATAAATCAGCATGAGCACAGATTAAGTTTTTTTTTTGTTTTAGTTAATCCTGCTCTCTTACCTCTCTACAAAAGTACAGATGCTTTGCACTTCTGGTTGGAGATGAGTGATAGTAATTATAGCAACAGATCTTGCTTCTATAGATCTAGTAAGAAAGCTCTTCAGGCTTGTTTTTAAACTTTCAGCTTTCTTCTAGTCCGACTTAGATGCTTGTTTTTAAGATGTTTGTCAGGAACAACCTCAGAAAACTCAAAATGTACCATGAGAAAATCCACTAGCAGAGTGATTTTCAACCAAATGAAAACTGAACTGTTTCAGGTTGTACATTTCATATTTAACAAAACAATAAGCTTGGCAAGGAGCGTGTTACCAGGTATCTACCTATTGTAGGGATTAATGATGCAGGAAAAATGTGGAGGTGTATCAGCAGAGCTGTAGACATTAGAATAAAAGTTTACAAATCACATTAGTAAGTCTTGTTTATATTTTACTGGATATTAATTATTCTAAATGTAGCCAGGATATTAATTTTACATGTAAAAAAAAATTCCTTTGTAAGATGTTAGGAACATAGCCTTTGAATCTCAGCTTTAAAGTGAAAATTAGTAGATTTCACATAAGCAAGGGCAAATTTGTACACAAGAGTATTCCTTTGTAAACACACAATAATTAGTGTATAAGTATGCATCTATACATGAAGCACTGCAGTAAAGCTGTAATGCCAAAATGTATAAACTAGGAAAAAAAAAGTAGGAACAGCTTTATTACTTAACACAAAACTATGGTGTATCAGCATTGGCCTTAATCATACAAATACAAACAGGATGAAGAAATAGAGAGAGGAGATAAAGTATAGATTCACATGAATCCTATGTTAAAGAAATAATAAATAAATGAATGAACACTTAGCTCAGTCTTGGAAGAACACAAATTGAAACTCGAATTAGCGTTTCTCATACTCAGGTAGTGGCCATAGACTGGATTATGAGAAAATCAACAGAATATAGGAGAAATGGTATTCAGTGGACGCTCTGGACTCAACTTGACGACCTAGACTTTGCTGATGACCTGGCACTTCTCTCCCAGACTAAGCAACAGATGCAAGAGAAAACCATATTAGTGGCAGAAAAGTCTTCAAGACTAGGCCTTACCATCCACAAGGGCAAGAGTAAAGTTCTTAGAGTAAATGAGGTCAACGAAATGCCCATTATATTGGAAGGAGAGGAACTGGAAGAGGTTGAAAAGTTTACTTATCTGGGAAGTGTGATAGACAAGCAGGGAGGAACAGAAACTGATGTAAAAGCAAGAATGGGCAAGGCAAGAGTAAAATTCCATCAGATGAAGAAAATATGGGGAACTTGAGCCTTGTCAATTAAATTGAAGATCAGAGTATTCAACACCATGATAAAGCCCATTCTGCTATACGGTTCAGAAACTTGGCTACTGTTACGATCATGAAACGAATCCAGACATTTATTAACACTTGCCTTAGAAGGATTCTACAAATACATTGGCCAGATACCATAAGTAACCAAGAACTGCAGCAGAGAACAGGCCAGCAACCAGTGGAAGATGACATCCTACGAAGAAGATGGGAATGGATCGGACACTCTACGGAAATCCACATCCAGCACTACAAGGCAAGCCCTAACATGGAACCCACAGGGTAAAAGAAGGAGAGGGAGACCAAGGAACTCCTGGCGCCGAAGTCTGGACACGGACATCAAAATAATGAACCAGACATGGAGACAGTTGGAAAGAGTGGCTCAGGACCGAACTGCCTGGCGAGCTCTTGTTGGCGGCCTATGCTCCACGAGGGGTCAGAGGCATAGATAGATAGATAGATACTCAGGTAGAAATACCTAGTTTTTTTCTTAGTTTATACATTTCCTTTGTAAACATTTTATTTTTGCCATGTGAGAATCTGAAAAATGTCATGGATGGTCAGGTAAATGAGGAAATCAAACTATCATTTTGAATGCTATACAAATGCATGTTGTTTACAAGGATGTGTCATTGTACAGTGCTATGTCAGTTGTGAAGATGTATAATCAGTGTTAGTGAGAATCAGCATCTGTGTGAAGCCAAATGGAAATAAAATCAATATCCATTCTCTGGCAGAGGGTTCTGATGAGAAGAGTAAGTATGTGCATGCTTGAGTGCAGTGTATCACTGTTGTCAGTAGTTACTGTTTCCTCATTATGTAAGACTTGTAGTAGACGACGGTCTTTGATGTCAGCTTTACAGATCAGTGTGGATCTTTGCGTTCATGTTTATTTGTTTTTTTCTGGATATCTATTTCCAATCATTCTAGTAGAAAAAAGAAAGCTGTCAGTCAGATCCTGGTAAATGGAGCAGAATCCATGATATTCTGCCTGGAAGGCTGCCTCAGTTTCGGTTCATCTGTTCTTGCTCCTTTAAAAAATAATAATTTATATATGTGTGTTATGAGAAGAACAAGGAAAACGATAAATGGAAATAGCAGAGGAACAGTTTGGATTTTTTGAAGGAAAGGGAACACACAGTGCCATTTATGCTTTATGAACACTAACAGAAAGAGCTTTTAAAAGTACAGAAAGATCTCTACTTATGCTCCATTGATTACACCAAGGCAGTTGGCAAGGTGAAACATAATGAAATTATTAAAATGCTTGAAGACATCAATATAGACGGCAAAGACCTGAGGATTGTAAAACTACTGGCAGCAAGAAGCAGCAATTCGAGTTGAAAATAGAACTGGAAAATAAACCTATAAAACAAGGGTGCCCATGAAACTTGCATGTTATTCTACATATTCACTCTGAAGTTCAACACACTTGACACATCATTTCTTAAGTTTTTAACCCTTCCAAAAAAAAAAAAAGATAACATGGGAATTTTGTTCGAATTTTTTGTTGTGCGTTATTTCATGTAAATGTTTGCCATCCAATAAATTCATTTTCTGGACCATCTGCAATTGTTTTGATCTTTCTGATGTGTTTATGCCCTTACAGATGACTGTAAGATTTATCTTTAGTTTATCCTTTTTTTTTTTTTTTCTCATTGGCTAATGACTTGGTTTTGGTGGTGGATGAGTTGGCCAGAGGGAAGGGAAGCTTAAGAGTCCATTATTTGTTAACCTGAACTTTAATTTACCTGAACTTTAATTTACCTGAACTTTAACTGAAATCATACTTGTATTTTTCATTCATTGATTGAACGCTATTTCTGCAGTAAAGTATGTGTGCCTCAAGCCGCAGGCTGATATTTTGCTTCATCTGAGGCAGTCTTTTCAAACACATTTCTCCAGTCGGGTTTATAAGATGATGCTGATAATGGGTTTTTCAAATGAGAAGACTGTCCACTCACACAATATGCTTAGCTATGAAGGGGAGTTGAAAAGTTATTGGCCTGACTAAAGAGAATGACCAATACCCATGAAACTTGCATGTTATTCTACATATTCACTCTGAAGTTCAACACACTTGACACATCATTTCTTAAGTTTCTTTAACCCTTCCAAAAAAAAAAAAAGACATCTGGTCACTGAAATACCGCTCCGTTGTTGCTATCGCCTCCAAGTCATTCAAAAATTTTCACCCTTTCAAACATTAAAATGTTGGAAAACAGGAAATAGTCAGAGCAAGATCAGCGAGTATGGTAGATGGTCTATGCACTGAAACCCAAAATTCTTCAAAACATCCAATGTCTTGTGAGCAGGCTGTTGTCTTGTGAGCAGGCCCTTGTCTTGTGAGGAGGCCGTTGTCTTGTGAACAGGCCGTTGTCTTGTGAGGAGGCCCTTGTCTTGTGAGCAGGCCCTTGTCTTGTGAGCAGGCCGTTGTCTTGTGAGCAGGCCGTTGTCTTGTGAGCAGGCCCTTGTCTTGTGAGCAGGCCCTTGTCTTGTGAGCAGGCCCTTGTCTTGTGAGCAGGCCCTTGTTTTGTGAGCAGGCCCTTGTTTTGTGAGCAGGCCCTTGTTTTGTGAGCAGGCCCTTGTTTTGTGAGCAGGCCTTTGCTTTCTGAGCAGGCCCTTGTTTTGTGAGCAGGCCGTTGTTTTGTGAGCAGGACGTTGTCTTGTGAGCAGGACGTTGTCTTGTGAGCAAGACGTTGTCTTGTGAGCAGGACGTTGTCTTGTGAGCAGGCCCTTGTCTTGTGAGCAGGACGTTGTCTTGTGAGCAGGCCCTTGTCTTGTGAGCAGGACGTTGTCTTGTGAGCAGGACGTTGTCTTGTGAGCAGGCCCTTGTCTTGTGAGCAGGCCCTTGTCTTGTGAGCAGGACGTTGTCTTGTGAGCAGGCCCTTGTCTTGTGAGCAGGCTCTTGTCTTGTGAGCAGGCCCTTGTCTTGTGAGCAGGACGTTGTCTTGTGAGCAGGACGTTGTCTTGTGAGCAGGCCCTTGTCTTGTGAGCAGGACCTTGTCTTGTGAGCAGGACGTTGTCTTGTGAGCAGGCTCTTGTCTTGTGAGCAGGCCCTTGTCTTGTGAGCAGGCCCTTGTCTTGTGAGCAGGACGTTGTCTTGTGAGCAGGACGTTGTCTTGTGAGCAGGACCTTGTCTTGTGAGCAGGCCCTTGTCTTGTGAGCAGGACGTTGTCTTGTGAGCAGGATGTTGTCTTGTGAGTAGGCTCTTGTCTTGTGAGCAGGCTCTTGTCTTGTGAGCAGGCTCTTGTCTTGTGAGCAGGCCCTTGTCTTGTGAGCAGGCCCTTGTCTTGTGAGCAGGACGTGTCTTGTGAGCAGGCCCTTGTCTTGTGAGCAGGACGTTGTCTTGTGAGCAGGCCCTTGTCTTGTGAGCAGGACGTTGTCTTGTGAGCAGGACGTTGTCTTGTGAGCAGGACGTTGTCTTGTGAGCAGGCCCTTGTCTTGTGAGCAGGCCCTTGTCTTGTGAGCAGGCCCTTGTCTTGTGAGCAGGCCCTTGTCTTGTGAGCAGGACCTTGTCTTGTGAGCAGGACGTTGTCTTGTGAGCAGGACGTTGTCTTGTGAGCAGGCTCTTGTCTTGTGAGCAGGCTCTTGTCTTGTGAGCAGGCTCTTATCTTGCAGAAAGAGAACACTTTTCCACAGCTTTCTTCACCATTTCAATTCATCCTTTAACCAGCACAACAAAGTAATGTTCTTCATTGACTGTTTGGCCCTTCAGAAGATGGTCACTCATCAGATTTCTTCCTTATCCCCCAAAAAAACAATGGCCCTGAGCTTTCCTGCTGACTTTTTGGTTTTGAATTCCTTGAGCTTGTAGAATCCGAGTACTGCCACTGCAAAGATTGTTGCTTAGCCTCAGGATCATAGTGGTGTGGCCAAGTTTTATCAGCACTGATGACTCATTCCAGAAAGTATCACTCAGAATGCTGCAAAATCAACTTGAAGGCATCCACTGTTTCATTTCTTGTCAGCATTCAAACATTTTGACTCCCACCATCTTCCAAATGCTCATGAATTATAAACCCGATGCATCTCATTGATATCTCTGGTGTCTCAGCAATTGTTTTAGCCAAAATTCGTTTACCTGCCAAAATCAAGTCATGAACATGATGAACAATTTCTGGAGTTAACACTTTTGAAAGCCTTGCAGATGAAAGTTAGCACACCACTTCTTAGTCTTGTAAAGATATGAAATATCTACAGTATACACTCAAGGATATGACAGAGTTACACTCAGATTTTGGGGTAAAAGTTTTTCAGAATCCCCTCATAGCTGGAGATTTTTTTTTTTTTTTTACTTTCTGCCATTTTTGGTTTTTATAATAAATTTTAAAAACTCTCAAAGCAAGTCAGTCAGTAACTTGGTGTCATTCCAAACATTCAGTATTCAGTATCCTAACATGAGCTTATTATCTGTAAAGATCTAAACTGGATGCTGTGATTGAGGAGGAAGAAGATGGAGACACGGAGAACTACTGGTTCTTTGTTAACAAGTGGTTTGCTAAGGGAGAAGGAGACAAGCTGACAGTAAGAGAACTTGTTCCCACAGATGAGATGGTCAGCCTCTGAAAGGGGCTTTAGATGGTAATGTTTTTTTTATTTATGCTACATTCATAATGTTGAATAAGAAAGGGATTTTTTTTTTCATTTTTTTACTGTGCAGTTTATTTTAGCCTGTAAAACCTACCCAGATGCAACATTGCCAGTAAGAAAGACTAAAATAGAGTTAATTCAACTGCATTTGAGAAATGTAACAATAATTGATTGACATTCCTTTTGGGCCAACATTGGCTCATAGGGCAGAAATCATATCTTTCCATGTCTGATGACTCGCCACCACCTGTTGTAGGTCTTGGATGGACTTGAATCTCAGAGTTGTTCTCTATCTCTAGATTTCTTTTGGCCTTTGCTGACCATGTGAGGGCTTGGCGAGGGAGTCTGGATACGTCCATTCTGAGAAAGTGGCCGAAATAGGCCCATCAACATATTTTGATGTATCTTGATACATAGACTTTGTTCGATTCCTGTCCTATTGACTCATTAGATTTAAAGTCAGACCATCTGATGTTCAGTAGTCTATGGAGACATTTGTTCTCAAATGCATCACCTTTCAATGAATGTCTATCATTGATTTTGTCCTTTATATATGATGCTCACGCAGCATAGGATAATTAACACATGTTTAACTGTTGGTAGTCAGTTTCTATGCAGTAGATTTTTTAAAAATTCAGATCATATTTTTGCTTCTGGTTTGTTTGCATTTTTTTTCAGATTTCTTTATAGTTGGAGTATCTTCTGATCTTTCTGTTGTATTTTTTTTTTTAATTTTTAACTTGAGGCTCTTTGCCATGACAGTTTTATGAGTAGAAGGGGTTGCTTTTGCAGATGCCATTAGTTTTTGTTTGACAATGCTGTGGAAAATTTTTTATCTATAAATGCAGAACATTTAGTTTCAAATTTAAATTCTTACTTCTGTTCATGCTCTTTTATTCTTGTTGTAACAGTACAAGACAGTACTTTCTGATACACTTGTTTGTAATAGTACTAAGACACTACTTTCTGGTACACTTTGTTGTAACAGTCTAATGGCATGAAATGTAATAGACTGATTCCCTTCTGAATTTCTATAGAATTAGCATAATTTTAAAATGCATTGTGGATTCTTGTTTTGTACAATTTCAAGTAATTTTTTTTAGTGGAAAAGGATATTATCTGATGATTCTGTTCATAGAAATTCTCCTTCTTTTCAGAAGCATTTATAAATTTGTCATCTCATGTGTCCTTGTATTTTATCTAGCAGCCTGACTTGTGGGAATACATCATTTTAACTTTCTTGTCAAGTCTCAGCCTTCCTTGTCCTTGTTTTATCTAGAAGCCTCATTTGTAGGAATACATCACTATAAGTTTCATGAAGGCTTTTTCTTCATATAAATCAGCATGAGCACAGATTAAGTTTTTTTTTTGTTTTAGTTAATCCTGCTCTCTTACCTCTCTACAAAAGTACAGATGCTTTGCACTTCTGGTTGGAGATGAGTGATAGTAATTATAGCAACAGATCTTGCTTCTATAGATCTAGTAAGAAAGCTCTTCAGGCTTGTTTTTAAACTTTCAGCTTTCTTCTGTCCGACTTAGATGCTTGTTTTTAAGATGTTTGTCAGGAACAACCTCAGAAAACTCAAAATGTACCATGAGAAAATCCACTAGCAGAGTGATTCAACCAAATGAAAACTGAACTGTTTCAGGTTGTACATTTCATATTTAACAAAACAATAAGCTTGGCAAGGAGCGTGTTACCAGGTATCTACCTTGTAGGGATTAATGATGCAGGAAAATGTGGAGTATATCAGCAGAGCTGTAGACATTAGAATAAAAGTTTATAAATCACATTAGTAAGTCTTGTTTATATTTTACTGAATATTAATTATTCTAAATGTAGCCAGGATATTAATTTTACATGTAAAAAAAATTCCTTTGTAAGATGTTAGGAACATAGCCTTTGAATCTCAGCTTTAAAGTGAAAATTAGTAGATTTCACATAAGCAAGGGCAAATTTGTACACAAGAGTATTCCTTTGTAAACACACAATAATTAGTGTATAAGTATGCATCTATACATGAAGCACTGCAGTAAAGCTGTAATGCCAAAATGTATAAACTAGGAAAAAAAAAGTAGGAACAGCTTTATTACTTAACACAAAACTATGTGTATCAGCATTGGCCTTAATCATACAAATACAAACAGGATGAAGAAATAGAGAGAGGAGATAAAGTATAGATTCACATGAATCCTGTTAAAAGAATAATAATAAATGAATGAACACTTAGCTCAGTCTTGGAAGAACACAAATTGAAACTCGAATTAGCGTTTCTCATACTCAGGTAGTGGCCATAGACTGGATTATGAGAAAATCAACAGAATATAGGAGAAATGGTATTCAGTGGACGCTCTGGACTCAACTTGACGACCTAGACTTTGCTGAGACCTGGCACTTCTCTCCCAGACTAAGCAACAGATGCAAGAGAAAACCATTAGTGGCAGAAAAGTCTTCAAGACTAGGCCTTACCATCCACAAGGGCAAGAGTAAAGTTCTTAGAGTAAATGAGGTCAACGAAATGCCCATTATATTGGAAGGAGAGGAACTGGAAGAGGTTGAAAAGTTTACTTATCTGGGAAGTGTGATAGACAGCAGGGAGGAACAGAACTGATGTAAAAGCAAGAATGGGCAAGGCAAGAGTAAAATTCCATCAGATGAAAAATATGGGGAACTTGAGCCTTGTCAATTAAATTGAAGATCAGAGTATTCAACACCATGATAAAGCCCATTCTGCTATACGGTTCAGAAACTTGGCTACTGTTACGATCATGAAACGAATCCAGACATTTATTAACACTTGCCTTAGAAGGATTCTACAAATACATTGGCCAGATACCATAAGTAACCAAGAACTGCAGCAGAGAACAGGCCAGCAACCAGTGGAAGATGACATCCTACAAAGAAGATGGGAATGGATCGGACACACTCTACGGAAATCCACATCCAGACACACAAGCAAGCCCTAACATGAACCCACAGGTAAAAGAAGGAGAGGGAGACCAAGGAACTCCTGGCGCGAAGTCTGGACACGGACATCAAAATAATGAACCAGACATGGAGACAGTTGGAAAGAGTGGCTCAGGACCGAACTGCCTGGCGAGCTCTTGTTGGCGGCCTATGCTCCACGAGGGGTCAGAGGCATAGATAGATAGATAGATACTCAGGTAGAAATACCTAGTTTTTTTCTTAGTTTATACATTTCCTTTGTAAACATTTTATTTTTGCCATGTGAGAATCTGAAAAATGTCATGGATGGTCAGGTAAATGAGGAAATCAAACTATCATTTTGAATGCTATACAAATGCATGTTGTTTACAAGGATGTGCATTGTACAGTGCTATGTCAGTTGTGAAGATGTATAATCAGTGTTAGTGAGAATCAGCATCTGTGTGAAGCCAAATGGAAATAAAATCAATATCCATTCTCTGGCAGAGGGTTCTGATGAGAAGAGTAAGTATGTGCATGCTTGAGTGCAGTGTATCACTGTTGTCAGTAGTTACTGTTTCCTCATTATGTAAGACTTGTAGTAGACGACGGTCTTTGATGTCAGCTTTACAGATCAGTGTGGATCTTGCGTTCATGTTTATTTGTTTTTTTCTGGATATCTATTTCCAATCATTCTAGTAGAAAAAAGAAAGCTGTCAGTGAGATCCTGGTAAATGGAGCAGAATCCATGATATTCTGCCTGGAAGACTGCCTCAGTTTCGGTTCATATGTTCTTGCTCCTTTAAAAAATAATAATTTATATATGTGTGTTATGAGAAGAACAAGGAAAACGATAAATGGAAATAGCAGAGGAACAGTTTGGATTTTTTGAAGGAAAGGGAACACACAGTGCCATTTATGCTTTATGAACACTAACAGAAAGAGCTTTAAAAGTACAGAAAGATCTCTACTTATGCTCCATTGATTACACCAAGGCAGTTGGCAAGGTGAAACATAATGAAATTATTAAAATGCTTGAAGACATCAATATAGACGGCAAAGACCTGAGGATTGTAAAACTACTGGCAGCAAGAAGCAGCAATTCGAGTTGAAAATAGAACTGGAAAATATCAACCTATAAAACAAAGGGTGCAACAAGGATGTGTACTATCTCCAGACCTTTTTTTTCTCTGTACAGCGAGAATATTCTAAGAACGTCCATCACAGAACCAGGCATAAAAATTGGAGGATACAATATTAACAACCTTTGGTATGCTGACGACACAGTACTGATAGCTGAGAACCAAAAAGACCTGCAAAATCTCTTGAATAAAGTTGCTAAAGGAAGTGAACAGAAAGGTCTTACTTTAAACCATCAAAAAGACAGAGACTATGGTTATATCTAAGAAACAGACTCCACCAACATGCAGTATAAGATTAAATGGAACTATTCTAAAGCAGGTGCAGAAATTCAAATACCTTGGAGCAGTAATAACTTCAGATGGGAAATGCAAAACAGAAATTATGAACACAATAGCCCAAGTAAAGACTGCATTTCAGAGAATGAGAAACATATTATCCAACACATCCTTATCAATGAATGTTAGAAAACGAGTCATAAAATGCTATATTGAACCAATCTTGTTATATGGAAGTGAATCATGGACAAAAATCATTGGAAGCATCAGAAATGTGGTTTATTAGAATGTTGTGAATCCCCTGGACAGCAAAAATAACGAATGAAGAATGTATGAGAAGAGCTGGAGAGACAAAAAAAAATCTTGTAAAAAAAAGAGAGAGACAATGTACTGTCATAGGACATGCAATGAGAAGAGGGGGCATTGAAAATATAACAGGAAAAATAGAGAAATGATGCTGGATAGTCTGATGGGATGGTGTGAGAGGAGATCACCAACTCAACTGATGGCCTGCATGAAGGATCGTGTACTCTGGAGAGGCATAATGGTCAACGCCAGTTGGCACGGCACCTGATGATGATGATGATGATGATATATGTGTTACCTAAAATCTTGTATTTACTGAAAAAAGAAGTTCTGAGTGGTGAACTGAGAAAAGACTGGGTAGTTGGCTTTGGTTGCAGAGAAGCTAGCTGCTGTTTGAGCTTGGAGAAACTAAAAGCAAAAATGCTTTTGCTTGATCATAGTTGGTAACCCCCCCTCCCCCCCAAAAAAAGTCCTCAGAAATCTGATCCTGACAGTTTTATAGTTTATTTTTTATTTGTCAGAGGACAGAAGTTTTTGTTTTCTTTGCTGGTTGTTCTGAATATCTGTATGCTTCTGTATATTTACATGTTCTTATATTGTAAAATTTCTGTCTCATTAACAGTTCACAGGTCATTTTGTTCTCTTCTTTGTTCAAAAACACCTTGTCTCCACAGTAATCCTAGTTTTTAGAGAGTGTTAGTAGCATTTTTAACATTCACTAGTTCATGTACAGGGCATTAACTGTTACTCATTTGATAGTGTATATATACACAAGCATTTATTACCACTCCAAGTTGACATTGTAATCTTTGGTATATGTCATTAAATTTTAACCATTTCACTTCATATATTAACCTCAGAGAGTTTCTAAGTGTAGAATAATGTGATAAACTAACACCATTTAATCTGAAGAGTGTTCAGCTGGAAGGTATCTAAGTGCCATGCCGCGTGGCATAGGTGATCATTTCTCTCCACAATTCCCTGTCTTTTGCATTGATTATTAGATCCCGCGGTGCTTTTCTTCCTAGCCAAACTGACAGCCCATCCAGTAATTTCTGTTTTCCTCTGTCTCTTCTTCCCTCAATTTTTCCAGTTGCCACAGCGTTTTCCAGTTTTCCTCTTCTCAGGAAATGTTCTATAAATCGCACTTCTGTGCCTCTGATCTTTGCTATAATTTGCTTTTTAACTCCAGCCTTTTTTAAGACTTCTTCATTGGTTTTCTTGGCTGTCCATGCTACCTTCAACATCCTTCTTATAGGAAGGTATATTTTTTTTTAATTGGGAAGGGGGTGGTTGTGAAGACACTGTCTATCTGGCAATTAGTGACCCATAACTGTCGTGCTAGCATAAGGGTTGGTGAACCATAGCTGACCTAGACCATGTCCTAATTCTCTGTTGGTAACCCAAGTTGTAGGCCTAGCTTGGCTAGTGGGGCAGGGAGT